>CM057848.1:68853114-68879833 GCA_030068395.1 Apalone spinifera
TTTGCATAGCTTTGGCGCAAAAGCGCGCCAATGTAGACGTAGCCAAAGTGTTTATACAACAGAGGGAGGAGAAGGACTAATGCTTAACATTTATCCAGTACTTCTGTGAGGAGGTATTCACTCCAGACCACCTCTGCAGGAGTTAAAATGGCTCAAAAGGACCTGCTTGACAAGATGGGCTGCACTGGATGAGATATACATTGGATACACAGCCCTAATTGAATCTGAAGCCTGGAAGGCACAAAGAGATGAGCAGAAAGGACATGCTCCATGGGGAGAGAGTTAGCAGTCACTCTCAGGGATGAGAGGAAGGAGTAAGAAGAAGCCTAGGGGAAACAAAAGGAAGGCTGAAACTATCTGGACCTTAGCTGCTGCTTGTAGGGTCCCTAGGCTGGAACCCAGTGTAGAAGGTGGGCCTAGGTTCCCTACCAGTCACTTTGGGAGTAGCACAAACAAGACAATGAACTTTAAAGTCTGTCTGAGGTAGGGATGTGAGCGACTAAGTCGCCTATCCCATAAGCAAATGCTTATCGGATAGTTGACAGGCTAGTTGACTAGTTGCTTCCCTTTCCCCTCCCCTCCTCCTCCCCCACCGCCTTTATTAGAAAGATGGAGGAAGCTTGGTAATGCAAATATCTGTTACTCTCTCACACTATGTATGTCTCTGTCATTCTCAAGCACTGTCCTTTCACGCTCATCTCCCAACCCAACACATTTGTGGCGGGTTGTTGTTACTTTTTTTATTGCTTGCAAAGTGTGCTATTTTTGGTTTTTGATAGTTTTGTGCATTTCATAGTTTTCCTTTCTCACTTACGCTTACATTTAATTCTTTGAGTAGTGAGTTCTAAAATGCTGAATGTGTCATGACTGGAGTAATTACCCCTGTGGTAATAGTTGCTCCTGGAAGTGGCTGGCATGTCCCTGCAGCCACTGAGAAAGGCAGAGCAGGGGGTCTCCACAGGCTGTCCTTGTCTGCAAACACCACTCCTGCAGCTCCCATTGCTCAGTAATGGGGAGCCATGACCAGTAGAAGCTGTGGACTCTGTGCCTGTAGATGAGGGGCAGCACATGGTGCCAAGAAGCTATTGCTGTACATGCCAGCTGCTTTCAGGAGTGGTGCAGGGCCAGGGCTGCCTTAACTCCACTGCTCCACCACCTGAAAGCTGTCTCAGTTAAACGGTGCCCTGAGCCTGCTTCCTGAACCCCTGTCCCAACCCTGACCCTCCTCCTGCACCCAACCTCCTGCCCCAGACATGAGTTCCCAAGCACTCAAACTCCTTCTCAGAATTTGCACCGTGACCCCTCTCCTGGACCCCAATCCTCCACCCTGGGCTAAGCCCGAAGCCTCACCCACACTCTGAACCCTTTGGCCCAAGACCAGAACCTGCATCCCAACATCCTACCCAAGCCTCGTGAAAGTGAATGAGATCGGGGAGGAAGGGGGATGGAGTGAGCAGGGTGAGGCCTCAGAGAAGGGGTGGAGCAGGGGCAGGGCCTCAGAGAAGGGGCGCAAAGAAAGCGGGACAAGGGTATTTGGGCATGAGGTAGCTCTTACATTTCACTTAAATTGAAAAAGTGATCTTGTGGTTAAAAAGGTTGGAGACCACTGTCCTAAAGCCTCATAAACCCTCTGCCAAGAGGACCAGGATCAGCCTTAGGCTGATTCCCCCGATTCCCCGGCGTGGGGCGCCGCACCTGAGGGGGCCCCGCTCCAGGGAAGCGACGCATCCGCCGTGAGTACAGCGCATGCACAGTGCGCCAGGAGCACGACGCTTGCGTGGGGCCCCCTGGGCGCACGGCGAATGTGTCGTGACATCCCGGGCGCATGGCACATGCGTCATGTGCCCGGGGGGGCCACGCATGCGTTGTGCTCCCAGGACACGGCGCATGCGTGGGCCCCTAGGCGCACAGCGCATGTGTCGTGACATCCGGCGCACGATGCATGCGCTGTGCTGCCCGGGGCCCCACGCATGTGTGGCCCCGCCCAGGGAATCGGGCCCCACGCTCAGTAGAGCCAGCCCTGACCAAGACCATGTCTGCCATGTTACAGCTAGGAAAACAGAGGTAGAGAGGGGAAAAAGACCTGCCCAAGATCACATAGGGCATCATGATCAGAGCTAGAATTAAAACTCAAGTGATTCAGCCCCTCACCTGTGTGTTCAGCATCTTAGAGTGCAAGGGCCTGTTATGCACTGAGCCCTCTCCCAGTACAGCCATACAGCTCAGGAAATAAAGCAGCATCACTCACGCTCCTGTCGCTACTAGCAGGAAGCTGCTGCCCAACCTCAAAAACAAGAGAGCTTTCCCTCCCCTCTATTGTTACACTCACTGTAGCATCCTGTTTAAAATTGGACTGAGAGTCTTTGTGGGAAAGGTTGTATTAATGCAGTGTCCGGTTCAATAGTGCCCAGTACTGATTAGGGCCTCTGGATACAGATAATGATCATAATAAAATCAAGGCAAGGTGAAAGTGAGGCCAGATTCTTGACTGTGCATCTTCCCAAAGGAACCATCTGAATTTTCCGTGGCTGTGACCCTAACAGCTCCTTGGGCCCTAGAATCAGTTCCCTTCATGCACATTAATTCAGGAAAGCCCCAGGGATATGGGAGGGACTGTTTAGGAGCTTTCAAGTTAAAAGCTACCCCATGTCCCCTTCTCTTTTTATCCCCCATATGTCACAGAGTGACCTGGACACTAGTTCTCGAGTTCCTCAGCAAATAGATGATCCTGGCAAAGGCAGAAGCCTGCTAAATCAGGTGGGGTGCTTATCTCCCTGCCCAAACCACCAAACAAGTTGTTCCAGCAATATGTTCCTGTGACCAGCAGTGAGCACTGGTGCCTCATCACCAGATTCTCCATCTTAGCAGCATGCTGTGGGCCATATCATACTTGCTAAATGGTGAGACGTGCAAGAAGCATGGAGCTATAAAAGTGTATCACTCACCAAGCTCTGCTCTCCAGTACAATTTCCCCCTCTTTGCACCAAGCTCTAGCAATATTCTGTGAAAAAGTTCTGAACAGCAGTATCATATTTTGTACGGCTAGAAAGACCGGTGAAGTCACCTACTCCAGCCTTGCACGTGCAGGATGGGCACCTGCTGCTTGGCCAGCTCTAGGCACATGCCTCTGTTTTCCGTTGAAGAACGGGCAGCAACATCACACACACACACAGGATGGGCTGGTAGCCAACGAGGCTTCCTCCTCTTCTGCACCTGAGTGTGTGGGAGCAGGATCTCACTGCAGCTCAGGAGCTTGCTGGAAACTCCACCCACCCACCACATTCTCCATTATAACTGATTTCAGGTCACGGCATTTTGTTCAGAGTCAAAAATCCCATCCCATCTCCTTGATGGTTGGGAATGAGAGAGCAGCCCAGCTAATGCATATTCCAAGGAGATGTAGGCTGAACCAGTTCATCTGACAGCTGCCTCAGATATTACCATTCTCTCAGACTGAGTGCATACAGGCATCTGCTTTTCCGCAAAAACTTGCCAGCTGTCTACACTGGCCGCATGAATTTCCGCAAAAGCAATGACGATCTAATGAAGATTGTCAGTGCTTTTGCGGAAAAACTATACTGCTCCCGTTCGGGCAAAAGTCCCTTTTGCGCAAAACTTTTGCGCAAAGGGGCCAGTGTAGACAGCTGACATTTCTATTCCGCAAAAAAGCCCCGATCACGAAAATAGCGATCGGGGCTTTTTTGCGCAAAAGCGCGTCTAGATTGGCCACGGATGCTTTTCCGCAAAAAGTGCTTTTGCGGAAAAGTGTCCATGCCAATCTAGACGCTCTTTTCCGGAAATGCTTTTAACGGAAAACTTTTCCGTTATAAGCATTTTCAGAAAATCATGCCAGTCTAGACGTAGCCACAGAGTGTAAGGGGGAAGCTCCCCTGCTGGAGATCTGGGGGTTTGTTGTTGTGGGCCAGGCACCATTCAGATATGCTTAGGCCTGGGTATCCCCACAACCTTTTCTTGGCAGGAGTTAAGGAGTCTCACCCACAACCCATTTCTAGCAGACTCAAGCAGGTGGGGAGTGAAGGGGCAGACAGTCTTATGTCCTTCCCTATCAGCCTGTTCCCACAGACTACACTCTCCTAACGGGATCAGATGCAGGAACAAACTGGCTGCTTACACAGACGCCCTTTGAGTGGTAGAGCCAGGAAAGCTCAGTACCCTACCACAGACAATGGGAAAAGGGAAGGGGATTCCAGCAAGGATCTGGAACATGGCAAGCCCCAAGGAAACCTTCTCCCTCAAGGTGGAAAGATATAAGTGGCTGCTGTCAGCACTAGAAGCAGAGGACATCAGGTCAGCAAGCAAGAGAAATCTAACATAGACCAGGCACAGTGTGTACCGTATATTTGTGGCCTCTGATGAGTGCTGAGGGACGTCCCATGACTGGTGCCGCCACATCTGCTGTAGTGCAGGCGGGTGCTCCTTCCTCACTGCACCCTGGATCCACTCTCCTGCTTCCCCTTGGGGCTTTGTTTTAGTGTCATTCCACGGGCAGGTCCTTGCCAGCTCTGCACCATCAGAATCGGAGGAGACTAGAGGCTTTGTTCATTCTCTCCACTTGGTTCCTCTTTCTGCACTTCCTGAAAGCACAGCTATTGCTGCACTGTGCTAAACAATGCTCTAGTTCTGGGCAGCCCAAATCACAAGCCAGGCTCCTTTGCAGAGGTGAGAGAGATACCCACATGCCTTTCCAGAGAATCCCCTGCTTCAGCCTAGGCAAGAGGAAAAAAGCCTTGGTGCTCAGGACTCTAGGACAGAGAAATCAGTCCCCCGGGGGCGAAGCACCTCAGATCAGCCTGACACTCTAAAAGAGGCAGTCTCAGTAGCAAATGCACTGAATGGAACTGAGTGCTTGCCTGGACTCAGGACTGAGCCTGACACAGCAAGCAGCACACAATACATACTGTAGGGACAGTTGTACCGTGCTTTATCTCTCCAGGTTCTTATATCCTACCTACCCTCGGGACCCCAGCACCTTTCAGAGACAAAAACTTTCACCACAGATTAACAGACCAACAAAACAAGAAAGCACAAGAGTAAAGTCACCATGGCAGAACACAGAGTAGGCCTCTCCCCCCAACACAGTCAGGCAAAGACCTGAGCTATTTAAAGGGACAGCACACAATAAAACTCTCAGCAGTCACATTCACAGTTACTCAGTCTGTGTTATTACAGCTGCTTCGTTCTCACTCAAAATGGCACCAACTAACACCGAGCCAGTCTCTGGCAGGGGCAGTTCAGAAGGCAGTGCGGCAAACAAGATACAGGCTTTGTAGAAATGGCAAACACACATTCCACTACAAGGAAATATGAACATGTTTCTTATGAGGAATATTCATACCTGAAACTCACAGTCACCCTCTGGGACTGTCCACTTTAACATGGAGAGAGCTAGACAAGAATGAGCACTTTTACAAATGTAACCCACATATCTAGTGGGTATGGTTCACTGTCCTATGTAGTGGCACAGACCACTTACAATGAGAGATAAGAATGAGTGAATTGCACAGTCTAAGTTGAGCGCCATCTGGCTTTCTAGTGGTAGAGGCTCCTACACAACGCACCCAAGGTCCCAGGTTCAAATCTGCCTGGTGGCTATTACAAGTGG
The DNA here is from genome assembly GCA_030068395.1 of Apalone spinifera. NCBI lineage: Eukaryota > Metazoa > Chordata > Testudines > Trionychidae > Apalone > Apalone spinifera. The sequence goes on from CM057848.1 coordinate 68,858,738, forward strand.
GGGCTCATCTGGGATTTCAACTGGGTCTCTGAAGCCCTCAGCTAGGGGAAGTATGTAACTCACTCACGTAGGCTACATCTACACTGCAGAGTTTTTGCACAAAAATGGCCAGTTTTGCGCAAAAACGTACGGAACGTCCACACTACAAGCATGTTTTTGCGCAAGAAAAAGTACAGTAGATCGTCAGAAGACAGGGCTTTTGCACAAGAGTTATTCCTCTTTCTACGAAGAATAAGCCTTTTTGTGCAAGAACTCTTGCGCAAAAAGGTATGTGTGGATGGACAACAGGGTTTCTTGTGCAAGAACATCCATGACAGTGTGGACGCTCTCTCGCGCAAAAGCATGTCTCTTGCGCAAAAGCACATGGCAGTGTGGACACGCTCTTGCACAAGAACTTTTTGCAGAAGATCTCTTCCACAAAAAGTTCTTGTGCAAGAAGCCTGCGATGTAGACATAGCTCCCGTGTGTGTGGTTCACTGTTCCATGAAGTGGCACTCAGACCACTTACAATGAGAGATAAGAATGAGTGAGCTCTACCGCCTAAGCTGAGACACTACTGGCTTTATAGCTCAAGCTGTATAGGCCCCTACAATAAGCTCCAGAAATCACAGGGTCAGACCTGCCTGTAGGCGATTACCCAAGCACACAGATATTTCATAGGAATGTTACATTTGAATAGTTGATGAGATTTCCATCGGCTATTTGGTTAGATGATAAGGACTAGTGCATTTGGCCTTGTGCATTTCAAAGATTGAAATGGTGTGTGTAGTCTGGGGTCAGTGGGACACCTCACTGGCCCCGGGCTCCATGCAGCATTTCAATCTTTGAAATGCACAAGAGCCCCTATTGAGGCTCTTGTACATTTCAAAGAGGAAGTACAGCATGGAGTCTGGAGCCAGCAAGGGACTCAGAGTCCCCTGCTAACCCCGGGTTGCTCAGGTGTTCTCTTGTACATTTCAAAGTTGGAACGTGAACCGGCTTTTAAGCTGGGTCCCCCCCAGCACCCGCTCTTCTTTCCCCTTTGCTGCTTCTTTATGATAGAGGCAGCAAGGAGGAAAGGAGGGAAGCGCCTAGTTGACTAGTGTGTTGACTATCCGATAGCTTTTGCTTACTGACTAGTCGATTAATCACTTAGATCGCTAGTACTCATCTTAGTATGAATCTGCTCGGGAGTCAGGAAACCTTTAGATCTTATCAGATACCCGCAGAGGCTCAACATAGCCCATACTTGCTGAGTACAGTTACAGGTTAGAAGAGCCAAGCACTGCATATCAGTCTCTGAACCGGAATTTGGGATGATAATTCCACCAGACAATATGCAGGGAATTGTGGCCCTCTTAGTCCATTTCCACTGATCAAGACTTTGCCACACAAAAGAACCCATTATTCTTTGAGATTTCCACATTTCTGTAACCCCTCCCTTCTATTCCCCTTCCTTCATTACAAAATGGACTGGTAGGGCTAACACAAGCCAAGTTTTCCTGTACCCTTTATAGCCTCCAGTTACTTAGGCCACATAACTTCAGGAAAATGGTGGGCATTTTGAGGACCTGTTCCTACAGAACTATGGCCAAGTGAATGGAGACACTATCATAGACACATTCCAGCAAAGGTACCTCACTGGCTCCCATTCATACTACAAGACAAAGCAAGCCAGTCTGTCTTAACATCCATATGAGAGGACTTGACATTGCTGACTCCTCCCTACCATGCAGTTGTTTGTATCTGCACCTAACTTGTCAGGCAGGCAGGAAACAGACCCAAGGGCACAGCAGCCCCGACATGGGATCTCTTTGCCCCAGGGCTCCCTGGCCAGCTCCTGTCTTACCGTGTGCTTCCAGAAGCCTGCCAGCAGGTTCTCCTCTGTGCTGCATGAGTACTAAAGCATGCTCAGGGAACATGTCACAGAGGGAGGATTGAGGTGAACAGGACTAGAGCAGGACAGTGGGAATGGCACATGTCTGTCTTCCATGCAGCCAAGCTCCATGATAGCCCACCACCTCTGAAGCCCCACTTGTCCCTCCCCAGAGTTGCATCCCTGCCTGGGAGCCCCTAGTGCTAGCAATCACTATGCCCGAGGCAGGCTACAGCCTAATGTGGAAGGGGGAATCACTCATGAAAATCCAAAAGCCCTTCACTCCATGGGCGCAGAGCAGATGGTGCTTCTAAAAAGAAGAGAGCCCTTGAGAAAGGCTGACCCAGACTCATTGCCCCTGCTCTCATCAGCCTGAACCCGCTGCACTCCCAAAGCTGGTCTACAGTGACCAGCAGCAGGGAGGTCTGAGGGCAGGGTGAACGCTTTGGTTCACACCTGCCTCCCAGAGCAACTTAATTCACTCATGACTGCACTTCCCAAGGCAGGGCCTGGGCTACACTCAAAACAGCATGGAGGAAAAGGGACTGTCAGTTCCTACCCCATACACGTAGGAGCAGGGGCCTCATTTCCTATAGGAGTTGCCCTCTCCCAGATTTTTCATAAGTCTATATGTTCCAGTAGGTCTTCCACTTCTCCCCGCCCCAGCTTTCCAGGATATAATATCACTGTGTTCTGACACAGCTTAGCCATGATTTTTTTCAAAAGTGCTGCTGCTTGCGAGTTCTCAAAACGCTGAGCCCAAGAAGTAAATACCTGCTTAGCTCTGTGCCACTCCTGGGAAGGGAACAAACTCTTGGGCAAAAAGCTGAGCCTCAGAGCAGGCGTGGCAGTGTGTGCGCCCACCTCAGCTCCAGCACATAGGACTTGTTGGATGTTTTGTCAGCTCCCTCAGCCCGGATTGCAACTAGAGCAGGGCAAGTGGGAGGAGAACACATTGGCAGGTGAACTCATCCATCCCTATGAAACAAGGGAAACCTAGGGACACCTCCCCAAATTCTTCAGAGATCGGAATGGCAAGCAAACAGTTTACCAAGGACTTCCTGTCAGAGTCTAGCTGAGAGTCTGGCAGAATGGACTTCCCCGCAGCAGTGCCCTGCTGGGACTCCAGGAGCGTGAGCTATGCCACAGCACTGCCTGTGAGCATCAGGGCTCCCTTTCTCCCTGTTGCACAGAGGGAGGTGGAGATGGATGGCTCTGTCAAAGAGCTGCAGGCACAGCTTGGTGGGAACAACTGGGAATGTGATTACGTGGTTCTGTGCAGCCTGATTAATGTGATGAAAAGGCTAGCACACAGCAATCAAAGGAAAGGCTGAGCTGGAAGAAGCTGTTACCCTTCCGTGCACAGGCCTCATGCAGGGAGCTGGTGCACTGGGAACTGGTGCTCTTGCACCTCATTTCCTCACACCCACATTCAATGATAGCAGTGCCAGCATCTGCTCCATGTTGCACTACTCTGGACTTAACAGCAGACCAGGAGCTGCACAGCAAGACCACTCAGAGCAGTGTTGAGAACCCAGGCTAGTGAGTAGGCTATGTGAGAGGCCCTCCTTCATCGTAGTGGGCTGCAAGATTATTGTAATCAAGACAATCTCCTGGGATTAAGTAATTTTATTAACTGCGCTTGCCTACCTAGAATTTGTGGAGTGTGCCTACTGAATTGTAGCAGCGGTTTAACTGGCTGCAGAGGGAGCGCATGGCACTCAGTCAGCATTGTGTGCAATCAGCATGCACCTCATTTCATGTGCTCTTGCGTTAAGTCTGTGTCTCTTTAGTAATATCGGTAGAAAAAAAACGTATGTGGATGGAAACCAGTGGAATCTGGTGACCCTGCGCATGAGAAACAATTAGGAAAATGTCTCTTGGGCCACACATAGAACCCCAATGGGCCACAGGTTGCCCACTAGCGACTCAGAGCGTCTCAAAGAACAGCAGGGACAGAGCTCAGGAGCACCTGCTCCACACATCATGTGAGTTAAAGAAAAATCTCCATCACCTGTTGAGAAGTACAGGACTATGACACACAACTGAGCAGCTATCTTTCCACCCACATGACGGCAGTGGTGTGCACCCCCTTACCCAGACAGCTATTATATTATGTTGCTAATGCAGCCAGCAGAATCAAGGAGAGAGATTTAGACCACCTTGTAACTACTGGGCATAGGTGGTGTGTATCACAGCTAGGTGAAGACACTGCTTTCCCAAACTGCCTCACCTGTCCCTGCCCATGTTCTACCAGAGTCCCCCAGACTCCCTCCCACATCCTGCTGTTGTGGTGCCAGCTTGTCATTCCCCCGTCCTCCTGGGGCTGGGGCTAGTGGCTCAGCTGTGGGGGAGGGGGCTTCCTGGTTAGGGGTCTGTCTGGAAGAAATAATCTGAGGAGGCTGGCACCCCAGAGCTCCACAGCTGGGGAAGGCTGGGGCTGTGCTATCCCAGGCTCGGGGCACTACCCTGGGTAGGGGAAAGGGCCAGCAGCCACATGGGAGTTGGGGGTCTGGGCAGGGGCCAGTGGAAGGCACAGTGGGTGGAGATGAGCTCTGGTGGGCACAGAATCGGTGGGCCCTCAGGCAGAATGGAGGGGTCTTGCCTCTCCAAGCCATGGGGTCACCCAATGCCCATATTACTGGGGAAGGCAGTTCACTGAGCTCAGTGTAAGCATGGAATAGTTTATAAAAGACCTAGTAGTGCTGACTTTAACCGCGTGAATGAATACAACCCAATCCCCCACACGCCAGGCACTTATAACAGTCAATGGTCTGGCAGAGTCTTCACCGGCCTGTTACCCATACAGGGAGCAGTAACAGCATTTGTTACTACAGTAACTACAGGAATGAGTATGTTGAGCATGCAGATGCAGCTCCTATTCTGACTTCAGCCCAGGCCTTACTTCAGGTCTCCTCCGGAGGCAGACGGTGTCACCTGCAAGTACACAGCATCTGTAGGAGTTTGACTGCTGGCACATTCCGGCAGCACACAGCCTGGCACTGGGTAAAGGGGAGGCACTTGGTCTGCCACAGGCCTTGCCTGTTGTGCCTTGCAGCAGCTGGAGAGAATCCCGGCCCCAGGCCCACTGTCTCCTGTCCCCAGCTCAAGCCTGTTCCCAGGGCACATAACCGGCTCAGAAACTCCTGTGGGAAGCCTTGTCAACTGCAGCTTCTTCCATCTGCCTGCTGGGGTAACATGAGGCAGGGGCTCAACGGGAGGAGTTTACGAATGTCTGTATCTAAGAAGCCGAGCAGGGCACAGCTTCTCTTCTGTGCTCAGCACCTTGGTATCGGCTGCCCCTCCAGGGCTTGGATGCCACGAATGTACCCCTGTGTTTCAATAGTTTTCCTCTCCAATGTAGGAAGCAGAGCACGAAGTAATGAGCTGGAACACCTGGGCTGCACAGGAGCCCAGCCCCAACTGAATGAGAGCAGGAAAGGAAATCAGCAGAGGAGCAGCTGCAACCAGCTCCCCTGGCCCTCCAGATTCCTCTCCTCTGCAGGTCTTGCTGGCTGCCCCTGGCTCCACTCCACCCTTTGCACGAGAAACAGGCTGTCAGCTTTCTCCCCCACCTCGCCATTTACATTGCAAAACAGCCCCTCCCTCTGCTCTGGGTTATATTTAGCTCCCTAGCACAGCCTGTCAGAAACATCAGGTGCCTCCTACCTGCCATCTCCATGCCCCCACTGAGAAGCCATGATACTGTAGCTCCAGCTCTCATTAGCAACTCAAGATTTACCTTGGGGTCTCATTCTCTGCAAAGCAGGCATAGGAGCTGATGCTGATGCTGGTCTCTGTGTGGGGCTAATGCCATGCGGGAGGCCAGGGCAGGAGATGAGAGCTCATCTTTGGGACACTGCAGGCAACAAGCCTGAGGCTGCTGGGGCAGGCCCTGCTCTGACTCAAGGGCTGGCATGTGCAGTCAGCAGAGAGTATCAGGAGAGAACAGAGGGGCTGAGGGCCCAGGCAGCCCCAGAGGAGCAGGTCTGCAAGGCGGGAATGAGACCTATTAGTCCCAGCCTTGCTGGAGCAAATGAGGGCCAAGAGCTAGGGCCTGCTGCGTATGCAGTTGTGCAGCTGAGATGCCCAGTGCTGGAGCTGGCGGCTGCCCTCGGGAAAATCTCCCAGAGCCCAGGTGGAGCCCTGCAGGCTGAGAAATAACTGTGCCTGCTGCTCTCCTGCCCTTGCACCAACAACAGCACAGTCCCTGTCCCCAGCACATGAGCAGCAAGCCCAAGCAATAGGGACAGCTTAGCCTCAGGCTGCCACCCTGTCTAACCTCTGGGCCCCTGATGTTTGCTTTCTGGAGTGCAGCACAAGCAGGCCCAGCTGCACAGGGAAGTCTGTGTTAGGGACAAGCTTCTTTATTTTACTAGTAGAACTGAAACAGCCACTGTAAGAGTCAGGAGCTGCTTTCTTGCCCTTCCCTTTGGCAGCCCATGTGGGGAAACCGATCAACACAGATCATCTGGATGCACAGAATAAGCAGCGCCACCCCTCTTCCTTCCCTCCCCTGCAAATGTTCCGCTGCAGGAAGGAAGTGGGGGGGCAAATAAAAGGGTGAAATCTGGGAGCTCCCCCCACCATGTGTCACCTCTGATGTACCCAATGCCCATCTGCCTGCACAGCCCAGGGTGCTGGGAGGCAGTGATGGCAAAGGGAGACTGTGGCTGGGAGCTGCATCCCAAACATCTGCAGGGAAGCTCGGGGTAGGTGCCCAGGATGAAAGAGCCCCGAACTGCTGAGATCCTTGAGGCTGCAGCAGGGACAGACCCAGGCCTGGCCATGCAGCCCCCAGGGAAAGGAAAGGATGGATGCCTCACTTCAAGCAGCCAGGGGCTTTGCCACTTGCCCTGTGTATTCTGGGGAGCCTCTGGCTCCCTGGCACCACTGTACCTGGTGCAGGGATGGTTACTGACAACCCGTGTCAGAGCAGGATCTGTATGTGTTACTTCCTTTTCAGGGCTACCAGGCTTCTCTTTGGGGGTTTGTCCAAGTGTGAGCGCAGAATAGAGCATGGCCAAAAATATACAACCTTACAGGCCTCATTCTCTCAGCGTCTGAGCACCTCGATTACTGCTGCCAGGCCTTTAGATTACTACTGCCTAGCACTTTAGAAACCAGCCCACTTCAGTAACTGGTACCCAAAGCAAAAGGGATATGATTTTACAGGAGTCACTGTCAGAGTCAAGCATTACATTTGGTACCTGCTCAGCCTTTTATAGTGTTAGCTGAAGGAGCAAGAATTGCTGGTACTTCAGAGGTTTCTCCCCTGTGGAGCCGGTGTCCTTGAGTCAGTGAGTTTGTGGCACAATTAACATCATTAGCAGGCCTGGCACAAACCTGGTGCTGGAATCACTAAATATAATTTGCACACTGAGCCCCCATTCCACCACCTGAGACGCCTCCATGAACCACATCAGCTATTTCTGGAAGGCACTAAATAGCCAAGCTTAAAATATCATTTCTGCTCATTTGAAACCCTTATATAATGATTGACGTCACCTCTCTCTCGTGCTGGCTAATGGGCCCCAGCAGGAGCTGGGCAGGCTAGTGATGTCAGCAGCCAGGGGGCTCAGAAACCCCATTTGTTCTCCAGGCCTTCACCTCACATAAAATTTGCTGTGATCTGTGTGACCCAGGGAGGAGCCCGTGCTGACCAGCAGTGTCCAAACTCGGCAGCTTTCCCACAAGCCCTCTGCACGTTCCCATATCTCAGGCCTCAGGGAAGCATCTGCCGAGTCCTACACGTGGACTGAGCAATGGCCAAAGGGGGTGTTCAAGTCCCACACGCTGAGCTGCTCTTGTCCAGGGCTGTGCATAAGAATGACCATCTGGGGTCAGACCAAAGGTCCAGATATGGGAGAAGAGAGCAAGGGCTAGATGCTGCCTGCAGTTCCCCATTCCTCCACCAGATCCATCATGTCCCCAACTCACCCAGTGCTGACCTCTTAATCCAGTGCATCACAATGGAATAAATATCCACGGCTGTTCCACATTGTCCCTAGGGAGCAGCCAGGCCTGATGACTTCACAGGAGCCACAGGGCAGAGTCCTGCTTTGAGACACTTCCCCACTACAGCACCCCCTTCCTGTTTTTGCTGGGATGCCAGCAATCGAGGGTGATATAATAAGCAATTCCTCCTAACCCCTGCACAGGAGGGGCAGTAACATCCCAGCAGCTGGTCCAAACCCTGATCAGGGCACAAAGGACATCTCCCTTGTCCTGAATGGCCTGTTAACATGTCACCTTCATGGAAACACTTGTAAAATTCAATACCACAGAGCCCTGGTGCTGGGGGTAAGGATGAAAGGCATCCACAGAGCTGGGCAGGACCCAGGACTGGAAGAACAGGCTGGGGGCTCTGCAGGTCAGGATGGAGGAGAATCAGTAGAGATGTGAAGGAGGGAGAGATGGGGTCTGGCATAGCAAGATGAAAGTGATCCCCAGAAATATTAGAGCTGGAACAAGTCCAGGCTGATTAAATTAGGTTGCAATATGTTCCAGTCCTCCCCGGGGAGTTTGGGATAATTGCAGCCAGTTAATCCATTCATGCACATCTGGAGCAAAACAGCTAAGAAAGGAAAATCCTGCTCTGTGCCTTCCACTGTGCATTATAAGCCTTCACTTTTGCTGATGGCAGGGCACAAACCTTTTAAAGCAGCTGACAATAGATCAAACTAAGGCAAATCAGCCCCACAGTCCAAACCATGCAGCCTGCTGCACCCCCAATAAGGAATTTTTTTAGTATATTGGGGACCAGAGACCCACACCCAGTAACCTGGGGGGGGGCCTGCTTCGACTGGGACTCCCCCTTTACCAACTCAGGGACCAGCAACCAGCTGAGTCTGGTCAGTTCCTGGCAGAAGGATGCCAGACTTGCTACGATACTTGCATGGCCCCTGTTAGGGCTGTATTTGTGTGCCTCAATCTTTACTACATTTATCCTCCCCACATTCCACTGAGCCCTGGTCTACACTAGGGAGTTATTTCAAAATAACTTTTTTTATTTCAAAATGACAAGTGGAGCATCCATACTACCAAGCCCGTTATTTCGTAAGAAGGGGCTCGATCCTTTGAAATAATAACTCCTGCTTTCCATGAGGAATAACGCTAATTTCAAAATAGTTACTTCGAAATAGCAGTCATGTGGACTCTCCACTTCTGCTATTTTGAAATAACTACTCCCCAGTGTCATTCAAAATAATTACTCCCCAGTGCTTCCTTGGGCTCTAAGTTGAGATAGTGCGTCACATTAAGGGAGCCTGCCTTGGACTAATTTCAAGGCTTCCCTGTAGCGTGGACATATTATTTCAAAACTATTATTTTGGGCATTATATTCAAAATAAGTTATTTTGAAATTATTTCCTAGTGTAGACATGCCCTGAGATGGGGAGTGCTAATGTCTCCACAGGGAACTAGCCATAGAGAAACCAAGTGACTTCCATGAGGTCACATAGGAAGTCTGTGGCAGAGCCAAGAACTGAATCCATGTCTCCTCAGGCCTTAGTGAGCATTCTAGTCACTGAACCTGCCTTCTATTCCACATACAAGTCTCCCCAGTATAAGATATTCAGCCTCTGAGCTCTGTAATTCTTCAGCCCCTAATGAATAATCAATCACACAGAGCCGAGGGCAGAACACAGGACTCAGTGGGATCCGTTATCCCAGCCAGCTCACAAGAAAGCAAGAGCTGCTTCCATTTCTCTCCTCTTAACACAATCCCACAGCATCTAATCATCCCAAAATGACAGTCCCTAGTGTGTGTGTTGCCTCCTGCTCTGGGCAAGCAGATCTAGATCCGGTGTCTCCTGTCCTGTCACACCATCCAGTCTGAGGAGCGATACCATAGAGAGCAATGGCATTACAGCAGGGTTTGTTCAAATGGTGAGAGAGGGCAACCAGGCCTCAGCCCTTCCTTCACCTCCTGGAGGAGTGAAAATAAAGTCCAAGTTGCTGGACCCACCATGACATGAGTACGGCCCTAGACAGGTGGCAGGAGCTACTCAGGAATAAAAACTCAGTTAGGTATCCAGACAGGGGACGTGTGTGCTAATGACTCACAGAAGTGGGCAGCCTCATTACGGGGTTATGAAGAGTAGCAAGAACGCCTGCTCCTATTGCTCTTCCCCACAGATTATGTTTCCCTCTGGGGGGGAACTGGGGACACAGCAAACTCATGAGAAGAAGAGCTGTGCGGGGAGCAAATCATTCCACATTGGGTCCCTTTGCAACAACCTTCCCCAGAAGATTTCCCAGGCCAATGCCCGTATCAGCCCCCACAGTGACCTATCTCTGCTCAACCACCCGGGGAGCTCAAAACCCCTGGGCCAAAACTCCAGGGATACCAGGGAGAGAGGAAGAACAAGTCCTTAGCTCAGCCCAGGAGAGCTGTAGTGGCCCAGTAATGAGGAGAGGAAGGAAAATGGCATCCCAGAGGGCAAAGCAACTGCCAGGGCCATGCCAGTGTCCTCAGGAGGCAGTGGTATGGGGTCTAGGAAGCCATTGCCCCAAGGACAGGGAAGAAGGGAAGCTGGAGGGGGCAGTTAGAGTAGAAGGGGGAAGGGGCTATGGGATGATAGTGGGATGAGGATGGGGAACCAGCCAGGAGGGAGGGAGGGGTGTTTCCCTGGGCAGAGGGTGTGACAGGCCCCCATTTGATCCGTACAACACTGCTGCCCTCAGAGGCACAGGGCCAGCATGCCTGGGGAGAGTAGCAGCCTGGACCTAGCACCAGACTTCAAGAGGAGATTTAAAGTGACAGGCATGATGGAGAAAAGAGCAGAAGGGCCCAAGGTCAATAGGAGACTACGGGTTCCAGCTACTGAACCAAGAGTCCCCTCCCCACCACCAGCACTCACTCTGTCTCTGCAGTGGTGACTCCCCCCATCCACAGCAATTTGGCTCAAGGTCCCCCAATGGGACAGTCCTCCAGGGCTCAGCTCCCACAGCTGCTTATGGAAAACCACCCCACGCAGACATGGGGCAGGCAGGGGGGACAGCAGGAGCCCCCCCCCAGAGTCATGCACATTGTAAATCCTTTGCCATGGGGCACAGGCATATCTCCCCGCTACCCCGGGGGTGACCACAGGAAATCCGGGGCAAAAAAAGAAAGGTTTTTTGCATGGAAGGTCCCACATGCTCCCACCGTGAAGGGCTAACACTGTTTTGCAGCTTCACAGTAATGCAGGGAGCAGGAGACCCGTGAAGGTTCCCAGGGCTGGTCAGGGAAGCTTCCATCACTGTGTTTGCACTAGCCCCAAAGTGATGCAGTGAGAGGGAGGCTCCTACCTGTAGGACACCTGCTTCCTGATGGTCAGGTTCAGGAGCTGCTCTTCCACCTGTGCCCTTGCAGCTGGGCTGGCTGCCATGCTGGCTCCTCTCCCCTCAGCCCGTTGAGGGTCCAAGTCCTGGTGCAGATGGAGGCCTGCAGGCTGCATCAGTCCTACACGTTCTTCTCTCGCTTCGTCTTCTTTTGCTGCCCCTTGGGGGTTTCCCTTGGTCCCCCCATCCTCCCTGCCCAGCATGCAGCCTCTCCAGCTCCTGGGAGCTTCTGCCATTCCCAGCAGTGACACAAATAGCCAACCGGAGACCTTCCACCTGTCCAGAAGAGTCCTTCTCTCTCTATGCTCACTGCCTGGTGCACTCAGTCCAGCCCCACGACCACACTGCACGCTGCTTGTCTCGCAAGGGTCCCCACGAAGTTCCTGGGGTAGCTTGAATCTCCTGGGAAGAAAAACAAAACAGTCCAACTTTTTCCCAATCTTATTTATCGGCTTCCTGGACGGAGGTTTAATGTGGCTCAGAATTTGCAGCTCGGCCTCAGTCTGTCTCCTGTGTCCCTTGGAGGGTGGTCAGCAAAAAGGTAAAACAGGAACAATCTGGACGGGGGTAACCCAGAAACCCAGGCACAGCTGAGCTCCTCGGCTGAGATCTGCCTGGCCCAGCAAGCGCAGAGGGATGAAGGAAATGACTGTGAATAAGAAACAGTCCTGGTCAGAAACAAGGATCCCGGGAGGCAACAAAGCTGTGAAGAGCACAGCTCCCACCAGAAGTGGGGCAGTCCAGCTTTTCCACTGCTGGGAGAAGGGGTCAGGGCTGAGTCACCAGGGATCTCAGTGTCTCCTCCAACAGCAGCCCAACTCAGAAGCAAAAAAGAGCCAGGTGCCTGTGCACAGATCCTGCAGCAGAAGCAGCAGCCAGAAGACAACGCACAACACACAGTGCACAGCGAGAGGGGGAAAGGGGCTGTGCTAGCTGTGAATGCTACACCGGGAGTGCAGTGTCACCTTAGAGACACTCTGAAATTGGCACTTAACCCTTTGGTGCCGAGACCAGGGAACACTGCACAGCCTGCACAGTGCTCAGCCAGGGATCTCTCTGACTGACACATGCCATGCTGGCTCAGTCTCTCCTCATTGAGCGAACTCCCCAGCCAAATTAACAAGACATGCAAATTCACACACTGCAAGATTTTATTGGCCTGAAACGCTGCACAAGGCTGCCAAAGTACTGCAAGGAGATGCACGAATCTGGGCTCTGAGGTGGGGTGGGGGACGTGCCATGTGCTAGGACAAGTTGCCCAGTGGCAGGCAGTTCCATGCTGTTCCAGGGACTCTCCTTCCCTCAGCTCATCCCTTTGGCTATGTCAACACCGCATTCCTCTTTCAAGAGGAATGCAAATGCAGCTGAGTTAAATTGCAAATGAAGCGCGGATTTGAATTTCCCGTGCTTCATTTATATAATCGCGTCCAGCCGCTATTTTGAAACACCCTATTTTGAGATAAAAAACACGGTGTAGACGCAATTATTTTGAAAGAAACCCCTTCTTTTGAAATAACCATTAAACCTCATTTGTTAAGGAGCAAGGGTTATTTCGAAAGAAGGGGTTTCTTTCAAAATAACCGCGTCTACACGGCGTTTTTTATCTCAAAAATAGGGTGTTTAGAAATAGCGGCCGGACACGATTATGCAAATGAAGCACGGGAAATTCAAATCCGCGCTTCATTTGTAATTTCACTCGGCTGCATCTGCATTCCTCTCTCGAAAGAGGAATGCAGTGTAGACATACCCTTTTTGATGAAAAGTCATTTCTCATCCCTGATCATCTGGAAAGTTTCCTTCTGGCTGCCTCATGACCAGACCCCAGAGCAGACAAAACCCTGGCCAGTCTCAGTCTGTCTTGCTAGTTGCAGTCACTCCTTGCTGCCTTGGTCCTAGAGCCCGCTCTGCTGTCCCCCACCCCACAGAGTGCCATGCCCATTGCCCATCATCCCTCAGTTGGTGCCCAGGCCAGCCCTGCTGCAACAGGAATCAGCCTGAGTCTGTCTATAACACCTGCCAAGGCTCTTCCTAATCTCAGGAGTTCCCACCCTTGTCTTCTACCTCCCAAAAGCTAGTGGCTTCCAGCCAAGGGGATGCACAGAGCTCAGCACGTGTCTGAGAGTAATTGATGGAGAGTGATAGGAGGTGCTCCCATGCCCACACTCCCTCCTGGTCTGAATACAGGCAGGAGGATCATGCATAGAGCCCTGCAAATCTGTACATATCTGCTGTACAGCCGTGGGTATCCGCAGCCACAGATATGGATGCAGATATCAGCAGATCATTTTTGCAGCTGTGAATGTAGCTACAAATTTTGTAAATGGGCAGGGCTCTAGTCACACAGACACTAGCTAGAGAAGCCAGTCCCCATCCTCAGGGACCGGGACAGGGCTGGACTCACCAGTTTAGTTACCAAGACTTTGGCCAGCCTTAAGTGTCACTTCTTGTGACAGTTCCCCCTTGTTCTTTTCCTCCTTGGAGCTTACACCTTTCGGATGCTGTGCACAGTGATCAAGCCCAGCCCCACCCACCCCACCCACCTAGTCGTGACTTGTCACATAGCCATGCTTCCAACATGCAGCTCTCTCCCTGTGCAGGAGTGAGTCAGCTCCGCCAACCCCCAGATACATTTTGTTCCTCTTCTCTGGATTCTCTCCAGTTTATCACCCGCTTTTCCCAAGTTACAGGTTCTGCGTGGAATTAACACCGGAAAGTCTCAGCCATTCTATGTCACTGACAAAGTCAGTGGAGTCTTTGTTTGCCAGAGCTGACTGTGCTATGTGCAGCGTGTTACTTGCTTGCTTGCACTGATGTGTGATTGTGCTATTGCTTATTACTCCCCACAAGAAGCCTTGAAATAAAGCGTATTGGAGCACCAAGGAAGAAAAGGACATTTTTTCAGCAACGAGGTTCCCCAGGGCTGAACATGGTGTCCCAGGTGAAGTCTCTCCAGACTGTGGCTAACTCCTCCCTGCTCTGGGACTGAGGCCTTTGAGTACCCAGGAAGAATTTCACCTGTGTTTGTAGCCATCTCATTGCAAACTACTATCCCTTTTGCTGCCCGCAACCCTGGCTTTCTGGGCCACTACCTCCCCCGCCCCCCGTTTCTCCTGCTTCAGGTTATTTTTCTCCTATTGCATTTCCCCAGGCTGAGACTCACCTTGCTGTTTGACATCTGTCTCTCTCCTTTCCCTCTTGGATCATTTTCTGTCTTAACTGGAGTCCATGGCTCCTCCCAGTTGCTATAATTCCTCTCCTTCAACTCTCATCTTTCAAATCAGCCAGGCAGAGGCTAAGTAATAATGGACGTGACCTTGACTGAGTTTACTCAACTTCATTCATTAACTTTTGCTTATGTAGTATTGGAGGCTGTGCCTTTAAGGGCAGAATGTCTCAGAGTCTAGCTGGGGCGTTGGGAAGCTTGTGTGGCTAAGCTCAGCCGGCTACAACCAGACCCTGAGAGAAGCAGCTCTCCGCAAGCCTCACAAGCACTTGGTGATCACAGAACACCACAGGGGACCAGGAGTAGAAAGGAACTAAGAAACACTGGGAGTGGAAGAATGGTAGCTCTGGACCACTCCAGAATGAACTCTCTGGCTATATGGGAAACAACAGGAAAGGTTTAACACCCTCCCTCCCTGCCCCACACACACACAGTCTCTGCGGGAAATGGTGCCAGCAAAAAGGATCAGAAAGCTGCTGAATTCCCAACACTAGCTGCTTCTGAAGCCTGTGGTGTGCTTCCCCATTGTCAGTGGACTAGGAAAGAAATTTGAGCAGGGCTGCGCTCCATGCAGCAGTGAAACGCCAGAGAGATGTTTTCAAGCAGAGGCTGAGCCCACGTACAGAAAGTGAAACCATAGAGGAGTTGGTGACTCCTCCAAGGCTGAAGAGCCAGTCTGGCAAGTTTAAGGTGCAGAATACCCGAGACAATTGCAAGGTCCAGAATTCACCCTGGACAAAGAAATCAGCATTTGCCAAGCCAAGGAAGTCACCTAGTCCAGAACTGTGGGGATATAAGAAAGGACCCAATATGCTACAAGAAAAGAGATGGGAGGCAGAGGGGCATGGAGAGAGCTCAAAGCCAGAGCGCAGCAAAACCAGCACAAGCAATGGCAACCCTCACCAACCAAGACAATGCCTGGCCTGCAGGCAACCTGCATTCCTCCCTCGCTGCCACACCCCCAACTCTTTTTTGAGGTCGGTTTACTGGCCGTCCAAACAAACCAGTTTCTCAGCTCACCCTTTTAGGTTTTCCTTTTCTCCAGCTTCTAGGCTCTCAGCCAGTGTCTTGCCCCTCCCCTCTGACTCTTTAGCCTCACCTTAATTGATCACCTGGGAGGGGACCAGGACTTCTAGAGAGGTCTGGGACATATAATACCTCCTCCTTTTTCAGGAAACCTGCCTCTTTCACAGCCACTTATTTTCTGAGCTGCAAGGCCACATCTGGATTGCTCTCACATCCTAACTCTGTATAAATTCATACACATCAGTATTCCCTAAATTCCCCTCAATTCTTAAAGCCAGGATTACAGTCTCTAGACCCCCACCAGGGCAGTCCATTTAATATTCATTGGGGTTTCCAAGTATCTGCACATAGAAACCCTAATTCTCTCTCTAGGTGACTGATCATGATGATGAGGTGACCACTCCCTTCCTTAGTGGCCCAATGTGCCCCGGCTTGCTGCTTTCTTCCTTGCGGAATCATCTATAACTTGTGTTCTGCTGCTGCCAGTTGCTCTGGCAGTTCTCCTGTCCCCATAACATCTCTCCTCCCATAAAGGACCCCTGCTTTCACTGACACCCTGGCCCTTATCTGGATCTTCCTATCCTGCTGATGAATCACTTGTTACATCGTTCAAGGTTCACTGATTGTTTGGGATGAATTGCAAACGCCTGCTCACAGCATGTCTGTGCCCACTGGGGAAAAGTTCTCTCAAAGCCACTTGCTGCAGGCAATGCAATCATTCCCCTCTGGCCTCCGCAAGCCCTGATCTTGCCCACTGGACTGGAGGATGGTAGTTTACACACCCCATCTTGTTACTCTTGATGCCCAGTTGCCTATCTTCAGTGTGCACTGATTTGCTGCCTCCGTGGAGATGGAGCACCCCAGTGACTGGCTTCACCTCACTTTGTTTAGCCCAAGGCACTTAGATGTATTTAGAGTAAAATAAAAGTGAAGTTTGTTTAACAGAGCTTGAGTTTAAGATTCAAATAAAAGGATTTGGGAAAAATAAGGTTGCATGAAAAAGAAAAACGTACAATGCACTCCATAACCTTTACTTAGTAACAAGTTATTTTCCTGACTGATAGGGTATTTCTCACCCAGGAATCAGCCCATGCTTTGCTTGGCCCATCCAGAGAGCTGGGATCTGTTTTTTATGAGAAAATCGCATTGGCAGAGTTTCTCCTCCATAATGGATAACACTGTGTGTCCTTATTCCATCTCTCATGCACAGGGCCAGCCCACAACATTTTGGCACCTGAGGCGGGGAGCTCAAATGCCCCCCCATGCCTCCTCACTTGGGCCAAAACTTTGAAAGGTCTCAAATCTGCCTTCTTCCTGTTCTACTCCTCTCATGGTACTGCTCTGCTACCTACAGATGCACCAGCAGCAGACACAATTTTCTACACTCTGGGTCCTAGTGGCGCTCCCCCACTGTCTGGCACCTGAGGTGGCCACCTCAGTTCGCCTCATGGTAGGGCCAGCCCTGCTCATGCAGTCCCAGACTTTTGTCTCATTTCCTAATCAGGCCGTTTAGCTTCAGCTCAGTCCTGATGGTTCCTTCTTTAGCATCTTCCCTTGGGGTTCTTTTGTCTTTGTCAATGCTCAAGCCTGCAAATGCTCCACACTGTGTACACAGGGCTGCACTGGGTCTAGGGACGTCAGTTGTTCTCATTGGTGACTGAGTTAGCTCTGAGACCCATTGTGCCTCAGGTGACATTTTTCACTGTTTAATTTTTCATTTTCCAACAATTTAATATTCTACAAATTACATAACTCTAAAAGTGTTTGTCACATAATATCCCATGCTAACAGTGATAACCAGCTAGTGCTCCACAAAGCCCCCTTCAGTGGAATACTGGGGAGATGGTCTGACACAGGTATAATATTCCTTCCTGGGCATGTCTAGGTCACAGGGCTCCCTCGGTCCCCACTGTACCCTGATCCAAATTTGCCATCATCTTTTGTTCCCTGGCCCCCTTTGGAGCCCAGCTAAATCATGGACCAACTTTAAGTCCTGCTTTTCACACTCTCTGCCTCTACTTGATCCTAAGCTAATTTCTGTTCTAGTTCTATCAGCACAGAAATAATCTTCTGCTGGAGGTGCTGACATTTTGTTCAACAGAAAACTGAGAATAAGAATGCTTGTGCTGATGTCAGTGTCACTGGGGAGTGACAAATGTATGATGAGACAGATGAGGCAAAACAAAAACCCTCAATATAAAATGGGTTCACTAGAGGTGCCACCACTTTATAAAAATGAACCTGAGCATCTCTAAGGTGGGAAGCAACAGTCACAAACTGAAGAGGTGTCACAAGAGGTTGTCAGCACAGATGCCTAAGGAGGAGGCATAGGCAACACTGTGTCCAAGTCCCAGACAAGAGGGAGATAAGGGATGCTAAGTCTGATGTTTTGTCCAAGAGGGTCTCAGATGGGCACCAATCACACCAAGTTAAGACAATAGCAACCCAGAGCATGTATACTCACTGCTAGAACAAGAAAACTCACTGCTGGCTGACAACAGTGAGTGGTGTTCTGGGCAGCCCACGTGGTGCAAGCAACAGCATAGGGCAGCTCAAAGACTAATTTAATGTGTTTAGTTATTAGGTTGTTTATAAGTATTTTTATAATTTTGCATTATAGGTATGTTGGTTGTTTTAAGTGTTACTCATTTTTGACTTGGAAAGGAAAGTGCGACACAGGGGGGTTGTGCCTTGACGGGCTGAGATTCCCAGAGAGTCTTGTTATGTGCAGTCAGTTGGAACCGACACAGAATAAAACAGTTGTCTTGCAAGCATCTTAATCACTAAGGGCATGTTTACACTAGGAAATTATTTCAAAATAACTAAATTTGAAATAACTCCTGAAATAACTATTTCAAAATAAGCTTATTCTCTAAGGAAAGCAGGAGTTCAGATTTCAAAATAACCAGCCCCTTATTTTGAAATAACAGGCTTGATAGTGTGAATGCTCCACTTATTATTTCAAAATAACTCCCCCTGTAGACCAAGGCTAAGGGACCACTGAACATCACAGTTTATGCTTCCTCAATTGGCTTCCAATGTATGGGAGAGAGCCATACATAAGCCAAGGGGAATAAATATATTACTAAGAAACCCTCCCAGACACCAGCTCATTTACATCTTCCCTTTATCCAGTCTACTTAGGATTTCATCAAAAGAAGTGATTGAGTCTATCAGGCAGGGACTGTATTGCATTCCATGGCAAACAGAGAAATGAGAGAAGATTGCAGAATAACACAACTTTCTTTCTTTGACATCAGAAGAGCACATAAGAACCCTAAAACAGAGAGCCAGTAAACAGGCTGCTCCCTATGGCAACAAATCACAACTCATCTCCCCCCTCCACCATTTTATTTGTCTGTTTCTAGACTGGCTGGCTACTGGCTGACTCAGATCACATGATTTTCCTCAGAGCTCTCTAGCCAGAAAACAGGATGAGGAAATGATAGCTTGTCATTTTGAATCAGTTCCCAAAACATCACATTTTGCATCTCATAAACTTCACCATGAGGATAGATCCTGGATCCATCACCAGCCAGAAATACTTGCCATCTGCTACCACAGTGTTTCTCAACCTTTTTTTATAAAGTACCCCTTTAAAAAAAATTGTAAGTACCACCAGTATCTAAAGTTTTCAAACACACACATTTTTTTTCTACCATTGTAAGATATTTGTTTAAACAACTTAATTGTAGCCGGGTGGACAATGAAATGTTTGGGTGTAAAAAGTACAACAATAATAAAGCGCTGTAAAACTTAAAACAAAAATTCAGTTTTCTCCAAATTTCAGTTGTGTAGACATACCCCTCCCCCCAGACTTCTCTCAAGTACCCCTAAGGGAACTCGTTCCACTGGTTGAGAAACGCTGTGCTAGCACACTCCCTGCCAGAGGCTGTTAGAGCAGCACAGCGCTGTTACCCAGAGCAGGGTGATGCAGACCTAGCACCTTTTGCTCCAGCTTTCTAAGTTGCCCAATGAGCAGTGACCTTTCCTGTGGGAGGAATGATACGGGAGCTTATATCATGCTCGGTCACAGGGAACTTGAGAGGATTCCACTCCCTGTTCTTGAAAGGTCTAGATTAGATTCAGTGCTGGCCTCAGCTTCTAGAATTTTCCTGACATTTCCAAAACAAGCTGGGTCTAGTCCTGTC
The DNA here is from genome assembly GCA_030068395.1 of Apalone spinifera. Taxonomy (NCBI): domain Eukaryota; kingdom Metazoa; phylum Chordata; order Testudines; family Trionychidae; genus Apalone; species Apalone spinifera. Next base: position 68,878,320 of record CM057848.1, read on the forward strand.
AGACCACCCAGGTGAGCCCCAGCCTTTCTCTTCATTTCCCACCCCCTGACACTGTTAAGTTAGCACAAACAGCCCTGGCTGCTAACAGGAGTACTTGTAAGGAGACATGGCTGGACAGAGGGACGGTAGTTAATACACAAAGTGCCAGCAGATGGCACTAAGTAGCATGCAGCATTGTTTTATGGTTTTATAAATCCACTATAACGTCTCACGTGCACTTGCAAAGGGCTTCTGCGGTGCAGCTCTCAACGTTGCCACAGGAAAAGGTGCAGGAGGCCTAGGAATGAGGGAGTTCATTGCTCCTTTTCCTGGCCTTTCCCAGAGGGGACAGACACTTAGGAAACTAGGCAGGAGCATGGGTAGAGGGAGCCGTTTCTGTTACTCTAAGCCCAGCCTATCCCAGCGGATGCAAGAACTGGTTTTGTGCCAGCTCACAGCTGCTGCAGCCTGAACCTCTCACAGCAGCAGGTGCTGTAGGCATTTCCAGTTCAGCTATTTACTCACCCCTAGAGCTAGTTCATTAGTGACTTTTGTGCTGTGACATTTCCTCTAACACCTGTGCTTGAAACCCTGGACTAATTAGACAACTCATCTGCAGTGATTGGGGGGAGGAGATTCCATTCTCCCTGGGATAACTGAGTTGGTACTAGCTGAGGGTGGCTGCTTGGTGATATATTTCTCTTACTGCTGATGACAGTATTGAAGCTATAGCTCCAAGCAGGGAATTCGGGCAAAGTTGGGTTGCAAAGTCCCCTGGGTTACCTGGTGCACCAGGTCCCAGAATCTGGAGTCCCAGCTGCAGGATATTGTTCCAGAAGCTGCAGTTAATAAATATCCTGGTAGGGCAGAGAGGAGCAAGATGGTAAATATCTCTCTCCTTTCATGTCCATTGCTGCTGTCATCCTGTGTTTGTGGGGAAGGTGTCACCAGGGCTAGATTACCCAATAGGCAGACTAGGCACATGCTTAGGGCATCAGCAAAGCAGGGGCACCAAAAAAAAAAAAAAAAAGAGAGAGAGATTTTACAGTATAGTATTGTTTTTATTTTGAATTATATATGGGAGGGCACCATAATCTTTTCAGTGCTTAGGGCCTCTAAAGGTCTTAATCCAGCCTTGGGTGTCACTCTGTATGCTATGGTCCTTTTTCAGGCAAGCCACTGGCAGCTGGGCCTGCATTTGGCACCAATGTCTGGGCCCCATGCACCAGGAAGGAAAAGATAGGAGAGTGGAAAAGGAGCAAGTGGTAGAATACCCAGGGCAAGAACAGAGCAAGGAGAGATGAGGGAGTCATTGGGTCTCTGCAGGGGCTAGGCCAGCTGCAGCTCATCCCCTGCCCATCTCCTCAGCTGGAGTAGGACAAATCAGGGTGTGGGACTGCAGTTTTCACATAATCTGCTGTATACAGGAGCTGATTCTGCCACTGAGGGGATGTAACCAGACATGAACCCCATCTTGTTCGCCCCCCCAGAGAGCAAGAGAAAGGCAGTCAGCCTTTGATGCCCTGGGAACGCAG
>CM057848.1:68889597-68905258 GCA_030068395.1 Apalone spinifera
AGGAGGTTGGGGGGAGTGGGGTTGGTCAGGGGGGAAGAGCGGGGCGAAACCGGCCAGTGGGGAGCAGGGCTGGTCCGGGCGCATGCAGATCCCGGGGTGCTGCCCATCCTGTGTACAGTCCTCGGGGGGTGCACAGGCGAGTCTGGCCCCAGGGTTTCCATCCTGCCCTGGCCCCGCCTCCCTCCTCTCTACTGCGTACTTGCGTACTGCCTGGCTGGTAGACACGCTCATTCAGCGTGAGCATGTGTACCAGCCAGGCAGTCTGCAACTACGTACTGATACTCATGATAATAATAAAAACTTAATTAGGAAATATCAGACATTTATACGTCTGGTATTTTTTCAATTTGTTTCCCGGACAGAAAGCTAAAATACCGGACACCTGGCAACCCTAAATAGAAGATGGAATCAGAGAGAGCTACAAGGGAATATGAAGAGCAAATAGCCAAAGATAGTAACACAAATAAATTATTGAAATAGTCCCGAGGCAGTAAGCCTGTGAGAGAACTGGACTGTCATAGAGTGAAGGCAGCAACTAAGGAAAACAAGACATTGCTGAGAAGCTAATGTATTTTATACATCAGTCTATAGCACAGAAGATGTCTGGGAGATGTTTGTCCTAGACCTACTCTTTCCAGGCAATAAAGAGGAAATGTGTCAAACATTGCGGCTATCCAGGAACCAACAGATGCCTGATGAAGCAATGAGGTACTAGGCCCAGATACATAGTTTACCCCCAAACAAGAAGGACTGGAAGTGGCTGAGCTGATAACAAAAATATGCAATTTCTCATTATAATTAGAAGTCCTGGAGAGGAGCAAATATATCTAAGGGTACATCTAGACCAGGGGTTAGCAAAAGGGCCTCTGTGGGCCTGATTCGGCCTGCCAAGCGGGTGGATCTTGCCCGTGGAGGCCCTGCTTCTTCCCCGCCCCCTGGCCAATCATGGTCATTGGGGTGGGTAGCCGTGCCCCCTTCCTGTTTAGGCCCCACCCCTTCTGGGTTGTCCCAGGACTACTTCAAAAATTATTAAAGTGGCCCCCAGGCAAAAATTATTGCCCACCCCAATCTAGACAGTGGTGCTATTTTGGGATACTTCTGGTGTCCTGAAATAGCTATTCTGCATCTTTTAAGCAAGCCCATTATTTTGAAATATAATGGGCTCGCTATTCCAATATCCCTGTAAACCTCGTTCCATAAGGATTAAGGGACGTTTTAGAATAGTGGTTTATTTTGAAATTTGGCGCCGTGTAGCTTATTTCGAGCTAAGGGTGAAGTGTAGATGCACCCGACCTGTAAAAAGGAGAGATGCTAAGAACTGCAGATGCTGAGCTCACTTGATTATCAAGGGTCCTGAAGCAGGATTAAAAATTAATTCAGAAACACTTGATGTACTAGGAACAAATCAGCACGACATTGGTTAAAAAAAAAAAGTAGCCTCTCCAAGCTACTAGAATTTAATGGTTCTGTCAACACAGTGGTAGATAAAGGAGAACTGATTGAAAGTATTTGGATTTACAGAAGAGCTTTTGACAAAGTCCTGTGGAAGAAGCTGTTAAGAAAATGCCTCTAGCTGTAACATGATGAGAGGTAAAGATCTGTCATGGACCACGAGCTATCCAAGAGGCAAAAAAACAAAAATAAGAATAAACAGGTCAGTTTTCACCATGGCCAAAGGTTAATAGTGAGGTGCCCTGCATGCCCATAGTAGGACTGGGGGTGTTGAAAGGCTGTAGCAATGATTTGTGAAAAGAGCAACCAGCAGAGGTAGCACAAAACGATATGGTTAGTCAAGGAGAGAGCAAACTTTGAGGAATTTCTGAGGGATTTAATGAAGTTAGATGACCAGGCAGCTCAATACTGGATAAAATTAACTGTTGAAAAAAATACAAGGCAATGAACATAGGAAGGAATAATTTGAACTATTCATACGTCTTGCTGCAGTAAGCATTAACTAGAACCATCCAGGAGAGAAGGTCTGGGCACCATTGTGGGAGCTCAGTTCCAAGTTTTGCTTGATGCACAGTGGTTGACAAAAAGCAAAGAAAAGTCTGTTTGCATGGTGAGTGAGATGACAACTATTACAATGCCATTATACTCTCACCAACAACAAGACTCTGCTCAGCTCTGGTCACCCAGTCTCAAAAAATGAAATAGCAGTTGAGGGGGATTCAGAAATGGGCAATGGGAATGAGAGAAGGCCTGACTTTTGTTTGGCAAGAGACTGAAAAGAATAGGTTTGTTAGTTTAGATTAGAAGGATATAAATACGAGGCAAGAGAGAGTTAAATAATGAATGGTGCAGAGAAGGTAGATCAGACGCTCCAGTTTAATCTTGCTCATAATAAAAGAACTAGGGGGAATTCAATGGAACAGCAGGGTTTCTTATATCCATCTAGTACTAGCCACTATCGAAGGTTGGATATTGGACTAGCAGGACTCCTGGTCTAATTCAGTCTTGCAATTCCTATATTTGGCCTCACAGGTGGGGCATACAAAGCAGTGAAATAGAGAAGAAGCTCTTCTGGGCTCCCAGAAGGATATTGAGGATCCTTGGAGAAAGGGCTGCATGCTTGATTTCCCCCCTTTTTATTGCAATAAATAGCCAAAATAAAGCCCCTCTTTTTGTTGGACACTGGACTTGTATCCACTAGTTATTTCAGGCTGGGAAACATGCTATAGAGAACAGTCCCTGGCTTGTCTGGGAATGGAGTGATGGATAAAGCTGCACAAGGAATCACGGCCAATAAAGAATGGAGGATCTGAAGCACATACCATCAGGCAGGTCCCTGTCTGTGTGGAAGCCATTTTATATGGTCTGGAGACCTTCCCAGCCACTAGGGCCTGGAGCTTCTGTAATTGCTGGAGCAAAGTCCTAGGAGAGAACACAATCACAAGTCAGTGCAATGAGGAGGGAATAATCACCGAGGGATACGAGACTGAAGCTGAACCCTCCAATGTCCACCCCAGTTTTCTTCTGAGTGAGATGAGCTCCCTTACTTCTCCAAGTCCTCCCACCAGATAGGCCTGGCAAGCAAACAAATGAAGGTGATAGTCATAGAGGCAATGGAGCCAAAAGGAGTTGGGTAAAAGACACCTCTTCACTTGGTGCCACATTAACCCCTCTGCCCTGACTCCACCGATCAGATTTAGTCGGAACCGGACTCCAGTCCACTCTGCCCAGATAGAGCCAATACCCAGAGGTGGGGTGAATAGCATGGCCACTGTTCCACCCCCAGAATACGGGCAATGCCAATACTTCTGGGAATGGCATGACCCTGCTCCTGGTGGTATGACCTCACCCGATGTGGGTGAGCTCATGCCCGCAGGGGCAGGGCACCAGCTGTTCAAAATGGCATTACTCATCTCTGATGCCAGACAACACCACATCTGGTTTTGTCTCACTATTGGAAAATGGACAAACCCAAGAAAATGAGGCCCCAAACTGGACAAACGGTTTGCCTTAAGGCTGCTGCACATCCCATAGCACTACCCATGCCACCTGGAGCATAAGGCTGAAAGGGAAGCAAAAAAAAAAAAAGTGATCCATTTCAGCTTCATCTCTCTTACCAGGCTCTACAGGGGGCTGTGAGCGAAGCCAGATGTAGAGCTGAGTGAATAATTCCTCCCCTAGTTGCCCTGGCTCCCTCCCCCAGTTCTGGACACATTACTTACTTCCCATTACAAAGCAGAACCACTTAGACATGGAATGGTAAAGGAATGTCTTTTTGGTGGGGGGGAGTAGAGGGGAAGGTTGCAAGAAGCATTAGTGAGCCTTGGGCTTGATATGAATTGCCTAGTAATGTCCCTGCTGCAGAATTACCAACTCTCACAATCTTATTGCAAATCTTATCATAGCTGGTATTTTTCATAAAGCCCCAGTTCCTGGAGTTAGGTGGTTTCAGGAAAATCTCAGTTTTCATGTTTTAAAGGTTAAGTTTCAAATTCTCCTGGCCATGGAGGAAAGTAGAAAACATAACCTCTCAGGCAGATAAAACAAACTCAGTTATTCTTATATTGTAATAACTCATGATTTTTAAGCTGATCACATGAATATGGGATCCTGACTCATGCCTTTTGAATGCTGGGGACTAACAATGCTGCTTTTACTCCTGGTTGCTTCTCAAAAGTCCAGAGGGAAGAAATGCAGGGCTTGTGCTGGGAAAGGATGGCCTGCTGTTTACAAACTGTCCAGCAGGTGGCAGGCCCCAACCATCTTCACCAGGCAAAAGTTAAACACAGCTCCCAAGATGGGAGGGGCTTTTGCTTGACAATCTCCTGGATCTCTGAAAAGCAGCATCTGACCTGGAAGTTGGGGTCAGAGCCTCAGTGTCAGGGGATGAGAAGAAAAGAGTCTGCCAAAGAGCCTCAGAGCAAGGTCAGGGAGGACAATAGCCCCTGGGGAACTCCAATCATGATGATGGGGTCAAGTGGGAAGATGGTTTGGTTAACAGGATCACTGACTGAGTTCCCTCCCTCCTTGGCCAAAGGGTCAAGGGTTAAAGGAGATTCCATGTGCAGTTACCAGTATTGGTGCGGCTCTGAGGGGGGTATCTAAGCACATGTGCAGGAGGGTGTGAATTCAGAATTCAGAATGTACATAGAAATATGTTAAGGAGAGCTTCTCCCCCCGCCCCTCCCGGCTCCAAATTTCTGGCAATTCCAAGCTCCTGATTTTGCTCTTGCTCTGCCACACATGCACAGTGACAGGAGGCAGAGCTAACTTCAGTTTCAAGTGCTGCTTCCTATTTCTATTGCATGTGTATGTGTCTTCCATGTTACAGATTAAAAGGAAACAAATTCCTGAGTTGGAGAAGCTGCCAGCTCCGAGCACTGAGACCCCATGCACTTTCCAGACTTTCAGCCAAGGAAAGTAGGGGCCTGCTTTAGGGCTGCAAGGAGAGACTTACTCCCTCAAGCAAACAGCTGTGCCAGTGTCAGACAAGGAGGAAGCTCCCACAGGCTGGGGGGAAGGAGAATATAATGGGATCTGCATGGGTGCCAGACATCTAGAGGGCTCTCTCAGGCTGCAGGGGCTAGCAGGGTCTACACTGGTGTCAGATCTGGAAAGAGCTATTTTGAGTTATATGGACCTATTCTCCAATACATATAGGAGAAAATTCCTAGAATCTGCCGAGTCACCTTGTAAACCTAGCTCTTTCTTGTAGGGAAATCCCAAATTGGTATCTTGTGCCCCTTGTCTTCCCAGGCCTTGCTATTTAATAGCTCTCTCTGCTTCAGAGAGCAGAGCAAGGAGGTTGAGAAATGGGTGTCACTGTCATGCCTTCTGAGGCCTCCTGCACGGGATCTTCCATGGAGACGAGAAGAGTGGAAGGGTTTGAGAGGCAGTCAGAAAGATTCTGGGATGTGGGGAGAGGAAGGAAGAGATGGCAGAAAGCTCCCTTGCTCCTTCCCTTTCTTTGCTGACAGTCCCTGCCTTGCTGACCCAACACAAACATTCCACACTCACTAACCAAACCCAGCTGAATTGCTGCTGCCATTGGAGGGGAACCAGGGCTTGCTGCGCAGCCCAGACTCTGCCAGGAATTGGGGGAGGGCTGCTTTGCCTTTCCTTCCAAGCACTTCTCTGGCTTCTCTTCTTGGCAGCCCACCCCTGTTCTCTCACCTGTTTGCGTTTTCTAAGGTTTCCACTTTTTTCCACAGTTCATTGTTTTCAGATGTGAAAGTCTCAACTCTGTAAGAAAAAAACCCAAATCCCATTAGTTATAAATGCTGCAAAAAGAAAGAAACATTGCACCCAGTCCTTCATCAGAGTCTAGTCCCTGAACAGCCCTGTGTCCTCAGTCTCTGGCAGATGTGCTCCTAGTGCCAGGAGTCAAAATGATCATACACTGTCTAGCTCAAGGGTGGGCAATAAAACGGTGGCAGTTCACCAGCATTAGCTCTTGGAGGGCCGCTGCCACTATATTTACCTGCATCTCCAGAGGCATGGGCAACTGCAGCTCCCATTAGCCAGAAATGGTGATCCATGGCCAACAGGATCTGCAATCCCCTGTACCTGCAGGTAAATATGGTGATGTGGGGGCCTGCCAGGGGCTAATCCTGGGAGACTGGATCCGGCTCATGGCCAAGGATATAAAATGTTAGAGGGAACACTGTCCAGGCCCCCCCACGTACTCTACTTCCCACCCCCAGTGCCCTGCCCTGCCTCCTGCACCTCTCACACACCAACCCTGAGCCCATTATATACCTGTACCTCCGTCCTGAGCCCCTCATATACTCCAACCCAGACTTCTGCATCCCCAAATCCTCAGCTCCCTGCTATAACACTTCTGTACCCCCCATCCCCAACCCTGTGCCCTGAGCCCATCATACACCTGAATCTCCTGCCCTGAGCCCCTCATACACGCCAACCCAAACTCCTGCACCCCCAAATCCCCAGCCCCCTGCCATAAGATTGACAGAAGACAGCCTGAATGCGGGCATGAAGCTGGATTTGACCAGTTATGATGTAAACTTCAAAGAAATGTGCAAAAAGATGCAGCAGCATTAGTCCCATTACAATGTTTGAGTACAAAGTCTGAGTACACTGTTTCATTTATGCTATTATTAATCATCATGTCACTTATCAATAATATTACATTATATATTGTCAGTCATGCAAATAGGCATTCTTATAGGGCTCTTTGTTGAACACTTGTTCTGAATTTTGATGTAGTTTGGCTCTTTGGTTTGAAAAGGTTGCGCTAGACTAATTTGGGCCTCACTACCCTCTGAGCTAAAGGAGAATTTGCATTAGTTGCCACCCTATTAGGTGGGAAAGAATTCATGGCTCAAACATGTGACCAGCTCTAGCCATTGGGGGGCAGTGGAGAACCTGCACACTCTCCCTTTTCTCCTAGTTCTTCTCCAGAACTGTATTATGGCAAAAGCATCCCGCAAAGGTCCAGGGAACAGCTGAAGGGAAAGTTCTGAAGGGCTGGGGGAAGAATAGTGGCTATGGAAGTGACATTAATAAAACAGAAGACTTTCCAATACATACAGCCATGTCAAATGACCTTGTCTGGTTTCTGAACTACCCATTCAATATAAAAATTGTGCTTAACAGGACACTACTGGGTTAAACCTTTTAGGCCCACATGTAGGTTTTGTACAAATTAAGGTCCATAAAAATGTTTTGGTTAAACTTGAAATTCCAATGAACTTTTTTCTTAACATATTAATCTTACACTGTAACCCAGATATTGTAGCACAATGATAAAGTAATAATCAGCCATGAACATACAGACACAATGGGCATGAGGAGGGAATGAACCTAGTATCTTCAGGACTGAAAGTGCATAACCCTGACACTCAAACTAGAGGAGCAATCCAGTTAACTGGAAGAGGTGGACTTTTATCCTTACCTGTAGCCAACCACCAGAGGGAGATACACTCACATGCACACACTTAGCTAGAGTTTTACAACATAAGAGCAAAAGAGCCAGAAGGTGAAACTGACTCATCTGTTTCCATTGTGCATTTCTCTCCATTTAGAGAGGAAAGTGAAAACTGAATTGGGCCTTTTAAAGACTCTGCCCATTGTAATGATCTCAGGTGTTATTAATGACAGAGGAAAGGACACTCTTTTAAAACACTGGTCATGACACTGGATCCTTGAGGACTGACTTCTGTGTCTAAGAGGCCCATTTGGGGCTCCACAAAAATTTTGGGAGCCTCTTGCATGGATCTGATTGCAGGGCCATGCTATAGATTATTTCTAACCTGACAGTGTCCCAGTATGTTAAACTTGTAACCTCAACTCAGACAGACAAGCCGGGATCTATGAAGGGAAGTAGATCCGATTGCCCTAACTCACATTATAAGAAGAAAAGCAAACCTCAAGCAGGGGACTTTAGGGAACAAAATTGACCTTGGCTTCTTCCTGGCTGTCAGCCACTTGAGTCATCATCTTAGCCTTGAGGGATGAGGGGATTTTATTTAATACCCCCAAGTGCCCACACTGCTATGGCATCAACCATATGCAAAATATATGAAAGCGTATGCAGAGAGCAGTGAGATGTACAGTTACTCCATATGTTCATGCAAATGTGGGATTTCTGATCAGAGCAGATGCACGAATAATATAGTGATAGTCACAATTGAAAATGTGAATACCGGGTGTCAGAAGAATCTGTCTGTGGGTCTGTATTTGATTATTCATTAACTGGGTTTGGTCCACAGTGTAGTCAGCTCTGGCTGCATGCCTGGGCCAGGGCCTGACTACTTTTTGGCTGGGCCAAACGTCAGAGGTACTGTGGCCCAGTATGGGTCACTCACAACACCGCTCACTCCAATTTTGAGGTTGTGGAGCTCACAGACTAGGGGTGTCAAGTGCTAGTGTAGGATACACCTCTGAGGGAAAGAAAGGGGCCATTTGGTGGCGGGGAAAATTTGTGCCTTCCCCCATCATTTTAAGTGGCGTCTCAAAGCCAAGTGACCACACAGACCGGAGCTAAAGAAACAATAATCTCACCAAACATGCTACCCGAACAATGGGTCATAAGGCCTGGAATATTGGGGGCAAACAAAATAAAGCAAGCAGAAGAGATTGGGCTTTTCCAAGAATCATCTAGCACTGCAAAGATGTGATCAGCTATCTGAGGGCAGGTGGGGGTGGGGAGGAGCAGTTATGCATAAACCAAATCTGTGTACCAAGAAACCCATACAATTCTCATGAAATCATCTAACACCTGTACAGAGAATCATGGTTAGACCTAATACCCCAAACATCACCAAGTAGTGTGTATGCTGAGGACTCCCCACTATCAAATAGGGTGTCACCACTTCAAGGCTGTGCTCTGAGGCACAGATATTAAAAAGAATCAGCTGCTGAAATCTCAGATACTTTAAGAAGATTTTTAACTTAAAAGCCCTCGGAACAGGATCCTATCAAAACCAGACAGCCCAGGCATTGCAGCGCCATTACTTGCGATAGCTGTAGTGTTTTCCTGTACAGTACTGGGACTGGGGAGAGATCTTTGCAGCTGTCATGGCCATCTCTGGGGCGGGGGATGCTTAGAGCTGAATTCCAGCCCCCAGAAAAGAAGAGTGAACAGCTGGATGGGCTTTGGGGCCCCAGGACACTGCATCACAACATGAGCAGTGACAGTGTGGAGGCCAGAGGCCCTCATGTCCAGTAATAACCTTGCTTGGACTCGTAGAAGAGAGAAGACGACACTTACTTTTTCTCTAGACATTCCACATATTCCTTCTTCTTCCTGCGACTCTCCTGAGCAGAGATCTGGGAGGTGAGGAAGTACCAAACATGAGTCAGCACTATAGACTTGAAACCCCTTCGTCTCTGTCCTCATCCCAGTTTTGTTCAATGCCTGTTTCCTTTGCACACACTTTCTCCTGTCCAAAGGAGACTAGTCTATCACTCTTCGCATTCACATCTGGCCACAGAATACTTAGGAAGCCAAGACTGAGACCTGATGTTGCCCAATGTGAAGGTTACAAATCACTTTTGCAATGTGCCTGAACTTCATCCCCCCCTGCAGGCATCTCTGGGGTCACTCAGAAATCTACTGACTCATGTGGCTACGTGATGGGGTTGGCTGGAAAGAATCTTGCCCTAAACCATCTTTGAATCACCAGTGGTGACTAATACATGCTGCGGGATCTCATCGGCTCCCCCATGGGGCTCCTGCTAATCTGAGTGGCTCATGGAACCTCACAGCAGTACCCAGTTATATGACTTAATATGTCTGTTATGGTAATGCCCAGTGGCTCCGTTCAGTATTTGGACTCCTTTGTGCTGAGTGCTGAACACACAATCAGAGGAAACCTTGGGCCCTGCCCCAAAGAGCTTACAATATTCTTTGGGACAAGCTGAAGGAGGTGATTGTAGGGAGGAGGGGCAGAGGAGGGTAACAATAGCAATAGGATTGTGCAGTTACACTGGTTGGTTATGGCACAGCCTGATGTGTCTGCAACATTTAAACTATTTGCTTAAGATGTAATTAAATGAGAGACCTTATTCTTGATTTTCCTCCTGACTCTCTTCAGTGCTTTCTCCTCTGCTTTGGTGAGGGGCAGCTTGGTAGGGATGGGGTAGCCCTCTGCAATCAGGGTGCGTTTCTCCTCCTCAGTCAAGAGCAGGGGGCCTGACGTCCCTTGTAACTTCTGAAATAAACAGGCAGAAGTTATCAGTGGCACATGGAGCATCAGCAACAAATCCCACCCCACGGGCCCTCACTTTAGCCACCGCAACAGGGACCCTTGCTGTAAATAAACCCCTGCAATGGTCTTCACTGAAGCCACATGAACCTGTCCCTAGTGACACAGCCAGCTGACTGCTTCCTACTCCGCTCACCAATACATCTGCTCCCCAAGCTGTTGTTTGCTATGGCATTTGTTGTAGAGCTCATGAAAAGCAGTTACTTGATGTCCCTTCTACGTGACTTCTCAGTTATTCCTTTGCCAGGAACTCCCTTATGCGTGCTTTGGTGAACTGAGTGATCCTGAAAGTGAAGCCCTAACATAATTCTGGGTGGAGCGAGGTGGTCACAGGCAGGTGATATACAAGCCTCTTTCCATCATCTCTCTCTGGCATGTATCTCAATCCTGACTTGCAACACTCTCACCACTCTCACCTCTTCAGGCCTGGAGTCTCAGCCAGCTCTGCCAATGGACCTCACTCCTGACTTGCAGCACCCCTCTGGTTATCCAGTCCTGGGCCTGAGCAGAAATTACCAACAGTCCAACTAACAACCAAGGTCACCCTGCGACCTTCAGCCAAGTAAAGTCCCAGCTCCTATGAGCACAAAGAACCCTGCACTCTAGGCTGTGGCGATGCTCTGACATCTCCATTCTCGCTCCTTACATGTGGTGCCGTGAGGAGAGGCGAGGTGGAGATTGCACTGGAAGAGCGAGCAGCTGGCCGGGCCGGGCTGGAGGGAGGCAGGGAGCGTGGACTCTGGGATCCGTCACTGTCACTGCCATGGCTGCTGGGGGGTGTCGGAGGCATCTGCACCAGGTCATCTAATGGGAAGTAAGGAGAGCCCGTTACTCACTACTGCAACATCAACCTGCAGGGACAGGTGCAGGGCCACGGACAGCACCAGGGCCAGTGCTTCCCTGAGAAAGGGGCGGGGAGGAGAAAGCACTGTCCTTAGCACTCTGGGGCTAGAGGAGAGCAAGCTCGCTGAGGCTCAACCCAGGAAAGACACAATGTTGGTAACTTGGGGGAATAAATGGAAGAAACCATCAAAGGTTGTGCCATGACCTGCACACAGAGAGTACACGTTCCATCCTTGCCTTTGAGGGGGTAAGTGGGGCCACAGCTGTTCTTGGAGCCCAGGCAGTGACTGTGGCAGAGAGCTTTCTTTGAGCCATGACAAGGGGAAGGATGCAAGTGAGCCTTCTTATCCAGGCCTCTGTGACCTTGAGAGTCCATTGCTATGATGTGCTCTGTGTGGGGCTTGCGAGCGCCCAGGAGCTCTGATTTTGGGTGCTTCAGTTTCTGAATGTTCAGTTGGAGACATTCAGAATCAGCGGCCACTTGAAAAATTCAGTTCCAGCAAGTTTGGGGATTGAACATTTCAGTAGTGCCCCTCTGCCCATGCCCTACAGCTGCAGTCAATGGTGCCAGAAAGCAGGGATGAAGGGTGGTGGTGGTGAACACTTGTTAAAAGTTCCATAAACTGCAAAACTGAAGAGCTGGAGGAGGCAGGGCCTGGCACTTTTAAGCAGCGGTGGTCCCATGCTAAATCAGCACTGCTACAATGCCCCCAAAATTTAACACAGTTACCCCTCTGGATACATGGAGGGACAGCTAGATCAAATGGTGTTGAAACCTGGGAGTCTGTTCCTATGTAATTAGGGTATGTTTACAGTGTGGGGTATCACGGAAAAACTCTGCCATGTCCAAGGAATGCATTTGCTCTGCCGTTTTTTGTTTTTTTTTGGTGGAAGAGCAAATGAATACCTTTTTCTTCGGGGAGCACTGTATACCTCATTCCATGAGGAATAAGGGCTCCACCGAAAGAGGAGGCTTTTCCACCATTTGGCCCTGTCTAAACTGGGCCAAATGGCAGAAAAGCCTCTTCCAGAAAAGCGATTGGAAAAAGCTACGCAAATTGCACTTTGCAATTTGCGTAGCTTTTTCTGAAAAAACCCTATAGTGTAGACCTAGCCTAACAGAGTGCAAGGGAGTCCTCTGAGAACTTGATTTTCAGTAGTACTGGCTCACACACAGTGTGGGTGAGAGAGAAAGGAAATCCCCGAGGCTAAGGGAGTGATAAAGCCCCTGTGGAGGGGATATGAATGCAGGGACCGGAACAAAGTCCCTGCTCTGAGGAAGGGACCAGAATTTGCTTCCCAAAGAAATACCTTATGCTGCCATGCACTTGGCTTAAAGCAGAGGGAACTTTTGGCTGTGGCACCCTGCACAGGATATTACTCTGTGGATAGAGCTCCTGCTCCGGCTGCCGTACCTTTTGTTTGTTAACCTGGCCAAGCTACAAGGCCCACCATTCTTCCTAGACCTTTAGGGAGGAGGCACTCTGAGGAGATGGGATACTGTGAATTTGATGAGGGCCATTGTTACCAAGGAGGCCAGCTGTACTGATATTCACAGAAGCAGCCCATTTGACGTGCTCTAGGTGTGTGATATCTGTAAGCAGGCTTGTTTGTTTTAATTAGTGTGAAGCAGACCATGCAATAGCCTTGATTTCACATGACTGGCCAATTTGATCCTCAAAACCCCTGTCTTGGCTGGAACAGAACATGTCCCACATTTGGTAGCACCTGCAGTAGTACCAGTGTTACACCTGGGGCATACCATTGGCCTTCTAATGTATTCCTACAATCATGGTTATAAAATGAGTTCTCTAAGGGTGCGTCTATACTGCACCATAACTGGAAATAAGATACGCAATTTGAGCTATGCAAATTGCATATCTTATTTTGATGCTATTTCAAAATAGCTTATTTCGCCATTTGGCACTGTCTACACTGCACCAAATTTCAAAATAAAGTGCTATTCTGAAACTTCCCTTCCTCCTCATAGAATGGGGTTGCAGGGACGTTGGAATAGCAAGCCCAAAATAATAGGCTTTCTCTGAAGATGCGGGATAGCTATTTCGGTATCCTGAAATAGTGTTGCAGTGTAGATGTAGCCTAATAGGAGTTGGTGAAATCTAGTGCCCCAGACAAAATCAGAGATGCTAGAAAACATGTGTCAAAAAGCATTCAGGGCTAAATTAGCAATGTCTGAATCAAGCCAGCTTCCAGAGAACTGGCTCTGCCACCATTAGGGAGTTGGCCAAAATGCTGGAGATCTTTACAAGGTATCCAGATACCACAATGATGGGCTGGTATCAGGAACAAAACAGCATGCAAAGTCTGCTGTGCCCTGGCTCAGCTATGCTGCTCCAAAACCGCCCTCCCCTTTGCCCAGTACACACACACAGGCAAAGGGAGGTCTCCAGGGGAAGAGTACCACTCTGTGCTGAGTTTCCTCATCTGTAAAATGGGAATAAAGATACCGACCTCCTTTGTAGAGCATTTTGATGAAAAGTGCTATATGGGAGTCAGGAAGTATTATTAAAGCATTTCAGGGGCTCAAACACTCGCCATGGTACTTAATGCACTCTAGTGGCTCTGGTTCCTCGGTATCGCAATCCAGCACCTGGTGCTTGAGAACTGCTTCACCTCTGGGTCAAAGGGCTGACTCCACTCCTCCGGGCTGAATTGTACGTGGGAGCATGATTAGGCTGTGTCTCTCTGGGGCAGTCAGAGTTCTTAATGACGCCTTAACTGTGCATTTTCAGACTTCAAATGTTTGGGTTCCTTTCAAATTAAACTGAGTTCTGAATTTCCTGGCTTTCAAATGGTTGTTTTTGGATAACTCCAAGGTCCCTGTGAGGCTTTCAATGCTCAGATCTCTCATAGATATTTTCAACTGTAAGACAGTTTCTTGTGCATAGAAGTTGCAAATAATTCTGTATGTGTCAATCTGGACATGCTGTAATTCCACTTATATCTGAACACAGGTCATTCTGCATGAAGATAGGGGATCCATGGTAACTCATCTCAGCCTGCCTGATGTTATTCTATTCTAAAGGCTCAATGTATGAGAGTTGTTTGGTGTGCCTATGCGCATATCTTGGAGAGACAAGCTTTGCAGCCAGATCTGTGCAATACTGAAGGGATCTGGGACTGGGACAAGTACCAGCTGGCCGATTCTATTTTCTTACCTGCTGGTACATTTAAAAACTGGTTCACTTCCCTGGGCTCAGCTTTGATCACGGGTGGTGGAGTCATTTCCACAGGTGCCTGTGAAAAAGCAAGAGTGCACAGCTGTCTCTCAGTGTCTTTTTTGCTTCCCTTCCCCACCTTTCACAAACAGCCCTGGCAGAGTGTTGGCTGTGGCCATGGCTTTATCAGTTCTCTACATTGCCACAATCCACCTTGAGCCCCTGAGCCCACCCACCAGCCTGCTCTGGCACTAGCAGCAGGTACACTGGCAACCGACAGCATGTAGACTGTCATGCCTGATACACCAAATACACACGTGTAGATGTGCTGAGGGAGGGGAAGCCACCCACAGCCATGCTGCCACTGCAAATGACAAGGCAGCATCTCTGCAGGAAGACTATTACCTCCGTGGCCATTAGCCCAGCTCAAGGCTGCGAAAACACTATTTAAACTGCTCCCCCGAATTAAGAGGGATGCCTCTCCTAGATCTGCCTTAATCAGAGCTGTGAGAATGTACACAGGCTTTAAGAAAAAGAGTAAAACCACTCTAGGGCTCAGGGCTTTCACCAGGGCCTCTGAACAGCTGTTTGTCATCAAAAGGATTAAGAGTTAACATGAACAGCATGGTGCTCCCAGCTTGGACTGAACTGCCCCTCTGCTTCCAGCCTCCCTTCCCCCATTCCAGCATAGGCAAGACTGAGAGATTTTACACTGAACAGTCACATTGCAAACTCCCCCAGTCTGTAAACATAGCTGGGGGGGGGGGGAGGACAGGCACACAAAACCGATCTTCATTTGAGGGCACGGGGAGTTCAAGCTGTGTAAATAATGAAGAAAGTTTGTGTGCATTTCTGGCTTGAAGAGCTGATTTGTTTAATAGAATTGTCTGTAAAGGAAGTCACCCAGCATGAGTCAAAAAAGGAAGATAACCCAGGAAAGGATCTACTGTATCTGATGGATCACAAGGTACAAGATAGTTCAGCAACAAGCAAGATTGGACAAACCTCCTCTCTCAGAAGAACCCCACAGGAGCCAGGGCTAAACTGAGCCCTCGAGTGACCTGCATGTCACCAAGGGGAGCATGTATCCAAAAATGTTCTTCAGGGTTATTGTAAGGACATCAGGCGTGGGTGAGAGCTTTGGTCCCCCAGTTCTTGGAAATATTCATAACAATCGTTAACACTTTGTGGGTGGTGTTCACCTGAACCTCACAAATAGCAGCAACTGGAACCTCAGAGAAGGGTCATTATCCCCGTTGTTCAGTTTGGGAAGTGAGGGGCCTAAGGCCACATGACAAGTGAGTGGCAGAGCTGGGGGCAGGACTCAGGAGCAGCAGGCTCATATTCAGCCCATCAAAAAATGAGGAGTAACATTAGTTCAAACCAAGGGGTTTGATTAGAACTAACACACCCCAGAGCACACTTTCACTTTCGAAACAGCTGGGTTCCGAAACAGAG
>CM057848.1:68905358-68918742 GCA_030068395.1 Apalone spinifera
CATCCCCGCCAGGCTTCCCTCCGGCGCCCCGCCGGAAATTCACAAAATTGTACATGTCCAGTATTTTCTGAATTTTTCTACTGGACAGACAGTAGAAATACCAGACACCTGGCAACCCTACCTATAATGGCAGCTAAGGGGCCCACAGAGCCAAGACACAGTCGGGGAAGTTTCAGTTAACAGACATATACCCAGGTCCATATTCTGAGTGAAATAGGCTCACCTCCTCAGGTGCCGGCAGTCTCTGCAGTGGGTTGAGGTTCAGCGCTGGCACTAAGCTGGCTGCAAGCTGGGATTCAGGAAGCTCTGGAACCAGGTTTTGTTCCTGCTTCACCATAATGGAACACAGCTTGTGTCCAAGGGCCCACACACCACTCTCCAGGTCTGAAACAAGCACACCATGAGAATCAAGCCCCACCAAGCTTCTTGGGACACCAGCCATAGCACATCAATGAAAGAGACTTTTCTCTATCTGCAAAGGGCCCCTTTCCAATGTGTATAGGGGATATGGATGACTCTCTTCTCCATTAAGATCTGTGATAGGCACTGGTGCTGCACAAATGTGTGAATACCCTCAAGATGTAAGGGGTTAGTTAATCCCTCTCCTCAGGGACACTACTCATGCTGACATTTGTTCTCCAGGTGCAGAGGAATGCATGTATGCCACTCTCCTCTCCCAGACAGAAGAGGCTGCAGTCTCTACCTTGCAGGCATTAGTGTGGAGGGAGAAGGAAAGCCCTCTGAGGAGCACGTCAGGGCCTGAGTGCCCCCCTCTTTGTGCATGCTTGGGGTGTAGATATTTAGGGTGACAGGAAATCACAGGAGCTGGATCTCAGACAAAAAGAGATAATGGTTAATTCAAACAAGGTGAAGTCTCTTGGCCTCCATTCTGGAGTTCTGGTCCCACCTTTCCTACTCCTTAGACACCAAGTCTGCACCCGTTTCAGGTCATACATCCTCCTCCCTAATCCCTTTCTCTTCCTCTCATCTCAGCACTGGAAACTCCTGGCTGCCACACTACAGCTTTTAATGTAGCGTGTCACCAGTCAGTGTGTGGGTTAGTTCTAACCATGTCCTGGGTAGCTCAAACCCAGAGGCCAGATTCTGGGTTACTACCCTGGCCTCTAGACATTGCTCTGGTAGCAGCTAGGGACTATAAATGGGTCACAAAAGCCCAGAGGAGAGTTCCTTTGGGATTAGAACTGCATGAGGCCTGTGTATGCAATTGTAAACTGTTCCTCTTTGCAGCTCCCAGTGCAGGGGACATGCCCGGGGCAAGGTGTGAATGGCCAACCTGCACCGTAGAGTAGCCTTTAGTCACACATAAGTCAGAGCAGCTGCTTCTGTTGGGGCTACCAAATCAGCCCTGAGTGCACTCAGCAACCAGGTAGTTCTAAGGTGGATTAAAGCCACCTTTCCCCACCGTTTCTGGGACTCTTCTGGGAGGCACAGCACAGAATTTAGTTTGTGCCACACAGAAAGTAGTTAAAACTCTAGCAGTAACTAGGGCTGTAAACAGTGTGTCACCCCGGCAGTGGCCTATTCTGACTGTCTGCCTGTACCTAGTTTGACACACTTATTCTGCTGTGTAGACAGGACTCCGTAATAGTGCCTGTATAACTGGTCTGGCTTGTTCCCCTTCCTTCCAGCTCTCTGTTTAATAGGAAGTCTCTGAGTGCACTTCCCTATGCCGTGCTGGTGCTGCTCTCTATGTATATTCCCTGGCTAGTCCCTGTTGAGGCACTATGGGATAGCTACTTGTATTTTCCCAGAATGCACCAATGCAGACATGATTAGGCACCCTAGTAGGTGTGAATGAATAACACAATAGTGATGGCAGCAAAGCAGAATTTTGTTACCTGTTAAAGAAGCCAAACCATAACCAGTTACAAAATTCACAGTTGTCATTCTAGTGTGGATGGGCCCTGTATTTTGAACAGTGGGGGAGAGTCGGGTGTGACAAGGCCACAGGCAACTGCACCCAGCAAACTTGGATGAACTTTCCCCTCCACCTCGCTGTTCTGCCACAAAGGTAAAAGCTGGACTGGAAAGTTTTACATTTCCCTTTCTGAAAGAGCAATGGTGCCCCCTCTGCCTGTGAATGCTTATTAGCCAGACTGGGTTGGAATGGTGTCCCTGGCCTCTCTTTGTCAAGGGCTGGAAATGGATGACAGGAGAGGGATCACTTGATGATACCTGTTCTATTCACTCCCTCTGGGGTCTCTGGCATTGGCCATTGTCGGAAGACAGGATACTGGGCTAGATGGACCTTTGGTCTGACCCACTATGGCTGTTCTTATGAATACTGTGGCTATTAGACTTGTTACTAATCAAAGCAGAAGAGGGCAAGCAAGGGGCTCTTCCTGTCTAGAACGAACTAGGTGAAAGGATATCTCCCAGCAATGTCACTCCAAATAGGCCATGCAGTGAACATCCAAACCAGCACGTGCTGTCCTTCCTTTTCCTGTCCCCATGCCAAGCCCCTCTGTCTGTCTCACCCTGCAAAATTTATTGCAAGAGCAATCGGTTACAGAAATGAACAAGACACAGGGTGTTGTTAAGGGCCAGATGAGAAGGCATTTTCCATGCGTGCGTCTACATTCCACAGGCTCAGTGGACATCCCAAAGATGTCGATGATCCTGTAACACTAAGATGTGACTGGATCCCACTGTGAGTGGTGCCAGGAGATTCTGCCTCTGCACTCTTCTCTAGATACATCTTTTACGGTCAGATATTTGGAAAGTGTGTGCAGTATAAAAATACGGGCCCATCAAAACAAACATGAGAAATCCATTACTCCTCTGAAAGCAGGTAGGGGTATGAAGAGAAATGAGAGAAGAGGAATATATTTAAATGTAGGGTAATCATTTCTCTTTGTTCTCTGTGCTTTAGAACCACAGCCTGCTTGTTGGCATAGAACTGGACTCTACATCTCAACAGCTCAGCCACTTTCATGTAATCAGATCTACAACTTCTGCTCTAGAGACCTGTAGCCTGCGTGTGGGCATGAAATCATGCTGCAGAATGATCGTTTGTTACCCAGAACCAGGGGTTCTGAATTTGTACCCATGACCCATTAAGCAAGTGGATTCCACTGAACAGCAAGACGATGAGACAGATGAGCAGCCTGAAACTCGTAATCTAACTGAATGAATGGATGCCTGGCACGGGATGGGCAGGATTCTGATGTTTTTTAAGTCAGCAGGGAAGCATGGAGAAAGCCAATGTGTAAAGCCATAGCCAGCTCCAAAACTAGATACTGCCAAGGTTCCTTTGAGAATGCTTCAGGCTGAGACTTATTTATGCCTGCTGCAAAGGTATTTTGTACTCATTCCCTGCACAGAGGTGAACTGCACCCTCTGACTAGTAATGCATGACTGGCACACCACTTCAGTCCTACTGGTTTAAGTGGGGTTTGAGTGGTGCATGGTTTGCACAAAAGTGACTGTCAACTTCAGTGTCCCAGATAGGTGCTGAGCACTATACAAACAAGGGTGTACAAAGAGCCCAAAGAGCTTACAATCAAAGTAGAAATATCCCAATATGTGGAAAGAGGAGGAAGGAGAAGAGGTGACAAGTGTAACTCAGATACAAGTTCCTAAGTTACTTTAGTACAACTACATATCTTCTTTGTTTTGTGTTTCACTGCTCACTGCATCTCCATCCTGTTTGCTTCTAATCCTGCCATCATCTTTATTCTCATTTTATTTATTTACAATGTATGCATGTCTCAAGTCCATGTGTGTTAAGGTGTGTGTCCTTACCTGATTGGTTTTTGCTAGTTGGCCAAGAAACTCTGCTTCTGTTCATCCCTCTGCAGGTCTGTGTTAGTATTAAAATTAGGGACAGGAAACCCTTCTAAATGTAAAATGTTTAAGGTTAAGAAAAAGCTGTTGGGCTGATGTTAGGGCCTTCACTTGGTGACCCTCTGATGCATTGTCTGAGTTGTGTGCATTGACCCAAAAGGTGTTAACTGTGCAATTTGCAAAGAACAGAGAGGCAGCAGATGGCAGTTTCTCTCCTTTCTTGGTGTTTGCTATAACAGAGCAGGGATAGTTCCTGGCTACAATGGAGAAACCTCTATCCCAGCCTTTACACTAGCTGAAAGGAAGGGCTTTCTTCCCCTTATATATACTGAGTCAGTGACACAGCTTTTTCAGGCAGTCTGGTGTCCATCAGCTGCCAGGACACCCACAGAGTCCCACAAATTATAGGACTGCCTGTTGGGATTGGTCTAAAAATATCTAGCCATCATGAATTATCCTGAAATGAATTGTTTTAAAAACAGGGTTTGAAATAACTGTTCCTCACTGTCTTCCTCTAAGAGATCCACTCTAAAGGAAGCCACTTACTTTTTTCTACATGCGCCAACATTGGCTGAAGGCAGAGACTCATGCTCCCTATTTCCGGACCAAAACCTTACTGGTAAGCTCCAGGAAGGGACCTGAGTCCAGTGCATGCACTCCCAACCTACCAGGATCCTAAGGAACTGCCAGGATCACACAACGCACAGAGACACAACCATAATCATCAAAATGACTAATGTTCAGCAAGAGAAATGAATAATTATGTTGTGAGCGTAGCAAATGTAAGAAAAAATATGGAGCAAATTCATAAAACAGCAGACAAATGTATCTGTGGACCAACTGTACCAAGTCAAAGCAGTTAGGCAGTGCCCCAGTGCAGAAGAGCCTGACTTGGGTCCAGCAGGCCCCACCTCTGCTCAAAGACATCAGCTCTCCTAGCACATGTAGCATATCTTTTGGAAACATGGCAATTTGCATATGGGTTTCCTGTGCTCACCGTTGGCATTATCTTCGGTCTTGATAGGCATGAGGGGGCTCTGGGGAGCAGAATCTCCACTGAGTGAGTAGCTGTGCTCTGCCTGGATGCCCGGAGTAGCAGGGTCCAAGTCCATGTCCATGTCCAGTAGAGGATTCTTTTCAGCCAACATTGGATCATCAAAGAAACTGCTGAAGAGTTCGTTGGAGAAATCCTCCATGTTCTCAGAGAAATGATCCAGATTCTCAGAGAAATGCTGGGAGGGAACCAAGTGAAAGACAATGTTATTGTCAACTCCAATAGGGGCTAGGGAACCTTCCACTGAACTTTGATAAAAACTTCAGCAACCACATCATTTGGATGAAAAATAACAAAAAATCCATCCTTTATTCTGATCAGTGCTAATAGCTAAATAAAATAATCTTGCTATTAATAAGATAGAGGGCAAATGCTCAATGATATATCTACCTCTCTCTTTCTCCCGCTGTCTTATACATCTAACTACACCCAACTAGCTATCTCTCTGTCTCCCTTAAGTACCCATCTGTCTGTCTATGTAGGGTTTATTATATTGTATGCTATTTAGTAGAAGAAAGAACTTAAGGAAAACTTGTGTGATAAAAAATTGCAAGTACATAAAAAACTTGTGTTCTTCTAAGCCTGCGCTTGGTGACATAAATGTTCCCATATGTTCTCCAAGTAGCAGTAGACACTCTGGTACCAAGGATAACAAAACCCAATCCTGGATTTTTATCAGTGAGAAAACATTAATATGATCAAAATAAAAGGAAGGCCCAATGTTGTATTTAATTTCCTTTAGGATTTCACAGCCCTTCTGTGGACCCTATGAGAATGCCCTAAGGCCAGTTAGTGCCTGTGAAATTCTGCTTCCCGATTAAATTGAAACCCCACAAATTGCCTGTTAACAGAAAATCATTCCACTAACAGCCAATAAATCTGATCCCATGCAGAACCTGTTTCCCCTGAGACAAGCACTCCTATTTAGAAGGCAGATCGCTAACTTTTCTTTTTGATACAACAAAACATTGCTGGGGCAATGAGAAAAACACTGGTTACCAATAGACAGCTGAAAATGTATTGGCAGAGTGACACTTTCGGCTCAGAGAAAAGAAAGAGAACACATACATTCAATAGACTAGATAACATAAGTGGTCTTGAAAGATATGGATAGAGCTGACCCAAAGTCAGAAAAGGCTAGGCAGGCTAGAAGAGGCTGAAGAGGGCAGAACGAGGGTTGTGGGGCTGGGGAGGAAGCACAGCAAGTGAAATATTGAAAGCTCTGTATGTGTGTGTGTGTTAGGGATGTAAAATCTCATTTAATTGATTAACTGATTAAACGTAATGTTTAACCGGTTAACTGATTAAAGAAGGCAGGATGGGTGGAAGGGCTGCTCCAGCCCCTGCCACAGGCAAGGGCAGCTCGTGCCTGGGGCCGGAGGGAGCCACTCCAACTGGAGGGGGGCTGTTGCTTTTGGCCTGGTGTGAGGCTGCTGGCTCTCAGCATATGTGGGGAGCTGGCAGCCCCATGTGGGGACTTGGCGAAGCTGCTTCCAGGTATCAATTAACCATTACCCAGTAAGCGTCACCCTGAACAGATGCTTACCATTTACATTTTGTGTGTGTGTGTGTGTGTGTGTGTGTGTGTGTGTGTGTGTGTGTGTGTGTGTGTGTATGAGAGAGAGAGACACATACATTACAGTCCTCTGACTCCACGTCTATACTTACCTGCGGATCAATGTGGATCAATCTTCTGGCATTTGATTTAGCAGGTCTAGTAAGGACCCGCTAAATCAAATGCTGAGGGCACTGCCATCAAGCACTGGTACTCCCATTCCTTGTGAGGAGCAAGGGAAGTCAACGGAAGTGTTTCTCCCTTCAACCTCCTGCTATGGGGATGGCACCAAAGTTCTAATCAAGGTATGTCAACTCCAGCAATGCAATTAACGTAGCTGGAGTTGAATATCTTAATTTGAACTTATCCCCTCATGTAGACTTGGCCTGAGTAGCAGTGGAAGGAGACCATGTACCAGGAGGAGCCTGAGAGGGTACAGGAGGTTATCGGTGTGTATTGAGAGTCATTTCATTCTCTAATCAGAGCTGAGGGAGGTATTGGCCAGGGCACCCCGGATACTAGCCTCTATTAGTTCCTGTTCCAACAGGAAGGTGTGTTTGTTTTACCTTAACATCATATCTTTCTGTAAACATAGCCCTGGCAGTGAGAGGGTTGGGAAGAGGAGCAGACTGAGCTGGCAGCCCCCCACCTTAACAGAGAGAAGCTGGGGAGAGCACAAAAGGCAGAGGGAACATCTGCAGTTGGTCACTCCCTACCACGCCCTGTCTTCGACTTGAAATCAGAAAACAAGGAGCACTAAGGGAACAATTCTCCACAATCTCCGGAGTCTGTGACTCCTGCTTTCCTCCTGGCACTAGATTTTCTGTCCCTTTGTTTCCCTTGTCCTCACTCCTGTCCTTCCAGTCACCCCAGCAACATGGAGCCATCCAAGCATCCCTTGAGATTACAAGAAGTATGGAGAAGGCTGAGAAGGAGGCACTTTCATTCTAAGCCCTGGTTTTCAGCCACTCAATGGACATTAGGACTGAATTTTCTCCAAGCTTTTTTTTGGGAGAGGCAAATTTGGTTTGATAGCTTAGTAAAGCCCACGTGGCCATTTTCAATATATCTACAAGCATTTTTGTACTTGGATAACTAACAGAAAACTACTCAAAATTGCTCTGAGCATAACCTTTTGCAAGGAGAGGGGCACTGAGTTAGAGGCAGACATACAGGGAAAGGAACATCTCTTCCCCTTCCTATATTGTATCTGGGCGTCGCACTGCTCAGCACATTGGCTATAAGGAGCACATATTCATACAGATGCTGCCACACCTGCCCTGCAGGTGACTTTTCTTTTTAAAACAAAACAAACAAATTCAGGATATGAAAGGACAATTGTGCAATTATAAGGGTGAGGCTGTAAGTAGGAAAGTGAAAGAATCCAGAGTTCTGACACAGGCCTGTATATAGGAATTTCTGTGGGGGGTGCTTTTTTTTTTGGTAAATGTGGACTGCAAGGGTGTGAATGCACCCACCATGGTCCCCTAAGTAAGTGGGGAAATCAGCCCCAGCCTTCCCCCCTGCTGGCCAGAGCATGGGGGAGGAAGGCTCAGGCAACACGCAGCTCCTGCCTTCCCCTGGCCGGCCGAACCATGCTTACTTGGGTGACTATGGGGGAGTGCCTTTGCCCTCCCCGTGTATGGGCCTGTGACATACCAGGCTCCCTCCACAGTGAGCAAAGATATGAAAGAAAAAAGCTATAGTCAAACCTACCCATGTGTCAGGGCTGGAGGAACAGTGCTGTGAGAATCATCAGCAAGTTTCCAGTGAGTTTCAAATCTCCCCCACAGCTTTGTGTTAACAAAAGAAGTGAGGGTGGGGAAAGAGTCAGAGACAAGTTGCACTGAATTATGCAATAATTTCACATAAAATCCTCATAGCTGCATGCCAGGGGCGGCCCTAGACTTGCTGCCAGCAACTGGCACCCTAGGCGAACCATGCAATCGGCATCCCCACCTCCAAACCCCTCAATGATATTTGATGCCCCATTTAACTTGGCGCCCTAGGCGACCGCCTAGTTCACCTATATAGATGGGCTGCCCCTGGCTGCATCCCACCTACAGGTAAGAACAAGGATCCCTGATCACAGAGTGGTCTCCAAAGTGCAGGATAAATAGAGAAAGTGTGATGACATGACACTGATTTAAAACAAAACCTACTGGAGGAGGCTTATTTAGAGGTTAGAAATGAGGGAAGGGGAGATTTTTTTTCAAAATTTCATAGCTGTTTCGCTCAAACGAACAACCTTTTTTCAAAAGCAGCCATTGGTTTGGGGCACTTTTTCTTTTGGGCACCCAAAAATTATAACGGGACTCAGAATGAGTAACCACTTTTGGAAATGTAGCTGTAGAGTCAAAGCCGTCATTACAGATGCAGGAGGGCTGTTTTTCAAGGTACCACTCCCTCCCCCCCCAGGAATCTTAGCTAACTTGTACAGTGAAGGGAAAATTGGAGCTGGGGAAGACAAAGAAATCCATACCCATCCTACAAATCCAAAAGGCAATAACATCGGGGGTGCATCCATCTCCTGGATTCTATGATTTTAATACTTCAGCAAGCATAAATATTCTGCCTGTTCATCAGTGCTGCTTTCATCTCTCACCAAGTGCTCACCAGCTCAGGACTAATCCTTGGGTATCTCAGAGTGAAGGTAGCAGACGTAAGAGAATGCTGTGATTAAGATAGGCCAGTCCCTGAGATTGGGGATAATTACAGTTATCATCAAAGATGGCACCAGGGATCAGACTCCCATATACTGAAAGTGCACAAAAATATAAATTTGTAAATTGTTGCTTTTATCCAGAAAAGCTGGCAAGGACGTAGTAGCAAGAAATGAGTGGGATCGGAGTGGGCGGGGGAAAGAGAGATAAAGAGGAGGCAGAGGCTGTGGGAGAGATAAGACCATTTGCAGTTGCATATATCTATGTTGGAGATGACTAGGCACTGGACTGCCCCTTCACAGAAGTGCTGTTGTATCCCTCGTGATGGGCTTTGGTCTCCTGTGCTGCCCCACTATATAAAATTAGCTTGGTAAATTTCTGAGCAGTAAATTTATCCATCTACACCTGGTAAAATAAAATAGAGTCTGAATGTCCAGACCCTACAGTGATGGGCATCCTGGATCCCGTGGCAAAGGGCAGTCCAAAGCCCATGGTGATGGACATCACTGAGACACATCTGATAAAGACTTATACAATCAACTAACACAGGATGCTCAAACTCTACCCTCCACCCCAAGGCCTCCTCTGGCATCTGGCCAAGAACCTGACAACTTCATCAAATTTGTGTTAAAGGCAGCAGATTTACAACTGCCTTCATCTTTAATTTGGAGAAGTCTTGGGGAAACTACAAAAGCCAGTATGTAATATGGCCACTTGGGTCAGAAAAGAGCATATTGCATATTGGAGTCTGTAGTCTCAGCAGGCCATACCTAATAACAATAATACATAATAAAGAGGAGGACCATATTATAGAACTAGACTTTTTATAGGTTTTACTTAATGCTATAGGAGTAAGGAGATCAATGGAGCAAAGGTCAGAAACACACAATTAAGAGTGAGCCGTAAGGAAGGAATTCACAAGGGCTTGGATGTGAATGAAGATGAGGACAATAAGGAGTTGCACAGAACAATCTCATTCCCACTGCATCTTTCTAGAATCTCCTTTTGGGAACATCTTCCTGCTAGGTGAGACCTGCCAAGTCTCTTATGGGATTTAGCTCTGATATGATGAAGGATTCTGCAGTGAGCTTTACATAGCTAGAATCTCCCTCATGATTTTTTGAAATCACCTTCATATAAATGGCCCCAGCTTAAGGAGAGGGGACCAGCCAGCTAGGAAATGTGATCTTCACCATTCCAGTCCAAAGGGAGGGGCGTGAAATTGACTTGGAGAAAACTTTTTCCAGATGGGATCCAAAGCTAACAGCTCAGCCTCTCTTCACATCATTCCCTCCTGCTATCTCTTCCTCCCTT
The DNA here is from genome assembly GCA_030068395.1 of Apalone spinifera. Classification (NCBI taxonomy): domain Eukaryota; kingdom Metazoa; phylum Chordata; order Testudines; family Trionychidae; genus Apalone; species Apalone spinifera. The sequence continues at coordinate 68,915,752 of CM057848.1, forward strand.
TCATGCTCTCCTTCTTTCTCACTCCCTTTGACCATGCTCTGCAGCCAAGAAATATCACAAGATATATTTCCAACACTGTATAGCCAGTGAGCGGTCAGGAAGGGGGCAGCCAAGGGATAGTAGCCCCATGGTTATGATGTGCAGGATTTCCTGATCCAAACCATGGTCTTTGGCAGCCCCTCCCCCTGAATACTGTTCCATGGAGATTAGATTTGCATGTATGTACGTGTGTGCTGGAGCCATGGAGCAGCGTGTCTCCAGACACAGATATCCCAAAAGCATCTCTGATACCACAGGAATATTTGCTCAAATTAAGACAAATCATCATCAAGGAGAGAGTGTGAGTCTTTGAGAATTGGCTCCTGCACCCTTCCAAGCTTGGTGAATGACATACGCACTGAATTGTCCAAACATGTTTCCACCACATGTTTTCACCCAGGCCCCACACTCAGAGTTACTTGAATATCAAGCTCCCTGTGGTCATGTCTCACACTTAAAAAGCTAGCATAAGACATCCAAATGTGAGCGCTCAACAGTCACCTGAGCTTGGTCCCTCATTTCTCCTCTGCCACCCCCTCTTTTTCTGTGGGCTCTCCCCTCCTCATCCCTTATTGAGCTGTCTTGGGACAGTCTCCCTTGAGATTCAGTTCAGTTCTCACAGCCTTGTCACTCCTGCTATGAAATAACTCAGAGGTTTCATTCCAAAGAGGAACCAGCAAAGAGCCAGTACAGCTGAGTATAGGCCAAATCCAGGGTTTAAGACCTTTGCAGATTGGAGGTACTGCACATGTTGGCAGGCTAGCAAATGAGGAGGGGTTTCTTCTAAGTTTTTTCTTTATTTTAAAATATTTTCCCTCTCTGCTTGCCAAGATAAATCTCCCATTCCAGCTGTGACATCTGCATTTCCCTTCTTTGCTTTCACTGAGGAATGAATCCCCTGCACTCCAGCTTCACAGCAGAGATTTCCTATTCATTCCAAGAAAGAAGAGACCACATGCTCTTCTAGCCAGTCCTTTCACTTGCTTAAAAATGTGGTGAATTTTAGTGCTCATGAAAGTTAAGGTCTGACTGTGCTAACAAGAGCCAGGCAGAGTGTGGGCAGATGCTATGCAAGCTTTCCTCTCACAATGCAGTCATGCATCTTTCTCCTTCAGTCCTTCCTGCCATTGTTGTCTGAAACTCTAATTGGCTATCCCAATGCACTTCAGACTTGATCTGCAGACCCAGCTATTCCAATTTAGTCCCCAGGCATCCCCATCCAAACCTGCAGCTCCCTGCTATTCCAGTCCCTCCCCAAAGCTTTGCCAACACCTCAGAGCTAACCCACAATTCTCCTTGCTGTACAGTCCTGGGTATCTATGCAGCTCAGTGGAAGCACTTCAATACAATTGACTGGGATCTGCAGACTCCACCACTGTTCTCTCAGGCCCTCAATTCTGACCTGCAGCACCACCTGCTATTCCAGCCTTCAAGCTTTCCCAGAGATTGCCAAGCATGACCAGCTTTTCTGCTATCATTTTTAGTGGAAAGACTTCAGAGAACATCCAAATCCCTGACACGCTGCACTTTCACAGGTTGACTGCACAGCTCTACAGCCAGTACTAAAGTCTGTCATTACAATTAACAGACAGGCTTGGGAGGAGGGGAGTTTCACACCACCACAAATATCAGAGAGGGTCCACTCTCTCACAGTAAAAGTGTGGTATTTACTTCTGTCCAATCTGTACAGTATTTTGAGACTCAGATGGAAGGTGCTGTGTGTTATTATTCCTTGGTTGTGGCCCCTGTCCATTACATTTTACAGTGATTATCATGTGCATTGTATTGCAAAAGTTCCTTCCATAAAATGTATGTCAAAGGCCTGGATATATAATTTGTAGAGCTAAGTGCCACATGTCCTGCTGGATGTGACACAAACTCCAGATAATTAGAGGAAGGTGATTAGTAAACTGGAGCAGGATAACCCACTACCCCACATATCATAGAGAGGAAGGAGCAGTTGAAAATGTCATAGTACCTCTTTCCCAGGATCGCTTTCTGATATTAGTGATTCCTTTGCACTTTGGCCACATAAAACTAGAAGGGATCAGTTTCTGGCTAATGACTGACTAATTTATTTATTTTACAAATGTTTACACGTAGGAATTTTTTTTTATGCGTATGCCCGTCCTAAGTTCTTATATGATCCCAAGAATGTAACATACCTCACAACACCCCTGAGAGGTAAGGCAGTGTTATTATCTGCATTTTATAGTCAGGGGACTGAGGCACAGGGGGGTTGCAGCCTTCTCTGCATTGGCAGCCACGTGCAGGTTATGTATAACTTGACCCTATAGTGAAAAGCAGGCTGCATACATTGTGGTATGTAGCCGTGAAAGGCTCTTGCAGGGGCAGGCAATGGGAAAAAGGCTCTGGCAGCCATGAGTTACCGGAGCCTTTCCTGACTTCCTTCCCTCTGCCAAAGCTTGAGCCCCTACAGGATGCTTTCACTGAGGGCTGGGAAAGGTTTCTGTAGTAGGGAGGCATTGGGACATTAAATCCTATTAAAAACAGCTATGTAGATGGGGGAGGCACTGCTTGGACATGTGGGGTGTGTCTACACAGCAGTGCTTAACTCAAAATAAGCTATGCAAATTGACCAACGTCAGCTGCGTAGCTTATTTTGAAATAGCTTATTTCAAAATTGGGAGTGTCTAAACAGCACTTATTTTGAAATAGAGCACTCTTCCCTCTGACTTCCCTTGCTCCTCGTACGATCAGGGTAACAGGAGTTAGAGTAAGAAGTCCTCCAGCTTGACAGTATTTTGACATCATTTCAAAATAACTGCCTGCTGTGTAGACATGGACTAAGTTATTTTGAAATAGCGCTAGTTATTTTAAAATAATGTTGCTGTGTAGATGTACCTGTAGGGAGCCAGACATGTGCTAAGGTCCCAGTGGTCTTTACTCCACTAAGCAGTACTTCATTGCAGGGACATGGAAACTGTGTGT
>CM057848.1:68920673-68948503 GCA_030068395.1 Apalone spinifera
ACGCCGGCTCCGTGGATGCGAGTCACCCCCGGCAGGGAGACCGGCCCCCGCCTCCACGGGGTCCCTCGCCGGGACTCGGCTAGTGCACAGGCCCGGGTGCTCTGCCCGGAGTGAGCGTGACCTGGGCAGAGCAGGGCCGGGCACAAACACTTCTCTCGGTTTCTGTACCACGTTCACCACTGTAGTAACTAAGCATCTCACCATGGCATCTCTTACAAAGAGAGTAGCAGTTACTCCTGGCTCCCTAGGACCACAGATGGGCGACAACCCCTTTGCAGGGTGGGAGAAGGGAGGGGGGAGGAGAGAGAATGAAGAAATCCAGCCTCCAGAAAGTAAGTTGGGCAAGTGTCCAAGAGGAAGAAATTATCCTCCCTTTTGCTTCAGATTTCCATGCTGCAGCCATCTGTGCTGTGAATCCTAGTGAGATGAAACAGGCGAGCCCCGCAGGTCCCCACGCACAGGATGGGGGTATTCCCTGAACTGCTGCTACCCGCAGCCTGAATGCAGAGCCTGTTGAGGAAATATGTTTGGTGCACAGCATTTTCATGGTCAGACAAGCTATTGCCTAATTTTCATACCCAGAGACCTTGGCCTCCCCAAGGCCCATGAGTCCATGCCTTTGAGTCATTGTGTTTGTGTAGGGGTGGAGTGGGAATGGAGCCACACAGCAGATTCATACAACATATCCATTAAACAGCTGCAAACTGCTAAAACTAAGTAGGCAGACCAACTCTTCAAATCAGCTAGCTCTGAGTTTCCTGGCAGACTAAGATCTGGATATGGTTGGGTCTACTCTAAACAGAACCATTCCTGGTCTCCGACTTCTTCCCTAAAATAAATTACAAATCAACCTGAATCATTTGTGGCAATCTGAAGCCCAGGGCATCTGGGAGTATTTGATGCTATCCTGAAAAAAATACAGAAGGCTGGTGGGTGATTGCTGGATAAAGAACACCCCCAAGATTATTCAATTGCCATCTCTGGCTAACCAGCCTGACCTAATGCAAGAGAATGTTAGAAATGTCATTTCACACAAACACACATCAGAGGCACCTTCTTCCAGAGCTATACTCAGAAAGTCACAGAACCTAATTCCAGTTTTTCCTCCTTCCCTGGGGCTGCATTCCGAGGACATTCCGACAGATAACAATCATACATCACAAGCCTTCTCTTCTCCAATTGTGCTGTGCAAACATGAAACAGTTGATCCAGGCATGAAATGGGAGGGCAGCATAGAAATCCAGTTCAGCTTCTTTCCCTGCTGAGCCTGTACCAGACTTCAGTGCTGCCAGGCTCTTGCTTTATGGTGTGTCACTTTAAACTTGTTACACACATACAATTTGTGTAGGGTCCCGGTGCTTGCCTGTCTGCAGCTCCTGCTCCTCGTCCCAGACTACCCTTGCAATATTAGTTTGTTAGCTGTGTTCCAGTATCATCTTTTAGGCCTAGTGTCAAAACTTTCTTAGTTCTGATCCAGCTTGCTGATCAAACATTGAGGCTTAGAGACCAAGACCCAGAATCCCCAAATCATCTTAAACTATGCTTCACATGAGATTCTTCCAGGTTACTCATGCACCCAGTCTCCATGTATCAGACCTTACTAGGAATCGGACTCTAATCCCCACTGTGATTTGAATTGATCGCTGTACCTCATCTCTTCTTGTTTCTGACCTTTTTACAGTTCTCTCTGGCTGTTTTTAATGAGCATCTAAGAAGAGACAAGTCCAGTCTGGGAACCCTGTCAACTTAGCACTTTGGTACTTACTCATTCCACAGTTTGCAGTTTCCATCTGTGGCAAACATAGAGGTTTTCTATTCACACCCTCCCTCACAACTCTCAAAGGACAAAAATCAGCTGATGAAAATGCACAGTATTGTTAAAAAACACAAACACACAATGTACACCACATCAAAACCATGTGGCCAGAATCAGTCATGTAATGCTAACTTTAAACTTTCCATATCCACTGTGGAGGAATTTTGGGAAACAACCAGGCTCTTGGGGGTAGTTGGGTTTGTTTTTTAACTTTATATTTTTGACCCAAAAGTAAAAGGAACAAGGAAAATGTATAAATTACACACTGACTGGATGGATACTCCACAGTATCCCCAACAGAGGTACTAAAAGTGCCTGCTACTACAGGACCAGAGAAATCTAGGTCCACCAACATCTTCATAACTGGATTCAGTTTGCTTTGTGTAAATGTGATTGACAATTGGCCATAGTGGCTTTGCTGCAAGGATCAGAGCTGCAGAAACTGTATCAAAGGGGCTAAAAGCACCTTGGTAGGTGTGTGATGTTGTGGGTGCAGAGCAGAGCCCCCAAAATAGAAAGTACTCAAAAGGATTGGTAGCACAGCAGTGTGATCAGCCGTGTGTGTGTGTGTGTGTGTGTGTGTGTGTGTTTTACAAGCTGTGCTAAGCAACTAACTGGTAGTTACTATGTCGAATTTCTCAATGCAGACAAGACCTATATGCTCTTTGTACAATAAATATATATGGAAAGTCCAGTTTGCTGTCTGCAAGAAACTAGCTGAATTTGCAGAGTCCTGAATGGAGACAGGAAACTCTCCATTCTTGTCATCAGCATCCTGAGCATGTCTACCAGCCAGACAGTATGCAACTACGTACTGATACTCATGATAATAATACAACTTACTTAATTATAAAATACCGGACATATAAATGTGATCAGATTTATATGTCCGGTATTTTCTCAATTTGTTTCCCGGACAGAAAGCTCAAATACTAGAATGTCTGGTTCAAAACCAGACACCTGGCAACCCTAGACTTGACCTATACACTTGAGGGAACACAACCCTTTGTATTTCAAGTGAAACATTTTAACAAATAGGAGTGCTCCCTCCCCTAAGGTTGGGGTATAACCCCACTTCAACTATCCAGGGCTATGTCTACACTCGCGGCTTCTTGTGCCAGAAATATCCAAATGAGGCTAAGCATGGAATATTGCTGAGCCTCATTTGCATACGTAATGAGCTGCCATTTTTGCAGAAGAGGCTCTTGCCTCTTGCGCAGTGCCATTCTTCCTGAAAAGTAATTGGCGTAACAGCATTGCGCAAAAGGGTTTTTGTTGCGCAAGAAGGGGCAGTGTAGACAGCTCCTTCTGGTGCAAGAGCCTCTTCTGCAAAAATGGTGGCTCATTAGGTATGCAAATGCGGTTCGGCGATATTCCACGCTTAGCCTCATTTGCATATTTCTGGTGCAAGAAGCTGCGAGTGTAGACATAGCCCTGGAGTCTTGCCTTAATAGGGATCAGCTGTGAATAACTGAGCTTTAAGAACTCAGGACATCTTCCAATTAAAAATTCTAGCATTCTTTTAATGCCACTTGTTATCTGAATCAGCTCTTGTGAGCAGAGCTTCTTCAGAATGACTTGTGTTTCTCTGTGCACCACTCCATACTGAGATCATAGACCCCCACTTCATAGGATTTTCCCCACAGATATTTCATTGTTCTTTACTGCCTTAGTAATCTAGCCCTGGCAGAGACTTAATGTCAGCTATAGCTTTGAGAGGAAGCAGATTCAGTCCTCAGCCCTCTCACTAGGGTTAATGCAGAGGCCCAAGCTCTGCAAAATACAAAAGCAAAATTCTGCCCCTAGCTAGGACCCTAGCTCTTAGGCATACCAGACTCACTAGAATTGCAAATGTAAATCCTGAAGGGGTCACCTAAGCCATCAGCCTTTAGGGGCAGAAAAAGTGAATTCTATGCCATTGTATGTGTGATGAGATCTTTAAAAGCATGGTTCTGTTTGTAGCCATGGGAGAGCCTGAGTTCTTTTGGCAAGAGGTGAGGTTTAGCTTGACAATTTTTGCCAACATTTCCCTTCCCCTCTCTATTGTACAATTGTGTTGATTAGCTGATTCTCTCCCCCATCTTCCTTGATGGCTACATGATGGTGGGGCTGTGTAGTTAGCAGAGTGCTTTGGGACAGTTTGCAATGAAAAGCTAGAGGAGTGTAAGGAACAGGATTACTCTTATCAACAATTCATCAATTCATATGAAGTGCCTGTCTATCAAATCCAACTCTGTTACATCTTCATCTCCTCCAATTCACTTTCTCTTAAAATATCCTCAAAAGATCCCGCCGCAGGGCTCTCAAAGATGCTGCCAAAAAACAATCAGAATTCAGCTGAGATGCACATCTGCATAAAATGTCACTAGCCTATAAAAGAAAAACTACAGTACTACAGCAAACCCTGATGATATGCCCAGAGAGCTTAAGGAAAACTTCTGCCTGATGCATAGTGGCAATCAAAATGTTAGGGTACTTGAGGTAAAGGATGGACAATAATATTGAGAATATTATGCCAGGTTCTGAATCAATTGTAGGGCTTCATCTGAAATATTGTGTTCAGTTCTTATCAACTTGTTGGCAAAAGGACAGAGCAGAATAGAGTCCAGAGACAGTAAGGCTATATCTACACAACAGTGGTATTTTGGAATAACTAACATTATTCCAAAATAACATAGTCCATGTCTACACAGCAAGCAGTTATTTTGACAATGTCGAATGATGTTGAGATGGAGGACTTCTTACTCTGACTCCTGTAACCCTCATTTTATGAGGAGTCAGGGAAGTCAGAGGAAGAGTGCTCTAACTTGACTTCCTGCTGGGTAGACAGCGCCAAAAGCCAAAACAAGCTGTTTCAACTTAAGCTACACAATTGACATAGCTCAGGTTGCATAGCTTATTTTAGATTTAACCCTGATGTGTAGACATGCCCTGAATGACAGTGTAGATATACAAGTGATTAGAAGCATGGAGAGAGTTTTCTATCAGGAGAGACTGAAAAGATTGGGACTGTTGAGAGAAGACACAGTAAGTGATATGACAGAAGTATATAAAATAATAGATGTTCTAATAAAAGTAAATCCTATTCACTTTTTATTATAATTCAGGTAGGTGGAGACATTGAAGGAAACTGAAAGACAACTAATTTTAAACAAATAAAAGGAATTACTTCTTTTACTTAGTGAAAAATAGTATATGGAAATCATTGCCACAATATATCAATGGAGCCAAGATCTTAATAGGGTTCAAAGGCTTAGATATTTGTATGGATAAGAAGAACATCCTCAGTGACATTACATAGTATTAAAAATAAGATAAAGATATACAGCTTCCTGCTTCTGCATGTAAACCAACCACTAACTGATGGGGTTAGGAAGCAACTTCCCTTGAGAACAGCTTATTCCATAATTGTTACTTTATGCATCTTCCACCGAAGCATGTGATACTGGCTGATACTGCAGCTAGCTAGGCTTCTGGTCTAAGTGCACCACAGATCTTAACTGGGACAGTAATTCCCATGTTCCCATGAGCTTGTTCTACCCAGTGTGGGGAAGGAAGGACACAATGCAGTAAGAACACAAGCCAAGAAGATAGAGGGTGACTGTTTTGTGAGAAAAAGTTTGTCTTTCCTTTATCGTTCTGTTCTGTGTCATTCAAACCATTTTTCTCAATACCCAAGGAGTGAAGTCAGGAACAATCGCTATCCTGCCACAGGGTAGGTCCCAGAAGAGCAATGGAGGAAGCAGGTTTTTGATGTGGAATACAGCACTGAATTATTCAGTTCAGAAAACTCGGGTATTAATGCCAAGCACTACAGATGGTTTTGAACCTGGCCTTTCATGAAGGGTAACCCCAGACCAAGAAGATCCGGACCTGAAAGGAAAGAACTTGTGATTCAGGCAGCTGAGAGGATTTCACTGCAAATCATGAGAGAAGTCACAGCATGCTGGGAAACTCTTCAGTGGGCAGGCTGAGAGGGAGCTGCCCTTAGCATGTTTATGTAACTAACAGATTGAAAAGTGTCTCATCAGCTGCTAAATTGTTTATGGCTTTCAGGTTGTGATATGCACAGGCATCATGGCAAGGGAGGAGCCTGAACAGGGAGATGACTGTCTCTCTAGGTCTGCATACTTCTGAGCACAGGGGCTGTTTTCAAAGTGACTCGGCTCTGAATGCAGATTTCTGACCTCCTGCCAGTAACCCAATGGAAAGTCTGTGCCCTGAAAAACAGATAGGAAATTAAGCTTTAATTTGTACTTTGAGGGTATCATTTTCACCTCAGCATCAGAGCTGGAGAAGTGAGAGTCTGGAGAAAGCAGAGCAAAGTGCATTTTTTAGCCCCAGCAAGGGGATGGTCCCTCTAGGTCACTATTCAGGCATGTTTGCAGGGAGGTGGGGGGGCAGGAAAACCCAAGGCTGATTCCATTCTCAATCACAAGCAAGGCAGTGGTGCTAACTGGTGTGGCAACAGGAGCGGAGTGGGGGTGGGGAGAAATCCACAATTCTGTGAAATGGGCAGTGTTCCCCTCAGACTGGGGTGCTGGTCCCTCTGCTCAGCTGGAAACAGTCCAAGTACATTGTTGTCTAAATTCAGTGTTCTTTCTTCCCTCTCTCCTGGCATTATCCCCAAGAAGGTGGACTTCTCCCTGACAAAGCATAGCAGCTGTGTCCTCTGTACCTCTTCCCTCCCCCCCCAAAGTCTCCTTATGTCCCTAACTAGCCAAAAGAAACAAAGGGAGTTAATTCACCTGAGACCAGGGCACTATCCTAGGAATAAATATCACATTTTCCTTTGACAATGGCTAATCTCCACAGAGCTCCACAGGTTCCAAGTCAAGCACATGTATTCCAAATGCAAAGAGTCTGCAGAAACCTGCCCTGCAGATTGCAGGGTGAATGATCCCAAGCAGGCTTTCAAATTACAATAGCATACAACTGATGGTTTCATAGGTTTAGAGGCAAAAAGGACAATTATGATAATCTAGTCTAGTGATCCCCAAAATGTGGAGTGCATCCCCCAAGAGGAGTGAGGAGGAACATTCAGAGGGATGCAGGAGGGCCCTGGCCAGACCCCATGGAGGGCAGGCAGGAAGTGCCACCCAGTCCCTCTCTGCTCCATCCCTGGCTCCTGGCTGTGGCCCTGGCTCCTTGCTGCCTCTCCATCCCAAGCCATGCCACCTGGCCTCAGCCTCTGGCTTCCAGATGCTGGCCCCAGCAGTTGGCCAAGCCCCAGCTCCACTCCCAGCCCTGGCTCCAGCCTCAGCCTCAGGCCCCAACCAGGACTCAGCTACAGCCTTAGCCCTGTCCCCAGCTCCAGCCATTGGTTCCCATCTGCAGCTCTGGAACCAGCCTGGCTTCCAGTGCTAACTGTGATCATGCTCCCAGTCTTGGCTCCCACCTGCGGATTGTGGGAGAAGCACAGACAGGAGTAAGAGGGGCACAAGGTGAAAAGTTTGGGGACCACTGATCTAGTCTGACCACCTGCATAGCATAGACCATATGATTTCATTCAACCCATAAGTTGTAGTTGAGCTATTGCATATAATTTAGAATAACAACTAATCTTTATTTTAAAATACTTCCATTTATGGAAAATTCACCAAATCCCTGAGTAAGTGGTTCCAGTGGTGAATCACCTCCCTTAAAATTGTGCATTATTTCTAGTCTAAAGTTGCCTCAGCGTCCAGCCACTGGATTTTGTTATGGCTTTGTCTGTAGTATTAGAGACCTCTGCTATCAGAAATATCCTCATATACATACTTATAGACCATGATCAAGTTCCCTGTTAACCAATGTAACAACCTGGTGGATACTACCATAGCAGATTATTTTACTAACTATGGTTACATCTACATACAAGGTTTTTGCACAAAAACAGCCATTTTTGCACAAAAATCGGTGGAGCATCCACACCTCAAGCTCGTTTTTGCGCAAGTAAAACTGCAGAACAGAGGGCTTTTGCCAGCAGAATTATTCCTCTCCCCACACGGAATAACTCCTTTTAGTGCTACAGCTCTTGTGCAAATAGGCATGTGTGAACACTTCGCAGGGGGTTTTGCGCAAGAAACTCCTATCAGCAAAAGCACAGGTGCTCTGATGGCCATTCTGTGACTGGCCATCAGAGCTTTCTTGCACAAGAGTGTCCATGCAGTGTGGATGCTCTCTTGAACAAAAGCACATCACTTTTGCAAGAAGTTTTTGCAGAAGATCTCTTCTGCAAAAGGCTTCTTGTGCAAAAACCCTGCAGTGTAGACAAAGCCAGAGGGTACAATCCTCTGCTCATGAAAGTCAATTGGAGTTTGGACATTCATTTTAACGATAGTGGGATCTAGCCATTTAGGTAAATTTTATCATTGGATTTAAAGATTAATTATTATATTACTTGTATTCAAATTTTGAGATAACTATATCACAGGAGGAAGCAAGCAACTCCTCTGGGAAAACAAGGAAGTGTAGTATGAAATAGTCAACAGTGATGTGGAAAGTGCAGAGGTATGATTTCAGCCCTGGAAAATTAAAGCAAAGGCTCCAGTGATTTGACTTTCCAACATTCTTTCAGATAGTACATAGTTAAACAGTTATATAGCTGTGCAGAGCTGGAATCAGTGACAGGGCCGGTGTGTCTGGGATGTTTTTATGCCAAAGGAGACAGACAAATCCATAACTAATCTGCAGAAAAAGGGCAGGATCAACAAAATATCCCCCTTCTGGTCCCAAAGAGCAGATGGTTTTTCCTAAATATGAAACTTTTCATTTATTAAATTCCACAACTTGTCAAGTTTGTACTCCGATATATTAGCTTGTGACTCCAAGATCTCAACTGGGGTTTCATGGTATCCCTTCACTATTCTGTAAGAAGCCTTCTGATGTGACCACTCTTAATTTAAATCTCTAGGGCCTGATTCTTCCCTGTTTTGTTCTTTATTCTTCCTCCTCTGCCTCTCAAACAGGGTACGCACGTCTTCCCCTCCCTCCATGCCTCTCTCCTCACTCACTCACTAATTCTGGTGTCCTACCCTCATTAATTGGGCGATAAATCTCACCCCGCATCTTGGGTTAATTTTCTAGAGGGTTTGAATGGATTTTTGGAAATGCTCTTGGACAATAAAAACTGTTCCTTTGAACTGAGGCCATCTGGAAGGAGCTCTTCACACTGCAGCTGACATGCAGGCTTTGGCTTTCATGCTCACCAGCTCTTTCCTCTCCTATTCTCTCTAGTTTTTGCAGAGTTTGAGTTTTCCTCAGGTTTTATTTTTGGAACAAGCAGTGAATCTGTGAATCTTTCTATTATTAATAAGTATTATTTCTGTTTCTGGTGGCCTTCTGAGTAGCAAGGGGTGGTTCTCTCGCTCTCTCTCACTGTCTGTCCCAAACATGAAAGGACCCAGGCATGAAATGATTTCTGCTGCCACCAGCCAAAACTATGACTCAAAATTGTTGGCCTTCTCCCAGGAGAGGTGCTTGGTTTTCACCAGGCAGTTTCTAAAGAGGCTGTCATCTTTCCTCAGCACCTCTCTTGCTCAGCAAGGATCAGTTCCTGCCTTCAAGCAGAACCTCCCTAAGACCATCCTTCAGTATATTATCCAGCAATGAGAGCTAGGCACTGCTCCCTTTAGACACAATCAATGTGGCAATTTAATCAGCCAATGGACTCCATATTAGACAAAATGTCAGTCAGCAGAGGCTGAACAGGTCATATACATAACAACCCCAGGCCTGACTCCTAGGAAAAACAAGAATGAAGCACATGGTTCAGGAGAAGGCGTCATGGTTATCATGCACCATTGTCAAACTGTTGCTTACTGATTCACCTCAATGCTGTCTACATCTCTTCAAACAGCACTGAGACAAATGTGTCCTTGAGCAGGACTATAGGATAAGCATGGGAGGGTCAGGTACTGATTGCAGCTATATAACTTTGTGGGGGAAATCTTTTCTTCAGGCTCACAGCATCCACATACTCATCTGTCTCCTGGGTGTTGCTCCATTTCTTTGGATCTGAAGGAGGATAGGGGATAAACCCTTTACTATTTGCTTCTCCTGGAACTTACTCCAAACAGAAATAACAACATCTATATGAGTGCATCTATATGAGTCTTTTTACCTAAAGATCCCAAAGCCTGAAGAAGTGTGTCTGAGAAGTGCGTGTATCATTAATTGCAGCACAGAAAAGGGAAACAATTTGCTCTAGACTACACAAAGTCAGAGACAAAGTCAGGATGAAAACCCAGATCCAAGACCTATCTGCTCGATCACAGTACCACAAATGAATAAAAATCAAGCACCACATTATTCTGTATAGCATATATAGAGAGCGGTATCAAATGAATGGACTTGAGGGATAATGGCCCTGATGCTAGCAGCTGAACACAGATAGCTCCTCCTGGACAGAGTAGGATGAACACTTTAGCATAGTGGGCAGCATCAAACAATCCATTAATTCAGCCTTCCCCCTTTTCTGCCATCCCCTGCAAGTGTGGCTGATTTTCAGAGCTGCGATGGCTTTGTGATGATTGGGCCGAACAACCACTGTAGGAGAACTGTTGAATCAAGTAAATCATGCCTCATACCATCGGAGGAACAGGAGAAGTCCACAAGCTGCAGGACTTGAGTGGAACACAAGTTTCTCAATAGTCACTATGTTTGTTGGTGCTTCAGGGGAGACCTGCTCCAGGGCCGACCAACAATGTTCCCAACATTATCCAGAGGGATCATCCTACTCCCAGGCCAAGGTGGTGTTCAAGGATTTGACTCCCAAGGGAACAAAGCTTCAGTAAAAAGCTGTGCAGTTTCTCACTTCTCAGAAACACAAAACACACCAGCAGCTACTGAGTTCTAGCCAGGAGAACTCCACAAATAGTAACAGGAAATCAAAGTGCCCATACCAGACATGCTCCAGCTAAGAGGCCATTTAGAGCCACGAGAAATCAGAGCTGAACAGTGGAGATTACATCATGGTGTGGATAAACCTGTGAGCCTGTCCAACTGGAACCGTGCCAGCCGGTCCAGATGGCTGAAGAATGTGCTGAATAAATAGCTACCTCCATCTCCTCTTCTCTCTTTCCTCTATGATCTCTCTGTTTTCCTTCTTTCTTCTCATGTTCTCCTCCTCTCTTGCCCTTTTCTCCTTCCCCTTCTCTCAGAAAAATACTGTATCCACAAGAGATGTTGCACAAACATATTGCTCAAATGTGTATCTATAATTATCACATTGTGCACTAGTACAGCTGACAGGGCACAGGAGACTTGGGTCCTATCTGCAGCTCTGTCATTGGCCAGCTGCGTGATCTTGTGCAAGTCATTCACCAATTAGTACTTTATCCCCTCCCACTCTTTCTCTACTTAGGCCATAAGTTCTTTGGAGATGAGACTGTCTCTTACTATGTGTTTGTACAGTACCAAGCACCATGGAGCCTCAGTCTCAGTTCGGGGCTTGTAAGCGCTACTCTGGTTCATATTAAAATTAACAGTTAGAACACTGTGAGATCACATCCTTCTTTGTACGTAATGACATCAGTGGTGTATATCCCATTAGCTATTCGGATCCCCTTCTGGCACTCAGGATGAATGAGGGGTAACAATTCTACTAGGTTTATAAAAAACAGGTAAAGGGTCTCCTTTGGAAAAAATAAAATGTGTACAGTTTGACAGGTCTGGGAGATATCACAAGGGAATTTGCTAATAAATACTGACAAATATGCTGAACTCCTGACAATTATTTTTATAAGTCATAGAGTATGTCTACAGTTGCACCCTAGTTCAAACTAGGGATGCAAATGTAGGCAACCGAAATTGCTAATGAAGCGGGGATTTAAATATCCCGCACTTCATTAGCATGATCTCGCCGGCACATTATTCTGCTCAACAGCTGTTCCGAAAGTGAAAGTGCGTGCCAGGATGTGTTAGTTCGAACCAAACCCTTTGGTTCGAACTAATGTTACTCCTCATTTTTTGAAATAGGACAGGAAATAGGACAGGGGCCATAAGGCTAGAAAAAACAAATAGGATACTATTCTTTAAAAATGGATTGAGGAGAAATGCCATCCAGAAAAATCTAACTTTAAACACAAAAGTCTCTTGTTTACTGTTTAAGGAAAAAAATCTTCAAACATCTACAAGACAATGCATCCGTGTGCAATAAGCAGCCTTGGGGACTGTAAGGGTACATCTACACAGCAGTGTTATTTTGGAATAACTGACATTATTCCAAAATAACATAGTCCGCGTTTACACTACAAGCAGTTATTTCAACATAACTGAGCTGGAGGACTTCTTACTCCAACTCCTATAACTCTCATTTTACGAGAAGTAAGCGAAGTCGGAGGAAGAGGTTCTTTCTTGGATTTCCTGCTGTGTAGACAGCACCAAAAGCCGAAATAAGCTATTTCGACTTAAGCTATGCAATTGATGTAGCTGAAGTTGCATAGCTTATTTTGGCTTTAGCCCTGCTGTGTAGACGTACCCTTTAAGAGTACCATAGGGGTCTTCTATTGTCTCCCCCTTTAGCGGGTGTTAATATCCTACATAAAATGTCTGAAGTTCCGCTGGCTCACTGGAACAGATGCAGCTTGTTAAGTCCTTCCTGGATATAATTGGGGTGGGAGCCTCTTTTTTGAGTTAGAAGGAACTTTGCCCAATTCTAGGGACAGTCGTGGCTAGGGAGCAAGTTTTGGTAGAGGTTATGTTGTATTACTGAGTTGTTTATTTTCTTGGGGATGAGGCAGTGCCAGGGACTAAGTCCCAGTTTTGGCTTCACTGCAATCCACCAGACTCCTACCAAACCCTGTGGGCTCCTAAATTCACTCGGCACCTATGTTTTCAGGGTACAAGTTCCCTTAGTACCTATGTATCTACCTATGAGCATGCACATTGACGCCTCCCCTTTAGGGATGTTGGGATGCCTATGTTTTTCCTAAGCCCCAGGGCAATTCCCCAACTGGGGAGGAGGAAGAGGTGAGACAAGCATTTGTGTGCTTGCATCATGTGCAGGGCCAGATTCAATAGTCTGGTTGGAAGAGGTGCCCATCCCATAGTGTTACTGTTAGCCCAATGGTCAGAATACCTATCTAGTTGAATGGGGGAAATTCAGGTTCAGTTCTCCCCTCTCTGCTATATAAGGAGATAGAATTTGAACAGGGGTCTCCCACCTCTCAAGAGGCCCAATGACTTTAAGTATTTATCAGCCAGAGAAAGAATAAGAATGACTCTGTAGTCTAGTGTTCAGACACCACTTGGCAGGTGGAAGACTCTAGCACTCAGTTTTCCAACTCCTACCGCTCTTTCATTATTAATCCACCATGGAACAGCTTCCACAGGAGAGTGAGAGAGACCCACATCTTCCCAGCTCAGTGGTTACAGCACTACCCTAACATGTGGGAGACTGTTGAAATTCTCTCTCATCCTTTGGTAAAGAAGGGGAAACTGATACTGTGGCTTTCACATCACAGAGAGTGTGCTAACCACTGGACAATAAATTATTTCTCCTCTGGCTGCTTTGTATGGAGCTAGGCAAGTCATAAAATGATAGGACTGGAATGTCTGGAGGGACCTCAAGAGGTCATCTAGTCGAATTCCCTGCACTCTTGGAAGGACTAAGTGGTATCTAGATCAGTGTTTCTGAAAGTGTTCCGCAGAATCACTTTCAGAAACACCTTAACTGCCTGCCCCAGTTTGTTTATTTACTGATGCCGTGGCCACGGAGCCTCATGGCTCCCATTGGCTCCGTTTCGCTCTTTGTAGTCAAGTAGAGCAGCAGGAAGCGGTGGCCCGGCCCACGCCACTTCCCGCGGCTCTCCTTGGCAGCAAAGAGCAAAATGGAGCCAATGGGAGCCGCGAGGCTCCGTGGCCACAGTGTCAGTAAATAAACAAACCAGGGCAGCCAGTTAATGTGTCTCTGAAAGTGATTCCACGGAACACTTTCAGAAACACAGATCTAAACCATCCCGGACATGTGCTTGTCTAATCTGCTCTTAAAAACTCCAGTGATGGAAATTCTACAACCTTCCTAGGCAATTTATTCCAGTGCTTAACCACCCTGACAATTAGGAAGTTTTTCCTAATGTGCAACCTAAACGTCCCTTGCTGCAATTTAAGCCCATTGCTTCTTGTTCTGTCATCAGAGATTAAGAATTGTTATTCTTCCTCCTCTTTGTAACAGCCTTTTATGTACTTAAAAGTGATTGTGTCCCCTCTCAATCGTCTCTTCTGTAGATTAAACCAATCCAATTACTTAATCTTTCCTCATAGATTAATATTCTAGACTTTTAATATTTTTTGTTGCTTTTCTCAGGACTTTTTCCAATTTGTCCATATCTTTCCGAAATGGAATGTCCAGAACTGGACACAATATTCCAGATGAGCCCTAATTAGCACAGAGTAGAGCAGAATTACTTCTCATGTCTTGGTTATAACACTCCTGCTAATATATCCCAGAATTATGTTTGCTTTTTTTTGCAACAGTGTCACAATAATGACTCATATTTAGCTTGTGGTCTATTATGATCCCCAGATCTCTTTCTGCAATACCATTTTCTAGGCAGTCCATTCCCATTCTGTATGTGCACAACTGATGGTTCCTTCCTAAGTGGAGTACTTTGAATTTGTCCTTACTGAATTTCATCCTATTTATTTCAGACCATTTCTCCAGTTTTCCCAGATCATTCTGAATCGTAATCCCTATCCTCCCCAAAGCACTTGCAACCTGTCCCAGTGTATTATTGTCCACAAATCTTATAAGTGTACTCTTTATGCCATAATCAAAATTATTTATAAAGATTTTGAACAGAACTGGACTGAGAACTGATCCTTGCGGGAGTCCATTCATTATGCCCCTTCCAACTTGACTGGGAAGTATTGATAACTATTTTCTGAGAACAGTTTTCCAATTTATGCACCTACCTTATAGTAGCTCTATCTAGGTTGTAGTTCCATAGTTTGTTTATGAGAAGGTCATGTGAGACAGTATCAAAAGCATTATTAAAGTCAAGATATACCACATCTACTGTTTCCCTCCTTATCCATAACACTTATTACTTTGTCAAAGAAAGCTGTCAGGATGGTTTGACACTATTTATTCTTGACAAATCCATGTTGACTGATACTTCTCACTTTATTATTTTCTAGATGTTTGCAAATTGATTGCTTAATTACTTGCTACATTATCTTTCCAGATACAGAAGTTAAGCAGACAGGACTGTAATGCTCTGGGTTACCCTTATTTCCATTTTTATACATGGGCACTATATTTGCCCTTTTCTAGTCTTCTAGAATCTCTCCGATCATCCATGATTGTTCAAAGATAATTGCTAATGGCTCAGATATCTCATCAATCATCTTTCCTTGAGTATTCTAGGAAGCATTTCATCAGGCCCTGATGACCTGAAGACATCTTAACTTGTCTAAATCATTTTCAACTTGTTGTTTCCCTATTATACCTTCTGAAGCTACCTCACTTTCACTGGCATTCACTATGTTAGATGTCTAATTGCCACCAACCTTCTTGGTGAAAACTGAAACAAAGAAGTCATTAAGTACCTGCGAGACTTACACTTTTCCCTTCTTCATTGAGTAAAAGGCTTACCCTCTCCTTGGTCTTCCTCTTGCTTCTAATGCAGTGATTCCCAACCTTTTTCCCATGGAGGAACCCCTAAAATAATTTTTCATATCCCAAGGAACCCCCACCTATGAAAATGTTTGCGTGCACTAGAAAAGACTAGAAATGTGGAGAATTCTGGGGAGCAGAAGGGCAGGGACAATACAACTAAATATAACCTTAGATACAAACTGACCAAAACAAAACAAAGAGGCAGTTGGTAGCATACGAAGATTACTCCAGTATTGCCAATTGCTGGACAAAAATTCCCATGATATTTTGAGGGATATTTGGAATTGTTCGCAGTATTTCAAAATTTTTATTTATTTATTCCATGATTTCTCATGGAACCCCTGAAGGTGGTCTATGGAACCCCAGGGTTCCGCGGAACCCTGGTTGGGAAACACTGTTATAATGTATGTATAAAATGTTTTCTTGTTGCCCTTTATGTCTCTAGCTAGACAGAGCTCATTTTGTGTCTTGTCTTTTCTAATTTTGTCCTTAAATACTTGTGTAGGCCTTAGGTGCCAGAGCTTCCTGATATCTACTGGCTGGTTCCCATTTGTGAATCAATAAACAGAGACAAGCGCTTCTCTCTGTCAGAAAGACAGAATTTAGGACACAACATGTTATTGACATCTTCTACTGGGTAGTTTAGACAGCTCCCCAAGAAGGAAGTTGGCTTTTCTGCCTTTCGTTCTAGGGTGCCTTTCTCTCTCTCTCTCCCATTCATTACATATTGAGCCTTGGCTTTGTGAATTAATGTTGTTCCTGTTATTTTCTAGGTGCCTAAAAGACAGATGCCACGATGAGCAGTGTTTCAATGTCTAAGTCCCTTTGTGACTCCCACCTTAGTTTATCCATTTGGTTGATATAGAACAAATAATTTATCTTCAACTTGAAATATAGAAAGCAAAATTTGCAACCCAGTCAGGACCAAATACTGACCTTTGTTATTCTTGTGTAAATCCTGAAGCTATCTGAGTAATTATGGACTGAATTTAGTGAAGTTACTCTAGATTTACTTGGTATCTTTGAGATCAGAATCAGACCTAAGAGTTCAAAGGTATGGAATCAGGACCTTATGACTCATTCAGTTCAGCTGTATTCATTCAGCACCGGACCCACAGCTCACTGAGACAATGTAAAAAAGTCTCTGACTACAATGGGCTTTGGATTAGATCCTTTATGCAGAGTTCTGTAGAAGTAAAGTATATGATACAGTGATGGACTTCCCAAAGTCTTGTCTGTAAATTTAGCTCAAATTGAGTTGTATGTGAACACTATTAGGTGGGCTGACCTGGGTAACAGAAGTGTAAACCAGGGCTAAATGGAAGCAAGGGAGAGCTGTCCCTGGCATAGTGCAAGGAGTAGAGTTAGCCCAAAAGAATGCTAATGGCAATAGCATGTGAATTAAACATGCAGCTGACACTAACTTGGTGCTGTTTGCAAGAACCAAGTAGTAATACTAAGGTATATATATTTAATGTGGACAGGAACATGAAATACAGAATGCAGAATATATGAGGTCTTTTCCGATTAATGCAGCTGGCAGAAACCAACCACAGACTCTAACGCCTAACATTTATATAGCCTCAGAGGGGTCGACAAACTTGCCAGCCCTCTGAGCAAGGTGTGGGGTTTGCACCCCCAGAAGAGACAGAGCCTCAGATGGAAGGGGCAAGGCTGGGGGCAGCCAGTCCGCATTGCCCTCTGGAAGGCAGTGCATACTGTCCCCCTCAGCCCACAGCCAGCCCTGACCCATGCAGTGCTCCCAAGGCAATTTAAAGAACCTAGGGGTCTGGCTGCTGTCACTGCAGTGGTAGCAGCCAGGAGCCCCAGGCACTTTTGAATCACCTGGCCCCAGAGCATCTGTCTCTCTATATCCCTTTGTTGACAGCCCTGTATAATCCAAATATGAATAAGTATAATCACAATCCTAAATTAACCTACCCACAAGGCAACTAGCAGAGTGAGGAATAGAACACAGGTTTCCTCACTCCTAGGCTAATGGGCAGTCACAGGACCACTGACCTTTACTAGCACAGCTCACTTGGCAAGTAAGGATTTGTGGCTTCACAGCACTTCACTAACTCCCATGTCACTCTATTAGCATGGAAACATCAGACAGAGTTCAGAGATTAACTCATCACTATGCAAACAACTTTGAGATAGAGAGACTGAAAGGGGCTTTGGGGAAAAAAAGTGTTCCATCAACATTCTTTTAAAATGTCACAACTAATTTCCCCTCAACTAAACTGCCTGCCTTTCAGTCTCTTCCCTGGGGCAGCTGTTAGCTCACTTGCCCATCCTCTCTCCCTCTCTCTTTTGGCTGTCATTAATTAACACCTAGGTTCTTACCTTAAGCCATTCTGACGTGCAAAACTTAACAAACAATGAAATGCACCCACAAAAATTGACCTCTTCTAAATTCAGCTTGGCTCATGACTCAGAGCAGACTTTTTCATGTTTCGTAATATGTGCACTCAAACTTGCCATACAATCTTATGTATATATTCCCTCCCTCCCTCCCCCCCCCACTCAGAAAGAGCTCTACCAGGAGAGGGGGTATCAGTAACCATAGAAAGCCAGGAGAAGGATCATATGCAGAAATCTAGACTCTGCATATTGGCTAGTGGGGACAAGTTGACATAGGTAGGAAGCTCAACTGCCTGCATTCCAGTGGCATTGCAGTGAGGAAGCTTACCCTGCTAGAAATGAATTCCAGTGGGTACCAAGTGAGTAAACCTATCCTGTTAGAATTTTAGTAGGAACTGCAGTAAGGGAGCTCATCCTGCTAGGATCCCAGTAGGCATGACTGTAAGGAATCTCGCCCTGCAGAAGGAATCCCGACAACTTATCTACAAGCACCAAAAAAGAATGTACTATCTCCCTCTTATATAATATACCTCATAACTGATACAAAATGTATCTATAGTGCTGCCTCTGCCACCAAAACGAATTATAACACTCATGTTGAACAGGAGCCTGGTCAGCAAATTAAAGGTGTTATTTTCTATTTATTCTAGGAAAAAGACCAAGTTTAAGTCAGGCTTAGTTAATACAAGTGCCATCACTGTTTGAGTCAGTGTGACTCATGCAACCTTAGAGGGACATAAGATTCATCACAGCCCAGCAAATATGTGTGTGTGTGAGAGAGAGAGCGCACATAGGGAGAAGTTACCGGACAGTGTGTGTCTTGGCACTCGCATTCAAACCCTCCATGTGACCTTGTCTGGTGTGTAGAGAAGACCTGCTTCAAGCATCTTTTCACTTTGACACTGACCGTGCCAGAAAAAGCCCAGAGAGGGTTAGGAAGGCAGGCAGATAATGAGAGATTTAGCAAGAGAAAAAGTGAGAAATGGAGGAAGGAGGAAAAATGAAGAGAGAGGGTAAGGAAATTAGACGCCCATGGAAAAAAAAAGGAGAAGGGGATGGTCAGGTGGATTCATGAGCAACATGAATGAAAGAAAGGTCATTTCAAATTATTTCTCCTTGCTGCAGGAGAGAAATGGAAGCTTGTGTTTTAGAGCAGCCAGGAATAACTAGATAGAGGTAAACATTGCATGGTGGATATATGGAAAGCAACTGGATTGAAACACACAGCCTGCCTTTCAGTGCACTATCTGCAGTCACCTCCTGTTCTGGCATTGCCCTAAGATTCCCACTCCCTGCTCCAGCTTTTCCTGATCTGAGAACAAATACAGTCTGTGCAATGGGAGACATACTGACTCAAGAAAGCACCTAACCATTCAATCCTGTTTTACAAGGCCTTATCTGAGCTTCCTAAGGAGGAAAGAATAAAAAAGATTTTGAGTCACCAGCTCTCTTGTATCTCACAAGTCTAAAACAAATCATTTTCCTAGAAAATCTGCTATTCTAGGAATAACTAGATATGACTCTTCTTAGCTTATTAGAATTGAGTTAAAGTTGGAAATGGTATGAGCTTTCCTCCTATGCTATCTGTTCTTTACATCATAACTACAGCAAAGGGTCTAATGAGGGGGATTTTTTAGTTCCACCTTGTTTCTGATGTGGACTTTCCAACAGAGGAGTCATCTAGTGGGTGTGAGTTGTTGAAATCCAAATAATGGTGGCAGAATGCACAGATTTTAATAAATGGAATAATCTAAGTTGCACCAAAATAAATAAAACTTGAGAAGAATTACAATCACCTTTATACCAGAATACATTCTCATCACCTGGCTGTGAGGGGACACCTGTCATGCTATTCTTTTGAGCCAGCTTCCTAGATAAAATAAATTCCCTCATCTCCACTGGTATTATAAGGATTTCCTACATACAAAGAGATGGTTTGGAAATAGGAAGCGATCATGTGGAGTCCAGAGTTATGCCTTTCTCAGAAACATCACCTAATCCATAGAAGAAGCTTTTCAGTCAAATATGGACTGTTATTGTAAAATCACTCTCCTCAGGACTCCACTTGAAGAGAGAGAGAGATCTATTCATTATTAATTTTTGCACTCACTGAAACCAATTGTCTACTAGAAACAGATTCTGTTCCAGTCTTTAAGAGTACCATCAAGTTAGTCTCTCCACTAATTCTCCTTTCTCTATTACTTCAGACAAGCTGCTTGTATTCAAGGCCCTTCATAGTTAGCTCCCCACCCTTCCTGTCTTTTCTCATTCACTATCAAGCTGTTGATGAACACCTCTGTATTTCTGCCCTGGGTTTG
The DNA here is from genome assembly GCA_030068395.1 of Apalone spinifera. Classification (NCBI taxonomy): domain Eukaryota; kingdom Metazoa; phylum Chordata; order Testudines; family Trionychidae; genus Apalone; species Apalone spinifera. The sequence goes on from CM057848.1 coordinate 68,940,778, forward strand.
TACAGCACCTAGCACAATGGGAGCCTAGTCCATACCTAAGACTCCCATGTGCTCTGGTAATACAAATAAACAAACACACTTGAGAACCTGAAACTGTCTCCTACTCATGAACATCATTAGACTCTGAAATTTCCCCAGTGATAATCAAGTATCCCTAACCTATCAGCTACTGCAAACATACAGGTTGGGTATTTTCTTACCCACCAGATAATATTCTCTTAGGTTCCCTTCTCCCCCCACAAAAAAACAAAACAAAACAGCAACCTGATGTTGCACCAAAGACTTCAGGTGTATTCAGCACCAAGGCCAGAGCCAGAGGGGGAAAACCCCAAGTGCCATAATAATGGAAGCTGAGAATCAAAAAGGAAACTAGGCATTTGAAGCATGTGATTTACTTTCCTCCTTCAGGCATGTGGTGCATGTAGTGAAGACAGACCAGCAACAGTGGCATATCTTACTGTTTAGCAACCAGGTTTTCATCTCCTGGAGAAAGGAAGGGGCAAGAATCCCTTACATGTTTCCCAGAAGATAAGTTCCATTGAATCTCAGTGAATCAAATCATGTTCCTAGTAGGGCCCTCAGAGATTGGGGTAAAACAAGCTGGGAAGTTACAGTATGGGAAGTTTTCCATATTCTGATGCTCTTCTCTGATCTCTTGAGGCAAGGCCTTCCTGCCTCCAGCAAAACCACCACCAGCACTAGCTACTGAGCATATCTCCAAGGAGACAGCAATTTTCTGACAGATCTGGCTAAAGCACATTTCAGACATCTTCCCCAACATCTGCAGAACTACTATCTTGCAGTATCTGACTCACAATTACTGCTGCGGATGTGCTCTTTTGGATTGGCCAGCATAACCAGTGACCTCAGCACACACCTAACAGTAAGCTTCCACCCTCTGCTCATTGCTTAATATATTTACTTTGCAAACATTTTCACAAAATTCCTTCCTGTTTCCCCTCACTCAGGTGCCCATTTCTTTGTCTATTTTATTCCTCATTGTGAGGTCTAGCTCTCTGTAGAGATGGCCCAAGGCCCTCTCTTTGTATCTGCCTCTGAACAGCAGCAGTCAGGTATGTACCATAACTATGTCATGCCACCATGATTACTAGGATCTTCTCAGGACACGAGGTTGGTGGCTGGGATGAGATCAGCCAACTGAGCTTGACACACATTTTCTGGATGATGTTTCTCAAGTGTTCCTGACAGAGAGTTCTTAGTTTCCTTTAAAGTGTGTTAAGTATACACAACACTCCGCCACTCAACAGATGATGAGACCTTCCAAAGAAAGGTCATATTTCTCTACTGCCAAAAAATAAATGCTGATTTTCCATTTAAGGTTATGAAGTGACAATGTTGTAGGCTCAGGAGGCACCCTATGTCAGAGAGGTGAAGGACAGTCTGGTGGTTAGACTGCTAGCTAGTAAGGTCTGAGGCCTTTTTCTGCAGCCACATTAGGACAACAGCTACCATCAGTTAAAAGGCAGAAAATCACATCCTCACATTCCATCTTAATTACATTAAAACAAATGAAATATTGGGTTTTTAAGAAATCACTCCTGTCCTAAGAGTACCCATCATCATCAGGTAAGGAAACAGATCTGAAGATGTTTAAAGAAAATGATGTTTGATAGTATTATGAATGGCAAGGAATCCCTTATCAACAGTTGCGATTGTGAAATCTATACTTTTTTACTGTTTAGCCTTCATGGTCCCAACTTCTCTATTGTTTATCTGTATGGTTACTGTCTGGATCTTTGATTGTTTCTGTCACAAAACTAATTTTGAAAGATATAAATCAACTAAGGCTGTGGGGTATGATTGGTTAAAGAACTGTTTACCTATACATTAGGGCAGGTCAAAGAATTATTTTTTAATACCTTAAAGTGTTTGGTTAAGGTATAGCTAAGCAGGACTCAAGTTTATGTATAAAAACTGGGGTCCACAGGAAGTTCTTTGGAAACTCACTCCAGGACACAGCCGAGGATCTGATCTCAGCATCCTGCCACTCACACTCTGAAGTAAATGGAAGTGCCTCCAGATAATCTAATCCTCATTGGCCACCAGGAAAAGTTCATCTGCCTTATTGGTAGTCGTGAGCACTGTATGCTTAGTGTGTGCATTCTGTTTTGGTAACTGTTAATAAATAGAATTAAAAATATTGCAGTGTAAGCCTCTATAATTGGTAAAAGTCCCTAGAATCACTCAGATTATATCTTAGAAGTTGGTATGGGTGGTTCTGAGCCTTAGGAAATAGATAGGCGCCTTTCACCTGGAGCCCTAAGAATTGGGAAAAGGTGGGGATGCCTAAAGTAACTAGTTACCACTTGAGCCCATGGAAAGGTAAAAGTGGGGTGCCCTAAACTGTGAGTAACAAGTGTAGAACTTGCAAGATAGGTGTGCAGTTCCCTATATGGCCATAAACTTCCTGTGTGACCATGGGCAAGTAAGTTAGTCTCTCTGTGCCACTCACTCCATCTACATCACAGAGGTATTGTGAGGACAAGAATCATAGAATCATGCGGCTGGAAGGAACTTCAACAGGTCATCTAATGATCCAATCCCCTGCACTCAGGGCAATATTAAGTATTAACTAGACCAGCAGCAGGCAAAACATGTTTCTGATTATTTATGCACCAATCTTGCAGTAGCTCCACCTATGCTGGAGTTGGATTTAATTTACTATATATTTGGTTATGTCTACACAGCATTATTATTTTGGAATAACGTCAGTTATTCTGAAATAACATAGTGTGCATCTACAGAGCAAGCCCGTTATTTCAAAATAATTTCAAAATAACGGGTTTCCTCCTCTGACTCCTGTAACCCTCACTGTATGGGAGTAAGGGAAGATGGGGGAAGAGTGCTCTATTTTGAAATAACTGCTGTGTAGACAGTGCCAAAAGTCGAAATAAGCTATTTCGACTCAAGTGTAGCTCAAGTTGTGTCACTTATTTCAAGTCTAGCCCTGCTGTGTAGACGTGCCCTTTGAGAGAGTTTGTTTGTCTGTGAGTGAGCGAGTCTCTCTATCTTAACGCTCAAGAACTCCTCCTAAACAGCAAGAGCTATGGCCACCAAATTTGGTATGTAGCTTGCTTTTATCATAACTTAAAGCAAGGTAAAGGTTTGGTTGTGCCAGGACAATGGATGTGCCTGGAATGCAACTGTTTTCATAACATGGAAAGAGAGAGGGCTGCTAACAGGGGCTGCTATACTGTGTTATGACCACAGGAGGCAGCAAAGGGCCCAAGATGGGGAGTGGGACAGCTAGAACACTATTGGGGCAGCAAGGGGAAAGTGTAGAGGTAAGCTTCCCACCCACCCCCTAGCCAGCGTGGCCCTCGCCGTGGCCAGCCCTTTGGAGCCACCACCTGGCCAGCACAGCAGTTGCCCCAGCCAGCCCTGAGGAGCTGCCACCCAAGCTGTGTAGCCCCCACTGTGGAGCTCTGGGGAGCTGCCACCCAGGCAATATAACCGTCACTGGCTCCTGCACCCCCACACCCTCAGCCACCTTAAGCCCCCTCTCACCCCCAACCCTGACTCCTTCACCCCCCACACCTCCAGCCCTGAGCCCTCTCCCCCATCCCCAGACCCTGCCCTAGCTCCTGTATTCCCAGCCCGCTGCTCTGAAGGACCCTAGATTTACCCAAGCTGCGTAAATCTAGTGTAATAAACACATTAAAGAATTGCGAGGTGCTCAGATACTACAGTAATAGGGGCCATATAAATAGCTTAGAAAATAAGAGCAGATGAAGTGTTTTTACATTTTTCCTTTTTATTTCTGATCATATCATGAACTGTAATGGTGTGTTCTTTTGAGGGTTGCTAGTGCTGGGTTAACTGCCCTATTTAACTGATGCTTCTTAGACATCTCTGGGTGCAAGATCAGCTACAAGAGATGTCCAGGAAGAGGAGCTGAAGAAGCAAAGTGAATGAGCCAAATGAAAAATCAGAAAAATGAAGAAAACCTGGGAATGTCTGTTATTAAAATGCATTCCTTCAGCCAAAGTCTCTCCATATCTACTACCTATCCAGAAGGGTCACAGAGCTAGTGTTGACAAGCCAAATTCTAAGCAAGATAAAGATCATATATTTTTACTGACCTGCCCATTACACCAAAACAGACCAAGAAACTAAAGACATGTAACTATAAGAATAATACAAATTAACTATATTTATTAGCTTGAGGATTAGGAAACGATGATACTTTCATATGTGTCTATGCCCGGTATCAGCCCCAGAGACAGTTGTGGGCCTCTCATAACATCTGATATCAGGTGCCTACATAAAGAGAGGGGCACCCCAATAATTGGTGGAGGCACAGAAATCTTTTGGCCCCAGGGTTTGGGCATAAAACATGCCCCTCTAAAACCCAATGAAATTTGAAGTCATGCGTTGGCCCCTGGCTAGTAACCAGTTAGCTCTGAAATCCAACAAGAGAAATGGAATCTGATGACAATTCATGGCTAACTCTTTAATTCCAGCTGTGGGGGCAAGGAAGGAAAGAATGGAGTTCATACAGGACAAAACCCACCCCTGGGCCAAGAGCAGAGCAAGGCCTATGCACTAATTAAATTATAAAAATAGGATATAAAAGAGGAACTTATGGGACATAGGCCTTGCACTGGCCTTCTGCACACCCACAAGGAACAGACTATGCTTATGTTTGAAAGGGTATGTCTACACTGTGAGGAAAAAGATACACAAAATGCACTCCGCGTATCTTTTTCTGATACTTTTGTCGGAAGAGGCTTTTCCAAAATTTGGCCCATCTAGACTGGGCCAACTTTCAGAACCCCCCCTCTTTTGAAAGCCCCCTTCTTCCTCGTGGAACAAGGAATACAGGGGCTTCTGAAAGAGCGTGTTTGCTCTTCTGCAAAAAAAAGTGGAAGAGCAAACGCATTCCCTGGATGCGGCAGAGTTTTTTCGGGATACTTCTGGTAACCTGAAATGCCCTCGCAGTCTAGCCATATCCTAAGTGAAGACCAGCTAGCTCTGGCATGGCTGCAGTTCTGCAGTCTTTTAAAAACAAATGCTTACCAGGTGCATGATTCCTGAAGGGTACAAGTCTCAACAGGTGTCTGAACTCATTGGGCCTCGCTGTAGAGCACAAAGTGAGAAAAGGGGTTCTGGAGCCTGAAGGCGCAATTTCAGAATCATAAGGCTAAGAAGCTTGATAATGAAAGCTGAGAGAGAGACAGAGAGAGAGCTACCTGAGCCATAACTCTAATAAAAACAGGGAGTGAATATGTGCATTCTGACAAGAATAACGACAAATGCCAAAGCCTGGTGTGGATAGTGAAGAATTCAGACAGGTTAATTCAATAAGCAAACATCACATGAAGGATTAGCTTTATTACTAATCAGTCATTTCTAATGAAAACACTGAACAAACTCTTCCGTGTTCAAAAGCAGTAGGTGACCCAGAAAGCTAAAGGAGAATCTGATTTTTCTGTCATTAGTAATATGCTCATCTCAGTGAACAAAAGGAACATTTTCCATAGACACCTTTTCCCTTGCAGTGCACCCATCCAAGCACTGATTAGACCCAGCCATGTTTATGCTTTTTAAACTAGATATCAGTCAACTTCTGACAAATGACACTGTTCTCTTTCAAACATCCCTTTTCAAGCACATTAATTTATTAATTCCAGGATACACCTAGACCTATGATCCCATTATTTCATCTTGTAACAGACTTAGATTGTATAAACTATTGCTTAAGTGACAAGATGATTAACTAAAGAAGGTTACTGTTTCAGGAAAGGGTTCTTAGTGAACTCAATGCTCACTCAACTTCTTTAAAGGGAACTACATTTGCTGAACAATACATGAAGAGTCTCCATATTGAACCTCATCTCTCCCTCCAAAGAGAAATCATTGACAGTTTTAAGGATTATCATGCAACCCTAGTGCTTTGATGTTAAGTGCAATACTCTGAAAAACAACTATGTAAAAATGAGATCTTCTTACTCAACAGATCCCTTCCCATTAAGATTTCATGGATTTGCTAAAGTTAATCTTTACTCCTTTTTATGGCAGTTTTCCCTGCAGAACCACTACACAGAGGGTGAATTAGATTCCAGTACATTCTGGCTTTGGTATCATCAACAGGTTTGTTATCTGCATTAAGATTACAGAATCTTTATTGTTGATCGTGCACAAGAACAAAGAGTCTCAGATCCCCAGGGTAGTCTGTGGTGTGAATGAAAAAAAAAGTTTTTACTTGTCAATTGAGCATAATAAATCTAGAGTCACAGAGAAATAATGAAAATGGATACTCCTCATGTCAGTTTTACAGTCACTGCCAGAGCAGAGATGGAATTTAATTAGTCAGGAAATTAACACAATGCATATGGTCAGTACACATTTGTAAATATAATGTCATGGTGGGTGTCACTGGATAATGCAGCAGGTATAGTCTATTTGATATAGTTAAGTTATACAACTCCCCTAGTGTGGCTACAGATATAGTGGCATAAAAATGCATATAATGATCTATATTATTCTTATATAAAAATAAGCCCTAATTTGCTGCCAGGGACTTTTATATTAGAATAACTGCATCCCATCCTAGGGCTTTTACCAGTATTACTGAGGGGGCAGCGGAGTTCCCACTCCTAATTAAAATAATTACACAAGTAAAACTTTCAAATGTATGTAGACCAGGTCTTAGGTTGAAAACAAATGTTCAGTCTTGAGAAGACCTGCTGTGTGTGGGTTAGTTTTGGCATGCAAAGATCCTAGGTAGAATGAGCTGTGTAAGCAGAAGAAGAATTTATTCTCAACCTAAGGGTATGTCTACACTGCAATTAGAGGTATGCTGTCTCCACTCATAAACAGTAGGCTAGATGTGCTCTATTTAGCTCAAATAACTTATAGAAGACTTGCTGCAGTACAGATTAGTCACTCCAATATATCATCAAGGTCCCTTGCTGTTGGAATTCACTGCTATTAATTGAGTTAGCTAGATCAAAGGTAACTTAGGCATGTGTACATGTGCTGCAGTCCCTCCATGATGTTGACATATCCTTTGTCTCTAACTGGAGTCAATTCTTGAGACATAGATGCAACTCTGAAACAGGCCATGGAGAGGCCTGAAAGGAGGTTTTACTTCCATGCTGTTTGTGACCATCTCTGTTCCAGGACTGGTGTACATGTAAATAAAACATATTACACTTCGAACAAACCAGATTCTGCGTCACTTATTTATCTTTTACTGGGAAGATAACCCCAGTTACCTGAAAGGCCCCAGATAATCCATTGTGAGCTACATTTGCTCACAAACAACAAAGTTTGAATTCCTCATCTGGGACAACAACCTCCTATGGAATTACTGTTCATGTGAGTTACATGATATGAGTACACAAAGTCTGGATAATCTTCTTAAAGATGAATACTCTCTTTTGATACACTAAATAGATCTAGTCCTAGTTCACTCCTCCTCCCCCTAAAGTAAATCGCTACTGTATTAGCCAAGCAACAGATGTTTCACCCCCTGTCATTTTACAAAAAGCAGGTAAGTAAGGGAAGAGCCGGGTGCCCCCACAGCTTTAGGGTCTCCACTCTCCAGTACCCTTAGAGTGGGATGAGTTAGTTATGCCACGGAATTACACCCCAGGACCTGCTTCGGGATCCCTATTAGACACGGTTTCGAAAACACTGGCAGGGATCTTGCTAGAGGGGCTGAGATGACCGATCCCCTAGAGGAGGTGCCAGGAGTTGT
>CM057848.1:68948603-68958972 GCA_030068395.1 Apalone spinifera
CTCAGCGATATTCCATGCTTAGCCTCATTTGCATATTTCTCACGCAAGAAGCCAGCTGCGTGTAGACATAGCCTCAGAGAGCATCCCCTACTGAGGGATACCAATTGCTACAGCACAAGGTTCCCTACTACTATTATGGGGATGATACACTACTGGCTCAGAAGAGTGCCACCTAGTGTATTTCCAACACCCTAGGTCAGGGCTACTCACCTTTGGAAGCCCCGGGGGTCACAAAAATACTCAGAGAACATGCCAAGGGCTGCAACTTAAGTGTGGTTGCATATACATGCACATATATATGCAAATAGCTTCTTTCATACTGATGGGCATGAATACAAAGATTAATGCAAGACTACACAACACACAGGCCCCATTTAAGTTGGTTCTGCTGATATCAATAAAATGCAATATTTACCCGATTTCCATCCATGTGACAGCACTTTTAATGAGCAATGGCAGTCCAGGAATTTAAATGCTAAAACACATATCAACAGAAGACCACTATATTGATTATTTTTTTGCTTTGGTTCCCACCGCAGGCCACGTTGAGCACCATGTAAACCCAAACCGCATCACGGACCGCAAACAAATGGACTGTGGGCCACATGCGGCCCATGGGCCGCGTGTTGAGTAGCCCTGCCCTAGGTATTCCTTTCAGTATCTTAGAACAGGGGTGGCCACATTTACTGACTGCCAAAGCAAGTTCACTGTTAAACATCTGCCAATATTTTCTCCTAAGATAGCCAAGCCTAGCATCAGCTTAATGTTCATGTGGCTACTTACTGCCAATTACCCTCAGCAAAAGTCAGTGCAGGGGGGCCTGTTAGCAGCATCCCATCTTGCAGCTCTGTAATTAAAGATTCAGGCACCATTTAAGAGCTTCAGGAAGATTATGTGTCTTCAAATAAACAGGATTATAAATCCCTGTCCTCTCTGATATTCACTCTGATGAACACTTAGGAAAACCTCTTAGAATAATCCTGTTGAAGCAGCTCTGGTATTCCTCCATCTCTACCCTCATGGCTCAGCCAGTGTAGCCCAAAGAATCCTTCTTCAATGTCTGGGGATCCAATTCTTTAGAGAGAATCAAGGTGCATTTCTCCTAAAAGAAACTTTGCTGCCAACTTCCAACTACAAGAATAATTTAAAAAGATGAAACTGACCAGTAGGAGATAGGCACTTTGGGGACACTTGGGTTTGTGTCAGACTTTGAGATGCCATCCACAACTGAAGGTTCATATTCACACTCTTTTCTTGATTCCACCAGGTCTCAGGACTAATCCTAAACCCTAAAGACCAGAGGATGTCCCTCACACTAGTCCCCACATGCAAATTCTCTGCACATATAGCCTATGTCTACACTAATAGGTTATTTCAAAATAAGTTATTTCCAAATAATAACTCCTGAAATAACTGTTTCAAAATAAGCTTATTCCTTTTCACAAGCAGGAGTTATTATTTCGAAAAAACAAGCCCATTATTTCAAAATGACAGGGTTGGTAGTGTGGATGCTCATCTTGTTATTTTGAAATAAGGGGAGTTATTTTGAATTAACTCCCCAATGTAGACATGCCCATAGTGTGAGCGAGAACCAGGCTTGCAGCCATTTTAAATTACATTTGCTCTCACTTTCCCAATCCCCTTCTGCTGCCCATGTGGGCTGTGTCTACACTGGGCCACTTATTCTGGAAAATCAGCCTTTTCCGGAATAAGCTGCAAGCTGTCTACACTGGCCGCTTGATTTTCCGGAAAAGCAATGACTATCTACTGTAAGAAAGCAGCTGCTTTTCCGGAAAAACTATGCTGCTCCCGCTCGGGCAAAAGTCCTTTTTCCGGAAAACTGTTCCGGAAAAGGGCCAGTGTAGACAGCACAGTAGTGTTTTCCGCAAAAAAGCCCCGATCGCGAAAATTACGATCGGGGATTTTTTCTGGAAAAGCGCGTCTACATTGGCCACGGACGCTTTTCTGGAAAAAGGGCTTTTCCAGAAAAGCATCCTGCCAATGTAGATGCTCTTTTTCCGGAAATACTTATAACGGAAAACTGTTCCGTTTTAAGCATTTCCGGAAAATCATGCCAGTGTAGACATAGCCAAGGAGTAAAGTGGCCTTAATGTAAATGAAAATCATGGACACAAAAGCGAGCAAAGAATTGGGCTAGGGTTCCAGAAGACTTTCAACTTGTCACTTACATCAAGAACACATGGTATTTGGGACTATTTGTTTAACACAGGAAAAAGGGAAGAAACTTGCAATGTCCATAGTGCATACTTCATAACCACTACAAGGGGACAATGGGAACAGAACAAAAACCTTACACTCCTCGTCCATAGTCCCTGGTAACAGAGCCACCTCAGATCCAGCTCTCTAATGTGGGGACACAAGGCTACACATGGGCAGTATGGCTACATTACACTTTTTGTCTGGTGAAAGAGCCCCTTCTTGATGGTTTTAGAGGTCTCCTCATGTGGTTCGAAAGCTAGGAGAAAAGGGCTCTACTCTATTCTTCCCAAGGAAGCTGGAAATATCTATTCTCCTCTTGCAGTGGTAGTAGTTTGCTTAGGGCTTCTCTGACCTTCTTCCCAGGGGCACCCACTTGCTCCCAGAAGACTGACATTTATTTCCTCATCACTTCTGGTGCTGCCTAAAAGAATGAGTAGTCCAGTGACAAGCACACTGGCCTGGACTACACTAGACCAGCAAAATGCATAGCTGGATTCAGCTTACCTTAAGCTCAGTCATTGCAGCATCTAAACAAGAATGATTAAAGAGCAACAAGAATGATTAAAGGTCTAGAGAACATGACCTATGAAGGAAGGCTGAAAGAATTGGGTTTGTTTAGTTTAGAAAAGAGAAGACTGAGGGGGGACTTGATAGCAGTTTTCAGGTATCTAAAAGGGTGTCATAAGGAGGAGGGAGAAAACTTGTTCATCTTGGCCTCTGAGGATAGAACAAGAAGCAATGTTCTTTCCTCATTGCTTAAAATGGAGCAAGGGAGGTTTAGGTTGGACATTAGGAAAAAGTTCCTAACTGTCAGGGTAGTCAAACACTGGAATAAATTGCCCCGGAGGTTGTGGAATCCCCATCTCTGGAGATATTTAGGAGTAGGTTAGATAAATATCTAGCAGGGATGGTCTAGACAGTATTTGGTTCTGCCATGGGGTCAGGAGACTGGACTCGATGACCTCTCAAGGTCCCTTCCAGTCCTAGTATTCTATGATTTTATGATAAACTGCGGGAGGCTAATGGGCGCACACACTCCTGTCCAGGCTTCCCTTATTCTGCACAGAATGAGGAACACAGGACGTTAGTGCGGGCTGCCTTCAGCATTTGATTTGGGGTGGTCTACACTAGAGCCACTAAACTGAATGCTAGAAGATCGACCTCTGGAGGGTTAATCTTCTCCATAGTGTTTACAAACTGTAGGCAGAGGGCTCTCTTCCCCCTGCCCTTCTCCCTAAGGATTAGGGTTGTTCATGGGTAACGTGTATCAGTGGAACTGGGGATGGTGGTAGTAGCAGAACTGAGGGCTGAAACAGCAATGCTAGGGTCAGGACTAAGGTGCACTGGTAAAGCTATTGTAGGGGAAGCTTGCGCTGTTCCTGCCCTAACCAAACCCTAGTGTCACTTTTATAAGCACTAAACTTTACCCCATGATTTTTAAAATAAAATTACTTTGAATTGCATAAAGCCTCTCTGATCCAGTTTTTCACCTAAGTTAGTTTAAGGAAATCTCCTTTCAGAATCACCCTTTTCATACATACACAGGCGGGGTGCATGTATGAGGCAGAGCTACTGTTTGTATTCACCAGGTAGGCGTGTCATCAGAAAAGGTCAAGAAAAGTAAACGTGACTTGTTTGTCTGAATTGCAAAGGAAAAACACTTTAGCACATTCAAACAGGGACTTCTCCATCCTGGAGATTAAAAATGTCTCAGGAGAAAAAGTCTGTCAGCTCAAAGATCCTGCTTTGTATTTACACTTTTTTTCTAAAACATAAATGTTCTAAGCTCATATTCCCCTGGGGACGGTGCTGTATATCAGTGTTTCTCAACCTTTTTTTATAAAGTACCCCTTTAAAAAAATTATAAGTACCCCCAGTACCTACAGTTTTCAGAAACACACAATTTTTTTTCTGCCACTGCAACATGTTTGTTTAAACAACTTAATCGCAGCCGGGCAGGCGATGAAATTTTTGGGTGTAAAAAGTACAAAAATAATAAAGCACTGTAAAACCTAAAACAAAAATTGAGTTTTCTCCAAATTTCAGTTTTGTTGACGTACTCCCCAGACTCTCTCAAGTACCCCTAAGGGTATTCGTACCACTGGTTGAGAAATACTGCTGTATATAAACAGATGAATGATCATATTGAACCTTCCTCTCTAGTACTTGTGATGTGCTATCACTAGGCTATATCCAGGAGAAAGCTGCCGTAATCATAATCATTTATAACACTTGCATAGGGTTTAGCAAAGATCGCATAAGATTCTTCTCACTTTGACCTCAGTGGAGGCAGGCTGCAGCCCAATGTAACTTGCCATTGACTTCAATGGATGTACACAAACTCTTTGTGTCAATAAGCTAGTTATTTCTGAAACCCAAGTAAGCCCACAAGTCTTGTATTATATAGAAAGACATAAAAGAAGATAATTGGGGGCGAGGGAAGGTGTCACATGGTAACATGACACAATCTGTGTAAGTCACGGCACTCAGAGCTCCCAAACATTAAGTTACCCCTTTATATTTGCTCTATTCTGCCACAGCATGGTCCAGGAAGGGTGAATCTTTTATTTAGATTAATTTAACCTCCTCCCCTGGCAAATGCCATATTTCTGCCATATCTCATAGCCAGAGAGAGGTAAAGACAAAACATACCAATATGGATAAGCTCAGATAAAAGGTCAGAAATGTCTCTTTATGTAAACCTATGCAATTAAAGAAAATGCAACCAGTATGACTCTATTGATAGAAGTAACTCTAAAAACCCGAGGAATTTAATAGAGAATGGTCTCCTTTCTCCAGGTTCATGGAAACATCCTGCTGAATGCTATAGATGAGTTTTAATTTTCTATTTCATTCCATATCACTTTCCACAAAAAATCAGAGAAATTCTACCTTCCTCAAAGAAGATTTTATTCGAGGTGCCCCATGATTGTAAGCTGTGATGATGAAGAATTTGGACAAATGTATGCTTTTCTCTTGACTCTCTGGCTATCCTTCTGGGAGGGTCTGAAGACAGAATCACCACTTGCTTCTTTGTACTCTTCTTTGTTGCTGGAGGATTCTGAGATGGAAGCATGGCTGTGTATCAACTCAAGGCAGTCAAGACCAATGGTCAGAGCAGGTCTAAACCTGAGGTTGGGGGTAGTGGAGGAGTTCATAGTCAGGTTCTAAGCCAAAGTCAATGTCAAAGGTCAGAGTCCAAGTCAGATTTCAGGATCCAGGTCAGGAGGCAAAGTTCACACAAGTCAGGAGCAGAACAAAAAAAGCCATGTGCAGATAACAGGGTGTTCTCACACGCACTTTGGTGTATAAAGGAAATCAATCAGGCACCATGAGGCTCTGAGTCCTGCCTGTCAGACCCTGTGGTGTGGCAACTGTCTCACAATGGCCAGAAGAGGTTAAAACAGGCTGGAGGGAGCCTCTGCAGAGCCCTGGCCAATTCAAGAGGAGCTTTTAAGGAGCCAATAAGAGTGTAGCTTACTGGGGCAGCCCTGTATAAAAGGAGCTGCTCAGAGGAGAGTAGATAATTGAGCCTTGACTAGAGAGGGTGCACAACTGGTTCTCTCAGAGAAGGCACCTTTGATAGAGCAGTGCTGGGCAGGCCCAGAGGGCTAGAAAGGGCTCCAGCCCAATACCTGCCAGGTGGCTGGCCTTGCTACAAGGGCCAGGAGGGTGCAAAGAGTCACAGAGAAAGTGGCCCAGGGAACTAGAGGCGGTAAAGGGGAATAGAGGAGGGCAGGACAAAGCTGCCAGCAGAGAATCCCTGGGTCAGGACCCAGAGTACTAGATAGGCTTGGGTCCTCCAATTCCCCCTTCCACCACACCTAGCCACCAAGGCATAGCCAATACAGACTGTGGCTTGCCCCTGACGTAACTGGCTGCTAGACTTTGTAGCCACAGTTGGACACAGTGGTGGGTGAAAAGAGAACTGCTGATACCCCCCTAGGAGGAGGGTGTGGCCCATACAGGCTGTGGCTTGCCCCGAGACAAAGGGGCTAGGCTTGGAGTCTGCAAATGGACACAGTAGCAGTAGAGACCCCAGAAGGGGGCGAGAGACCACTGGAGTGGGCACTGCTGGAGGGCAGTATCCAAAAAAGGATGCTGTAGTCTGGGAGCAATATGGGTCCAGAGTGAGAGTTTGGAGCAAGGATGAGCTAGACACCAGCTAGAAGGGGACACACTGTGGTGTAAAAACTAATTTCCTGGGGGCAATCAGCAGGAGTCGTCATAGAAGTGAGTCCCATCTCATGACAGACCCCTTGAAGCAGGACTTACCATGGTCTGTGTTCATAGTTGGTCAGGGAGGCACAGAGTGTGAGCTAATCATTAGGTGGCAGCATGGAGATGCCAGCAGCCTACTAGCTCAGACCTGGGTTTTAGACCTAGAGGCCTTATACTGTGCTAAGACTGAACAAGCTCCAAAACTGACACCAGAGAGTTCCTCCTGACCTGGCATAATTTGGTTCCATAACTATTTGGACAAGAACAGAAATCCTTACTACTTATTGGAATTAGCAAAGGATTTAAAAAAGGATCCTAATTTTTCTGGATTTCTCTATCTCTGTGATTGAAAAACACAATTGTCCTGATTCTCACTTGGTTTGCATGATAATGTAGTTTTCTACCTGCAGAAAGGGGGAGTGGAATAATTCCAGCATGGTAGTATTTTATACCCACTCATTCTACAAAAAACATTGTGACTCCAGATGCATGACAATGGAGAAATGGTCTAAGTGACTTTACATTTGTCTATAGGAATCTAGCTCATTTTAGAAACACCTTTTCTATTTTACATCTTACAAATCAGAAGCTGTTTCTCTAGAACGGAGCTAAGATGTCAAAGGCTATGTCTAGACTGCAGGCTTCTTTCAGAAGAAGCTTTTCTGGAGAGAGTGTCTACACAACAAAAGAGCATCGAAAAAAAGCGATCTGCTTTTTCGAAAGATAGTGTCCACACTGAATGGATGCTATATCGCATTTAAGCTGTGATTATTATGGATAGAGTGGCCACCAGGGCACTTGTGCTTTTTCCTCTTTCCTCTTCTTTCGAAAGAACTCCCTCTTCCCCGTCCACACACACCTTTTTCCGAAAGAGCTCTTTGGAAAAAGGCTTCTTCCTCGTAGAAAGAGGTTTACCAATGTTGGAAAAACCTCTCTGTCCTTTCGATTTCTTTTCAAAAGAACATGATTATAGTGTGGACATAAGTGAAGTATTTTCAGAAAAACGACCATTTTTCTGAAAAAACTCTCCAGTGTAGACATACCTAAATAGCCATATTTGGTGTGAATTTTAATGAACAATGATTTCATGTTTCTCTATGTACATACTACTTTATTATAGAACAGACTGGCTGGGCTGGAGTCTCCATTCTTTTAAAGCCTAGATAGCCAGTTTTATTATGATTCATGCTATTAGAACTGTTTGTGGCTTTTGGGGACTGCCACTATATCATGGCATTCTGGCTTCTTGTATAGTTGAAAATACTTAACCTGCTTAGCTATCCAGCTTGAACTGCTGGCTTCTGAAAAAGTATGTCTCCGCTTGCCCCCTAGTTCGAAGTAGGGAGGCAAATGAAGGTGACCGAAGTTGCTAATGAAGCGCGGGATATTTATTAGAATAGTCGCGTCTGGTCGCCATTTTGGAAATTGACTAGCCCAATTTAACTTGCCGCGTATAGACGCGGTACTCTGAAAAAAACCCCTTAACTCAAGTATGAGTACCAGTTAATTCGAGTTAAAGGGTTTTTCTTGGAGTATACACGGCACGTTAAATCGGGCTAGTGAATTTCCAAAATGGCGACCAGACGCGACTATGCTAATCAAGCGCGGGATATTTAAATCCCGTGCTTCATTAGCAACTTCGGTCGCCTTCATTTGCCTCCCTAGTTCAAACTAAGGGGCAAGTGTAGACGTACCCTTACATATTTTCTTCATAGTTTATGAGGTTCTACTGAGTCTACTGGATGCAAACTTCAGTGTGTCCTTTGAATTTGATATTTCTTATTCTGTCTTTGTTCCTCCCCCTTTCTTTTTATCGTTTATTATTTGATGAACGATGACAGTTTGCTCACTGCAATGCAAAATATAAAGGCAGACAAGACAGTTCCTGCTCTGTGGGGCCTATATAATCTAAATCCCAGTTTTATCTTCTCGTATACCCTTTACAATCCTGCTAAGGAAAACTGAGCTGCACATGACATAAGTGAGGGCAGAATGTCAGTCTAACAGAGGCACAGAAGCAGTGCAGGCCAAAGATAATCTCTTCCACACACACGCACACACACACACACACACACACACACACACACACGATACACTACAAGTAGTGACAAGTATTGAACCTTCATGCAATCAGGGCTTTTAGTTTGTTTTTTGTTTGTCAGGTTGATTTGACTAATATGAGTAAGGCAAGATGAAGGATGAACAACCAGTGAAAAGACAGTACAAGTGTCTTTTGAAAAGATCTAAAGGTGCTTGAACCTTTCTCTTCCCTCTTTACCCCCATGCCTGCCTCATCTAAGAAATCTACATACATTCTTATTTTCTTTCAATTGCAGCTTTAAACACACAGGTTTTTCCTGCAGCCGGATTTAGCTGTTTTCCATTTCCTGCTTCCTTGTCCGTTCTGTCCCTCTGCCAGGTACACAGAACACCTGTTCCTATCCACCTGGAAGCATTGGGCAAGGGCAAAGATTGAAGAATTACCCATATCTCACCTTTCTGCTACATCCAGGAGAAGAAAGATTTATTAAATTAGAGTGTTCATAAATCTACTGCAGCACTTCAGACAAGGAACAAGTTGTGTCATGCATGCAAATATTCAGAGCTGTCAATGTGTAAGCTTCTTCTTCTGTGTCTGTAAGTGTACACATAACTCTTTAATTTTTGAGCTTAGTGTGCTAGACAACAGGTGTATTTGTGTGTGTTACAGTACAGGCACATATGTATGTCAGAAGACTGTCTGTGCACAAATTGTGCTGCTTTTCCCTTTTGCCCAGATCAGCGGGAAGAGCAAGGAAAAGTGAATAGAATATTAATTACATTTTTTTATATGGCTGAGCTCCATGAATGTTGTGGTTTCAGTGAGGACCCTGATGTTATGCAGGGAATGAAAGGGAAGCCACAGAGGTCCACGTTAAACTTATTATTCTTAATGGGATGAACTCAGGGCTCTCGCACAGAAATAAATCAGCCATCCAAAGAATGATTGAGCAAGGGACAAAAAAGGCAGGGAAGGGAACTAAAGATTTATGAAACCTTTTACAAGATATAGATCTGGCTGTAAGACACTATAAGCTATTCCTACATGGTAGCCCTTCATGGTGTTGTAGATATGACTAAGCTGCCAATCTCTGATCTTTAATATGTTGGAAAGTTAAGCCTTACCACTGCCAATGGAAGAATAAGCAACAAGAATGAAGAAGTATCAATTTAAAAGGTGACCTATAAAGGAAACAAATCAGTTTTTAATCTACTTTGGTTCTCTATGATGGATAAAGAGGGTCTTTGTGTTTGCTTTTTTTTTTTTAAAGTTTGTCTTTGTTTTTACCTCAGAAATATAAATCTTGTTTATCTTGTTTTTTGTTGCAGCTCTCCTTGGTGGAGTGGGAATTTTCTGAGCACTTAATTGAAGGCGGGAACGTCTTTCACAGAGTGGTGCTTCCTCCAACTGTTTGGCAGGCATTTGAGTTTACTTAGTGTCAACAAAACCAAAACCAGAATTTGAAACAATGAGTAAAAATTACTTCACTCTCTTTCCCCTTACTGAGAAGCAGAAGTACATAGAAAAGAACAAGGGCATAGACACTATAGACGTTGCCTAGGGCCCCCATCTCCTAGAATCATGTTTTATCAGAATCTCATTTTTTCATTTACAATTATTATGTTTCTAGCCCTCCTGATTGTGAGGAAAAGCTTGAAAAAGTGACTGAAGTGTAACCAATGCAGTGAGGTCTGCCTGCTGCTCTAGTGCTTCAGGTAGGCAATCCACCTCTCCAACAGGAGATAACCAGGTCAATGAAAGAATTCTTCCATTGACTTAGTGCTCTCTACATTGGGGGTTAGATCAGATTTACTGAGTCACTCAGGGGTGTGGACTGACAGGCTACGTCTACACAGGCACCCTTTTCCGGAAAAGGGATGCAAATGA
>CM057848.1:68959072-68983666 GCA_030068395.1 Apalone spinifera
TTTGCATCCCTTTTCCGGAAAAGGGTGCCTGTGTAGACGTAGCCACATAGTTAAACCAACTTAATTTTCTAGTGTAGATCAGGACTGAGTGTAAGGCACTCTCTGTAGCTATCTCATCATGGTTCTGCTGGGATGGTACAGGCACGCCCTCCCCCCACCCTGGGACTTATGTTCTAGTGGGGGGAAGTAAGGGAATAGACCCCTTCTCTGAGACAACCTCCATCTTCCTGAAGGCAGGGAGTAGTGGTTCAGAAAGGGGGAGGCACAGATAGCCTGAGGTGGGGAAGAGAACAAGTTGAGCTTTGCTTTGACACACTGTATACTCTTGGTCCTAGCATCAACATTAAAAACCTGAATATCCAGGTGAAACTCTTGATGGGTCATGCCTGCTGATCTCTTAGCCATGCTGGCATTTAAACCCTCTTCTCACAGTGGGTTACGCACACACATGTCGTGACCACGTGGGACAGAGTCTACCCACTGATCTGAGCAGATTCTAACACAGACATTCTTATCTATGAATAGAAGACCAGCTCTCCCAGACCCTGAAAGGGTTAAAAATGTCTGGAATCACATACAGAAATGTACAAGAGAAAAGTACAGACTAGCAATTCAGTGATGTCTTATCCCAGTTCAAATGACATTGTTTTAAGCCTTGGCTGCCTCGCCCCTCAGAGGGTAATTAAAGACTTTCACTAGGGGGGAAAGATAGACATGGTGGAGGAAACCTTTATTATAGACTCATCTCCCAAAGAAAAATAAACCCCAATGTAATGTCGGAGGCAAGTTGCCAGGATCATCCATGAGGAAAAATATATTTAGGGCTAAAATAAAAGGGGAGGAAGTGTTAAGAGATCTGAAAGGATCAGAAACATTTAAAGCTACAAGAGAATCTGAGTTATGACCACCAAAGTTACAGACTGGCCCGTGAACCACACACATCATTTGGAATTGGAAGTATGCCATCAGGCAGCAGCAGGAAAAATAAAATAAAAAATAAAAAATGGTATAGTACTGGTAAATGTAAATTAGTTAAAAAAAAAAAAAAGGGAAGTTCCTTCCTCAAAGGTAAGGAAACTCTTTTTGTGCTTGTTTCATTTAAATTAAGATGGTTAAAAGCAACTTCTTTCTTTTGCATAGTGAAGTTTCAAAGTTGTATTAAGTCAGTGTTCAGCTGTACACATTTGAAAGAACAACCATAACGTTTTGTTCAGAGTTATGAACACCCTCCATTCTCAAGGTGTTCATAGCTCTGAGGTTATACTATGGTTTTATAGCATCTGGACTAGGGAGTTTTGAGAATGAATTTAGAACCCTCCACTCATATGCGGAAAAGAGAACTTTTGGTCTTTTTTTCCTTCTTTCTCGTGCATGCCAGGCCCCAAGGTATCTGCATATCGAGTGCCCTTCATCACCCTGATAATGGGCCAAAGGAAAGAGAGGGTGCCTTAGGTGTCCTAGTCTAACACTAATCAAAAGAGCATGCTGAGGGCTTGAGGTGTCTACACAATTCTATAAGAATTCTCCCTTACGTACCACATCTGATCTGGATCAAAAGCTTGTACCAAAGAAAGTTCTACCTATGTCCAAAGGTAGCTTCCTTTTCATTTTTCTCTTTATCAAGTATAGTCCTTTATCAAGTATAGTCCTTTGAGAGCGCACATCTGGACCAAAAGCACAAATATTCTTATGTGGTGCACAAACGCTGCAAAGGAATTATTTCTGAGCAGGACAGTCATGTTTTGTCAGTGTTTAGTGAAGAGCTCATTTTAGTTACATTCAGATCTTATTTTGTCTGTTGCCCATGGTCAGCTAGCACCTCACTCTCCCAGGGTTCTATTGTTTTGATTGTGCATTAGAAAGACCACAGGGACTTGCTCTCAGTGTGGATGGAGCTGTAAGAAGGTATGTGCAGCGTGAGGTGTGGATTTTCTCAAATTGTCGTTATACTGTTTCCAGTGCACTGGCTGAATTTTAATTGTCCTTTTTCACTCAGTCACAGAGTTCAGGAAGAGATTTACCTTCTGGCCTTTCCATTCAGACCTGTTGACATTTCCAGTCAGTGCTCCTTTCTGATGGAGAGGTTTGACGTCAGGTGGGCTGATTAGAAGCTTGAATGCCTGTGACTCATTCAGCAAAGGCCTGTGCAAAGGGATTCATAACGCCTCTCTTCCCTCTTTATCATTTGTTATGGTTGGTTTTAAATAAAGCCAAACCTGATTCACAACTTCAGGGAAGATGCAGCTCAATGCAGGCTCTAATAGGCATCTCCATGGCAACAGACTTTATCAGGCACACTTGTAAATGTCATTGTTAACAGCAAGCCTAATCACTGTCCCTGCTTCATGCCAGAAGGCCAATAGGACTAGTTTACAGCTCTGTGGGGTTGAAGCTAAGGATGTTAAGTATCTGGTAATTGACTAATCGAATGGTCAATGCATTTTGCATCGACCATTCGATTAGTCGATAGGGCGCCTTCGCCTTTGAAGTGTAGAGACAGCCCTAGGGCTGTTACTGCATTTCAAAGGCGAAAGCACCACATGGATCCTGGGGTCAGGTGGGGACTCCCCCGCTGACCCCGGGCTCCATGTGGCACTGATGTTTTGAAATAGTTCTTTTGAAAGCGGCAGCGCCATAGGGAGCCTGGGGTCTGGCTCCAGGCTTCAAGTGGCGCTGCCACTTTGAAGTACCTTCTCTTCTTTCCCTACCCTTGGTGCCGCTATCTGATAGAGGCACCAAGAGGAGGGGAGCGACTAGTCACTATCCTGTTGACTGTCTGAAAAGCGTTTGCTTATCAGATAGTCAACTAGTCCTTCACATTCCTAATTGAAACCAGGTTAGCTGAACTAGATTGAAGCTGTTTCAGGATAACTATTTTAAACACTGATTGGCCCCATCCAGACTGTTCAGCCAGATGGTTTAAAAATGAGCTAGCCTGAACATTTATCAAACACCAAGGTAGATGAAGCCTTGTTTCCTGATATGTGCAGTAGGGATGCTAAATTTAGATTAATTGGCTAATTGGATATTTGCATTAACTATCCGATTGGTTGATAAGGGTGCCTCCGCCTTTGAAGTGTAGCAACAGCTCCAGGGTTGTTGCTACACTGCAAAGGTGAAAGTGCTGCGGGGAGCACAGGGCCAGTGAGGGACTCCAGCAGTCCAGTCCCCCACTGGCCTCGTGCTCCCAGTGACATTTCAGATTGGCAGCACGTCAGACTCCATGTGGCATTTTAAAGCGGCAGCACTGTGTGAAGCCCATGGTCCAGCCCCGGGCTCCATGCAGCGCTGCCACTTTGAAGAACCCCTTCCTCTGCCCTCTCCTTGCTTCCTCTTTCTGATAAAGGCAGCAAGTGGGGGAGGAGAAAGCAACTAGTTGACTAGTGTGTCGACTATCCAATAAGCATTTCCTTATCCAATAGTCAACTAGTTGTTCACATCCCTAATGTGCAGAGTACCCATTTAAGCTGAATTTTCCAGGTGGAATTTCCCTGGATGGCTTTCCTCAATCTACAAATGGATCAGTCACCAGTGGGCCCTTTGACAGTGTTGTGACCAATATAGCTCTCAACCAGGCCTAAACCATATCCATAACAATAGCCTTTAAGGTCTGTGACAAAACAGAAACAAAATGAAGCACAAAATACAGGTGAGAGCAACAACTCTCTCAACACCTTAACTGCTGTGTCTAACATCAGGGTGAGAAGTGTGCATTAGTGATATCAATTAAAGTATGGGGGGGAGGAGAAATGCAATATTCAGGTATGCATGGCATGGGGGTAACAATACTACTTGCAAATAGTGGGACAGGTAGGCTTCGACGCACCCAAGCTACAGACACACCCCTAAACTGAGGAGGAAGAGCCACTGGATCCTAGCCACACCCAGATAGTAGAGACAACAAATGAAAGAAAAAGAATGTAGTCAAAAGGTGAAAATCAGGGAACCAACCAGAGGGAGACATCAAGCAGAAAGCCTCAGAATGTGCCGATGGGCCCTCAATGGTGTCTAAGGAGTCAGTGGCAACTGCCCAGAGGAGCTCTGCCTGGAGATGTGATCAAACAAGGAATTGGAAATAGCCACAGAGAACCCCTACCTCCAACTTCCTCCTCTTGGAGTGATGGATCATATCCGGCAATGCCAGGAGAAAGTTGATGAAATGGTCCCACAGCTTTCTGTGGCCACAGATGGGGAGTGAGGTGAGAAGAAAAGTGCAGACCCTCAGAAAGAGGTTCTGGAGGAGCTTGAAGAGGGGCTGCAACTTGATGCTCCCTACACAGATGTGCAGCAGCAGTCTCTCCCTCTCACCACAAAAAGTACTGGTGCTAGGGGGAGTTTGTGAACCTCCCCACTTACATGCCTGCATTCACAGCTCCATGAAGGAGCCCCAGGAAGGTAATAGTGTAGTCAAGTTTCATGATTTGAATTTCAGGGGTGGCCACACTGGAGTAAAATACACTCAGTGAGGCAGCTGAGGATGCAGTAGATCGACAGCTCCTACTACGGCAGAAATATCCTTTTAGGATTCCATACACTGGAATAATTTTAGCCCCAAGGTAGTAACAGTGAAATAAGGGAGTTCCTATTATAGAAAAAAAAAGATGCTTTCCCCCACCTGTGAAAAACAGCACATCCGACAGATCCAGGCATGTTGGGCCAAACAACAGTACTGGTCAGAGGCTACACAGCCAGAGCATCAAGAGGGCCCAGCTTGCTTGTGGCACCCCAAAAGAAGGGCAAAATAGTTTACCCAGTCTTGAAGCCCTGGCTCCCAGATAAAGAGTGGCAGTACTTGAAGTTAGCACTCCCCAAAACTGAGATGAAAGAGGTCATAAGGGGACATCATCTTTCTGGGCTTGAACACTTAATGTACTCTAGAGGCCTTTTCCAAGATCCATGCTGGCAAGTAGGGATATAAAATTCCAGTTAAATGTTAGGTTAACCTGCCATTTAACTGCTTAACTGACTAAGTGCGATCCCAGACCAGCTGCCAGCACCATGTGGGGCTGGCTTCTGGGGCTGCTTTTAAGAAACCAGTTAATTGAGTGATGCTTACCAGGTGATGCATACCAAGTGACAGTTAACAGGTAACCTGATCACATCCCTACTGGCAAGGGACAAGATGTCAGCAGTTTCTGCAGATTGCAACTTAGGTCTTTCCTGAATGCACTGCAGTGGCCATGTAATGATTCAGCAGACTCATCCTGTAGGATTCCATACATTGGGCAGCAGTAATGAGCAACTGGAAATGACAGGAAAGGACAGAAGCACATACACCTCCCCATTCAAACGCTAAAGGACAGGCAGACACAGACCACCCAAAATCTTTTCAGTGACACTGACAGATTTGTGATTTATTTTTCTGGCTTAGCCCTTATGTCATATTTTCAGTTTTTTGAACCCAAGACAGATTAAAATCAACTCTGACTACAGCCCTTATTTGTCATCTGAAGGCGTGGGTTGTGCCCACGAAAGCTCATGATACTATTTATGTATTTTTGTTAGTCTCTAAGGTGCTATAAGACCATTGTTATTTTTCAATTTTTTTTATAACCATTATGGTAGGGGCTGCTATGGTATACTGTGCCACAACACATACAATAAATTTCATGAAAAGGGATCAGTTTGATGATAATTTCAGATACAACAAATGTTCTATATTTTATATAGATACAGTCACTCATGTTTTTTATTTTCAAATATACTTAGAAAATGCAACATTTTCTTGACAGGTATATGGAACTTGGAACATCTAATTCATGACAAAACTCTGTCCTTTATCTATCTGGACTCAAATCCAAATCAGAATTTCTTTGGGTTCTCCATGACTCTAGTCTACTCTAGCAAATACCATGAATGCAGGAAAAGCCAGAAATGAAAAGCAGTTGTACCACAGCAGCTGGTCCACAATGACTACAAACCCTAAATTGCTTGCCCTCTGAGCGTGGTTTATGACTGTGAATGATGCTGACCAAGCTTGCTAACCAGTATTTAAATAAAGGGGAGGCAGAAAGCCCTTCTAAATCAGTGTCATTTTCTTTGGGAAGGGTTGACCCAGGGATGGCCACAATTGGAGGAAATCAAAACCCACTGTCTCCTCCTGGAATCAGAATTGAAGGTCACAAAGCAAAGACCCTTGTAACAAATTTTGGCATCTGATTAAAAATAATTCCCTTTCACATGCAAATGATGCCTGGATAAGAAGAAATACTGAAATGAAAAAACAGACACAGACACCCAAAGCTTGGAGAGAGATGGATGGAAGAAACTTGACAAAATGCTAGTATTTAAATATAAACTTTACACCAAAATCATTAGTAATGGATGGATGGCCTTATTTTTTCTTTATTTAACTCTCTTCAAAGTAAAACAAGTTTGATTTTATGGTACCATGAGTTGAGAACAAATTCAAGAGAAATCAGATGAAAAGCCATTTTATATCTAATCTGGTACATCCCCCGTAGTGAGGACATGATTTTCTTTTGTATATGTAGTGTTTTGTCCTGGCTAATCATTATTGTTATCATTCGCAAGCTGTGGGGTAGTCACCAACTTCCATTTTAACTCCTTACAGAAAATTAATATTTTCAAAGCCAATAAGATGGCTGTTATAATAAGGTTTAATTGGACTCTCCCATTTGTCTTTTTCTGTATCACCAGAACAAGTGGACAGCTGAGGAAGTTAAGGCACTTAAAAGGCACAGTCATACATTTAAAACTGCTCAAATGACATACTTATAGAATGCTTAGTTAGCCTGTAGAACTCCCAGCCACAAGTTATCATTGAGGTACAAATTAAGGATCAGATGCTGATATGAACAAGAGTATCCCCAGTTAGACCAGCTAGGGGAAAAATTACATAAAATATTAGGCCAAGATTTTCAAAAGGTGACATAAGTTTGAGTGCCTCCGTTTTTTTGGGTTCCCCTCTTCAGACACCTAAAAGGGTCTGAAGTAGATAAGTGCTCCGCTCCTGCTGAAAAGCAAGTTTCTTTTAAGGCATCTTCAAAAACTGAGATACTTTTGAAAATCCTGGCCTCAACCCATACATTTCAGGACACTTCCCTTATAAGCAGGACAGTGCATAAATACAGGTTGGACCTTCTTTGTCCAGCACGCTCGGGACATAATTGGTCCTGAACGAGAGGATTTACCGGACCAGGGGAGGTCCCTCTCCTCATGGCCCATGCTGCCCTGCTGCCACCAGGCTTTCTAGCTGCCACTGGCCCCACTGCTGCCAGCACCGGAGCAGCAAGGCTGGAGATCTGCAGCCGCTTGTCTTTGTGGCCAGTGCTCCATGGCCCCAGCAGGGGCTGGGGTAGGAGCTCCACAGCCACTGCTGGGGTTGCAGCTCTCTGGCCACGGCAGGAGCTCCCAGGCCGCTGGGCCTAGAACTCCCCACCATGCTACCCTCCTCCCCCAACATTGGGCTCCTGGCTGAGTCACTGGTCCCCTCTACCACACTCCTGCCCCGCCACCAGACCTCTCTGTTCCTGGACAGAGAGTCCCGGTTAAGGGAGGTACAGCCTATATCTATTAGGCCTCCCTTCCATTCCTCTGACTCATCTGGTACCAGCCACTGATGGAGACTGGATTTTGGACTAGGTGGACCATTGGACTGTCCTAATATGGCAGTTCTTGCATTCCTGTGACCCACCATAACTAGGGTTATCAACTCTGCTGGTCTGGATGAACCAGGCACCATTTGCGGCAATGGTCCATCTGAGTTGGCAACTCTAACAATAACTCACAAAAAGATCTTGCTGTATTTTACACAAAAGTTAGTCCAGGTGCCAAGTGCCAGGTGAGACTACAGATGTTTCCAGTTACAAGCTCTGCCTAGTGTTTTGTCCCATTTGATCATTCACTTGGATTCATTCTCCATTGCCCCTCCCTGTACATTGCTATCCTCTCCTACTTCCCCAGCTGCCTGGTGGGTTATTTTTATCTTGTATCACATAGTCCCAAAGTTGCAATTACACTGTGACCTCAAAGGCTTACTTTTAAAATTATACTGCTTTAGAAAACCCTCTGTCTAGTGGGTTGTTTTTTATTTTTACATCTAAATGGTTAAATTGTGGGTGTGGATGGGAAGAGAGGAAAATAAGAAAGGAAAAACAGACAGAATTAGAGAAATAGCAAGGCAAAAAGAGAAAGATGGTGAGAGCCAGGAAGTATTTTTCTCAAGCTAGCAAAGGCTATGGGTTCTAGAGAGGCAACCTGGAGACAAGAGGACCCTTTCTTCCCTCAGCACCATTTATTTCTGCTGGCTAGTCTGGAGTAGCATTATAGTCCTCAAAGGAGCCCTCCTAACTGACAGACATCATTTCACTTACAGACAATGGCAAGCCCTATGTCATGATATCCCTTACTCCTTCACGTCAAGCACTAGGTAAAACGTATTATTTTCCCTAGCATTCATAGGGTATACAACTTTTTCTAAATACAGGAGATATGAATACTGCATTGAAATGCTCACGGTCTAAAGACAGACAAGTAAAAAACTTAGGATAAGAGAGCAACAAATACATAGTTGCATTAATAATGATAAGAAAATAGGATGTGTAAAACAGATCCAAGTTACTCATTAAGCATGATCGTGTCACTGAATTTCTTATAGACATCATGATTAGGGATGTAAAAGACTAGTTAATTAGTTGACTACTTGATAAGACTAGGCTTATCAAATAGTTGAATTGGCAACTGGCATCCCCTCCCACTGCCTCTATATCAGAGGCAGAATGGGGGAGGGGATGCAGGAGCCAATGCTGGAGGAGTTGGCTTAAAAGCTGGTTCCCATCATCACCATCTTCGCAGTGCTGCTTGCCCCCCACTGCTGCCTCTATCAGAGGCAGTGCGGAGAGGCCAGAGGATGCTGCTGTGGCAGCAGCCCCTGTCCATGGGGGGATCCCAGCAGGTAGTTGGGACCCTGTCCATGGGGGGGTGGTCCCCACCTCCCTACCGTGACCCCTGCATGGACAGGGGCTGCTGGACTTGGCATGAGCTGGGACCAAGCAAGCCTGGCTCATTCCCAGCTTGCACCATGTCTAAGAGCCACCCCCACTGTGACTCTGCAGTTTCAATGTAGTAGGAGCTGGGCTGCCTGCGCACTCTGCTCTTACTACATTTAAACAGCAGAGCCACAGCGGGGGTAGCACCTTCTGAGTGTCCTCCCCCATCAACTAATTGTGTAGTCGATACAAATTGTATTGACTACATGATTACCCAATTACCTACCTCTTAATATCCTTAATTGTGATCACATCAAAATCCAATACCTTCCTCGGGAAATGGGTAAAGAGGAAGCACTGTATCTGGGCAGTGGAGAAGGAAAGGCAATGGGACATCCAGTCTTGGAAGGGAGGGAAAGGGCAATATTACTGAAACACTGTGCTGGTGGGAAGAAGTGCAACAGCTTCAATAACATCAGAGGGTTGTGCTCACAGAAGCTACTTTGTCTTGGTGTGCTCTGAGGAAATTCCCCCCTCACAAAAATTCAAAATGGTTTTAAAAATCAATTTTAAAATTGATTGGAGACATCGTGAAGATAAGGCTCCCACAGACATGAGCAATGTTTGAAACCTGTCCTCTTTATAGACAACTGCTGCTTGGCCAATAGTTGCACATCCATCTATCTGTACTGGCCATGTGCTCACTTCTTTACAGCAACATCTAGACAGCGGGGCTATTTTGGGATACCGGAAGTATCTCGAAATAGCAGTTCTGCATCTTTAAATGCACCCATTATTTCTAAATATATTTTGAAATAATGGGCACACTATTCCAGCATCCCTATTGCCCTTGTTCCATGAGGGTTAAGGGACTTGAAATTTCGAAATAAACTATTTCTAAATAACCTCAAGATTATTGTGTAGTTTATTTCGAGGTAAGTGTGCTGTGTAGCTGCACTGTACGTGTCCTTCTATGTGCATATCACTTATATTCTTTTCTGAATTTATTACCTTTCTGTCACTTTTCCATACTCTGATTGTTGCTCATATCACACCGTGAGCTTTGCTGGTGTCAAATTTCATAAACCAAAATCATCAGTCCAGATTAGTGGTTGGCAGTGCTTTTTTTGTAAACAAAAAAAGTGCCAGTACTAGGGTTGCCAGAAAAAAAAAGGGGGGGAGCTCGGAGGTACTGGTGCGTATCGTCACAAAAAAAGCACTGGTGGTTGGATAAGAAGACCG
The DNA here is from genome assembly GCA_030068395.1 of Apalone spinifera. Lineage (NCBI taxonomy): Eukaryota > Metazoa > Chordata > Testudines > Trionychidae > Apalone > Apalone spinifera. Next base: position 68,969,266 of record CM057848.1, read on the forward strand.
CTAAAGTAAAGCCAAGAGCTGCAGGTGTTTCAGTAGGCAGCACTCTGAGTCACATTGACACCAATGTACTTATGCTGAGGAAGGTTCTCTCTTTTGGGATACAAAACAAATCCTGATCACCTCTGGCTATTAAAAAACCCCATGGCTCTTTACATAAGAGTCAGGGTGTTAGTATCAGTGTCCTGGCCAGAATCTCATTTGAGTACCTACATTCTGCCTTCTTACATTCCTCTGGCAGTTTCAAGTGGATCTTTTCCCTGTAAACCATTGTTTAGTATTACCGTGTGCTGTTAAACAACTGGTTGTTTCACCTGAAAGATGGCAGCAATTTACAGATGGATAAATTCATTCTTGTGTATTCCTTGTGATATGCTTTGGAATCCTTTAAGATTAACAGAGACTTTACCCCCTTCCCTCCACACACACATTGGATGTCATTATTTGTAATTCATACAGTAATATTTTTGTTCATTTTCTACAGTCAGGAGATCCTTGACAGCATGGAGGCAGGTAGTGATTTCACAGCTACTTTTATCAGCAGATCCAGAATTCAGCAATACTAAAAAGTGGTGATGGAAACTGGGCATGATCTACTGGCACAAGAGAACTCCAAGCTTCCCCCAGCTGGATTAAACAGGCCATATCCATGTACCAGCACGTGCTGAGTGGAATGTTGTTTTGCTGGGTATCAATATCTGAGATATGAGCCAAAGAGATGAGACCCAGAAATAAAAAATACAATTTCTAAACTCTAGTTCCTGTAAGGAGATCTGATTGATTGACCCCAAGAATAAACAGGGGCCAAACTGTGAGTCACTGTCTTAGGAGAAGCTTAATTAAGTTCAGATAATACAATAGAATTTGCACAAAAAAACCCAAAAACAAACACAAAAAACCAAACTACCCTCCTCCCTTCCCTCCTACATGTGCAGCAGTAGCTTCAGGCACGGAGTCCCTGGGAGCAGGGCTGAGCTCCCAAAAAGCATTGCAAACTCTTGCATCATACAGAGACAAGAGAAACCAGAGATGCTAGCAAGTCAGAAGAAATACTCTGGCAGCTGTTGCCATAGAACACTGGCTGTCACTTAGCACTGTGCAAGGTGTTTTTATGAGGAAACTCAGTGCCCTGATTTATTCATCTTCTACCAGAGTCACAAGGGTGAGAATCTTCCCAGTTTGCCTAGCAATGCTGATACTGGCAAGGCTGAGACTGCTCTTCAGTACCGTTTTGAAAAATCTGGCTCCAGCTGCTGCGCTTTATTAACGACAGGAGCCCAGAAGGGATGGGATCCAGAGGCATCAGACAAATTTTCCCCCCGTTCAGCAGCACAAAAGACAAGTGGAATGTTCATGAGGAATTTCTTGCCCGTGGAAGGGGTGTAATATATTTGCTGGGCTGCAATATTCCATTTATTCCATGGGAGTCGTTCAGAAGGAAAATGTATATTTGAAGCATAGCGCACAGCTTATGCTGGCAAAGAGTGTCTTGGAAAGAATGTTTATTGGCACTGAATTTCCTGACATTGCAAGCAAGTAGCCTCCTCTTTTAGAGTCATTGTAAAGCTGCCTGCCTGCCTGCCTTAAATATGTGAGTACCAACCTGAGGGCAGAGTGCTAGAAACCAGGGCAACCTCCCCCTTCCCAAACAGGCGGTGAGCTTTATACTTAGGTGTCACCAACCAATTATCAAGTGTAAATGCCTCAGGCACTGGAAGTTCTTAAACATGAAGTCAGACAGATCCGAGTTCCCAAGAGATCTCCTCACCACCCAGGTGATCATATCTTTGTCCCTTACTTCAAGGATCAGCTTACTCCCAGTCCCAAAGGACCAGTCACTTACTCCAGGTCAATTGCACTTCAGATCTCACTCCAAAGACAACTCTTGTAGCCAATCCCATAATGAAGATGTATTAAAAAGGAAACAAGAGAGTTATTTAAAGCAGGGAAACATTCTCTCTCTCTCCACACACCCCTCCCCCCCCCCTTCTGTGAGTACAAAATTTTGCCCTTCTGATCCAGTTCCTTCTTGTTAGGGGATTTTATCCCTCTTCTCCTTTGTGCTTTGAGCTGCAAACTCAGCTGACAGGAGGAATCACTTGCATGACTCATCCTCTCTTTCTTCAAGGGGAGGGTGACAAACAACAAACATCTTTTGCATGCTTTATCATTCCACAATAGTCCATCTGGTGTCACTGGACCTATATTAATATGCACCACGTGCTACTCAAATATTGAATACCTAAATACTAAATATGATCTATGACCTATATGCAGGTACTATGCCAAAGGCACAACCTGCAGAGATGAAACTCTCAACTCTTCATTGTAGTGCCTCTGTCAATTTGCAGGGCCCTGGAGTTGTCAGCCACCCCTTCCCTTGGGATCCCAGTTTTCACTATACACACCTCATTTTCCCTAGCTTATTTCAGCAATTGAGCTCTTCTGTTGTATGTGGGACTCATGGTGAAGCCTTACCAGTGTTGTCCACAGAGGAGATTTTTATTTTCTTAACATGCAATACCTCTGTTTGTACAGCCCAGTGTAGTTTTTGCCAGATCAAATCAATTTAATAGCCAAATATTTTAAATATAGGCCAGTATCAGAGTTTCTTCGGCAACTGATTTATTTTCAACATATCTGTGACATCTCATTCCAGCCACCAGATTTGTGAATATATATAAACCATGGAGGTGTTTAAAATAAAAGGCCCTGAGGCAATAGCTGTCATCCCCAGATGCTAGAGGAGGAGTGAGAAGAGGTATGAGAAGTTCATTTCAGTTAGCTAGACAACTGTGCATTGTCTATTAGCTTTTGGAAAGTGGCAAGCAGTGATAGGATGTCCTTGTTACACCCTGACATCTTTGCAATCAGATTGTCACAAGGTTTTTCATAAGCTATACATTGTGCTGAAAGTAATACAGGAAATTCCCCAGGGAGGTTTATTTTATATACCCTGCTTCTGGAAAATAAATTTAACCTTTCCTTTCAATGTTTCTCTTTTATAGTGAAAGTTGAAGGGCTAAAATAAACATTTGTTTCCTGTCTCTTTACAAAAAAAACATTATAACTTATCAATTGGGCCCAATCAGTGGGCCCACCGAGTTCTGAAACCTGCTGCCTGTGGTGCTGGGAGAGACCAATGAACTACCTGGTCCACTATCTTGTATCACTGTCAGCCTTTCAGAAAGAAAACCAGGGTGACAAAGTATGCACGCATGTCAAGATGGCTGAGAAGTTGTGTTCTCTCCATTTCTCCCCCTTTCCATCTTCTCTTTTCTTGTAGATCCCCACATTCATTCCTTCTTTGCTGGTTACTATAATGAAGAGGAGGGGAACTGGTTGAAGGAAGAAAAAAAGATTAATGGTTTCTTCCATACAAAGTATTGCATGTGGGCTGTGGAAAATGCTACAGCATTGAACTGTGAGAGAAGCAATCAAGTGTTGAACCTAAATGGGTAAAAGACTTCCTTGTAAATGACCTTGAGGGGAAGTAAAGGGGACCCAAAACAACAGGCCAAAGGTCAGGTCAGTAGTGTGTTTTTCAGGGCAAGAATGGGAAGTCAGGTCTTCCCACCATCTGCAGTGATGCCCAGTTATGTTCTCCCTGTTGCCAGGATGGGATGTGGATGGGGAACTTCAGTTTCCAAGGCCAACAAGGTTTCAGATTGGCCACAAAATATTTATGTTACAGAAAATGAAAATGTTAGAGGGTGAATGGGTTAAAAAACCCTGATTTTGCAGGTGTCACCATAAAATGCAGGTAAATTGACATCCCAAAAATATGACTCCTCCTAAGACCAGAGGAAAATTCCAAGTAGTCTATTTAAGACTGTTATCCTGCCCTCTGTCCCATTAGAAGAGATCAATGATCCCTTCCAATCTGGTCTCTCAACTCCTGCCATACTGTGAAAAATGTAATGGTCCATCTAGTGATCCAGGAGGGCCCACAAGCCTCCCTTCCCCACATGACTGAGATATATGGCTGGCAGTATTCCTCTGAGGGCATCCTATAAAAGGCCTTAGTTCCTTCAGAAAACTTTCCACCTACTGCAGTGTGCAGGAGTAGCCTGATTGTATTCTGTGCTTGAGGGTGCCATTTTGAGAGGGTAGGGGGACTAGAAGTATGTATATAGGAATGTTCTTGTTCTCCTCATGACCACAGAGTGAGAGGAAAGCACAGCTTTGGGGTCATTTACTCCTCTGCCCGTGCCCCCAGCAATTGGAAGTGAGAGGAATGCATGCAAGCTGTGTACTTTCCCTGGCTCCCTGATCATGAGGGCAGGGGGGAAGAAGGGCAAGCAGTATCCCACTATGTGCAGCTGCAGGCCCCTTTCTGCACATCCAAAACGGCACCCTTCCTCATGCACTCCCACTCTGGATGCCATTGGGGCTTCACACCTTGACTGTCTGGACTCCAGTCACTACTCTAGCAGCAGGGCTGGCCTTATCATGAGGCGAACTGAGGCGGCCACCTCAGGTGCCAGACTGTGAGGGAGCACCACTAGGACCCAGAGTGTAGAAAATTGTGTCTGCTGCTGGTGCATATGTATTCTGTCTGCTCTAGATGCACATAGATGGTAGAGTGCTGTGCTGGAGGGAGGAGGGCACAAGAGACATAACAGGCAGGCAGAAGAAAAGGTGGCATGGGGGCGTCATTTGAGCTCCCCGCCTCAGGTGCCAAAATGTTGTGGGCCGGCCCTGTCTAGCAGCAATGACTGAGAGCAATCAGAGACATTTCTTCTAGTCCTAGATGGTGAACATCTAATGTTCCACATAATGACAACTTTGTACGTTTACCGCTAGCTAGGGTAAATGGGAGTTTCTATATTTATCCATGTGTTCACTCCTTTCTGAAGGGTATTACCCTATTTACCTCTATATCATACATAGGGTTGCCAGGTGTCCGGTATTGACCTGGACAGTCCGGTATTTTTGCCTCCTGTCCGATAAAAAATTCAGAAAATACCGGACACCTAAAATGTCTGGTCTTTTCTGACTTTTTTTTCCCCTGCCAGGAGGCAAAAATACCAGACACCTGGCAATCCTACACACCCTCAGCAATCAGGCCCAGCCCCCGCAGGGAAGCTGTCTTCTGGCTCTATCAGGAAAACAAGATAGCCACCAGCAAAAGCTTCAAAGGGGCCATGCTATTTTATTTTTTATGCTTAAAAATTCTTGGGGTCCCTTTTTTTCCCCCCCCTCAACAACTTTGGTCTCCTCCCCTCCTTTATTTCCTCAACAGAATTTTTTCCCTGGTGTTTTTTTTGGGGGGCATGGGGGTGTTTGGTATTTTTAGTTAAACTATCTGGCAACCCTACATACAAAAGGGAGTTCCACAATCATATGATAAACCAGAACTTCATATCTAGTTTCAATCTACTGCCTTTTAATTTGAATGCAAGTCCCTTTATTGCTGTTACACGGGAAAGGGCAAGAAAGAGAATGACTGGCCTTTTACAGAGTGTCAGTGTTCATTAGCTTATACATCTACACCATGCAAAAATCTAGGGATAGATAATGCACCTTCTTCATGTTGCTTTGACCTTTCTCCCTCTCTTTCTTTACATGGGCCTCACAGTCTCATGTTCAGCAAGAGAAATCAACAAGCTTGTGACTGCAATGGATACTGAAATGAAAGGGAGGTAACAATGAAGACTTCACAGCTTGATGTAGAAGTGCATGTAGAAACTGCCCTCTGCTGGCTGGAAAGTGCCAATATCATGAAGCTCCTATCTCTGAAGATAGGCCATCTCTCACTACAGCCTGTAAAGCAACTGGATTCTCTGGGAGAATCTCTCAACCATGAAGCATCCAGTTCACTCCAAACAACATTAGAGTCCAGATAGTCCAGCATCACCTTAAATCTTTTGTCTTTCCCCTTTTTAATTTTGCATGATGAGTTGCATCAAACTCTTAAAATGTGTTCATTCCCGGTTTAAAAATCAAAAGTGCCAACTTTCAAACCGAAACGCCAACCACGCTTTAAGTACATGACACTCTTGGGCAACTGCAACTAGAGGCATCACTTCAGTCTACATCTCTACCAATTTACCTATTTCAGAAAGTTATGGCTTTCTCCAATGGTATGGAGTGGTCTCACAACAATATACTTACTTTTATCTCACAGTTATTAAAAGTGATTCTGTGAATGGCAAGAAATCCATGTAAATGTTAAGACTGAAGTACATTTTAACACAGCTGGCAATTTTTCATGGTTTCTACACAACTTTCCTCTAAGATCTGATTAACAGATTCTAAATCCATTGTGATCATCTAGTCTGACCTCCTTTATAGCATGGGTTATCGAATTTCCCCAAAATAACGTCTAGAGTAGAGATTTAAGAAAAAAATCAAGTCTTGATTTAAACATTATCAGTGATGGAGAATATATCACAATGCTTGGTAAATTGTTCTAATGGTTCATTACTCGCACTATTAAATATGTAAAACTTACATCCAATCTGAATTTGTCTAGCTCAGTTGTTCTCAACTTATTTACCATGCTGATTGGGTCACAGATTGAGAACCACTCTAGAATCAACTTCCAGACATTGGATTGGGTTGTACTTTTCTCTGCTAGATTGAAGACCCCGTTATTCAATATTTAATAATGAAAGAAAACCCAAAATTCGGAGTGATGTAATTATTCAGACCTTACTCCCTCTGTAGACAGCGCTATGTCAGTGGGAAAGCTTCTCCATGAATATAGCTACTACCTCTTGTGCAGATAGAGCACGTATGCCAATGGGAGAAGCTCTCCTGTTGACATAGGTAATATCTTCACTAAACACAACAGCAGCACAGCTGCACCATCCACTGCAGTGCTATGATTGTAGGCAAGCCCTCTTTGTTAAATTAAATAGATTGAGCTCCTTGTCTATCACTGTAAGGCATGTCTTATAATCCTTTAACCTGCCCTTTTTAGGAAATCTTCAACTAAGGCCAATTGCAAAGATTGCACCAATTACAGGTAAACTGAAAACAGCAATACAAGCTTTTTCTTATTATTATATCTGTTCTATATTATGGGTGTGTTATTCATGCATGCTCTATGGTTAAGGCTGTATTGAAAAAAAAAAACAAAAACCCTTATTCCTGAGATTTGTAAGTAAACTAAATATTCCCTCCCTCAACTCAGTTGCTGAAAGGGTCTAGATGGAATTTTTGTGAATGTTTATGTGATTCTTCTAAATATACTCCAAGCTTGAGGCATTTAAAGTTACTTTTAAAAAATTTCACTTCTTTTGATATCATTTAGATCCTCTTTAATACTAGGGGATGGCGGTGAATCTTCAGAAAAATCCTAGTAAGCCTAAACCTTTCTACATTTACACTATCTTAATAGTGTCTCCAATATGTGGTTGGTGAAGAACTGAGTTTCCGTTTATATTTTTGACTATAACCATTTCTAACTAAATTGCAGTAATTGCTGATGACTATTTTCGTTTTACTAAGGACATTTAGCTAGATTCAAACAGGGATTAGACATTTATATACGAATAACACAAACTCAAGTGTTGTCATAGTTTATGCAAACAAACATTTTGGAAGGGATATTAAATCTCATGCTTCAGTCAATCACAGAGCAAATTATCCCACATTTGTCTACTGTGGGTTTCTTACACGTATCTCTTACACAGATAAAAGCATCTGGCCAATATCAGAGAAAAGAGACTAAAAACACAGGTCTGAGCCAGCACTGTAATGCTATGTTCTTAGCTCTACAATATTATCACAGTGTAATATTTTTGTCATTGAATTTTTGCTGTTGCTCTAAGCTTTTGCTGTTGCTCTAAGGATCTAAGCTTTCATTTAAAAAAATGCTCCCAAGAAATACTTAAGTTATGTTAAACATTGTTCCAAATTTATATTCCTGATCAAACCCTTCACAATCTCTTTGTGCCAGAGAGAGTTCAGTAGCTTGCATGGTTTCCCCTTCTGTGCTTTCGGCCCCCATTTTCTTTGCCTTTGAGGAGAGTTTCCATATAAGAGAGGAGACTTGAAAGACCTTGGCAACTTGGGTCCTGCAACTGGGAGCTGCATAGCAGCGACAAGGAAGAATTACGGAACTAAGGGGCTAGAATCTCTTGCCTCTTCTGCAGGAGGCAGGGATTGGGAACATCTCTCCCCCATCCAAAGTACTATATTTCAAAGAAACGTCCCTTCCTGGGAAGAACTCAGATCTCGGGGGGTGAGGATCGGATGGGAGGGCGGATTTGGCTGTCCGCTCCGTAATGGTAAGCTTGAAGTTAGCTAACCTTGGGGGAACACCACCTACTCCTGGCTCGGTTGAATACATTCACCCTCCCCCTTCCTGGCTCAGATCCCCTGATTCAACGGAGCCAGAGCTGGAGTCACACTTTAAAACAAAGCAGGAGGATGTACTTCCTGTTTGAATGGGCTGCTACGTGCTCCGCACATACTCAGCGCCGCCTTTGCATACCTTGGGCTGGGCTTCGTACAAGAAGGGGGTTTCAAACCGCAAGTCTTTAAGCATGTTTCAAACCCGAGCGCTGGGAAACCTATTCCCTGCCGGCGGGGCGGCGCTTGGCAGCCAGGGGCGTAGGGGCTGCCGCACATACTTTCACACGCCGCCGATCCCACAGTGTCTTCTCACCAACATTCAACCCAAACCTCCCAGCCCGTTCGTGCCTGGGGGGCTAGAGGCGCAGGGCCTCTTGTTTTCCCTACACCAAGGGCCTGGCCCCTGTGTTCCCATCACCTCTTCCATCGTCGCGGCCGTCAGCCCAGGGTAGGACAGAAAAGGGAGCCTCAGCCCTCCTACCCCCGGCCTTTCCCTCGCAAGTTCCCCGGCCCGCTGTTATGGCTTCTCCCACAAAATGGCTCAGCGGTCCCCCCGTCACGCCGCAGCAGAGGGCGCCAGAGGAGAGGGAATGCGCCCACCTGAGCCGGGAAAGCGGCAGGACGTGTTACTCCGTGTGCGGGCTGAGCTTTCCTATCGCCTTGCTGCTTAGCTGACTCAGCAGGGGCACGTTGTGCTGCAACCGGGTAGCGCAGGGTACACCCCGCCAGAGTGTCAGCTCTCTGTCTCCATAAAACCTCATGCTCCTCTTCCACAAACACATTATCTGCAAATGGCCCTCTCCTGGGAAACTCCGTGTAGTTGTAATATATTACCCCTTACGCCGCCCACCTTCTTTAAGCACACTACACACATTGCAATCCAGGGAGTGAACAGGAGGCCCTACTAGGCCAAGAAAAAAAAAATCCACAATCCACCCTCCCTTCTGCTTGCCTGAAACAGACAGCAGTAACAAGAGTAGCTGCATAGTTGTTTAAGAACACTACTTTTACTTGATTTTAAAAGCAGGATTGTTAGAAAACAGAAAAAGTAACTCCTTGCAGAACATGTGTGTGGTGAATTTGTTAGATACACAAAACAGTGAGGTAATAATCTTTATTGGACCAACTTATGTTGGTGAGATTCAGGCTTTCAAGTTACACAGAGCCCTTCTTCAGGTTGTTTTTTTGTTATTTGTATTGTTTGGGTTCATTACATACAGTAGAATAATAAGTCCCACTGAAATGTTTCTAAAGCAGGAGAGGGGAACCTTTTTTTTGGCTCAGTGCCATTAGCCACAGAAAAAAGATCAGCTGGGGGCTGCATACAAGTGAGAAACAAAAAAACCCTCACTGCCATGGCCCACAACTGAGAAGGAGAAAGATACTCCCCACATTCCTCTCACACACCAGAGCCTAGGAGGCTCAGACTAGCATTATTTTGTGTGCTCCAGCCCTGTAGGGGGTGTTGGGGAAGGGACTAGAGCACCAGGGCAGGCTCCCCACTGCAGGAGGGACCCCTGAGCCTCAGTTTCTGGGCTTTAGTTTCCCCACACGCTACATCAGTACAGTTTACTTGTACATCACATTTCATTTGGGAATCTCAAAGTGCTTTATAAACATGAGCTAACTGGGCCTCAAAATGCTACAGTGTTCACTTCACTCATCTCTGTGGTGGCATGAGGCAGCTATTTATCACATCAACACTATACAACAGTTTAGGAGAGGAAGAGGAATTCAGGATACAACTGAAACTGCAGGTGGAATTTACAAAGAATGGAATTAACAGAGTTGGAATTTGGCCAGTACATAGGAATTAAATACATTCACTCCTTTCAAATTAAATCTTTAATGACTACAGTTTTATGTTGAACATGTGAAAAATGGCCTCTTCAGCATCACAGCATTCCCTAATAATGTGTTGAAGCACTGGTTCAGTATTGACAAAGAAAAATGTACTACCTACTAAATTACCAACATTATTTTTGTAAGCACCCAGGTGTTGCATTTGAAATACTGACCCATCCCAATCACGCACAGCTTGGGAGAGTTGAAGGGATCACTACATACCTAGGTGCGATTGCAGAGCTCTGTAAATAGGAATCTGGGCAGCTTAATTAATACATCATTTTAACCTGCTGTTCAGATGGAAATGTATAGGCAGATATCTAGCACATTGTCATATGTGGTATATGAATCTGACTAGAGTGCCTCATATGTATGATTCACCCCGTAACAATCTGACCTCCTCAGCAAGTCAGGGCAATGCACACACATGGCTGTACACCTTATAGGCATACAGGGCCCACTCTTCTTCACAGCCATCCATCTCTGCTAACCTCAGATCACAAATGACTGCAATGGAAATGTGCCTGATCTGCAGCACCACTTGCTGATCTAGTGTGGTGTTAAAGGAATGTCTACCCCCAGCTTTCCTTTGTTCAGAGTCCCTTAACAACTCCATACAGTCCAAAAGAGTAAGATAAAATTCCCCTCTTGGGACTCCACTTTATTAAATCAAAAAAGTTTAGAAATAAAGTCTCTCCCCTTACGCTCAGGGGTTGCACAGCCTTGATGGATTTTTACCTGACCCAGGTGCTCATTATTCAATTAACCAACTCAGTAGGTTTGTTTCCTTTAAATTAGCTCTCATTGGTAACCTAGTCCCAGATTCCCTTTAAAGGGTCAGCAGTCCTATGACAGGGGAATTGAGAGAATGAAGGCTGCTTGCTTCTTTGTGCCTGTTGCATGCTATGCAGTGACCACTTATGATCTAGCCTCAGGGTATAGGGTTAACTTCCAATAAGGTTTGCTATCAAAGAACAAATATAAATTTGATTCTATCCAAAAGAGACAACTGTGAAGAATAAACTGCTTCAGTACTTTCTGTTGTGTTCTTTTACAGATTCCATGCATACATAGAATTCAATGAGTCACCAACTGATGGCATAAAAAGCTCAGGTGTAAATACTCAGCCACAAATCCTAGAACAGTGAAGAGAAGTTTACAGTCAATAATGCAAAACATTTTACAAGTACACTAATGCCAAGTAAGGGGGTAAAAGTTATATAAGGATGTGATATCCATGTTCTAACATCCAAATAAAGGTGGCACAACCATTTTAGAAATGAGCCATTTAAACAGTCCAGTTAGACAAGGCACAAAAAGAAATAGCAGGCCCCTCTGTGGGGCTGGAACAGCTCCTGCCCATGGCAGATGAAGAGCTGCTACAGCACCCACCAGTTAATTTTAAGCCTTAATGGGTGAGGGTTACAGGCTAACAGATTAAACATTCACATCCTTAGCTCCATCATTTTTTAAATGGAAAGTTCTCTTTCTGCCTAGTCCTAGGAACTCCTTATACATTTTGGAATCTCAGTAGGGCATGGAGTTAACCTAGAAGCACCATAAATGGTGGGCTTTAGCTTGAGGATTATGTGTCCATCTCTTCCTCCCTGAGTCTGACTGGGACCTTTGGACATTACTGCAGTATAGGCCTTTTGTGCACTAGAAAGCTGTACCATTTTAACTATACCAATATACTTAAAGTGATACAATCTGCCTAGTGTGGATGCAGCTACAGAGGGCTGTTCTGGCATCTGACGCAGCCTTTGTCCGTGGCAGACTCTACGCAGGCAGGGCCCCTCTGCCTCCTCCCTTTAATCAATTAACTGGTTAAACAATTAAACGGGATTTTACATCCCTAATGGTAACTTGTAATATGGAAGGAAGAAACATACCCTGGAAATAAAAAGGACTGAAGAAACCCAGGCTTTGCCTTAACAGATAAGAGCTATACATGCACATAGAAAGAGGGGAGCTCAAAGGCCACACCTTGTTTGTATACTTTAGAGAGGATTGCAACTATATAATCTTTAATATTGAGATGCTGCTTCTTGTTTTGTTACATGTGAGACCTATAGTTTGTGCTCACGATAGCACCCTATTGAAGAAGAGGGAAATCAAACTCCATAGGGTGCACATGGCTCACAGGTTGCATGTAAGTCACCCTTGAAATACAGAAAGGGATTTTTGCTAAATATAAGCATAAAAAAATCATTATAAAACATGTAGACCAATGTTATCTCACCAAAGCTGAGTACAAAGTTAAATAAAATGATTATAAGATATGTCAGGGAAGCTGTTGAGTGAGTGAAGCATTTCTTCCTGTTGTTTATGGTGGCTGTATCCAAGAAAACAAACAAATATTTGGAGATATACTACACATTACAAGAGAAACTACACAGTTTCAGATACCATTAGTACTCCCAATAAATGGAATGTAAATCCTGAGAAATTACAAGCCAATGATGTACCTGCAACATACCCAATTGCAGTGAATTATAACAAAGAGATGTTAAAGTTTACAACAGTTCTTTAACAAAGATGGGAGGTCTTCACTGTGAACACATTTATTGACAGTATGAGGCAAATAATCAGGCAAGTTTTAACCAGTATGATCACCTCCATACCTACAATTCACAGGAAAAAAAAATCACTTGACAGCATGAGTGAGACTCTATAGCTTAACTACTATGCCCTGTCTGAAGGGCAAAGCCCACAGACTGCTTATAGTATTCCTGGCCTAAAAGCTGGAGCCCCTTCAGTCTGTGAGTCTGTTCTACCCCCAGAACTTCATGCCAGACTTTGGTAATTCCCTGACTATGGGTGGCACCCACTGACATAGGAGGTAGAGTGGACTCTCATTGACCACCTTGGCTAATAGTCTTTGATTGACCTATACTCCATGAACGTATATAATTATCTTTAGAGCCCAGTTATACTTTTGGCCTTCAAACAACTCCTGGCAATTAATTCTACAGGTTGACTCTGTGTTGTGTAAAGAAGTACTTCCTTTTGTTTGTTTTAAATGGGGATGTAGAGGGCTAACCCGTTACACGGTAACCATGTATGATGAAACCAGTTAACTGGCAGGAGGCTGTTTCTCCATCTGGCTCAGTCTGGCCTGATTAGAGCGACCCCCACCCACAGCGTGGCATGGTTTGCCCAGCTTGGCAGGAGCAGCCCATGACATGGCAGGTCCGGCTGGGCCAACTGCTCTGTGCGCAGGGGATACTCCAGTCTGGCTGGACCTACCATGCCACAGGCAGGCGGTGCTCCAACCCAGTTGAGCTGGAGCAGCCCCCTACCAGCAGTGCAACACGGTGGGCCTGGCCGGGCTGGAACAGATCCCCACCAAGGGATCACAATTAACCATTAAGCACTACATATAACTGGTTAGCTTTCAAACCAGGATTTTACATCTCTAGTTTTAAACCTGTTGCCTATTAGTTTCACTGGGTTACCTCTGGTTCTTGTGTTATGGGAAGGAGTAAGTAACATTTTCTTATTCACTTTTTCCACACTAGTCACGTTTCTAACCATGAAAAGTCCCAGTCTTTTTAATCTCTCCTCATATGGAAGCTATTCCATATCCCTAATAATTTTTGTTGCTCTCTCTACTTTTTCCAGTTCTAATGAATCTTTTTTGAGATGGGGCAACCAGAACTGCATGCAGTATTTGATGTGTGGATATACCATTGAGCTATACAGTGACATATTTTCCATCTTATTATCAATCATTTTCCTAATGGTTCCTAACATTCTGTTACTTTTTTACCTGCTGCTGCACACTGAGCAGATGTTTTTAGAGATCTGTCCAAAATTACTCCAAATCCCTTTCTTGAGCTGTAAATGCTAATTTAGGACCTCCCCCCATCATTTTGTACAAATAGCTGGGATTATGTTTTCCAATGTGTATAACTTATATTTATCAACACTGAAATTCATCTGCCATTTTGTTGTCCAGTCACCCAATTATGAATGATGTTCCTCAAAATAAAGGATCTTTGCAAGGTATAGATAAGTTCTCATAACCAAAGTCCTCGACAGGCTTCATTCCATTTTTCATTGTAACTTTTGGCTCTGGTCATGCAGTCTTTTGTTCTAGTGCAAAGAAGGCACACTCCCCATATTCTGTGGCAGCTGTGGGATCTGACTATGCTCAATGAGTTAGAGGAACTCAAGGCAGCTCTAATTAATGCTTTCTTTCTGAGAGCCACATGTGCCATGGGAAGCAAAGAACAGCCACAACCGGGGG
>CM057848.1:68983676-68999797 GCA_030068395.1 Apalone spinifera
GTGAGGGGAAGGGAGAAAGCTATATCAGGGCCCTGTGCTCATGGTCAACCAAAACATCTGTAACATCTGTGTAAATAAAAGAAATGAGAGGGAGTGGAGCCCCAATGAACATGATGTGTTAGGGCCCCGAATTTCTCGTGACAAGCCTGGCCACAGTGCAGAGGACTTCAGCTACTCCTCCTCTTCTGGAATGCCTCCTCCCACTCCCACTTTGCCTCCTCTTGTTCACATCACAACCTATATACCAGGAATTGAGAAGGGGTCTGGCACTGGGCCACCCTGAAAGCTGTATGCAAGCCAGGGAGCTCTTGTACAGTGGATATTTCTGCATTCTTTATAGTCCAATTAGACTGCCAAAGCCATTTAAAGGGACTTCATTGCAAGAGAACTGGGCCTCACGTTTAAAACATAAACAAAGTTATAAAAATAAAAGAGTAACAAAATACCCAGAGCACCAATACAGAAGTCCAAACTTAGGGACCGCCTTAGGAATAGCGAGTTCTAAAGAGAATACACTTGCCAATAACTGATTTCATTACAGCGATAGGTTTTCTACTTTGCAGCTCATGGGAGCTCATCTTCAGTCATGACAATGCAATGATTTTGTAACAGCCACGAGGAAGCACAGGCCACTATATCTATTCTTGCATAATGAGGTGTTACACTCTGCCCTCGCCAGTTGCTGTTGGTCACATCACACCTGTAACAAACTCAGAATTTCCATTCCATGAGAAATGTCAACATTTTGAAATTTCCCTTTATGCTGAATGGGAACAGAAAATTTAAATTTTGAAATTTCTCATGAAATAAAATTTCTGAAAAATTTCATTCCAGAGTTCTCAGAACAACCCTATTGATTCATTATATTTTCGTAAGATAGAAGTGTTTTGTTCTGAATGTATCATTTTGGTTTTTATTTATTATAATGATAGCGAAGTTGAAGCAAAAAAGTTGTAATTAAACAATGTGACTTTATCAAAACAAAGGGATTGACGTTATCAAAATGAAACATTGATAATTTTTCATCAAAATGTTGACAAACTACATATTTCTAAAAACATTTAAAATTTTATCAAATCAGCATTTTCCAATGGAAAACAGTTCTGTGAGAAATTTTTCAACCCACTCTAATAAGCAGCGAGTTTCTTTTAAAAACTAAATACCATGTAGGCAACAACAGCAAATATCACTTCTTACACACCATAAAGAAGCCAGGAATTTCAACACACCATTCTGCAAAAAGTCATTTCTGAGTCACATATTCTATCCACAATAATGATTCAAATGTCCCTAGTTGATTTTCATGATACTCGCAAAAAAGAATCAGAAACAACAGTGTTATTCTTCTTATTATTTATTTGGACTGAAGTAGCACCTAGCCTTTTACCTTGAGAGCAAAAGGTAAATTTGACCCTTTATAATCCAATGAAGCTCAGTTAGTGTCTTCACAAAAGTGCTATAGCATTTAAATGTAGATTTTTTTAAACTCTAACCCAAAATGTTTACGAAAACTGTTTCTAATTTGTGATAATTCTGTTTATTTTATAGGATGTCTCAAATGGGATTAGTTTATCTCTAAACTAAACATTATATCATGTACATTGGTGGATAGCATAGCAAACATTTTAATTAAATTCTGGTTTCTAACTGAAATTCTGGAAGCCAAATGCTTGCTTTAAGATTAATAGTGTGTATAATCCACTTACTCTAACCTACTCTAGTTTTGAACCATTAAGCCACATGGTTTTGTTCATCACAAAAAAAGGCCACAAAGCATATTAGCTCTTATATAGCATTTTTTATTAATAGTCTTCAAAGTTCTTAAGAAAAGAAAGGCAGGCAACACTATGCCATGTTTATAGAGGGGACTATTGTGATGCAGACAGATAAAGGGACTTGCTTGCCTCCAGTGCATGCAGCAAGTCAGCCATAGAGCTGAAGGCAGTCTCCTAACCTTTCCCTGCCTCTCTCCACACAGCCCCAGATAGTGCTCAACTCCTGCACTAATCAGTCCTCCAATAGCCAACAAGAGCAGGTGAATGAATGGGTAATCACAGACTGTTATACAGGTCAACTGTTATACAGTAACCAGTTAAAAAATAGGAAACAAAGGGTAGCCATAAATGGTCTGTTTTCACAAATGAGATGGGTAAACTGAAGGGTCCCCAAGGATATGCATGGGATTAGTGCTGTTCAAAATATTCATAAATGAGCAGGAAAAGGAGGTGAACAGTGAAGTGGCAAAGTTTGCAGATGATACAAAAATACTCAAGGTAATTAAGTCAAAAGCTGGCTGCAAAGAGTTACAAAAGAATCTCCGAAACATGGATTATTGGGTAACAAAATGGCAAATGAAATTCAATGTTGATAAATGCAAAGCAATGCACATTGAAAAACATAATCTAATTTATATATTAGGGCTGTCAATTAACGTGTGTTAACACCTGCGATTAACGCAGAGCACAATTAACATAGTAATTTTTTTAACGCATTAATCGCAGGCGTTTCAGCAGCATTGCCCCTTTGAAACACTGCCAGGGCTGAGTTTCAAAAGGGCAGCACAGTGGGAACCTGGGATCAGCTGGAGTCCCCAGCTGACCCCAGGCTCCAGGCAGCGCTGCCCCTTTGAAACATCGCCCTGGCTTTTCAAAGGGGCAGCCCAATGCGGAGCCTGGGATCAGCTGGAGACTCCAGCTAATCCTGGGCTCCCACAGCGCTGCTGCTGCCGCCCCTTGGAAACACCACAAGACATGAACTTCATGTGGGAAGTGGTGAAGCCTATTAATCAAAGAATGCCCAGTTTGCTACAGCCATTTGAACTCTGCAGCCTAGGCAGATGAACTCATCTACACTCTACAGAGTACTCGACCCCAGCTGGCCCGGAGCTCTGGTTGCCCATCTCCAGACTGAGATTCTGGACCTTGGTCTTCTGTAGGAGATGTCCAGCTCCACTGTGCAGGCAATATCTGGGAGACCTTGGAAAGCAGGGCTGAAATTTTCTGACGTCAAGATAATCTCAGTTGGTAAAGGCCCTTTGACCAATCCTGATTCCAATGTGGGGATCAGCAAGGTCTAATATCCAAGTGATACCTCAACAGAATAGTACCAGAGTGAGAATGCATTCCTGCTGTACACCTTAAGTGCTTGAGAAACATGGCAAAAGGCATGAACTAATGTACATTTGTCCCAGTACCAGTGTGATCATGCTCCAGATTTAGCAGAGTGTTTGGAATCCAGTCCTTTCTGTGTGAGCCAAAGTACTAACCTGTCCACTGAATTAAAAGCCATTTTGATGTTGATATATTCCACACATAAATGATGAAGTTAAATTCTCTGTGCCGCTCAGCCAGAAGCTGGAGGTAAGGACAGCATCCATTACTGACTACCTTGCAGAGGAACTTGATTGCTATGAACAACAATGTTTGTAAGGAGCAGCTGTATCCTATCCAGCAGAACATGAGCAAACCCTTCCAGAGACTGATAACAGTGAGATTGGCAGTAGCTAGCTGCTACACTTTGCCTTTGGTTCAGGGACACTATGATGCTGTCTTTCCATTCTGATGGTATTTTGCATAATCCCAAGAACAACTGATGCCTGCTGGTTCCAAGGCATCTTTGAGCAACTCCAGTGGAATATCATCAGGTCCAGCAGCATGTCTGAAGCCAAATATTCCAGTGATGGCATGGGATAGAGTATGGGCAATCTCCACATAATGTGAGAGGATATTGAGGTTATATAGGTGGTCCTTAACAGCCTGTGTGTAAAAGCTTCAGAGGGGTAGCCAAGTTAGTCTGTAACTAGAAAAACTTAAACAATGAAAACAGTTTAGTAGCACCTTAAAGTCTAACACAACATGTAGATGGTATCATGAGTTTTCGTGGGTGCCTGTGTGTATTTCATGGCACAATGAGATCCTCAGAAAAATGCTGACTATTGTACTGTTAGTGGACATCTGGCTTGTGAGGAACTGAAAGATGCAGTGAGAGTAGAGCAACCACTACTCAGTCTGTGGTCTGAGTTTACTGGTGCTTCTGCGACACTGAAGAACTGGTGAGTTTTCACTGTGGAGTAATTTCAGATTGGTTTTCTTCAGGGCACATCACCAGTTTGAAATCTAGGTTACAGTGATGGTTGTTAAGGCATCTAAATCATGATCTCATAACAGACAAACCCCTGGCTGCACACAATGTCAAAAGCTAGGAAGTAGTGTCCTTTGTGGATTCTGAACTAAAGGGACTTATCACAGTTTCATATCCAGTCCTATTGCAGCCGGTGACAGAACTGACATCTCTATGCCTTAGCAGTGTGTGTCACGCGATGGAGTTGTGATACACTTATGTATTCTAATATACCCATCATTCCTCAGTGATTCTAATTTGTGTACTATTTCTATTTTATGAAATCCCCAGTGCAGCCGGAGTATCATTGTAAAAAAAAAATCTGTTATCATAGACTACTTACAAATTGCCATTCACCATCAGACATTACATTAGACAAGCGTTTGCTATTACCTTAGTATGTGATGTACTTCTAACAGCCAGGTGACTGTTTATGAGTCATATTTCTCTAACAATGCACTTTATAGCTCCCATCACTATAGTATCTCTGCAGCTTGATCCTACAAACCCATTTGTTAGAGCATCTGCCTAACTCTAAGGAAACCCTTCTTTTTAGGAAAGCTAATACCTTACACTGAGATATTTGTGCTTCTGTAACATAATTCAGCATTATAAAGGGGATAAGGGAAATGGCATGAAAAACAAACAGGATTCATTAAGACAGTAATTTGCATTCCTAGATTTTACAAGGTGTCACTAAGTGTCACTTTCCCTTCATAGAGGCTAGGCCTACATTACAGAGTTTTTGCGCAAAAATTTGCGGAGTGTCCACACCTCAAGCGTGTATTTGTGAAATTAAAATGAAAGAACGGAGGGGTTTTTCTGGTGTAGGTATTTCTCCCTCTATGAGGAATGACTCCTTTTTGTGTAAGAGCTCTTGCGCAAAAAGGTGTGTGTGGACGGGGAACAGGGTTTTTTTGTGCAAAAAGAGGCAATTGAAAAAAGAACAGGTGCCCTGGTGGCCATTCTGTAAATAGAAATCAGAGTTTCCGAGAAAGCGTCCATGCAGTCTGGACGCTCTCTTGAGCAAAAGTGTTATCGCTTTTTTGATGCGCTTTTGCAGTGTGGACATGCTCTTGCGCAAGAAGTTTTTATGGAAGATCTCTTCCGCAAAAACCTTTTTGTGCAAGAAGCCTGTAATGTAGACATAGCCTTACATAGGGGAAAACAGACACAGAGAAATCCAGTAAAGTGGATATCACACACTGCAAGTTCATGGTAAAAGTAGGGTATGAATCTAGATCTCCTCATTTCCATACAGTTTGCTATTCCCTGCTGTCTGTCTGTAATGCACCACTTCAGACTATGCAATCCCTTTCATGGCCCAAACCTTTGGCATATGTCACTGGAAATGCTGGAAGTACCTTTGTGCCACAAAAACTGGATAAAGAGAAGGGATAGGAGAAGCAGTGAGCTATCTTCAGGAGAGATGAGCTAGATGGATAGATTTAGGTATGACTAAACTGCATGTGAAGGTGTGATTGTAGCACAGGTAGGCATACCCATTCCAAGGGTACGTCTACATTACACGGCTATATTGAAATATGCTATTCCGGAATAGTTATTCTGAAATAGATTCTCTCAAAATAGCTCGTCTACATTGCAGGGAAGCCTCAAAATTAGTCTGAGACAGGCTTCCCTAATGTGGACTTGCTATCTCGATTTAGAGCCCCAGGACGCACTGGGGAGGAATAACTTAGAATGGCCCTGATGAAGGGCTATTTTGAAATAGCAGCAGTGGAGCATCTACACATGCCTTATTTCAAAATAGCTGTTTTGGAATAGGTGTTATTCCTCATAGAATGAGGTTTACAGATTTTTGTAATAAGCCGTTCATTGTTTCAAAATTATTTTGAAATAACGGAATGGCTGTGTGGACACTCACGTTATTTCAAAATAATGCTAGTTATCTTGAAATAACGGTGAAGTATAAATGCACTCTAGCTTTTGTCTAGTTAGCATAGATAACAGTGATGTGGATGTGGTGGAATGGCCTTTCACATGGGCCAGCCACCTGATTACAAGCCCACTGGGGATCCTGCGGTACATATTCAGATTGGTAGGCCATGCTGACGCCTATGCCACCATGACTACACTACTGATGTTATCTGTACTAACTAGATGTACTAGGTAGTTTAAAGCTATTGCCCCAGACATGATGCAGAGATAAAGTTTCTTGACACCTTAAATGACTGCATCTTGGAGCAACTGGTTCTAGAACCCACAAGGGGAGAGGCAATTCTTGATTTAGTCCTAAGTGAAGTGAGGGATCTGGTCCAAGAAGTGAACATAGCTGGACCATTTGGAAATAGTGACTATAATATAATACATTTAACATCCCAGTCATGGGGAAAATGCTACAGTAGCCCAACACTGTGGCGTTTTTTTTCCAGAAAGGGGAACTACACAAAAATGAGGAGTTTAGTTAAATAGAAATGAAAAGGTACAGTGTCAAAAGTAAAATCCCTGCAAACTGCATGGAAACTTTTCAAAGGCACCATAATAGAAGCTCAACTTAAATATATACCCCAAATTAAAAAAAACACAATAAGAGAACCAAAAAGTTTAACAACCAAGTAAAAGAAGCAGTGAGAGATAAAAAGTCATCATTTAGAAAGTGGAAGTTAAATCCTACTGAGGAAAATACAAAGGAGCATGAAATCTGTCAAATGAAGTATAAAAATATAAGTAGAAAGGCCAAAAAGGAATCTGAAAACCAGCTAGCCAAAAACTCAAAAAGTAATAGCAATATTTTAAAGTACATCAGAAGCAGGAAGTCTGCTGAACAATCAGTGGTGCCACTGGTTGATCAAAATGCCAAAGAAGCACTCAAGAATGATAAAGTCATTGTGAAGAATTTAAATGAATTCTTTGATTCCGTCTTCATGGCTGAGGATGTGAGGGAGAATCCCAAACCTGAGCCATTCTTTTTAGGTGACAAATCCGAGGAACTGTACCAGATTGAGGTCTCACTAGATAAGGTTTTGGAACAAATTGATAAACTAAACAGTAAGAAGTCACCACGACCAGATGGCATTCACCCAAGAATTCTGAAGGAACTCAAATGTGAAATTGCAGAATTATTAACTGTGATTCGTAATCTGTCCTTTAAATCATCTTTTGTACCAAATGATTGGAGGATAGCTAATGTGATGCCAGTTTTAAAAAGGACTCTAGAGGTGATCCTTACAATTATAAGCTGGTAATCTAACTTCAATACCAGGCAAATTGGCTGAAACTATAGTAAAGAATAGAATTGTCAAACAAATAGATGAACATAATTTGTTGGGCAAAAGTCAACATGGTTTCTGTAAAGCTATGGTATCCAACATGGTAGCCACTATCCACATGTGGCTATTTGGCTGGCTGAGTGTGCCTGCTTGGCATGAACAAAAGGGTAAACATGGTAAACATGGAGGCGGCAAAATTTGCAGATGATACCAATAGGGATGTAAGCGACTAATCAACTAGTCGACTATCCGATAAGCATAAGTTTATTGTATAGTTGAGTAGTGACTCAACTAGTTGCTTCCCCCCGGCAGCAAAGTGGGGGGAGCAGAAACCGGTGCTGCGGGGAGCCGGCTTAAAAGCTGATTCCCCAGCACCATTTCTGCGGGGAGAAAGGGGGCAGGGGAGGCAGAAGCACAGTGGAGGGATTGGGCGCTTCAGCCTTTTAAATGCATTAAGAGCCTGGCAGGGGGAAATATTGTTAAGACCAGGACTTTGACAGGGTTAAACAAAGAACTAGTTAAATTCATGGAGGTTAGGTCCATCAAAGAGTATTAGCCAGAATGGGCAGGAATAGTGTCTCTGGCTTCTGTTTGTCAGAAGCTGGGAATGGGCGACAGAGGATGGATCACTTGATACCTTTTCTGAGCATTCCCTCTGGGGCATCTGGCATTGGCCACTGTCAGAAGACAGGATACTGGGCTAGATGGACCTTTGGTCTGACCCAGTATGGCCATTCTTATGTTCTTATGCCTATTTGTGCTACAATCACACCTTCACTTGCAATGTAGACATACTTTAGAGTTCATGGTGGCCCCACGGTCGGTACCAACTCCTTTAGACAGATTTTATCGTCTCTTTTGTGTTTCTGATACAGCTAACATATCTTTTATATCTGAGGAGGCATCCCTATCTGTAAGAAGGTAGTTGTAGTTTTAAATACCAAGCTGCATTAAATCCCACCCTCTTCCCATGCACAGATTACACATAAAATATTAAGCATGTAGGAATCACTAAGCAGTGGCTCTAAAATACATATTCAAATGTCATACTGATGAGGGTGGTAAAAGCATTCTCTAGACAGACAGTCATTATGAAGTCACTATCACAGCAACAGAAATATCTTATTTTTTAGAGTAAAACTGAGCACTGGTAGCCCAATTCACTTTGGACAGTAATGCATACTGATGCCAAGTGAGTGCAGAACGTTACCAGATCAGACTGATGATGGAATTTTATACTCATTCTCCATTTCACTTTGCACTGGTAAAAATGACTATACAAAAAGAAGGGCAATGGTCAAGTGGGCTACTAAAGAAGAGCCTTCACTTAGTTTCCCCCACCTCATAGGTCATAAATGGGGATGCAGTTTGGCAGATACCACATGTGCAGAATCTATCTAAAATAGGATGGATAAAAGAGGGCACATTGCCATTAGCCCCTCATTCTTAGTCATTGGGAAGAGTAAAAAGAGAGGGTGCAAGCAATGTAGTTGTCCCAGAAATATGGGTCAAGTTTTTCTTCCTTGCTGACATGTCTATTATATTAAATATAACTTCTATCTCTTCCTGAAGATATAAACATGCTGGTGCTCATGAGAATGAAACGGCAATGCATTGTCATTGTTGTGTGGTTGCTGACTGGCTTTGTTGATGTTTGAAGGCCAGAGTCAATCAGAAACCAAAGATGTTCAAAAAACAAAACAAAACAGATCATTCCAGGATGGGAAAAAAGTCTGTATATAATGATGGGAGAAGCACTGAGAAATCAAGAATTCTGCACTTTAGATCAGAGATCAGTTAGCTTAGATTAAAAATCATTTAGCTCAGAGTGGGAGGTTAGTAGAGATTAAAATTAGAATTAGAAACAGAGGGAACCAGGGATTAGAGAATTTGGGTAAGAACTGTAAGGGACTGGAGATGTGCAATGAGGTTATACATAGAATAGGGTTGTAAAATCCCATGTAATCAGTTAACCAGTTAAACATTATGTTTAACCAATTAAGCAGGATCCTGTGGGTGGGGAGGGTGGGGGAGAGAGAGAGGACTTCAGCCCAGCCTGGTGGGGCTGCCAGCTTCGGGCCCCATGGGGCTGCTCTTGCAGGGCTGTCAGCTGCTGGCTCCTGGTCCCGTGGGATTGCCTGGCAGCTGGCCCCATGCCAGTTAACTAGTTATTAGTAAGCATCACCCGATAAGAGTTACCCAGTTACACATTTACATCTTAACATAGCAGGATATTTTCCCCTCTCTACTGCTGTGGAAACAGCAAGTGCAATGTTTTAGATGATGACTTCTTAACAGAAAGTGTGGAATATTGGAAAGAGAAGAGTCCATGGGTCATGAATGATAGTTGGAGAGGTCATGAATGATAGTTGGAGAACACATTCAGATTGATGGGTGTGATATAACCACTTAACTAGATACATAGTGGTAGACTGGTAGTATGAAGTAAAACAAATAATTGCTACAACTCAGAACAAGTAAGAAACATATGCAAAACAGTCACCTCCATGTCATAAAAAGGACATGACACAAACATCTGCAGAGTCAAACAATGCACAAACACATTTGTGAAAATAACCCCATGAATAATTCTCCATTGGAGATCAGCCATCTTCTTTACAATCACAGGCTCATGTAGGGCACGTCTACAGGGCAGAGCTAAAGCCAAAATAAACTACTCAACTTGAGCTACGTCAATTGCGTAGATTGAGTTGAAATAACTTATTTCAGCTTTTGGCGCTGTCTACACAGCAGGAAGTCCGAGGTAGAGTTCTCTTCCTCCGACTTCCCTTATTCCTCATACAATGAGCGTTACAGGAGTCAGAGTAAGAAGTCCTCCAGCTCAAAATTATTTTGACATTATGTTGAAATAACTGCTTGTACTGTAGACACGAACTATGTTATTTCAGAATAATGTCAGTTATTCCAAAATAACACTGCTGTGTAAACATAGCTATACTGATCACCAGACTGGATGGATAGATTCTGTTATGAGGAGCTGTCTTTTCCATACCATAATGGGATAATCAACAAGTGTTCAAAAACCACAGGCATATATAATGATTATGGCCTAAGCTATTAAAGGTAAATTCAAAAAGACCCACTGAAGATAAGTAAGCTGCCAGGCTTGTCAACATCTCAAGCCGTAGCAGGAGTAAACAGCAAAAAACCAGAAGCATTAGAATATTCAGGAATAGTTCACTCAAGGCAGCAATCATCCCAATTGGCAAAACTGCCCCTGAGAAGGGCTGATTCTACCTCTGATAAAAACCAAGAAACAGAAACAGCCAAGATATCAATTGAGAGATCCATGTACAATTAGTAATATCAATTAAATAAACTAGGTTTGTTACACTTGCTGCAATGAGGCAAGAAGACAAAGACTATTAGAAAAAGACTAAGAATCCCCATGACAGGGTTATAAATAAGGGGTTAGGCAAGCAGTCCTGGGAACTCCAGCTTCCTAGCCTGTATCTTCAGCTTTAAAAAAAAAAATCGCCAAGCCTTAAAAAGGTTTTGATAAAAACCAGGTTACACCTCAAAATTGAGGCACCCAGGTTTCAATAAAAAAAGTTCCTAATCAAAACCCAAGCCCCTTACCTGTCAAAAGAAAGCAAAGGCCAGTTGCTCCCAAGGAACAGGCTCATCCCCAAACACCAGTTGCTACAGAGACTGTAACCAAACAGTAGTGACTCTGCTCAAAAGATCAGTTGAGACCTAGACCCCCTTCCACAATTGGCAGACACAAAATACTCTGCGTCAGCCAGTGATTGCCATCCCAGAAAATGTCCATAAGAACTTTTGGAACTTTTTCTAAAATGGGTGGAAGGAGATCCACAACTATACGCTTATGGCAACATGGAGAAAATTAAATTATTAATGATTAACCCCTGCTCCTGGAAGGAGAGATGAGGCACACACCACTTGCACCTTTGTAACCTCCTCCAACTTTTTCATAACTTCCTTCCATTTCCAACCCCAAATATCATCTGGGCCCCATAATTCCCAGTGCCTTAAAGCCAGGTCGGCTGCACAATAGCACCTTCTGGCAAAGTCAGGGGATAGGAGATCACCCCAGTCCACAGCAGGAATGTTTCACTTTCCTCTCAATGTAAGCAAACTAAGGAAACCTGCTTAATAGAAGACTGATATTCAGTCAAAACCTGGACATTGTAATCATGAGTAATAAACACAGTAATATTGCAACAAACACAGTCAGAAAGACTAGAGGAAAGGGACTGCTGGGACTGAGGAGGAAAAACTACTACCTCAGAATTCTCCCCCCAACCAAGAAACCACCCTCAATAGTGTGCTTCCCAACTGCACTGACCAAGCTAGCCTGCTTTGGAAGACCCTCAGCAACTGGAGCCTCCTCCACTGTCAGTAAAAAAGCACAGAAAAATCATACAATAAACCAGACATAGGATATCCTGTCTGATTCCCTTACAGAGCAGAAATTCAGAATCCTCAGTTCAGGTCATGATTCCATAGGAGGATTCTGGGCCTCCTGATTCATTGAGTTAGGAGGCCCAGAACCAATAATATAATCTCCCCAGGTTGTAAAGGGAGAGTAGTTTCCCTTAATCAATATTTCCAGAGACATTTGGAGCCCTCTTGAACCCAGTCTGCCACAGTCACCCATGCTGTGCTTTACTCTCAGAAACATCTACATTCCCAGGCATAGGGTGGTAATGTTCTATATACCTTGGGGAGCACCCTGTAACCCTCATATTCTCAATCTGTACAGAAGTGTGATATTGCATCTCAAGCATACCATGTGAGGTATTGGGGAAAGTGTTAAGATCTGCTGCAAGTAATTTCTCTATCCATAAATATATATCATCACTGCATTTGAAATTATAAGAATTGTGATCTATAGTTTTCACTAAAATATACTTTGAGTTTGAGAGGCGCCCATATACTAGCTCTACAGAAACAATGACAAGGGAGCTAATCAACACCGGCTGGGTGCTGCTGAACAGTTATCACCAGTCATTGTAGATGACTCACAGGCATGAGGCTGTACCAAAGGAATTACTAAGCTTTGCTTAGGGACTCAGCAATGTCCACCAGATATATCTGGACTTGTATTCTCCAAGAACATGGACTAAGGATATAAAAACAGAACACAAGGGGACCCATGCTTGGCATTTCTCCTTCATCCACCTATGCTGCAAACAACCAAGACACTGAGAATACTGGAGATTCCAACTGAGGGGACTGTCCCATATTTCAATAATGAAATGTGTGTGCTATGCATCACAACATCGAGTGGGGTGAGAGAAACTGTTTGACCTAGTTGCTTCCCTATCTAATAGCATTGAGAGTTTAGACTGTGTGTTTATATTTTATTTTATTTTGGTAATTATGACTTTTTGCCCAACACTTAGGCTGCGTCTAGACTGGCCAGTTTTTGCAGAAAATCATCTGCTTTTCCGCAAAAACTGGCCAGCTGTCTACACTGGCCGCTTGAATTTCCACAAAAGCACTGACGATCCGTTGTAAGACTGTCAGTGCTTTTGCGGAAAAACTATGCTGCTCCCGTTCGGGCAAAAGTCTCTTTTGCGCAAAACTTTTGCGCAAAAGGGCCAGTGTAGACAGCTGACATTTGTTTTGCGCAAAAAAGCCCTGATGGCTAAAACGGCGATCGGGGATTTCTTGCGCAAAAGCGCGTCTAGACTGGCACGGACGCTTTTCCGCAAAAAGTGCTTTTGCGCAAAAGCGTCCGTGCCAATCTAGACGCTCTTTTGCGGAAATACTTTTAACGGAAAAACTTTTCCGTTAAAAGTATTTCCGCAAAATCATGCCAGTCTAGACGTAGCCTTATAGTCACTGAAATTCAATCTTAGTAGTCAATAAACTGCTTTTACTATTTATCATTACCAATGAATTTGTGTGAAGTGTGTGGAAAATCTTTTCACATTTTTACAGTGATGAAATGGTGAACCAATTAATAAATTAGATGGTATATTCCTGAAGTACAGTGCTGGCAGCTGGAGGGATGATTTGACTAATGCCTTACCAAGATTTTGTCTACACTTAACAATTTAAAGCACTGCCACTCTTTAAATGGAAAGTGTGGCTACCGCACAGGTGCTGGCAGAGAGCTCTCCTGGCACTCTATGTAAACCATGTCTGTGAGGTGCTCCCAGCACTGTAGCCTGGTTCACCCTGGTGCTTTATAGTGCTATAACTTGCTGCACTCGGGTGTGTGTGTTTTTCATATCCATGACCCAGAAAGTTACAGTGCTGTAAAGTGCTGGTGTAAACTTGGCCTAAGAGACTCATAAGTGGCTCTGGGAGCATTCAAGCAACTTGGCTGGGTGTTGGGCTCCACATGCAGTTGTGCTAAGTGATAACAGCACCTGGAGGGGTTGCTGCTGATCACTAGTAAGGCACTGTGAGAGACAGCTAAGGCTAGAAAAAGTTAAGGGGGCACAGCGATCCCACATTCTCAGGGTGCACCTCTGTGGGGGATCCCATCACAAGGGGTAGCTTGCCTCTTTTTAGAATACTGATTAAATGAATGTGCCATCCTGTCAAAATGAAAACAAGTCATTTGCACATTGGCAACAAACACAATGTACTCACACTCCCCAACCCTATATTGCAGAGACTCTTTTAACACTTTAGAAGTATTGTTTAATATCACATAAATCCACCTACAAGAGGATGAGCCAGGCTGAATGCCTGGGGCTTCACAGTCCAAATGAATTTTTCTGGGAGACTACTGAGAGCACCATAACTTGCCAGATCTTTAGATATGATTTTAACTGTAGGTGTTGGAAGGGGCACAACAGGGACAATCATCCTCATAGCCACCTGCTCAACAAAGCTAGCTAAGTGAGGTAACAAACACAATAGTTTAATTCATGGGGGAAGGCATTCTCACATTTTTAAATCCAGTCACCTTCTCCAAAGCTAGAACACACTACTCCACAGAGGCAGAGTCTAGAGGCAAAATCCATAACCCATGGCATAGATTAAACCCTCAGGATCCACAATTAACTGGCCATGTAAGCCTAGAGCGTAGGCAAAACCCTGCAAAAAAAAATAGGCCCTGAAATTATATCCTCAACCACAAAATTACACAAACAAGAAAGAAAAACCCAAATTTAATTTGCCTAACAAAAAGAAAGAGAAAACAGCAAAGCACACTCACTCTCAGACTTACTCCCAAGCACAAGAGAGTGACTCTGTTGTAGTCCAGTGGTTAAGGCATCTAGGGGGGAGCTAGGAGACCCTGGATCTAGACCACACCTTCTGTACTCAGCCTTTTGTTATTTAGGCTCAGTGGAGTAACTTTAAAAGGAGATATAGAGCCTCCCTCATCAAAATATCCCATAGCTCAGTAGCTGTAGTATATAGGACAAACTTGTTCAAATCATTTTGCCTAATCAAGCAAAGGGGCAAATTGAAAGTAGGTCTCCCACATTCCAGGTGAGTGTGCTAAACCCAGGGCTTAAAGTTATAATAGGGCACTTCCTCCAGCCAGATTTTGAATGGGACCCTCTGACCATGCTTACTAGATCAGGTCCTGTGTATGACATATGCCTGCAAATACCTACCTTTCCCAATTGGTGAATCACTCTAGGGCTTAGGTGGGAGATACGCATCCAGACGCCTAGAGGGAAGCAACGATGCACATGCTCAGAGGCAGAGGGAATATTTACTTTGAAAACTTAGGCACCGAGGGTGTGTCTACACAGCAAGGTTATTTCAGAATAATGGCCGTTATTCCAAAATAACTACGCGAGCGTCTACACAGCAATTCCATTATTTCGAAATAATTTGAAAATAACAGACCATTTATTCTGACTTCTGTTAATCTCATTCTACGAAGAATAATGCCTATTCTGAAATAGCTATTTCGAAATAAGGCGTGTGTAGACGCTCCACTTCTGCTATTTTGAAATAGCCCCTCACCAGGGCCATTCTAAGTTATTCCTCCTGGGGCTCTAAATCGAGATAGCACGTCTACATTAGGGAAGCCTGCCTCGGACTAATTTTGAGGCGTCCCTTCAGTGTAGATGTGCTGTTTCGAAATAAGCTATTTCAGAATAACTATTCTGGAATACCTTATTTCAAAATTATTGTGCAGGGTAGATGTAACCTGAATGAGCTAAGGTCTCTACGGAGTTCGGCAGAAGTTTTGTTGATTCCATTGGAACCAAAAGTGGGAACTAGGTGCCTGAGCCTGAGACTTGGGTGCCTAAATCCGTTTGCAGACCTAGGCCTATGTTACCAAAAAGATATTAACAAGCTGGAGACTGTTCAGAGAATAACAACAAAAATAATCAGGAAACTGAAGGGGGCAACTGGCAAGAAAAGATAAGAGCTACATATGTCAGTCTTTCCTAAGAGATTAATAAAGCAAAACATGCTAAAAATCAACACATATTTTAAAGGAGAAGAATTATGTAGGCCTTTTCCCTGCCCAGTACAGATGGGGACTCCTATGCGTACTAGCATAAGGGAAAAAGCAAGGAGCTGGACACACGTCACAGGGTACCTCTATCCTGCATTCATGAGATGCTGCTGTGCAGCT
Organism: Apalone spinifera; assembly: GCA_030068395.1. Taxonomy (NCBI): domain Eukaryota; kingdom Metazoa; phylum Chordata; order Testudines; family Trionychidae; genus Apalone; species Apalone spinifera. The sequence continues at coordinate 68,999,574 of CM057848.1, forward strand.
GCCAAGTTCTTCATAACTTGCAGCAGAAGCAACACCTAGGAAAGGAGGGAGTATTTAAGTACCTTGCAGACATTTAAGGATCAAACTTAGGCCTTGTCTTTACACAAAGTGTTAACAATTTAACAACATTTGTTTAGAAAATAATATGGTTGAATTAGTGCAATCTTTTTATATATGGGCTACGTCTAGACTGGCATGATTTTGCGGAAATACTTTTAACGGAA
>CM057848.1:69016513-69036208 GCA_030068395.1 Apalone spinifera
TTTTTTTTTTTTTTTGCTTTAATTTGCCTTTGTGGACAGAGCAGCACTGGGAAAATTCCGCTTCTGCAACTTGTAATTCAGAAGTATCTCCTGTCCCCCTCGTTCTGGATCTGCCCTTCTTGCACAGGTACAAAGCTCAGTGGAAGGACACCTCTGGGATTTCACGCTCCTACTTTGGCACATATTTACAATGATTAGAGACGTGTACCTTTTTTCTTCCATTTTTTCTCTCAATGTGTGTGTAGGAGGAGTGGGGCTGTGTGTGGGACTCTGCCATTTGGTCTAGTCCCGTTGTGCACGCTCCTCTCATCACTTCTTTTTCAGTTTGAGTCTTTATTATTCTGAGCTTCGCTGTTGGTAGGATTTCTTTCTTTCTGACCACATTTTCAGCGTGAAGTGTGCTTGCAAGACTGCACTGTTAGATTTATATGGATTTATATTGGATCCGCACATGGAGTCCTTCATTCAACTTCTGTTCACTTAATGTTACACAAAATGAATATGGACTGAATAGGGTGCAAATCTGCTTGAATTGAATAACTTCCAAGTTCCCAATTCTTTTGATGGGGCATGGTTGCTAATGTGTGTGGTTTTTTTTTCCCCCCCCTTAGTTCACAGATGTCATTACAGTTCAGTCACTTGCTAGAATATTCTTTATTTAGATATGAAAGTAGAGTATCTATTCAATATGTCCCCTCTTTTTTATTTAAAGTAATGGTGAACCCTTAGAAGTTTTATACATTTATAATTATAAATGTGAACTTCTTTTACTTGATGCTTGTTTAGGCCCTGGCACTGAACTTGACATGAACTTTCGCTCCTATTTTATCACACTAGTGACTGGGTTAAAAAAGATCCTATTGGGGACAATAATTGGCATGTTGTGGATTGCTGTGTACAGTAGTTCTGAGTGAGGGAAAAATCTGATATGGGCAACTCGAGTACTTAGTGAAGTAAAGAATGTTAACATTTTAATACTCAGTGACACAGCTACATTTGCACACGTTAATTTAGATGAGTGCAAAAATTTTATCAGCATGTGTTCATTATTATGAAGAATAAATGTATCATCATATTCAACATATTGGTTTCAGAAGGAAGACTAAGGTCAGTTATCCCATATGCTTAATTACCTGGTCACTTTTACTAATATCTTAGAATTTTAATATCTAATTCATTTGTGTTTGGCTGTTTAACATGTTGGTTTGCTTTTTGCATTTCACTCAACTTTGGTAATGAAAACTGGTTAGTTTCACTTTTGATTGTAGTCAGTTTCATATTGAGACTTCTTTGTTCACTGACTCGAAGTTGGTTCTGTTTGGTTTTGCTATATTGTAGGGGAATGTTTACATATAAAAACAAACTTATTTGTCATAAACATTAATTGAAGAAAATTGTAATAGGTTTTATAGAAGCTTTATTAAACTTAGATTATGTTTAAGTTTTGTGCCTTGACATGTTTGCCAATGTACCTGTAAAGATAAAATGTAAAACCCAAATATCCCCTTCCACACACACTGTCCCCATTCTATCTACAAATTTTTTAAAAGTCTGTTTTAGGTAACAGTCCTGCAAGTTGGTAACTGTGTCCAACAATACCTTACTACTGTGTGTTTAAAATGGTATTTGATAAAGGGCATTTTAAAAGCAAGGTTTCCAACCAACCAAAAACTTCATTTTCAGCACAGCTACTGTTTAAAACTCCATACTAATTATTCACTCACATTTTAGTACAAATATCACTTTTTAAACAAAGTCTAGGAACCTCTTTGATTTCTGAATGAAATAAAGTTCTACTCAAGTAAAGAATTTAGTAGCTTGGTAAATATTGAAACAGTTTTAAATTTTTTTTTTCTGTGGAATTGTGTTTTTCCTTTAAACTTTCAGTTATATTGAGATAAAAAAAAAGGTTTTTGAGCAATCACCTTACATGACTGGAAAGTTAAAGGTATCCTTCCTTTGTCATCTCTGACAAAGTTCTCTTTTTGTACAGCAAATCTTTGTAAATTCCAGCAGTAGGTGCTTGTTCTGCAAATGCCTATTAGCAGCTGAAGGTTAGCTACATCATATCTGCAACATGCTTGAGCCTTTCAATCTGGCCCATGAAGAATCTGATTTCACTCCCAAATCTGAGTTGAATTTCACTTAAGTAACAAGCCTGTCTGACTGATACATAATTAAAGGGAGGAGCTCAAGGTATTTTTGGTAATTTAAAAAGTATTTGTATCATTGTCTTTGAATAATTACTCATTGGAAGTATGAATTTTTCTAGTTTTGTTTTCTTTCCCTTGTTCATTCAGGGTTATTTATGCATCCTAAACTGGGTTACTCTTGCCAGTTTGTTTTTAAAAGGGTGCAGAAGTCTGTTGTGTTGCTGACATTCACTTTCTTCCCTTCTGAAAGTGAAAATAGAAAAGCTTATTTTTTAAATTTTGGGAGAGGAGTTGTAGTGCCTCATGGATTTTACAGGTCTTTTTAAAAAAGAAATATTTGGATGTTCAGTTTTGGCTATTTAAAACTTTGACTTACTGTAAAAGTTGATGTAGGATTTTTCAAGTGTATTCTCCTCCCTGTGCTGAATTTGCATTTCTATTCATAGTACAGGCCTGAATATGTCTTATCCTGGCTATATTCCTATTTCAGAGGTACTATACTGCGAAGTTTTGAAAATGTAAATAGAGATTGTAATTTTTTTTTCATATTGTTGAACTTACTGGATATGCACAAAGCAGATCAGTTTCTTGCTTTAAAATACAAAGTTTGTTTTAATTGGGCCTTTAGAGGCTTTGTTCTTTATACTGTAGGGAAGTTCTAATGGTGAAGATATGTTATCATCATAGTTGTTCAGGCAGTTTGTTTTATAGGGAAGTAACTGTCTTTAAATATGAAAATATTGTTTAACAATTTCAGAGCATTCAGTGTGCTGTGGGTTCTGGAGAACTTTGCGTGAATGAAATGAATTGATGATATTGGAGTTTGTTTACTACTGGTATTTCTGGTTAAATCTAATACAATCTTAAAATTTACAGGGACTTTGGCGGGGTATCTTGTTTTAGACAGTGTTCATAAACTGTCCCAGGGTGCTGTCACTTTGTGCATCTTCATGCATACAGTATGATATCCATTTAAACTCTTTACAATTTGGTATGGCCGCGGATTCCGGAGGAAAGCGTCTTTACAGTATTTTAAAAATGGATGCTATTTTTAACTATTTCCACCATGACTTTAGTTTCCAGGCAAACAGAATATAATGCTGTAAGAATACATAACTCTTAAGATGTCTGAACCCATAGAGTCCAACTATTGTAGATAGAAAGAGGCTAATCTGGTTTTATTTTTTTCTATGCCAGGCATGTGTGGGTTTTACCACACAAATCTTTACTTGTACAAATCATATCTAGTCTCCTCTATGGGTGTGGAGCAACCCTAGAGGAGGGAGCTGATGCAGTTCCACTCTACGGAGGATCATTCAGTGAGCCTGACCATACAAGAGGAGAGGTCCTGATGTAGGAAGGAAAATGCAAGAAGATCCATCATTACATGCATCTTGCCTTCCATTCTCCCCACGTGGGGCAGTATAAGAATCTACTGAGGCTAGTTCTGTCACTATTAAGGACTGGAGGGAATTCCTGCTTCTGTGCGTGGTCCTGTTGCCCCATTGAGTTACTTGTGCCAGAAACTAGGGTAGGGGTTTATGCTAATGTATTCCACTTACACAAAAATTTATTAGAATCAAAGCATATATTGGGATAGTGGAGCAAGTGTGATGTACGGGTCTTTGTGTGACTTGACTGTAACAGGCAAGATTTTTAAGTGGAGGGTGGACTGGAAGATAGTTTTTGTATACTTGTAATAGGTAGTGAAAAGTTTAATATGACCTGTTTGGTTTGCTGTTGAGTAGGTATTTGGCTTATGTATCAATTATGAAGGTACAGATGGTGCCTATAAAAAGTGGGCCTAATTTTGGATGGAGAGTGTTTTGAGTACTTTTACATTTCTTTATTTTCCAGATTTTTTTAAAATTTTGTCATGTTATAAGGAGTCAACCAATTTAAAAGTCTTTTCTATGTGATCCTTCTTACCTACTGTTGTTACGTGTAATTTGTTGTTATAACTATTCATTCTTTAGTTTTTTTTTTCTTGGTACGTTTGAAAGCACTGTATTTGGTTTCATCTTTTGACTGTGACAAGAAAAATATCTTAACATATTAGAATATGTTTGTACTACAATAACAATTGTCAAAGAGACTTGGGACAGGAGCTGAATCAGTTACTCATTTATTTGTTTTTAAAATTGACTGCAGTTTGAGTTGAACTTGTTTCTTTAACGCTAGAATTTCATGGCCTTCATATTTTGTTTTAAAACTATATAAAGCTCTTTTGGATCCCTTATATTTCCCCTTAACTTGTCATATTTAAAGCTTTAACCAAATTTTCAGTCTTGAAATATCTCTGTTATTTTAAACTTTTTATTAAAAATGGTTTTGAGATACATGGTTCATTGTAGGCTTCAAAAAAGGATGTATTGGTCTCTGCGTTTAAGTATTAATGCAAACCAGTGCAGGATCCTTTGTAGAGTTTATAATCTCAACAGGAATCACTAAGTAATCTCTGCCTAGGAGCTACACACTCTGATGTCTTGACCCATTCCAGACTTTCTCTGCATTTAGACTCTTTTTCATACGCTATTGCAAACACCCACTCTTTAGTCAGAGGTAATATGTGGAGGCTGTTTTTCTCAAAAATCTGGATCATGTAATGTAAAAACTAACCACTCTCTCTCAAATTCTTACATAGATGCTTTTGAAAAAAATTCAGATGGTGTGTCAGGAGTGTAGTTCTGTTTGTGAGTTTATTATAGGCATTCATTTTATTTTAAATGATTACTTCTTAAAATAGCATATTTTTTTTTCTTGAATAGTTTTACATTTCCTCACTACTATGCTGTAGGGATGAAGGCCACATTACTGAGTTCATTCACTATAAAATTGCCATTGAATATGCTTTAAATAAAGGACAAGGTGAGTGAGGTAATATTGGACCATCTTCTTTTGGTGAGAAGGAGCTCTTAAGCAGTTCTCATCATGTAGTTAGGAATGTGCTCTGAAAACATTAGCTGGTGTTACATTTTTTCAGGAATGATTAGAAAAGATTGAGGAAGAGGATAGAGTCTAACAACTATGATGAACTAATCTTTATTTGGGCTCTGTAGGACTGTGAAAAGAGAACTCAAACGTAAGAGCCAAAAGATGCGTTTTGTTTTATTGTTTGGCTCTATGCAGAATACAAACTCAGGATTTGAAGGGAAGAAGAAACAGCAGAAAAGCATTGATTTTTTTTCTCCCCCTCTTCTTGCTGGGGACGCAAGTATTGTTAACCATGTGCAGCTTTAAAGTAGTGTAAATGAAAGCAAAATAGTAGTTGATCTCTTTAAAGCTCTGATAGTTAATTGACTAAAGTGTTTTAACTAAAACTTCTAAGTAATAATTATTTTCTCATAAACTGGCTGATAGTAACCATGACAACAGCTATCTTTGGCCTTATGGACAGTATTATTGCTGTATTGACTAAGCCTTTAGTTGCTTTTGTAGTTTGTCGCCTATGTGGAAAGTGCAATAGAAAGTCTTTCAGGTGACTTCGGCAGTATTGCTGCCAGTTTATTTGTTGCAATGTGCCATTGCTTGTCTCTCATTTTCCAGAATCTTTTGGCCCTTTCTCTAATTCATATTTGTGGAGGTGCTGATGATGCCTGGCTGCCTGGAAATGCAGGAATTTTGCTGTGCCTTTTAATACAGACTGTACTTGCATTTTTTCACGTACTTTGCAACAAAATATATTAATTCACAGCTTAAAATAATGACTTTTGAGTTTGGAACACAGTATGATTTTCCTACCTTGCTAAAGCCTTCTTAGAACAGGCTGGTAGGGGGAGCTGCCCTTCCCTCTATTGAACTGGAATACGGAGTATGTTTTCAGAGGCCTATTCTGAAATACAACCATTTAATTTTCAGCTAAGCTCAACTCCCTTTTTAGAGAAAGCTCAAACTGCTGCTTCACTGCATTTTGGTGATAGAAGTAAAGAGTAAAATATTTCCAAATAATAAGCATAGGCAATGGAAAAACTCTCCACACACACATACTTTTGCCAATGAAAATCAGTATTATTTGAAAACCTTCTTTAATATTAATGAATGTAACAGACCTGATAAAACCATGAGTTGTTTAGAAAGATAAATCTATGCAAGCCAGAGCCTTTTCTGTAGGTTTTTAATCTAGACAATTACTGCTTTATTTGAGTTATCGGCAAGTTTACTATTTTTGTTGAAGTCTATGTTCATCTTAAATATGATTAATATAATGAGATAATGTTAACTTTGCGATCTGTGTGTGTGATATGAATGTATGTATATATGATACTGTAAAATGAGATGGTCAAAATGCGGCCCCTGGAGATGTGCATTATAGCCAACATTTGGCCTAATCTTTAATAAGAATGTGGCTTATTATTGAGGCCAGTATGCAGACCTTTATTTTTCTTTAAGCAGCGTGTTAAAGATGAACCATTGCATGCTGGGGTCTGTAGTTTTCATTAATCAAACTTTCATGTTCATGATAATGGCTTGTGAACACTGCTATACTTTTATATAAACTAGCTGTGGTCCTTAGGCTCCCAGCAAGCTGCTTAAGTGGCCCTTAGTTGAACAGCTTGGAAATCCTTGATGTTCATACTATGCAGTAAAACTGTTCTTTATTTACAAGCTCCTTCTAACCTCCAGTTGAGTACTTTGTTTAGGGAACACTTGGGCTATGTCTACACTCGCGGCTTCTTGCGTGAGTAATATGCAAATGAGGCTAAGCGTGGGATATCACCGAGCCTCATTTGCATACCTAATGAGCCACCATTTTTTTCAGAAGAGGCTCTTGGGCAAGAAGGAGCATCTACACTGCCCCTTCTTGCGCAAGAAAAACCCTCTTGTGCAATGCTGTTCTTCCTGAAAAGTAATAGGTTTAATAACGGCATTGCGCAAGAGGGTTTTTTCTTGCGCAAGAAGGGGCAGTGTAGACGCTCCTTCTTGCACAAGAGCCTCTTCTGAAAAAAAAAATGGTGGCTCATTAGGTATGCAAATGAGGCTCAGCAATATTCCACGTTCAAGAAGCCGCGAGCGTAGACATAGCCTAATTGTTGGAAGACTTATTTCTATGTGCAGAATTATGTAATTAAGTGAAATAATATACTATTTGTGATTGAAAAGAGTACTAATTGTTGAGAGGGGTTTGTGTGTTTTTTTTTTTTTTTTTCCTCCATGTTTCAGAGTAATCATGATGTTATCCATCCATAACACTAGGCACAAAAAGCCTTCACTCATCTGCTACCAATACTATTTCCTTCTTCTGAATTAGAGTATTGTAGGTGTATGGCTTGTACTGCTCTAGTTAAAGGTGAATTGAAAGGCTTTTTGCCTGTTAAGATCTGACTTCAGTGTTCTGTATATTGAGGTCTAGTGATACAATAACTAACCTCTAAAACAGAGCAGGGAAATGCTTTCCTTTCACTGCTTTAGGGGTTAGTGATGTCATTGGCTGTTACCAGGGAAACACAGAACCTTGAATTCAGGTTTTGGCAGGTAAAAGAAGGATTAAATTATGTTCAGATATTTTGTGTATTTGAGCATTGCTCATCACTACTTAACATAAGAAGAGTTACTATTGAAGTCAGTGGAAGGTCCAGCCTGTGTAAGGACTGCAGAATAAATTAATTGTAATCCTTACAAATACATTGGGCTAATTTAGTTCCTTGCATACCTTTTTGTTACGCAAGAGCAAAAAATATGAAATCAGTGGTTGAAGAAATTTTTAATATTTAAGACCCCAATTCTGCAAAAACTTACTTACACACACACACACACACACACACACACACACACACATGCTGAAGTGTAAGTATGCGAGTATTCCTACTGATTTCAGTAGTACTCAGATGTTCAAGTTGTGTGTGTAACTGGTTGCTGGATAAGGGCCTTAGATGTTTAATCTTGGAAAGTGGCTTTTGGGCATATACAGTAATTAGCTTGCATGCAGATCTTTATGGTAAACTTCTTTTCTCTAATTCACCTAGCAAATGTAGTTGTCCGTATGCTGTCCTTATATCTGTATGGAATGTTGGAACTCTATGAAGATCTGAGAGGGAATTTTGCGCAGAGTACACATTGTTTGAATGCTTATCAAAGTGGTAAAATTCTCTTCTATCTGTATACATTTTAAAATAGTCTAAATATTATATGGTAATAGTTCCTTTTGAATTATGAAATGTAATTGTGTTCAGGCAAGTGTATTGTGTGCATTTTATTTTTAGTAGTTGTCTTAAACTTATCTGTAAAAAAGGAAATTAAAATAGAAATTTGTTTAAATATTGCCTTGTATGTATCATGTATATGTAATTAGTTTGCAACTACTTAGTCATAGCTTTCTTTAAATATGTTCTATATCCACACTCAATGTAGTTACTAACAGTATATTAGCTATGTCCGCTACGCATGTGTTACCCTTGCCAGAAACCTACTCTGTAATGACCTGATTATAGGAAGAGGATCATTATTGTGTTAAGTGTGAAACTCCTAATTGTTCCTATGTATCTGAGTAGGCTGGACCTCCTTCCTAACTTTTTGTATGATAGAACATCTCAGATCATTGCCGACTATGTTGCTGGTGCTGCTTTATTTGCGTGTCCTCCCAACACTCTAACCCTACTGAGGTAGTATGTGATACAAATACCATTAGAGAGTGCAGTAAACATTGATGTACAGATATGTGACACACAATTTTGGTGTGTGTGGGGGGGGAAGCTGCTCTATAAACATATCTTGTTCTGTAACATGGTTGGATAAATGTGTCATGACTTGGAGTGAAATTCTGGCCCCATTGAAGTCAGTGGAAGCTTTGCCATTAGGCATTGAAGTCTAATGGATAGTGTGCTGGACTGTGCATCAGGAGGCATGGGTTCTATTTGTGTCTTAGTCACTAAATCTCTTGTAAGGAATATGATACTGACCTCCTTTGGAAAGCACTTTAAAGTTTATTGACAAAAAGCACTATTTAAGTGCTATATGATATTATTAAAGGGTTTTGCTGTAATTCACTAAAGCAAAGAAATAGCCAAAATTAGTTTCCGTTATGCCCAAGGTATAGCATTAATACACTCTTTACCCTCTCTTGATGACACAACAGAATGGTTTATGTATAGAAATATCCAGCTTGAATTTTGAATTAATGGTCAGTTTTTTAACAGCAAATAAACATATTGTTCTGCAATTTGGAAAAGAGGAACCTGGAGAGAGCTCAGGAGACTGGTAACAGGAGGTGAAGCTTTTTACTGGCTTGAATCCAGCTTAAATCCATAATAAATAAAATTTCTTAAAAGTTCACAACTAATTGGTCTCTATGAATAGAGATGGTCATACCAATTCTGTTTTTATTGACATCTGTTTTGTCTTATAAATTCACCATCATAATTTGGTATTTATTAGTCCTCTTGTTGGCATTCTTGTCAGAGAGACCAAAAATTAAAGGATCTGGGAAACAGAACTCCCCCTTTATCTCATAAAGAGGATGTCTCCAGATTAAGGCTGAAATCTCAAAGGGGCTGGTAATGAACTACTGCTGTCCTTCCAATATTTGTCTCTTGGCTCACTAGAGCTTGATTCCTGAAGCACATTCTATGTAGGTGGAACCTTGTAATCCACAGAGCCCTATTGACTTTGCTAGCTCTCTATTTGAGGGCAGAGCTCCTTCCAGGACAACCTAGAGCTTGTTGCAGGATCGGAGCTTAAAGTTTCAGTTTCAAGGGCTGCTGCTGATTGCCTGTTTTACCAGATCTTATTTAGCTTCAAACTCAAATAGAACCACCCACAATTCCTTCCCCTGCTTCCAGTATTTCTTAGAATGGTTTATATAACATTTTTACCATAGCTTGAAGCTTGAAAAGTTTTTGCCCTGTTGTTACAGAGGCTGTTCATGAATGGTTGGCTGCTGGTGTAAAATTTTAATAGAAAAGGACCACTGGAGCAGTTTTTTAAGATAAAAATATCATATGACTATGAGTACTGTAATTGTTATACTGAAATACAGTTATAGCCAATCAAATCATAGAGATGTTGGATAGCTCCTTTAAATGTAAAATTGAAGGTGGTTCCTGTTTTGGGGTTAACAACAGTATTCTCTTGGCCTCAGAGTTGATTAGCTCATGATTAGAATGTTACTGTGTTAATAGGAAGTTATGCTTATACTTTAGATTAAATATTGAAATTGTAAATGAAAGAAAAGAGCTATTAAACACAAACTAAATTTGCTGTCAAACTTCTAAAAGGTAGATTGTTTAAATTAGGTCTAAAAGGGACTCCTTTTTTTTTTCTTAACTCCTGTAATTTCCCTTCTTCCTTCACTTTTGTAATCCTTTACCTAGTCTCCCCATTTCTTCACTTCAGGTCATCAAGGTTTTTCATCCCAAAATAAATGTTCTGTTATATATACAGTAGGCCAAATAAATACTTGGCATAATAAGTAACTTCAGCATGCTACATAAAGGGTAACTTTGGCTGATTGTTTTTAAAAATTCAGTTTAATTTGGTCCCTTGTATGAGTGTAGTTATGAAAATCTGTTAGATCGCTGCATATTATCCTACAAAGTCTTGTTGGATAGGTAGCTCTTCATTGTTTGTCTTCACTCAGGCCCGCCAGAAGTCACTCCTTAGGGATCTGTGCCTATCTCTACAGAAGGGATGGGCCAGGTATCAGGAAAAAGTTAGGAATGGAAGATAGATGTTCTCCATATACTTTACTGTCTTTCCCTCACCACTCTAACAAGGATAAGTATTTCAGTGTTAATTTTTGAAAATGGAAGTACCATATTTATCTTTTGTTTGTACTTCCTCTGCACTGTTGCCTCTTCAGGTCTCAGTGGGTTTCTCGGAACAGTAGACAGTAAGAACTATGTCATTTTTAGGGGACTAAAGCATTATTATATTGTGGGGCAGGAGCTTGCCCTTGCTCACTTTGCGGGAACCTTTCACAGCAGTTCCCAGTCCCCATGTGAATTTTTTCCTGCCGTGTAATGATCAATCTGTTTATACTGGAAGAGTATCAATCCCTGACAAGTCAATGTCAGAAAAGATTTTTGAACTGTAGGGAGTGAAAGATGCAAAGAGAGAGGTGAAAAGAAAGAATGAAATATTTCAGTGGGTTTTGTGTGTGGGGTTTTTGTTGTTGTTTATAAACATTTTAGAAATGAAATAGGTCCATTTAAAACTTTCTGGTAGTTTTTTTTTTTTTTTCTTTTTGCAGATGATACTAAACTGCTCAAGATAGTTAAAAACAAAGCAGACTAAAGAGCTTCAAAAGGATCTAACAAAACTAGGTGACTGGGCAACAAAATGTCAAATTAGTTGTAATGTTGATAAATGCAAAGTAATGTACATTAGGAAAAATAATCCCAACTATTCATATGATGGGGACTAATTTAGCTATAACCACTCCAGAGAGAGATCTTGGAGTCCTTGTGGATAGTTCTTTGAAGATATCCATTCAGTGTGCAGCGGCAGTCAAAAAAGCAACCTTGTTAGGAATCATTTAAAAAGGAATGGAGACTATCTTGAAGATGAGGTGACCACATCTGTACCCAGTATTCAAGATGTGGGTATACCATCTTGAATACTGGGTACAGATGTGGTCACCTCATCTCAAAAATGATATCTTGGCATTGGAAAAGGTTCAGAAAAGGGCAACAAAAATGAATTAGGGGTTGGAACGGGTGCCATATAAAGTGAGACTAAAAAGACTGGGAATGTTCAGTTTAGAAAAGAAGAGACTACAGTGAGATATGGTAGAGATCTATAAAATCATGGCAGGTATGGAGAAAGTGAATAAAGAAAAGTTATTTACTTGATCCCATAACATAAGAACTAGGGGTCACCAAATGAAATGAATAAGTAGTAGGTTTAAAACAAACAAAAGGAAGTTTTTCTTCATGCAGTGCACAGTCATCTGTGGAACTCCTTGCCAGAGGATGTTGAGGAAACCAGGATTTTAATAGGGCTTAAAAAAGAACCAGATAAATTCATGAGGTTCGGTCCATTAATACTTACTAGCCAGAATGGGTAGGTGGTGTCCCTAACCTTTTTGTCAGAGTCTAGAAATGGATGAGAGGAGAGGGATCACTTGATGGATTACCTGTTCTATTCATTCTCTCTGGGGCATCTGGCATTGGCCGCTGTCAGAAGACAGGATACTGGACTAGATGGCTGTTTTGTCTGATCCAGTATGGCTGTTCTTATGTAAAATGTGGAATTTTCCTACTTCCTGCGACTTTATTGGTAGCACAGAATTTGAAAGCTTGAGTGCATTAGTCAATCTGTAGAAAGAGATTATAATAGCCATTCAGAACAGAGAGCTCTTCATGACCATTTTATTATTGGTAAATGGCCATACGACTGTTCCAATAAAATACCTATAATAATCGGAGAGTAGGGAATTGCACAACTGAAAAGTAGCATCTCATTCATCTTGTGCTATATGAATAACAAACAATAAAAATGTTCATTTTTACCTCCGTCACAGCAGTCTTGCACACTGGCAAACTGTGAATTCTATTTCATTGCACAACACTCAAATTAAAATTGTACATTTACACAATTTCTTATGCGATGTGAATAATTGTTCCCATTACATATTTTACAGTGTTAGAATTTGCAAAGTCTCTACTCATATTTTCTAATAATGGCCATCAGAAAAAAAAGATTTCCATTAATAACTGTACAGTTAAAGTAGTACCTCAGAACTAGAACACTTTGGGAATGGAGTTTGTTTGTAGCTCTGAAATGTATAATTTAGAACAAAATGTTGTGGTTATTCTTTAAAAATTTACAACCCTAACAGTGACTTCGTATAGATTTGAAACTTTACTATGCAGAGAAAAATGCTGCTTTTTAACCATCTTAATATAAATGAAACAAGCACAGAAACAGTTTCCTTGCCTTGTCAATTTTTTAAACTTTTCCTTTATTTTTGTAGTAATTTACATTTAACAGAATACTGCATAGTGGCTTTTTTTGGTCTCTGCTGCCTGATTGTGTACTTCTGGTTTCAAATTTGATGTATGGTTGACTAATCAGTTTTTAAGTGTGGTGTTCATAACTCTGAGGAGCTCCTCTACTTGAATCCCTCCTTCTGGCTAGTTGCTGCTTTCAAATTTCCCAGTCTGTATGTCCATAATAAATCCCTTCACTTCATCTTCATCTAATCCCAGATACTACATTAAAAAGATGAATTACTTTTATGGAGAGAGTAGAAAGCTAAACCATCCTTAAGATCCTTCTAAGGACGAATAATAGTAGGGAAATGATGGGAGATCTGTGGCTGATAGAATGGTAAAAGTGTAGCGGGAAGGCCCAAACTGAGGTGCGTATGTGGTCTGGTAATTTTGAGAACAATAGCTAGTCAGAGCGTATGAGTGAGTGGGAGAGGACAGAACACAGTATAGCATAATAAAACTTTAAGATGTTCCTTGTTGGCTAATAACATATCCGTGTTTGCTGCTAATCTACTATCTATTTGAGAGTTTGTCTATGAGCAAGCGAAAGAATCTATCAGTCCGTCTGTTTGTTCAAGAGCTTCTCCTAAGAGGTAAAAGCTAAGACCACCAAATTTGATGAGCGGTAGCTGCACATCATAAATTAAGGAAAGGCAAGAATTTGGTTGTGCCAGGACAATGGGATAGTTTTTCATAACATAGAAAGGGACGGAGCTGGTAACAGGGACAGTTCTACTGTAATGACCACAGGAGGACATCAAGGGGCCATAGATGGTGACTAGGACAATCCTATTGGGCCAGGGGTGGAGATAAGCTTCCTACACACCCCACCTCCCAGTCAGTGCAGCCCCTGCTGGAGCTAGCCCTGGGAAGCCACTGCTAGGTAGGTATGCCAACGAGTAGTCGACTAACTAATAAGCCTAGGCTGGCGCGGACAGGGGCTGCTGCTGGAGCAGCCCCTGTGTGCAGCGGCCAGGGCTGGCTGTGGACAGGGGCTGCTTTACCATAGCAGTTCCTGCCTGCAGAGGTCCCAGTTCCCCACAGACAGGGGCTGCTGCCGAAGCAGCCTCCCCTGGCTCCTGCACTGTCACTTCTGATAGAGGCAGCAGTGTATGTGGGGGTAGGCAGCACTGTGGAGATGGTGCTAGGGGGAACGGGCTTTTAAGATGGCTCCTGCTTCCCCCGCTCTCCCTCCCCAAGGGCGGGATGTGAATAATTGACTCGACTCCCTGATAAGCCTAGGCTTATTGAGTAGTCAACTAATTGACTAGTCTTTTACATCCCTACCTCAGCCCTCTGTCCTGCCCCTATTCACCCCCCAACCCTGACTTCTGCACCCTCCATGCTCTTAGCCTCCTGCCCTGGAGGACCCAAGAAACGTGGGTTAAATCTTCTAGTACTATATACATTCAAAAGACTTTACAAAGTAGTGATGTAATAGTGTAGTTGATTAACTGATAAGCAGAAGGTAATACATTAATGCTATAGATTACATGCATTTCCCTCCACCCATCTTTGCCAATAAATTTTTTAGCAGGCTGGCCAGCAGCCTGGCTCAGTTTCGGCTCCCGACTGGTCCAGAATCTATCTTTGCTGCCGCTCTGCATTTAAAGTGTATTAGGAGCCAGGTGAGCAGGCAGCCCAACTCAGTTTCAGCTCATGGTGGGTCCAGGAGCTCAGATCCACCTTAGGAGCTGTTGCCACCCTACGCTGTTGCCTCTTTATCAGAGGCAGCAGACTGGGCAACAGGCAGCCAGTCCACAAGGGGAGCTGGTTTTTCAACTGGCTCCTCTTGTGGACCAACTCCTGCCTGGCATCCTACATTGCTGCCTCTGATACAGTGGCTGCCAGCCCTGCCCCTGGAGACTATAGAATAGTTGACTAACAGATAAAAATCCGTGAGGTTACAATTAAACCAATTTTTAAATCCCTATTACAAAGTTTGGGTCAGACTGACAGCTGGCATAAATAGGCTTAGCTCCATTTAGATCAATTTACACAATTTGATAATCTGGCCCATTATTTTACTCTGTGAGAGAAGTTGGCAGCTAAGTATTATTATCCCTATGTTATATGTTTGAAGACTGAGAGAAAGATGATCTGACTTCTTCAAGTTCAGAGTTAAATCAGTTGCAGACTTGGAATTACAACACAGGCCTCCATGTGTGTGTGGTGTGTGTTTTGCTTAATTCAGTAGAATTCTGCCTCCTGTCATCTTTGAAAGCCTCAAATATGGTTACCTTCTAAACAGGGACACCCTCAAATTATCATATAGTTACTGAGCAATATTGTACAGACAGTCCCTGCTGCAGAGGAGTTTATAGTCTTATAAGACACAGACTGTTCATTTCAGAGATAAAGATATATTAAATAGTGGTTCATTCTTGAAGTCCTGCAGATTTTTTTTAATCTAATTTATTTTTGATGAATTATCACTGGAACAACATGGGAGTGAAATGTGCTTTTTATGTAGGCATTTGAATGAAAGAAGGGAGGTTGCTTGGTGCACAAAAGTGAGAAAATGAGTACTAAATGTAGGCTGTGACACCAAAGAACCCTATAACATTCAGGTTACATAGATCATAGGGAAGTACCAGCCTCATTATAGTTAATATTGATAAGCATACAATTTGGGACATGTAAAAATTAAGATTGCATGCACAATATTACTGCTCTCTTGTATGTGCATTATGACACTATTTCACTGCATGATCAGGTGCTATTTCTTACTTATGGACACTGATAACTTAGTTACACTTGGACAACTAACACAGCCTTCCTTTGGCTCGGTTCAGAGAATGGTGCAGTTACATATGAAGCTAATTTAATTTCACAATCAGATGGATTGTCTCAGCCAGTCTTCCCTATTACTCTTATTTTAACTACTAGGTAGTGTGAAGCATAGTTACTATGTACTTTTCACTGTATTCATTGACAGGAATATGTATTGTCTGTGTATATGTATAGGAGGGAAGAGTTTAATTTTATTTTTTAAGGGGTAGAATTAAGGATAAGGTTTTTCACTTTCAAACTTCTGAATAAAGCTTGACATTATCACAACATGTCTGACAAAATTAGGACTGAGTGAGGCAGTGTGTGGTAAGTCCTACTGTGTTTGATACACTTAGTAAAGTTAACTTTATTCTTTGCAGTATAAAACAGTTACACTAAGATACTTTTTACAAAGTTAACATTCAGAAGTCAAGAAATGGCAAATCTGTAATTCCGTGTGCAATCTTAATTCTTTTCCCTTGTGAGAATGCATTTCCATCTTTAAT
Source organism: Apalone spinifera (assembly GCA_030068395.1). Classification (NCBI taxonomy): domain Eukaryota; kingdom Metazoa; phylum Chordata; order Testudines; family Trionychidae; genus Apalone; species Apalone spinifera. The sequence goes on from CM057848.1 coordinate 69,032,873, forward strand.
TACATGATCATCTGCTATTTGTTCTCATCTTGCTCATTGTGTTGGTTGGATGATGTGAAGTAATTGAAGTTGGGACAAATGTATTTTTAAATAACTTGTGAGAACAAAAGTGAGGATGAAAGATGCTCAGAGTCAACTGAAAAATGCATTTTTGCACATTACATTTTAATATATGTTTCTGTGTCTCTGGATACAGTAGGTTGAACCTGTAGTCTGGCACTCTCTGGGCCTGACTGGTGCCAGATCCCAGAATTTGCTGAACTGCAGAAGGTCAGTATTGTCTAGCAGCATTAACAACTCCTCTGCTGCTTACTGGACTCTTAGAAAACATGTGGGGTAAATTAGAGCTAAATAACATCACTGAATACTAAGAGCCAGGACTGGTAGCTGTAAACAAACTTTATGGGACCACGGGGAAACTTGGCCATACCCATGAGAAGTGGCTAACTAAAAATCAAGTTGGACCATGGATAGTGCTGGATTAGAGTGGTTCAACCTGTAGTCATGGACCAGGACCTCAAACACAGAACAAAAAGATGGCCCTTGCCCCAAAGACATTGGTTCTCCAACTTTGGTGTTGATAACTGCTTTCTCACAGTAAGCTGTGAGTGCAGCCCCCCCTTGTGAATTAGAAATACTTTTTTTTTTATATTTAGTACTGTTATAAATGCTGGAGGTGAAGTGGGGCTTGTGATGGAGGCAAGCAGAACAGCTCAAGATCCCCATGTATTAACCTCGTGACCTTCCCCACCGAGGGGTCACAATTTCCCAGTTTGAGATCCCTGCATTACATTGGTAAGGAAACTGTATACACAATATATTGAATTCCCTCACAGAATAATACAACTTTAATTATGATGTTGGTGGTATTAGCAAATATTCAATTGATATGAAAAGGTTAAGATGTGCAATGTGTTCTGTGATTACAGGGCTATCATAAGGTTGTAAATAAGATATTGTACTATGAGAAGAAATTAATTTGTTATATGTAGCGTTTCTTTATAAGTTGAAGGAAGTTCCCTGTGATGTGAGTCTGTTAGTCTAAGTGGAATTTGTTTGCATGAGCATTAGGATAAGGCGAAGAGCCCCTTTTTATAGGGTTTGTGCAAGGGAGTAGTAGGGTAGGGTGATGTTATACTTGAAGTTTAATTCCTCTTAAACTGAGATTCAGTGTACAGAATATAATACACCAAAATGAGAAGTCCATCTGAGAGAGGCAACTGCCATATTGTATATGTGCCTATATGGGATGATGTAGATACATACATCGTATATCTATGGCTTTAGAATTTATGGTTTTGTCATTTTACTTGGTATACAAGTTTTTGAGAGAATTTTCTCTTATGGTGGGCATAATACAGTTTTATAGAGCAATCAGTGGTATAAAGAAGGTAAATTAGGTACACTTATTTTATGCTTCCTCATGGTACAAGAACAAAGTGACACCCTTTTAAATTATAAGACAACACATTTAAAGCTAGTAAAAGAAAATGATTTGATACAATGAGTAATTAATCTGTGAAACTCCTTGCTACAGTATTGAGACAAGCAACTTAAGACTCAAGCAATGTTTAGATAACTTGAATAACAAGAATATCCTCCGTTATACAGGATAAACATTTTAAGGGATATAAATGCATATACTTCATGACGTAAGGCAACCAATGCCTTAGACTGGAAGACATTTTAGCTGTGGGCATTTTTGTGAATATTTTTTTGTGGGGGAAAGTTGTGTGCTTTTTGAAGAATTTTATGTTGATTCTTTCAGACAGGAGATACAGGATCAGATGGATCAACCAGTTAAATCCTGTGTGGCAGTTACATTATTCCCGGAGTTGTAATACAGTAGAACTTTGGAGTTAGGACCATCTCAGGAATGGAAGTTGTAATTCTGAAATGTTCTTTCAAAAGTTTACAACTCAATATTGACTTAATACTTTAAAATTTCACTGTGCAAAAAAAAAAATGCTGCTTTTAACCTTCTTAATTTAAATGAAACAAGCACAGACAGTTTCCTTTCCTTGTTACATCTTTTTTTTTGTTTGTAAACTTTTCCTTTATTTTTTTAGTAGATTACATTTAGCATGGTACTGTACTTTGTTTGCCTTTTTTTGTCTTTGATGGCATACTTCTGGTTCCAAGTGAGGTGTATGGTTGACCATTCAGTTCATAACTGGACCTTAAAGCTCTGAGATTCTACTGTAGTCTTATTTAAATTGTTCCATTTGCAGTTTCTTCAGAGATTGGGAGAATACTGACTAATGCATTGGTGATACATTGTGTTATACAGATACGAATATATGTCAGGAATGGCCAAACTTACTGACCTTCTAAGCCACTTCTAAGTCCTTAGAAGTTCAAGAGCTGGGGTGTACCTGCTGAATCTTGGAGCTTTGGAGGGGTAGGTCTTGGGACTTCAGCTGCACAGGTGGTGCTTTATGGGACTTGGGGCTTCAGCTTTGTGGGGATGAAGAGTCTTAGAACTTCAGCCCTGCCCTTAGAACCTGCCCAGGCTTGGGGTTTTGGCTCCACTCCTGCTGAAACCTTGAGCCCCAAAAAGCACATCCCGTGGGACTGAAATCCCAAGATATCCCTCACCACTGCAAAGAAGCCCCTAGCCACCTCACCATACAGCAGGGCACAAGCCCTAAGCTTCCCCCACCCCAATCTGGTAGGTGGAGAATGGGAGGAGGGCCTGGGGGGGGTCTCTGCGAGCTGCATTTTAACTGTAAAAGAGTTAGGTATGTGAAGGGCTAGTTGACTAGCTGATAAGCAAATACTTATCGGATAGTTGGCAGGATAGTCAACTAATTGACCCCTGACTTGCCCCATGGGCAGCAAGACTGAGGGGAAAAACAACTGAAGAGAGTTGGGAGTTTTTCAAAGGGACATTATTAAGGGCCCAAAAGCAAGCTATTCTGCTGCGTAGGAAAGATAGAAAATATGGCAAAAGACCACCTTGGCTTAACCATGAGATCTTGCATTATCTAAAAATAAAAAAGGAGTCATATAAAAAAATGGAAACTAGGACAAATTACAAAAGCAAACAATCCAGGAATGCAGGGGCAAGATTAGAAAGGCAAAGGCACAAAACGAGCTCAGACTAGCTACAGGCATAAAGGGAAACAAGAAGACAGTCTATAAATATATTAGAATCAAGAGGAAGACCAAGGACAGGGTATGCCCATTTCTCAGTGAGGAGGAAGAATCAGTAACAGAAAACTTGTAAATGGCAGAGATGCTTAATTACTTCTTTGTTTCGGTCTTTCCTGAGAAGTCTGATGAAGGAATGCCTAACATAGTGAATGCCAGTGGGAAGGGGGTAGGTTTAGAAGA
>CM057848.1:69036308-69051825 GCA_030068395.1 Apalone spinifera
AAGGGAGAAGCGGTGGATATGGTATACCTAGACTTTAATAAGGCATTTGATACGGTCTTGCATGAGATTCTTATAAATAAACTAGGCAAATACAACTTAGATAGGGCTACTAGAAGGTGGGTGTATAACTGGCTGGATAATCATTCTCAGAGAGTAGTTATTAATGGTTCACAATCCTGCTGGAAAGGTATAACAAGTGGGGTTCTGCAGGGGTCTGTTTTGGGACTGGTTCTGCATCAACAATTTAAATATCCGCATAGAGAGTATGATTATTAAGTTTGTAGATGATACCAAGCTGGGAGGGGTTGCAACTGCTTTGGAGAATAGGGTCATAATTCAAAATGATCTGGAGAAATTGAAGAAATGGTTTGAGGTAAACAGGATGAAGTTTAATAAGGACAAATGTAAAGTGCTCCACTTAGGAAGGAACAATCAGTTTCACACATACAGAATGCATACATGGAGGTTTTACATAAGTGGTAAAGTATAGTATAAGTGGCTTTTAGGTCCCCAGACCTATCTAGATTGACTGAGTCTGATGCTGAGAACCTGGCATCTTGACTATTGCTTTTTATAGATGGCACCATAGTTCCCTGATTCTCTGGGAGTCGAGTCTAGTGAGTCAGCATTATTAAATGTGGATCTCCTTTTCTGGAGTCTTTCCAGCATCAGACATTTAGTTTTATGTACACACTACTCAGCAGTGTTATCTACTAATGATTTATTAGTAGGTCCTACAGAGATAGTTGAATGAACCTCTAGGAGTTTCTTTTGTTGGAGTCCCTCAAGATGAAATCATTAAAACTGTTCATGTTTTCAGTCTTTCAGGGGTCATGAGTGGGACGTGGAAGGGCATATGTTAGCTCTGAAACCCTTCAACTAGATCTCTAACTAAGATGTCTGAACTGTGAGAGATTGGCATTGAAACCTTGGAAATTGTTCCCAAACTCCGACTGAAGTGGCTTCAGTATCTGTTGGGTCTCACTCATTGATGTACTATGTAATGGTTCTCATCTGATGCTGCTCTGATTTTTTTTTTTAAGTATCAAATGCCTTTACTGCTTAGAGACATCTAGATTCCAAACCACCAGTTTTATTGTTTTCTTTCTGAAAATGGGCTATAAAGAGCTTCCCTAGATTCTGTTCCTTTATCATTCCCTGATACCAGCATGTGTCTCCTATTTATGTGCAATTGGCTGCACAATCATGTCCCTTTACCTTTGGACATAGTTTTAAAATAAAAATTTGTTTTGGCAGTCACTCCTTGGACCACACTGCCTTGCAAAAGCTGATTGAGCCTTCTGATGCCACATCTCCAGTGCTTCAGTTCAATAATCAGTTCTGCTGCAGTTCCAGGAAGATCTTGGACTTGTAAGGTGTGTGTGGTGTGTGTTTTTTTTTTTTTTTTTTTTTTTTTTTTATAATAGCAAACTGTTTCCAGTGCTGGTACCTTAGAAGTTTCTTCATTATTTTAGCTGAACCTGATTACTTAGGTAGTAACAGGGCCCAATAGGAAAGCACTTAATCTGTAATTTTGAAATTCTTAACTGAGACCAACACTGACAACTCCAAGAAAATTAGTGTCCTGTGGTGCTATTCATGGCCCCCCACATATTGCCTCTAAAGTGACAAACTCCAGCCTGCTATTCCTCTATCCACAAGCATCCATGAGATTCTTTCTTTGAAGCAGCAAACTTTAACCTTCTTCCTTCCCTTCCCCCACAAAAAGCCCCCACTCTGCTATTCTGACCTCATCTGTCTTGGACCTCAGGGCACTCATCGCTATATCTAGACTGGTCTGCATATAGATTCCATGAGAGTGCAACTGGGTGATACCTTTATTCAGGCTATGTTTTTTGAAGTCTGATGGATCCTATTGAAAAGGAAGAACTTTTGACCAAACAAATCTCTTTTAATGTTGCAGTCTGTTACACTTTGAACATTAAGAACTGTTTGAGATCCTATCAGGCTTTGTGGATTGTGATTTCAGCTTCTGCCTTCACATGCTCAGAGAAAAAGTCTTCACTCACCTAAAGTGACCTAGTTTATAGAAGGGTTGCATCCCAGTGGGATGCTTGAGGTTAATTGCTTTGCCTTGATGACTGCTTCAAAGGAAACAGTATTTCTTCTTCTTAGCAATACACTTGGCTGTGCTTTGGACACCACAAGGTGGGTTTATGCATTCAGCTTCTCAAGGGATGTTCATTCCAGTGCATATTTCTTTTTTGCTTTGGGGTAGGAATCTTATGTCACAAAGCCCTTGAGAATTGTGGTTTGCTGACTATCATAGTATCCTTTAATATCATTTCTCAAGTATATTTGATTGGGCCCCTCTTCTTTGTCTGTAGGTCTTCAGCTCCTCCCCAAGTACGTATACCATCACCCAGCTCGGAAGGCAGAGCAGAAGCTGCTTGCCAGGAGCCGGGCTCTAAAGGCAGTGCCTCGCCAGCGGCAGCTCAGAAGAAAGGGAGGCAGTGTGAAAAGTGATATTAATCAATGCCACTTTTACAGCAGACTTAGTTCCCCACTGCAATCCTTACTTCTGTGCAGCTGTCACCACCCATGGTCTGGCAGCCAGAGCTCTGTCACTTAAGGGACTGGGGAAGGAGGGAGAACCTGGGCCTGGGTTGCATCATGGTGAGAGATTGGGGAATGGGAGAGGGCCTGAGTTTGGACCGTACATCTCCAGCTGTCAGTGCTGGGGTAGTGGGGCTCTTTATCCCTGCCTCCACTGTGTTAACAGTCCTTCCTCAGGCATATGTGCACACTTCCATATGAAGGTTTCTCAACCTTTTTCTTTCTGTGGCCTCCCCCTGCGATAAGAATTCCACAGCCCGCCTTTGCCACAACACCTGTTTTTCTGCATATCCCGTAGATTAAACTCAGGGTTGGCATTAGAGGATACTAAACAGGGCAAATGATTGAGGGCTTACGCCACTGCAGACTTTGTGAAGCTAAGTAGCTAAATTGCTTGGCTTAGCTTCAGCCCTGAGTGGTGGGGCTTGCCTTTGGTCCTAGGCAGCAGAGCTCGCTCTTGGGCTTTCTGCCCTTGCCACCAGTGAGTGTACCTCTGGCCCTGCTCTCTGGTTTATTTTGGCTTCTGCCCTCTCCATCTTCCCTAGGATCTGTGGTTGAGAACTGCGGTTGAGAACTGCTACTTTATACCATATACCTAGAAAGATGGTCTTCTCCATAGCCATTGCCACAGACCTAGTGAGAGCAGGCCAAATGAGTCTTCCATAAACTACAGTTCATATGGTAAATGTGATTTAGTCAGTGACTTCATCCCCATTTCTAGTTTCCTTTTCCATTCTGTATAGAGTATAGACTGTTATCCTGTCTCTGTTTCCCAAGTCTCTTTTACACCCTTTTGACTTGGCAGGTGTTCATTTATTTGAGGATATCAAAAGGTTTTCAACTAATGTGAAGGTAGCAGCCATTGTATGCTGCATTATTTGTTTTCATAGAATTTGTATAAATATGCATTTGAAGCTTTGTGTGCTTGAAGCAACATTTCATACCTCATGAAGGTCATCTGGGAGAGTGAAATTGTAATTACTGTTAATGTTCTCTGGATGATAGGTAAAGAGCTGATGCTCTTCTGGTGGTCTTGCAGTCCTTTGCCTAGACTCACCGTCCCAGATACTGATCACTCCTCTTCCACAAGTCAGAACATGTAGAGGCCACTCAAAGGAAAGAGGTTATTTACCATTAACTGTTATTCTTCATATTCGTATTCTCTGCCCACCTTACCCACTCTCAGATTTAGGGAAGCAACTGAAGGGTAGTTGGGGAGAGGCGAGTAGCCCAAACACATGCTGCTATCTAGAAGATTCCTTAGGTCAAGGTAGAAATAACACGCATGAAGAACAAGTTTACTGGTAAGTGACCTCTCCTTATGGTTGACTTGGCATTTTTATTATAAAGCCCTAAATTGGGGGCATTTATAATTTTTAGAAGAAAATTACTTCTGGACAGCATTTACAGAAAAGATGAATCACCCAGGGTATAACAGATTTATCTGTGGCAGGAGAGTGTACTTTACACCTCCTAGCTCTGACTTAGCTGAATTTGGCTTTTTGTGGACTGCTACCCTCAGTATGTCAGACCAGTTAGCGCATCATGCTGTTTAAGCACTGTTAGACTGCACAATACATAGGGTATTTGGAACTTCTTTCATCTTGTGACCCATTCTTGCTTCTTTATTTAAAAAAAAAAAAGCGAAGGAGGATGTACAATTCAGAAAATTCAAAGTTAGCATTCTCAGCAATCATGTATTTTGGTGTAAAATTTCACAGCATGTTATATAGATTTTTACATGTCCGTGACTCAGTTTATTTAGAATTTTCTGACGTTTGTGCATTTAATAATGTTAATATATATTTAATACAATTATAGTTCAAACTAATTGTGTAGTCCGTGTATATATATTTTAGTTAGTTTAAATGCATATTTTTAATGTTTAGCAAGTTATAAATATTTTTTTTCCTGTCCATTAGTATTCATTTCCTGGGAACAGTTGAAATTGGAGTAGTTTCTAGTGTACTGTGTAATTTCATTAGGAGCATGATAGCTGCAAAAAGTTTTCAACTTACAAACACTTTGTATAAAGAAATTGTTATATTAGACTTTAGTAAGGCAGGACTGATATTTCAGCACCAATGAGAGTGGTAGTCTGAAGTAACTTTTTATTTTATCTTTAGTGTCCGATAAGCCAAAAATGGTTGGTTGTTTTTTAGTTTTAAATCCTCTTGCAGCCTTCTGTTCTGACCTGGACAGACTTTTTTATGGGTTAATAAAATACTTTTATTCAAACATCCTAAATAATTTAGCAAAAATGAATTGAATTAATCCATGCAGATCCTATGTAAATTTAAGGAAGCACCATTATTTCCATTTATTGTCTGAAAAAATGAGGCACTTCAGTGATTTTTGTTGTTGTCCAAGTTTATACTGTGATTTAATCATGAACTGCTGTTGACTCTTGACTCCTAAATTTTTTTGTCTATCCACTAGAAGACTGTGTACCCTCTGTTTTTGGAATGGCTAAGTTTCAACACCCTCCCATCCACACAACTGGAACTTGTTCAAAATTCAGGGAGTGTCATAATATGCATATACTGTATACTAGTGCCACCACCACAAAATCTACACCTGCTGTTTTGTTTCAGTAACCCAGCTGAAATGTTGAGATTTGAATTGTATCTTCCCTTCCTGATTTTTTTTCCCCTCAAATCTCATGTGATACTGAAAATTACACATCTTAATTATAGCTTAATTTTGGGTATTGCTAACCATGATATTATTCCTTTTTAAAAATGGTGATAACTGATAAGGATGTATATCCTGAGAAGTCACTTTTAGTGCCATTAGCTCTTTTGTTTTAGAACTATATATAACTAAGACAATCACATCTGTAGATTTCAGACTTGATTCACTCCTGCTAGTGCAAGAATCCATACATCTCTTTAGCTTGGAAGGGCTGTTGTGGGGTAGAAGGAATGGTCTTTTCTCCTTTCCCTTCATTTCTCTCTTAGCTAGGGCAGGCAGATCTTAGAAAGCCAGGGATTAGGCTAGACCTTGGAATTCTGATCTCTAGAAAACACTTGTTTTCAGAAAATGAAAAGGGACATAACTGCTCAAATATTTAGCAAATGTTAATTTAAAAAAAGAATCATATTTTAATGAGGAAGGTATCGTAGGAGTTTGAAAGAGAAAACTAGCAGTCCTTAATAATAGGTGTCAGTACTTCTCATTGTATATAGAAGATTTTATATACTTGACTACATTCCCTTTTCCCCATGTTTCAAATGCCATTTGTCTTAGGCTGAGAGTTCTTTTATGGCTTCTGTCTTTGAACACCTTTTGTACAGTATCCAGCATGATGATAATTCTATTACTGATATTATTAAATATCTGAATTATAGTAGCATCTATGGGCTTCAATCAGAAAATTGGGTGGTGGTGGCCGGGGAGATCAATTTGTGAGTTGATTCAATACATTCTGTGGAAAATCATTAAGGCCACCCTTAATAGAATCACTAAAGGAAGGTTGTTCTGTAGCACACATACAAAAAACAAGTGGTTGTATTTGATATCTCCTGTGTAGCACTTATAAGGATGTAATAAAACTCATTATCACTTACACTAGTTAAGGTTAGTGGTGGTGGTTTGTTTTAATTCCCTTACTTTGTTCAAAGTTTGTCTAGATTTTATTCATTGGATTTTTAGTCACATTTAAAAATACAAATCTGGATATGTGTGTGTGAGAAGATAGCTGCTCCTTTGATTTCCACAATGTATCTAGGCTCCTTTGACCTGGAGATCTGAATATATGAATTGCCATACTAGGTCAGACCAGTGGTCCATCTTGTCCATTATTGTGTCTTCTGATCGTGGCTAATGCCAGCTGCTTCAAAGGGAATGAACAGAATAGGGAGGTCATAAACTGACTCATTCTCTGTCATCTGGACCCAGCATCTGGCAGTCAGAGGCTTAGTAGGCACATCCAGAGCATGGACTTGCATCCTTGACCATCTTAGCTAATAGCCATTGCTGAACCTATCCTCCATGAAATTCTAAGGCTTTTCCATCTGTGCTGCATGCTGACACAAAACCATTGGGCAATCTCTTGAGATTGTTACAGTTTGCACTGTACCCAGCATTCCATTCAGAGCAGAGCTTTTAGAAAATGTGCATTGGCAGTAGCACTCAACCTCATTGCTTCATTCCTGGGTGAACAAAAGAATGAGACCTGTGACAGGTTGGACAAAATACATACTGGACTACAATCGGTCTCTTGCATGTCCTGAAGACAAGAGCTGAAGCTAGCGGATATCGCGGGTCTGAGCAACAATTAGGGTTGCCAGGTGTCCGGTTTTGAAACCGGATCGTCTGGTATTTGAGCTTTCTGTTCAGGAAACAAATTGAGAAAATATAAATGTCTGGTATTTTCTAAATAAGGTGTAATGTAATGTCAGGTGTGTCTGGTATTTTTGTTGAAACCATCTGGCAACCCTACCAACAATATTCTGTCATGTGGGATAGCTTTCTAGCTGAAGAGAATAAAAAGGGAAGAGGCAGGCATCATAACTAGACTATTCTGATAGAGAGTTCCTAGGTCTGGTGAGAGGGCTTGAAGTGCTCAGGCCATCAATTAAGTTAAGAACCCTAGGAGCATCCCATTTTAGGGCTTAGTCTTATTGATAGGTGGTTAATGAAGTCAAACTTTAGGAAGGGAGGTGATTTTTTTTTGATCCTGCACCATGCTTGTGGACTCTATCTGAAAGCAAGTGGGATAATCACTTGCTCACAGGGTACAGCAGGAAGCAGCTGTGACAGTGTTTTCTCCCTCCCCCCCTTCCTCCTTGCAGGACTGCTATGAAAGCAATAACACAGTCTGGCAGAGTAAGTCTGATTGTATTTAACAAGCAGAAGAGGCAGACATTGGTGGCATAGTATCTGGAAGAAAGCTGCTATAGGAGAGAAGGAAAACAGACCAAAGGAAAAAATAGTGCCAAAATTTTGTGCAATAAATTGAACGTAAAAAAAAAAAAATTTTTTTTTAAATGAAGACTGAAGGACTTTAAAAAGCAGACAAGAAGCTGTTACCCTGGCAGCCCTAAATTTAAACGGAAATCATAAACAAGGGTGGCATAAAGATTATTTGGAACAGGATTAAATGCTATGAGTAGTCCTGTGGCATCTTAGAAACTAATAAAAATATATAGAATCATAAGCTTTCATGGGGTAAAACCCATGCAGAAAGAGACTACCTGACTCACTCAGGCCTAGTGGCAGTTGTATTGGAGGCCTTAGGAATGCAGATAGCTCAGCAAGTATGTTCGCTGAGTGACGTACATGGAGCGTGTGCAGTATGCATGCTAAATGCTAGTGGTTGAATTTGTCTTCTATGCAGGATTTCTGAAAATATAATATAACCCATTCTCAGCCATACTTTTTAAATTATTTTTTGGGGATGGGAAGTTAAACTTAATTACCCTATTTTTGCTCAGTCTGAAACTGCTTTTTTTGTCATTTTATTCATTTGATTTTTATGTACGCTTAAAAAAATCCAGAATAATGTGGTGTTATACATAGCATTGATGTCTCTAAATGTTCTATAATAATACATCAGTCCGTAAAACTAAAAATTAATGAACACCTTTGTTGTTTATTTCCTTTGCACAAAATATCCACAACATATTTTAATTATTGTTTGACTAAGGTGATCTTGTTTTGAGTGGGCCTTTGTGTTTAGAGAAGATTAGGAATGCCAAATTGACAACATAGTATAAAGCAATAATCGCCAGCAAAATAAAATAAATGTTCAACTAAAAAGCAAGCCAGATAGAAATATGGAATGAAAATACCCCTTAGTAAATGTTAGCAGCCTGGATTCAGAACAGGTGTTGCATTAATTCAAGAGCCTAGAAAATGTGACAACTCTACAGTGGAAATGGAGGAGCAACAGTGGTTCTGATCTCCTTTTATTGGCTTCATAGAACCCAAAAGCCAGAAGTATCAATGAAAACTTATTTTTCTCAATATGTGTAGGTTTCTATAAAAATAAAAAAATTAAGTGTGTGAAACCAAACGGTGTCTATCCTTTTATTTTAAAGTTAACTTCTAGAAGTAGACAAGGGAGCTTGTTCTTCATGCACATTCAGATCTTGGTGTACCTTGAAATTTTAAAAGCAAGGAAACATTGCTAATTGTTCATGTTTTCTTGGTCATGTGAATACATCTTCAAGTAGGAAATAATTTCACAAAGGCTGCTGAATTATAGGTGACAATGACCTATGTACATCTGGATCAAATAAGAACCAGCATTTTAAAGGTGATAGGTTGTATATCCTATTTACCATGTTTTCAGCCATCTTAATATCCTGTTCTACTTTTTAAAAATTATCTGAACAATTCTTGCATTATTTTTAACTTGGAAATACTTGTAGCAGTAAGCAAAACAAAGATTAGATTCAGCTGCTTACTGGAATCCTCAGTTCATATACTTAAATGCTGTCTGTACATTCCATAGTTTAATTTTCAGTGCACGTGTTAAAATAAATAAAATACGAAGGGTAAGATCTGCAGCAGGTGTAAATCATTATAGTTATCATTCAGTGGAGCTATCAGGGAACTTGCCCAAGTTTCTGTTACAGCATGTTAACTTTAAAGGTGACCTACAAAATGGTTTGTGCTATTTTTGCTGCTTTGACGTATAAAAAAGGTGTGAGATGGCTTTTCTGCTTGTGGGTTTTTTTTTTTTTAAAACATTACAAATCCATGTCTTCTCTAGTTGCTTACAGTGTCTTCCAGGAAAAAAATATAGCAAGGGTATGCTTAAAATATCACAAATACTAAGCAAAAATAACATGGTTAAATAAGAGGGGAAATGACTTTTATTCTGTTTAAAGCCTACTAGTTTTGGGGGTTTTGTTTTGTTTTGTTTCTAAACTGAAATCCCTGACAGATAGTTGGATTAAAAGTTGTTTTTTTGTGTGTGTGTGTTTTAAATAGCCTTTGCTCTTCAATTGAGACTGAAAGAGCCTCCAGTGCACGTCTAGATTGGAAAAACCCCCCACGACTAAAGCCCCTCCCACCCTCCACATAATCAGCAAAATAGGGGAAGACGGAGCAGACATTCCTGATTGTTTGTGAATTTTTTTTAAATCTTGGAATAATCAACCCACAAGAAATAAACTATTCAAACCTTAAATCTACATCATAAAAGGGCCTGGAGCAAGAGTGGTCATAGCTGTTCTGCTGTCCAGGTGGAAAATGTTTTGGTTTCTCTGCAAAGCTGAATGGTATAGCAGTCTGATGGCCCTTGGAAATTGGTAATCAAAGTGACTGACCTGGTTGCCTGCCTGTAGAACCAGCCTTAAGTATGGGGCCCAAATTTTTGTCTTACTCACCTTTTCCTCACTTTGTAGGACAACTTTAAAGGGAGATATCCTGATTTAATTAAAGCAAAGAGGCCCAGTAGAGAAAGTATATATAAGGTTTAATATACTTCCCCTTGCATGGATAACTCATTTAGATAATGTTTCACGAATGTGATGCGATGAACAAAAGATACTGTTTTTCATGTTGAAAGCACTTTAAAAACCTTGATCATCTCCAAGTCTATGAAATTACCTACTGTTATGTAGGGATGTGACAGTGTAAACGTGTGAATGGCTAACCAATGAACCTGGGCTAATTGGTTAACCTTCACAATTACACACATTGGCTCCCACGGAGCTGCCTCCGACTCCACATGTAAACGTATAACCGCTGAAAATTTCAAGTTACACTTTTACCCTCTTCCCGGCCCCCCTCCAAAAATGCAGTTTAACATCCCTTGTATTGTGATCCCTTGCATTATAAACTATAGTCACCAGTGACCTGAACGTTTGTATTTGTTAAATCAAATATACACCCTTAGGTGTGTAATATTTTTGGCATATTTGCATAGGAAAATGTCAGCAGATGTAGTTCAGCTAACCCCAATTTATGGATCACTGAAAATCTGTACCTTAATGCATTTGGATCTCATCTGTAAAACATGCATCTGCCATTGACCTTACTTAGACACTCATATGGAGAGATTTCAAGATGGTACTTGTCACATGACTTTTTGCCTTTTAATGCACAAAAAGTTTGGTTTAGTGGATGTATTTTTTACTATTTAGTGCAAAGTTGTTATTTTTGTAATTATGGATTATTTGAAGAATGCCTGCTGTAATCCTGTTCATTTCATTTTGAAGCAGAAAATACATTTTAAACGCAGATTATTCCTTTAACCAGTATTCTATTAAATGTTTTTCATTGTGCTTTATTTCTATGGAAATAGTGTGCAGTTAACCTTATTTTACTTACACCTTATAAATAAAATTAATAGTGGGACCACCTATAGCTATGATAAAGACACTTAGGGAAAATCTAGGCTTTGGGAATTTTGGACAAGGTTAATGAAAGTTTTCTGTAATGGAAAATATTTTTGGTTGTAAAAGACCAGTATTTATAAGAAACAAAGTTTTTTATCTTCACTATAGGTAACTGGTAGATATCATTTTAAAGTTCATTTTCTTGTTTTTGAATTTAATTTTCTATATATCACTTTCTGTAGTAGAGTGATTTTAAATAATTGATTTTAATTATGATTTAAATCAATAAACTGGAAATCTGGATTAAAATCAATTTGTTCAATCTATTTTTGCATTTGTACTTTTTAGTTATTTTTCTAATGAAAAGTTGTCTCTTACTGGCTGGAAACCATTAATTCAACACTATCAATTTAGGATTGAATAAGGATCTTAACTGGTTAACATACTGCAGAAACAATTTCCCCTCTCTGGATACTAACATCGTCCATATCAAATGCTGTGAACGAGCCACTTCCACCTGACTTGATTGTCCTCATTAATACAAGCAATTTCTTCCTTGTATATACCCCTGCCTCTGTAACTTTCACTCCAGTTCATCAGATGAACTGAGTTTTAACCATGAAAGCTTATTCCTTAGACTCCTTTTAGTTGCAAATAGTTACTTTTTAATAAAAACAAAGTTGAGACCATACACTAAATTTGGTTTGGTAAATCTGGTTGCTAATCAGGATAGTAATCTGTCTGTACTCATATTTATGGAGTTAGATATCTTAACACACGTACTCATTTTTACTTTTTTATTTTAGAAAATAGTGACAGGCACATTTCTTACTAGATGAATTTTTAGTTGTGATTTGTGTCAAGCTACATTTGTATGGAAATTTGAATTGAATTAGAAATGTGTAAAAACACTATTTTATTTATTAGCTACGTAAAATGAACTTAAATATGTTGGACACATAAGAAAATTTATCAAAACATGTTTTGCATTTAAAACTGATATAATTTATTTTGCTTAATATATCTATAGTTAATGAATTGAATTTATTGTTTCTGGTCACCGTATTATTCAAGATTTAGAACTGGTAGATTTCATCCTCTAATTTTTCTTACCTTAAACTGAATTAGTCACTGAACTGATCTAGTTGAATAAACCAAAATGAAGAAAATATTCTCTCTCCAACTGTAGAAGAGGGCTACTGCCATCACAAGTTGGCTTAGCATTCAACAACTCTCTAGCTCTTTAAGTGTTGGTCCCTATTGTATTCCACTGACAGGTTGTATGTATGCGCTGTGTGTATAATGTATATAACCCCTCATTTGAATACTCATAAGGACCACATATCTCGAATCTCCAGTTATAGGTAAGTAACCTCCTCTTCCAGTCAGTGACTTCCACCAATTCAGTGTGGTTTGACTTGAAAACTTGTCAACAAATAGATCCTGCTTACTGTTGTTCTATTTAAATTAAATTATTTTAATAGATAATAGTAAGTTTAAGCTTTTACCTAAATTGTCATAATTTTAAGTATGCTTGTGTTTAAAAACAAAAATGTATTTAGATTATTTTAATTAATGTTTTAAAATTAGATGTTTTCTTTTTAAAGAAATTGATTCCTGTTAATTCTGCAATACATTTTAATTGCTTTGTACCACAATGTTAGTTGAAGTTTAAGAAAAAATGTAATCTATTAATAGTTTTGGAGGGTAGCCATGTTAGTCTGTATCTACAAAAATAATGAGGAGTTCTCAGGAACCTTAGGCTATGTCTACTCTGGGAAGGTTTGGCGACAGAAATGCTGTCGATGTGCAAAAGTTGCCAAAAGTCAAAATTGTTTCCCATTGTTTACATTTCATGGCCACAATGTTAGTACCCTCATGACATATAGAGCAAAGCAGTGAGGGTAAGCATCCCACAATGCAATGTTGTGGGAAGGCAGAGATGATCCTTGCGCTTTTCCTAGCTCTGTAAGCACTCTGTGCTGAGGAATGTGAAAGCACAGCAGTCTCTCCAGACATCCCCTCCTGCAGTAGCCGTCTGCCTGCTGCTGTGTTTTTAGTGCAGGGCATAACGGAAGCATTACAATGATCTGTTCTTTGCTCCCCAAATGGAGCAGCTCACTCAGCTGTCAGATACTTTTTGGAGCTTAGAAAGGGGAGGAGTGTATGCCTGCAGGGCAAAAGAGATCACAAAACACTGAGCACAGCCATCAGGGCAGGCATTGTGGGATACTGGCGGGAGCCAGTTCTCGACAAAACAAACAGAGTCCACATTGGTTCTTTGTTGACAATAAAGGGAGGGGAAAAGACAAAAGTCTCTTGCAGAGGTGGAAGTTTTTTGTTGCCAAAACTGAGTGTTTTCCCCCCAAAAAAGTTGCATTATAGTAGATACCCTGTCACTTCTGTTATCAAAAGGCAGTTTTTGGTGACAAAATGTGCCAGTGTAGACAAGGCCTTAGAGACTAGCAAATTTATTGGAGCATAAACTTTTGTGGGTAAAGTCTACTTCATCAGATGAATTAAAGTGGAAATTCCAATTCATCTGATGAAGTGGGTTTTACCCATGAAAGCTTATGCCCTAGCAGATTTATTAGTCCCTAAGGATACGTCTACACAGCAACATTATTTTGGAATAACTGATATTGTTTCGAAACAACAGTGCATATCGTACAGCAAGCCATTATTTCGAAATCATGTTGAGATGGAGGACTACTTATTCTGATTCCTCTAAGAAGACATTTCATGAGGAATAGTAATAGAGATGTAGCCGTGTTAGTCTAGTCTAGCTCAAACAAAAACAGGACTATGTAGCACTTTAAAGACCAACAAGATGGTTTATTAGGTGAAATAAAAAAGCTCACGAAAGCTCATCACCTAATAAACCATCTTGTTAGTCTTTAAAGTGCTACATAGTCCTGTTTTTTATTTCATGAGGAGTAAGGGAAGTCGAAGGAAGAGTGTTCTTCCTTCAACTTCCTGTTGTGTAGACAGCACCAAAAGCTGAATTAAGCTATTTTGACTTCAGCTATGCAGTTGTCCTCGCTGAATTGCATATCTTAATTTGGATTCCTGTGGTACCTTAAGGCACTTCTAGGCAAAAGTCAATCTATTAATAGTTAGTCCCTGCTTAAAGTTAGGGCCTCCAGAATTTTAACTGTGAATCTTTTTTTTACTTGTTTGTAATTTTCTGAAATATTTATGTATGGTGAATTAGTGAATATATTGTAGTTGGTGAATTTTCTGGAAAAGTGAGCAAATCCCTTCAGTCATTTTCAGTTGTGAATATGTGACAAACATATTTTCTCTTAAGTGGGTACTTTATGCTTCCACTACAGCTGAAATATCTGCCTTTGTTCCAGGTAACTTAGTTGCCAACTCCCCCTGCTGGCACATTGAGATACTGCACTTTCCTAAGCTTCTGTCACTGCACTGGAAGGCCGCAGTGCTTTTTGAGTGACCCTCTGTTTTAGAGATGGAATATTATCTGCTTTTCTTCTTACTACTTCCAGTCTGCCAGTGGTTCTTGTAGGGAGATGGTTTTTAACAACGGGCTTAGGGAATGCTGGGGTTTCTCCCAGCCACAGCACTTCATATCAGTAGTTAGAACATAAGAACG
Source organism: Apalone spinifera (assembly GCA_030068395.1). Classification (NCBI taxonomy): domain Eukaryota; kingdom Metazoa; phylum Chordata; order Testudines; family Trionychidae; genus Apalone; species Apalone spinifera. The sequence goes on from CM057848.1 coordinate 69,050,796, forward strand.
GCCGTACTGGGTCAGGCCAAAGGTCCATCTAGCCCAGTATCCTGTCTGCCGACAGTGGCCAGCACCAGGTGCCCCAGAGAGGGTCGACCGAAGACAATGATCAAGCGATTTCTCTCCTGCCATCCCTCTCCAGCCTCTGACAAACAGAGGCCAAGGACACCATTTTATCTCCTGGCTAATAGCCTTTTATGGACCTAACCTCCATGAAATTATCTAGTTTCTCTTTAAACTCTATTATAGTCCTAGCCTTCACAGCCTCCTCTGGCAAGGAGTTCCACAGGTTGACTACACGCTGTGTGAAGAAGAACTTTCTTTTATTACTTTTAAACCTGTTACCCATTAATTTTATTTGGTGTCCTCTAGTTCTTCTATTTAGGGAACTAATAAATAACTTTTCTTTATCGGCCCTCTCCACACCACTCATGATTTTTTTATACCTCTATCATATCCCCCCTCAGTCTTCTCTTTTCTAAAATGAAAAGTCCCCGTTGCTTTAACTTCTCCTCATATGGGACCCGTTCCAAACCCCTAATCATTTTAGTTGCCCTTTTCTGAACCCTTTCCAAGGCCAAAATATCTTTTTTGAGGTGAGGAGACCACATCTGTATACAGTATTCAAGATGTGGGCGTATCATAGTTTTATACAGGGGCAGTAAGATATTCTGGGTCTTATTTTCTATCCCTTCCTTAATAATTCCTAGCATCCTATTTGCCTTTTTGACCGCTGCTGCACACTGTGTGGAAGTTTTCAGGGAACTGTCAACGATAACTCCAAGATCTCTTTCCTGATTTGTCGTAGCTAAATTAGCACCCATCATACTGTACGTATAGTTGGGGTTATTTTTCCCGATGTGCATTACTTTACACTTATCCACATTAAATTTCATTTGCCATTTTGTTGCCCAATCACTCAGTTTGGTGAGATCTTGGAGTCTCTCACAGTCTACTTCTGTCTTGACTATCCTAAACAAGTTGGTATCATCTGCAAACTTTACCATGTCACTGCTTACCCCTTTCTCCAGATCATTTA
>CM057848.1:69051925-69063675 GCA_030068395.1 Apalone spinifera
CGACCACCGGCTCCTCCCCAGCACTACACATACGTCTATCTAGATGCCTCGAGATATCTGCAATCTTCGCACCAGGCAGGCAAGTGACCATACGGTTCTCCTGGTCATTGCAAACCCAACTATCTATGTTTCTAACGATCGAATCACCCACTACTAATACCTGCCTCTTCCTAACTGGCATTCCCTCCCCTCAGAGGTATCCTCAATGCAAGAGGATACCGCAACATCCTCTGGGAGGAGGGTCCCAACTACGGGATGGTTTTCCTCTGCTCCCATTGAATGCTCTGTTCCCTTGAGATTTTCATCCTCCTTAAGAGCACTGGGGCTCTCAGACTGGAGGTGGGACAGTACTACAGTGTCCCGGAAAGTCTCATCAACATATTTCTCTACCTCCCTTGGCTCCTCCAGTTCAGCCACCCTGGGCTTCAAAGCCCCAACTCGGTCTCTGAGGGTCAGGAGCTCCTTGTAACGGGTGCACACACATGCCAAGTAATCATACATGTTACACTCAACGCAATAAACAGGGTAGCCCCCACTCTGCTGCTGGGCTTTTGTCTCCATTTTTCTAATGAATAAGTTTAAGTATAAACTGGGATTCTTTTTAAACCTCTGGAATATAGATTATTATAAGAGTTATGTTTTAATGAAGGTCAGAAGTCACTAGTGCTCTCTAACCTCCCTCTCCAAACTCCCTGTTAGCTGTTCCTGGTTGCTGAGTCACAGGCTTATCTAGCTCTGGTAGCCCTTCCCCGTGACTGAGGCTCAGCCAATTAACAGAGGCTTCTAGATTTCAAACCTTTTAGAAGCTCCTTCAAACCAACCAACCAACCAGACACACACAAGCTCAGCACACAGGAAATAACTCCCCCAGAAGCAGACCTACCCCTAAAATCAAAGGGGCCTCCCCCTTTTTTATGTCAACACCTGCAGTCTCTTCCCTTCTCATAGCAGTTGTACTTGTAAGATTACTAGAGCTCTTTGAGCTTTTTTCTGAGACAGAATCTTGCTTTTTAAGTGCTTTCCTGCCTCTCTCGCTACCTAGTTTCAACAACTTTGTGAGATGTCATCCAGGAGGAAGGACTTTGGTCAGTTTAAGGGAAAAAAAATTCTGAAATGTGGGACCTTTCACCAGATTGCTGTAGTTGCAAGGTTTTTCTTCACCGGAGGATGGAGCCTTAGCAGCATGCCCATTAATTTTCTGTTTTATTCTTTATGACCATTTTTGGTTTTTTTCCCAATTTTCCTCCCCCTTTTCCCCAGTGATTTGAATAGATTGTCTTAGTCCAGAAAAGGCTCTGAATTCCATCTTGCTTTATAATCTTGCAGGAAACTTGGATCATGCCATTTCTCCTCTTTGGTGGTGAAAGTTCAAAGTGTACTACTGCCTAAAGTCCAATGTTTGCTCTGCAATCCATTAGTAGAAGAGAAAAAGGCCACTCCCACAAGAGACTCTCAGTACTGCTCTCCATCACCTGTGCCTAGAAGGAAGCCCAATAAAATGGATTGGGGTTGATCCCAACCCCAAGATGCATTGGACACAGAGATGCTGGCAGTGTGCTGACCCACTTGGCGATACCAGTTATTCTGGTACTGTTGACTATAGCTCTTGAATCTAGCACCATTGGACTCTCCACCAAGAGAGAATCAGCAGAGTGCAAATATGTTGGTGTTACCATATATGCCAGAAGCATTTCAGACAGTGAGGAAGTTATCACTTGTTTTACTTCCATTCCCTGCCGTTCGGGAGCTGTCAGTAATGGCACTGGAGGCAAGAGCTCCCACAGTACCAAGGCCCAAGGTTCCATCAAAAGGGTAGAAAAGGCTCAACTCCTCCCTGTTTGCTGGCAAGCGATTCCTCAGAGTTGGAGGTGGCATTATGTCTTTTGCAGAAGCTGACTCTGCTCCAGCCGGTGATACCCAATGGATGACATTCAACCAGTAGTCTGGCCTCCAGCTCAGTGGCAGATACAACTACTGTGCTGTTTTGGAGCCCCACAGCTTTTTCACAAATCCAGGGATCACAGTCCAGGAGATCCTGTCCCATAAATTGTCATGGGATAAGAGGAAAGGTCCTTTTGTAGATTGATAATTGGTTAAAAGACAAGAATCAAAGGGTCGGAATAAATGGTAAGCTTTCAGAGTGGAGAGAGGTAAATAGTGGGGTCCCCCAAAGGTCTGTCCTGTGACCAATCCTATTCATCTTATTTATAAATGATCTAAAGAAAGGGGTAAACAGTGAGGTGGCAAAATTTGCAGATGATACCAAACTGCTCAAGATAGTTAAGACGAAAGCAGACTGTGAAGAGCTTTAAAAAGATCTCACCAAACTAAGTAATTGGGCAACAAAATTGCAAATGAAATTTAATGTTGATAAATGTAAAGTAAGGCACATTGGAAAAAAATAATCCCAACTATATATATAACATAATGGGGACTAATTTAGCTACAACTACTCGAGAGAGATCTTGGAGTCGTGGATAGTTCTCTGAAAACATCCACTCAGTGTGCAGTGGCAGTCAAAAAAGAAAATAGAATGTTAGGAGTCATTAAAAAAGGGATAGAGAATAAGAGACAATATCTTATTGCCTCTATATAAAACCATGGTACGCTCACATCTTGAATACTGCATACAGATGTGGTCGCCTCATCTCAAAAAATGATATACTGGCATTGGAAAAGGTTCAGAAAAGAGCAAGAAAAATGATTAGGGGTTTGGAATGGGTCCCATGTGAAGATTTCAGCTTAGAAAAGAGGAGACTAAGTGGGGGGGTATAATAGAGGTCTATAAAATCATGACTGGCGTGGAGACAGCGAATAAGGAAAAGTTATTTATTTATTCCCACAGTATAAGAACTAGGGGGTCACCAAATGAAATTAATAGGCAGCAGGTTTAAAAGGAACAAAAGGAAGTTTTTCTTCACTCAGCGCACAGTCAACCTGTGGAACTTCTTGCCAAAAGATGTGGTGAAGGCTAGAACTTTAACAGGGTTCAAAAAAGAGCTAGATTGATTCATGGAGTTTAGGTCCATCAATGATTATTAGCAAGGATGGGTAGGAATGGAATCCCTAGCTTCTGTTTCTTTGGAGGTGAGTGACAGGGGAGGGATCATGGAGGATTACCTGTTGTGATTCCTCCCTCTGGGGCATCTAGTATTGGCCACTTTTGGCAGACAGGATACTGGGTTAGATGGATCTGTGGTCTGACCCAGTATGGCCGTTCTTATGTTGTAGTAGAGTCTATCCCACCACCAGCCTTGGAACAGGGCCAGGTTCTGGTACTGATCCCAATACTGAAGTTTTTAAGAGCTGGCACTGTGTGACCCATTGAGCGCGGAGGGAGAGGACCAGTGTACCATGCCTGTACAAGCTTCTTCTTGGTTCTTTCCCAGTGAGGCAGTTGTGGGAATAAGTATAGCACTCTCTATATAGGGTACACCAGGAGCTTCTCAAAGGGTAACTGAAAACCTAGGGATCTAGGTAAGGGAGATTAGAGCCTTTCATGCCCTAGTGGTTATTCTTGTGGCATCAGTCCCATTATAAGTGGCTTTGCTTTGGAATGAGTCCATTTTGGATCCCATCAAGATCTTATGGCAGATCCCAGTGTCCCTGCAACTAATGGCGAAAAGGATGGAGAAAAAGTACTTAGTTTCAGCCAGTTTGAAGATTTTGGGCCTGTGAACAATTTCATGAAACTGAAGTCCTCGTGGTCTCACTGGCCTCTCATCATCCCTTTCCTGGATCCAGGGGATTGGCATGCCAGCCTTGATCTGAAGGGTGCTTATTTTCACATGTCAGTCTTTCTGGGGCACAGAAGGTTCCTCAGATTTTTTGTGAGCCACGTATACTACTGTCTGCATTGTCAGTGGCCCCTTGGCTGTTCACAGAGTGCATGGCAGTTGTCCCAGCCTTCCTGCGGAGACAGGGTTTTCAGTTCTACCCTTACCTCAATGACTGGCTCATCAGAGGTCAGATCAAGGCTGAGGTGGAGTCCCATATAAAATTAATACAGTTAACTTTCCAGGATTTAGATCTCTTGATAAATATGCAGAAGTCTACTGTCTCAATGGTTCAACAGATAGAATTCATGAGGGCAATCCTAGACTTGGTTCTGGCTAGAACCTTCTTCCAGGAACCCAGTTCTGAGCATTTGGGGTGCTCAGAGACATCTGCAAAAATTGCCCTATCACCATGATAAGAAACTCCCTAAAACTCCTGGGATATATGGCATCATGCACCTGTATGTGGCTCTTGTATAATTCAAAGGGACAGAGGCAGTGGGAACCCACACCTGTGGGGAGCAAAGCAGTCCCTGCTGGTACGGGTTCCCCTCTGTGCATCTTCCTTTGAAATGTGTAAGAGCCACAGGCTCCAAAGGGAGAGGAGCAGCAGTGGGACTAGTGTGAGTAGGACTCTTTCAGTCCGCGCTTGTGTTTTGGTTTTTTTTTTTTCCCCACTGCCCCCGCCTTCCCTGCCCTCTGCGGAGACTGTGCTGGCTTAAAAGCTCGTGCTCCCTCCCCTTGCTGCCTCTCTCCAAGAGAGGCAGCAAGGGATGAAGAAAGCGACTAGTTGAGTTCCTACTTGACTACCCAATAAGCATTTGCTTATAGAGTAGTTGACTAGTCGCTTACAACCCTAGAGCCAACATCATTTGCACGTGGTTGTCATGCTTCTCTCTTTGGTGATAGCAGCCACCCTTCTTTGGTGGTTGTTCAGGAGTCTCATTCTTGAGACGTCAATCATCCATGTCTCTTGTCACAGACGTGTCAGTGATGGGATGAGTGGCTCACTTGTTGGACTCTCAGGATCTCCAGAAGAGCTCTAACTACATATTAACATCAGGTTGATCAGAGCAGCTTTCCTAGCCAGTCAAGTATTCCAACCTGACCTGGAGGATAAATGTGTGTCATTTCTTACAGACAAGACAACAATATTTTTATTATAAATAGGTAGGGTGGAATTACAATCCTTCACCGGTGCCAGAAAGTGCTTCTCTGAGTGGGCTTTGCAGAATTCCCACAAATCTGCCTCAATACCTTAATTAGGGGGTTGTCCCCTGTCCAGAGTTGATTCCCCCTTTGGGGTTGTCCCCCTTACCAGTCGTTGCAACCCCCCTGGTTGCCTCAGTGTTTGGTAGTCCTTGGCCAATCGTTAGGTTTCCTGATGCGTCTGGGTGATCGCCGGGAGGGAAGGGGAACCTGGACCCTCCCTCTCTCCAGGTCCCAGCCCAGGACCCTACGAGCAGGCGTAATTGAAGCCCGGCTCGGCCAGGGGGGCCAATGCCGCAACTCACCGACCCTCGGGTCGTCCTACACCCTTTCCTGGGCTGCTTCCTTCCCTCGGGCCGTCCTCCGTCTTGGCTGCTCCGCTTTCTCCCTGGACATCTGGGGGTCCCGTAGCTTCTCCGTCACCTGGTCCTGGTGGGGGTCTGCCTCGCGGGTCCCTGCCACTCACCACCCCTCTCCTCCCCGGACTCCTGCCCTCCCTCTCTCCCTTGAGGGCGGACGCCCTCCTTTTTAAAGCTGGCGCCCTCTTCCTGGGACATGGTGCATGCGCTTCTCAGACCCCCTCCTCCAGTGCGTCGGCTGGGGGAATCCCTGCACCTGCGCAGGCTGCGGCAGCCAAACAGGCTCGGTAGAGCCATTTGCGTGCTGCGGCGCCGGGGCCCTGCGTCGCTCGGGTGCAGAGCTTAACCCTTCAGCCCCGTCCGCCCCGTCACAACTTCGTATTACTGGGATTAAAAAAGATCTAGCAGATCACCTCAGCAGATCCTTTTCCAACCACCATGAGTAATTCATGCATCCAGATGTTGTGAAAGGCATTTTCCAGAGGTGGGGGACTCCCCAGATCTGTTTGCAGTGAAGCATAATAGGTAGTACCTTCAGTTCTGCTGCTTTCTGCATCTCCGTCCAGGGTCTTTCAGAGACTTTGTTCTCCTTCCTGGGACGGGCCATCTCTTTTACACATTTCCTCCCATCTCTCTAATACACAAGGTCCTGCTGAAGGTTAGAAAGGGCACATTTGATCTGGACACATCAGCACTGGTACAGCATCTTCCTAGACCTCTTGGTGGAAACAACAATCTGCTTGCTTCCATTTCCAGACCTGATCTCTCAGGGTCATGGCTGCCTATATCATCAGCTTGTGCAAAAACGGAGACTAATTAATTATGCAAATGAGGCATGGCGATATTCCATGCTTAGCCTCATTTGCATATTTTTTGCGCAAAATGGGGGCAGTGTAGATATAGCCATCCGAACCTCCAGTCCCTTCTTCTCAGAACTTGGAAGAACTCTGGAACTGGACTGATAGAGCAGCAGGAATGCAGTTAGTAAAGAAAACTACAGGCAAACAAATTGTCTTTTCCCACTCAGATTAAAAAGGAGGATTTCAAGGTAAATCAAATAGTGGTTATTTAAGCTTTGAAACATAACACTTAGTGGTCAGTGGAGCTGGTGAAAAACCAGGATGTTTTTCCCCCCTTTGAATTTTTCCCTTAAAAAAATCAGCTGTACTTCTAAGAGTGTTTTTTTTTTTTTAAATGAGGAAGACGATAATAGAGGCTCAACTTAAATGTAGACCCCAAATTAGATATGGTAAAAGAACCCAAAAAAGTGCCACTGTTGCTTTACAATGAGTAAAAGAAGCAGTGAGAGAGAAAAGGCATCATTTAAAAAGTGGAAGTTAAATCCTAGTGCTGCAGCCGGGAGCAGCCAAGCAGGACCAGCCTCTGCCTGCGGTGGGAGCCACTCTAGCCTGACACCACCAGTGGCCCCCTGCCCATCCCCGTTAAGTGGTGATATGCAGCGTCAGTACTGCATTTAACTTTCTAACCAATTAAATGATACTTTACATCCCAACTGAAGACCAGGACTTTAACAGGGTTTAAAAAAGAACTAGATAAATTAATGGAGGATAGGCCTATTAATGGGTATTAGTCAGGATGGGCAGGGATGGTGTCCCTAACCTCAGTTCGTCAGAAGCTGGGAATGGATGACAGGGGATGGATCACTTGATGATACCTATTCTGTTCATTTCCTCTGGTGCACCTGGCATTGGCTATTGTCAGAAGATACTGGGCTAATTGGGCCTTTGGTCTGACCCGGTATGGTCATTCTTATGCTCTTATGTAAGACTGACTTCAATTGGTAGCATAGCTTTTTCAAATTGGAAAAAACTGGCTGGATAATAAGCTAAGTTTACATGAAAACGCTTTTTAGAATGGTCAGAAGACAATTTGTGTCTTTAGGCACAAAAATTCTTCCTCTTTTTGTGGTGACAGTGCTTGTTCTTTATGATCAAATAGGCTAGGGATTGCTGTTCTGAAGCTGCTGAAGAAGCAGTTTGTATGAGAGAGGTGTTTTATGCATTTTAATGAGGTATTAAGCAATCCCCCAAATCCAGGAACAGAGTGAAGTCTCATAGTTGACTATAATCAAAAATCTTGTGACTTTAGGGTCGCTCAGCAATTTCTGCTGTATTCCATAACATTCCTCAAATTCTAAAATTAAAAGTTCACTTCCCTTTGACAGTCTTATATCTTGGTACTTTGTAAATACATAGCTGTGGCACTCTTAATCTGGTTTTGCAGCAAAGTGTGAACTCTTTTCTTCCTCCTACAGTTAGCAAAGTACAAACATCAGATCCTAATTAGGGCTATTTATATGCTAATATTAATAAGCACAAGAAATGAAAATTAAATGCAAGACTATATTAAAACAACAAAGTTGCTCATTTAAAAAATCAGATTCTTGCATCAGTATGAATTTAGCCATGTTGTGCAGCCTGAGTATTTTGTGGTATAGCTCTAAGCATAAGCACTTGGCTAAGAGAAATAAGGTATAATGCTCAACTTGATGACGTTTTTCTGTCTTAACAGAATAATTTGAATATCATATCCTATCAAGTAAAAAATTTCAGGGAACGTTCTAGGCATCAGTGGACAGAAACCTGTTGATTTTTGGTAAAAATTTAAAAAAAAAAAAAAAAAAGAAAGGACTTGGGGGTTGGGGGGTACGGGACACAGAGCCTTTTACATCTGGTTAGCCAAGTCATTTGTTTCAATTGTCTGTAATTGGTCTGTGGATCAAAGAACCAGTTGATGGCAGCAGTTGACATTTTCCAGCATAACAATATCCCCATTTCAACTTGCTCTTTCTCCCAGTACAATTTAAAATAACTGACTGCCTTTAAAATAATTGTCAGCCTTGAATGACTTATCTCCTAAACACAAGGGAAAGAAATAGGGACATACCAAGCCACTAAATGCTGGGTAGGAGGAATGAAGGGCACATGGAGTTCCTGGTTGGGAGGGCAGAGGCATGGGAGAATAGGGACAATGGTATGGAGGCAGGGAGAGATGGGGGGAGGAGGTTGCAGGGGACATGCTCTTGGTGTGTTAGAGGCAAAATGGGGAGACACAGAGATTTGGAAAGAATGGTGTACATACAGGGTCTATACCACACACTTATTTCAAAATCTATTCCGGAACAAATATTCTGAAATAGCATGTCTACACTACAGGGAAGCCTCAAAATTAGTCCGAGGCAGGTTTCCCTAATGTGGATGTGCTACCTTGATTTAGAGCCCTGGGAGGCACTGGGGAGTAATTACTTTGAATGTCCCTGGGGAGGAGTATTTTGAAATGGCAGCAGTGGAGCGTCACCACTCACCCTGTTTTGAAATAGCTATTTTGGAATAAGTGTTATTCCTCGTGCAATGATGTTTACAGATTTTGAAATAAGCTATCATTTATTTTGAAATAACAGAATTGCTGTGTAGACGCTTGCATTGTTAGTTAGAAATAATGTCAGTTATTTTGAAATAACTGTGCGGTGTAGACACACCCTCTGAGTCCCAGATATAAGCTAAATTTCTGAAATGAGTAGATAGGGTGGAGCTTATGGGGGAATAGAACAATTCAAAGAGCCTCTAGTATGTGCAATGCAGTTGACCTACAGAAGCATTAAAGTATTCAGTCCTCTAGTATAGTTTTAAAGAGGAACAAGGAAGAGAATAAAAAGTAAACAGAATGTTTACTTTAAAAATAATTTAGCCTGCCATCAGATCTTTATTTAAGGTGGTAACTGTTATATGTTTTGTGGTTCTTGTCATTGTTCATACCCAATTGTTTTATTGTGCCAGTAGTGTAGTTTCATCTCATCTAGATGTGGGGAAGTTTTTTTTTTTTTTTTTAAACATGGCTTACATTTTTAGCAGCATTCATTTAATTCACCAATGATTAACTTTTCATATTTGAAATGTAAATATATTTAGCCCAGTCAGATTGTCAGGTTTCTTAAATAATCTGCTAATTTTTCTATAAACTGAAAAAAGACAGACGGTTGCTGCTCACTGAGAGCAGTATTGCTGTTGAGATGTGAGACCAGACTAAACTCTGTAAGCAAAACTGGATTTAGGGGCAGGCAACCAGTGTGCCAGGCTTAAGATGTGCTGGGCTTGGAGTGCTGTTTTTGTTAGCAGCAAAAATGAAAATAGAATGTTTGAAGTAAAATGTTTTGGGTATTCTGTATGTGGATTTTTTTTTTCACTAACCTCCTAAAATGTTCCGGACCATTGTAGAATCTTATGGAACTTTCCAGACTTTCTGAGAACTATATTTTCATTGAACCTCCTAGTATATTGTCATCCATACTTTCACATGTTTATAAGGGGTGGAGCATTGCCAGTCAGTGAAATAAAGAATGAAGTGAAGTGGGGGCCCAGCTCCAATATTATGAACCTTGTTGGTTGTGAAAGTGTACTTGTATTTTAAGGTTTGAAGAATATAAGTAGTGACTAATACATGACACGTTTAATGAGATACCTGAGATCTTTATCAAACCTCTATCTATGCAACAATATAAAAGAAACATTACTTCTTTTGCCAGGCTTAGTACATAATGTATATAAGAGTGCAGAATATAGACTTTTGCTCTAACATTGTCTATTTTCCCCAACAGAAAATAAATGATGTCCCTCAAAGAAGCCTTTGGAGCTTAGTATAAGAAGTGAAAAGCTTAATTGTAATCTACTGTGTGGCAAGGGGCAAATTTGATGGGTAAATATCTGAAACAGAATAACACATACCCGGCTTTATGTATTAGTGCAGAAGAAATTGGGGGGTAAAATATAAATGATGGAATTAGCAGATTTACCTCAAGATTAGGAATAGAAATATAAGGAAAGTGATTGAGAATTGTCCAGTTTTCGTAGCAGTGTAAAGGAGAGTGATGATAAAAAGAATGTGGCTCACATGAAAATGAAAATAATGACAAAAAGCTGTTTTAACTGAAAAGGAGAGAACAATACAGAATAAGCCTTTCATGACAGAAACAGCAGTGGAAAAAAATTGCACACCACAAATTGATACTGTACATCAGATCCTGCTTTATGGCTGTTGATCCTAAACTCTGCCAACATTGATTGTACGATTTTGCATGGACTGGACAAAATCAAGGACAAAATCTGGACAAAAATCCATTTTGCATGGACTGGACAAAATCTTTCCAGTAAATGAGTAGAAATGATACTTCTCTAAGTCACATTGTGAAGGAGTTCTTGAAACTGATGAGAAACGGAATCAGTGTAGACTAATTTACTTGAAATCAACTGATAGTGTTCTGTTTTTGTTGCAGAATATTTGACACAAATGCCAAATTGTTGCTTATGCTTTTTGAGTACAATTACTAGTATAACATAGTTGATGCTCTGAAGCAACATGAAAAGTCATCTGGCCATTTTACAGCCTATTCCAAATCGATGGAGTTAGAGTCCAGGCTCAAGTTGAATAAACAAGTAACTGCAACAAACCAGTGCATTATTAGTGTTGAAACCCAGCATTGGAGAAATATACTTGAGGGTCTGATCTAAAGTACAGAATAATTTGGCTTTCTGGTGCTTTTGGGTCAAGTTGTTCATGAAACATAATGGTAAGTTCCTCAGTTTGGTAGTGCTTCTTGGGAAATATGATGTCATGTGTCAGCACCTACACTGAATAATTCATAAGGAGCTATGGACCATTATTGGAGCAAAACAATTCAAAACCAATTGGTTGGCTTATGATAAGAAAGATGCTTTCCTGAGCCACATCAATCTGTTATTAAGCCAAGTACTATTCCATCATAATAGATGGCACTCCTGATATTAGTCACAGGGAAAAGATGTCATTTACAGCAAGATTTGTTGGTGAAGAAAATGACAGTATCTTAGTAAAGGAACACTTCATCTCTTTCCAGTCTGTGAATGACTGTCCTGGGAAAAAACAACAACAAATGGTCTAGTAGCACTTTATAGACTAACAAAACATGTAGATGGTATCATGAGCTTTCGTGGGCACAGACCACTTCTTCAGATGACTGATCATCTGAAGAAGTGGTCTGTGCCCACGAAAGCTCATGATACCATCTACATGTTTTGTTAGTCTATAAAGTGCTACCAGACCATTTGTTGTTTTTTTCTGTAACAGACTAACTCGGCTACCCCCTGAAACTCTTGTCCTGGAAAAGGCATAGAAGAACTGTTTCTGAATATTTTGAATGAGGATAAAATAAAGCTTCAGGACTCTATATAGTTAAGGCTATAACAGTGATGGGAATATGAAGGGAAGGAACAGTGGTGTCCAGGCGAAGATCTTTGCACTGAATCCAAGAACTTTCTTGGTGCGTTGTGGCTACCATTCATTCCACCTGGTTGTCGGACATAAAATCATAGAATCATAGAGCTGGAAGAGACCTCAGAAGGTCATCAAGTCC
>CM057848.1:69065369-69077230 GCA_030068395.1 Apalone spinifera
CTACTGCTTTGATGAGAAGTTACCTTGATTTTTGTTTTGGCCTGTGGAGATAATGGATTTGAATGTGCCATCACTTCTGACAAAGAAAATGGTGGAAAAGAGTTGAGCCTGTCTTCAAGGAAACTAGGATTGATCTGAAGAAGAGACAGTTTGGTTATGAGGGCAGAGATGAGGTGTTGGGAAACTTGGAAGAAAAATTTGAGAGGAAGTTTTTGTGCCTGTATACAAGTGTCCAGGAGTACTCATGAAGAGTGAAGAAATGAAGAACCACAGAAAGACCTGGGGTTTTTTTTTTAATGACCTTAGTAAGCTACTAGCAGACAGAAAAACATTCTCTTCAACAATTATCTGGATCTTCACTGAATGCTAACACACGGGGAATGTTTGGATGCCAATAAAGATTTCTGTGTTGCATTGGAGAGCATCCACCACACTGTGCAACATGGGAAGCACTCTCCACTCCAAGTTCTCCAGTTCATTCATGATGCAGAGCTGAAGGATGCTTTTCCTAATATGTGGATATCTTTGAGGTAGGGATGTTAAATATTGGTTAATTGAATAGTCAGTTAGCCTCATGAATTCTTATCAGTTACTCAACTATTCTGTAATCCCTGAGGGTGGGGATGGCAGCCAGTGCGCTCCAGCCCCACTCCTGAGGAGCCCCCTACCATGCTGCTGTCTATGTATCAGAGGCAGCAGCAGCACGGGGTGCCAGGCAGGAGCTGGTCTGTGAGGGGAGACTGTTTAAAAATTAGCTCTCCTTGTGGACTGGATGGCTGTAGTCTTGTGCTGCTGCCTCTGATACAGAGAGCAGCAGCACAAAGTGGTAGCAGCCCTTGTCTGGGGGATATGGGGGCTGAGTTCCCGTACCTAGCGTGAGCTAGAACTGAGCTCGGCTGCCTGCCTGTCTGGCTCCTAATACGCTTTAAATGCAGAGTCACAGTGTGGGTAGGTCCCAGACCCCCCCTCCCCCCATGAGCCAAGACTGAGAGAGGCTGCTGAAAAATTTAGCAGCGGGGGGAGGAGGAGGGGAGAGAGGAGGAAGAGAATGTGTGTAGTCTTTAGCATTAACCTATAAGCTTTTGCTTATCGGTTAATTGACTACACTATTACATCCCCACTTTTAGGATTCTGTTCATGCTGGCTGGTCATAGTCATGAGTGGTGACTTCAGAGTTCATTAAACTATATCTTCAGTCAATGATGAGAGATTGACATTGCTTGCTGTTGATCACTTGAAAATGCCATTGGCCAGTCTTTGGAACTGTGCTCTTCAATTTGTGAGGACAAAGGCAAGAAAAGCAACTTTTTCAACTAAAGGACTGGGGTTAACATTCTTAGACTGTCACGTACTGTAGCACTATTTAATACTAGTTCACTCAATGTTCATGCAAAATTCAATTTCTTCATGTTAGTACATTTCTATTATTAAAATGAAAATGTTTCTATAGGTTTGGAGGAAACTAATTTTTTATTTATGTATGCATGAATCAAATACAGATTTATAGATCTAACGTACAAATTTATCATCTTGTATGGCAGGGATCAATCATACATGCAAATCATGTATCAAAGTCTTGAAATGAGCTCCTAATAGGGCTGTCAAACAATAAAAAAATTGTGTGCTTAATTGTTCTGTAAAACAATAATAGAAAACCATTTATTTAAATATTTTTGCATGTTTTCTACATTTTCAAATATTTTTATTTGTTACCATGCAGAATAAGAAGTGTATAGTACTCATGTTATATTTATTTTTATTACAAATATTTGCAGTGTAAAAAACAAAAGAAATAGCATTTTTCCATTCTGCTATTACTAGAACTGTAGTGTAATCCCTTTATCATGAATGTTCAGCTTACAAATGTAGAATTATGTAAAAAACCACCCCTTGCTTTCAAAAATAAAACCATGTAAAACTTTAGAGCCTAGAAAGTCTACTCAGTCCTACTTTTTGTACAGCCAGTTGCTCAGACAAGCAAGTTTGTTTACATTTACAGGAGATAATGCTGCCTTCTTTTTGTTTTGTCATCTGAAAGAACAAGTATTTGCGTATGGTGCTGTTATAGCTGACATCACAATATACTTACTTGCCAATTAAGCTAACCATTTGTATATTTCTTCGTACATCAGTCACCATTCCAGAGGACATCTGTCTATGCTGATGATGCATTCTGCTGGAAAATGTTCCAAAACACACACACGCATTTTCATCATCTGAGTCAGATGCCACTAACAGGTTGATTTTCTTTTTTGGTGGCTGGGGTTCTGTAATTTCTGCATCAGAGTGGTGCGCTTTTAAAACTTCTGGAAGCATGCTTTTCACTTTATCCCTCTCATATTTTGGAAGACACTTCAGATTCTTAAACTTTGGGTCAAGTGCAGTAGTTATCTTTAGAAATTTCACATTGGTACCTTCTTTTCATTTTGCCAAATATGCTGGGAAAGTGTTCTTAAAATGAACAAAATGTGCTGAATTGTCATCTGAGTTTGCCATGCCATGAAATATATGGCAGAACACAGGTAAAGTAGCAGAAATATACAGTTCTCTCCCATGGAGTTCAGTCAAATTTAATTAACACTTTTTTTTAACAAGCATCTTCAGTATGGAAACATATCCTCTAGAATGGTGGCTGAAGCATGAAGAGGCATACAAATGTTTAGCATATCAATGCCAGCTGTAAAAGTGAAAGTGAGAACAGACATTCTCATATGGTAAAGAGAATTGTGAATAAGAAGCGGGCAGCGTTATCTCCCATAAATGTAAACAAACTTATTTCTCTTAGGGTGCATCTACACAGCAGAGCTTAATTTGAAATAAGCTACGCAAATTGAGCTATGTCAATTGTGTAGCTTATTTTGAAATTGGGAACATCAACACAGCACTTATTTTGAAATGGAGCACTCTTCTTCCAATTTCCTTAGTCCTGGTACAATGAGGGTTACAGGAGTTGGAGTAAGAAGTCCTTCAGCTTGACAGTATTTTGACATTATTTCGAAATAATGTTGCTGTGTAGATATACCCTCTGTGATTGGCTGAACAAAAAGTGTGATTGAATGAACTTGTAAACTCTAAAGTTTTACATAATTTTGGTTTTGAGTGTAGTGTAAGATACACTCTCAAGATAGAGATTGCACTATAGCAATTGTATGAGGTAATTTCTACAGTGCAAATATGTGTAATAATAATATAAATTGAAAACTATACCCATTGTATTCTATTATAATTAAAATCAATATATTTGAAAATGTAGAAAAACATCAAAAATATTTAATACATTTCAATTGGTATTCAATTGATTAACAGCACAATTAACAGCACAGTTAAAATGTGATTAATGATTTAATTTTTTTAGTTAATTGCAGGAGTTTAATGGACAACCCTTGCTACTAATGCAATAAAAAATGTCTTAAACGGTTTAACAAATGCATGGATGGGTGTGAATTGAAGAGGAATGCTATGTGGACTAGGGTTGGCCCTGTCTGTAAAGCGTAGTAGTTTTTATTTTATTTTATTTTTATTTATTTATTTTATTTTTGGTCATCCACAGATGAGATTGAAAACTATTTGAAAGTACTCTTTCATTATTCTTGGCTGTTACACAGTAGAAGTTTCTCTGTATTTTAAAATCAAGATGGCAGAATAATTGTAGCTGTACACTGGGAAGTTGTGTTTTTTTTTTTGTTTTTTTTCTTTTGCACTATGATTCAGCTTTGGGGTTTTAACACTTGGCTAGTTTGTGTAATGTTACTGCTTTTGCAAAGATATCTGATCTAAAATTTTGTTTTGCATGTCTTGCCATTGTTTCTAAAATTAGCTTAAAATTGTGATGTTCTGTTTAGTGTGGATGAACAGAAGTATTTTGGAGATAAATAAACTTTGGTATTTAATAGTGGCCCTTTTGAAAGCTTAAAGCCAAATTCAGTATTGTAGTACATGTGTGGTGCTTTTGCTGCAGTCATAGCTGGGCATAAATAGGAAAGGATAGAATTGGGCTCATAGACTGAATTCTGTGTGCTTTGGAAACTCTGGTCTGAGTGTTTTCCTGTTGATGTCACATATCTCACTTAGTAATGTTAATAGGAATCACTTGCCAGCCTTAGCTGGGAAAATCGAAAGGCGTTTGACAAACACATCTGATTGAGGCTAACTCTTATTTTATTGCACTAGGATTTACAGGTAGATCTCACGTTAGCATTAATAAGAATCATTTGCACAAGTGCCTACACAAAAATAAGAGCAGGCCCCTTACACTGTCATATGGATAACTGATACGTTTTTTTTTAAAACACTAGTCCTCTCTGAGTTATTGAAACATGAGTCCTGAAATCAGGGGATAGTGATTGACATATGAATTACAATCAAATATTTTTGTTATGCCTTACAAAAATCGTATGTACCTGGAGCAAGTAAGGTGTGTGTGTGTTTTACTGTCAGACCAAGTTAAAAATTCATATTTAATCATTTTCATAGTGTGCAGTTATCATATATGCTACAGCCCACAATGTGTTACATGCTTTCCTTATAAGGTGGATGGTTGCTGCTCTGAGTAGCTGATAATGTGAAGACAGAGAGCACAGGGGACTTCCCACATAGCATTTTCACTCTGACCTGTGGGGGTTTTCCCCATATAAATGTATGGGTCATTATTAGCTTTCTCTAGAAACAACAAGATTCACTAAAAGTACAATAGGAGTGTGTCTTTAAGATGCTCTTTCATGTGAACAAGTTTGGGGACTTACAGATGAGCATAGGGAGGGTGTAATATGCATTGGAGTTGTATAAAAGACCGTATAGAGGTGAATGAGTGAAAATCTGATTAATGGACTGATAAGATAGGGAGAATAGGGTGTGGGAGCACAGATAAGAAATTATAGGTAGGGTGAGGTAGAGTTATATAGCATTTTTAAAGTGGTGAGAACAAGCCTAAACTTGGTGTAAAATATCATATGGTAAGTCAATACAAGTATTCAGTAACGTTGTCATACTGGTCAAAGAAGGTAAGTCTAGCAGTGGCATTTTATACAGGACTGAAAGGGTAGTGTGTCCATCCATCCATTCAGTGATAAATATGTTGCAGTTATTAAATGAGGGGATGAATGAGACAGATGGCTCTGGTGAAGGGGAATGGACAGATCTTGGAGATGTCACAGAGGAAGAACCAACGAGATTGTTTGTTGGCATAGTTTTATTGCAGTTTTGCTGATTAATAGACACTTTTTTTTTCTGAGACCCATGTTACAGGGCTTGTCTAAGTTTCACTTAGTTTACAACTGATTCCTTACATGGTTCACAGATATTTCCTAGCTTTGTGGTTATAACTTGCATCAGCTTTATCATGAACAGAACTGTAATTGGTTTCTAACACGATTATTTTTCTGTATAGATAGGATGGCCTTACAGTGTCTGAGTTAGTTCGACCAATCAAATCTGTGCATGAAGACTTCCCAAGGTGCATTGCATCATGTGAGGAAATAGTTACGGTGCAATGCGATAGTCCTCTAACTTTGGAAGGAATAACTGAGACAGTATGGGATATCTGCCCAGAAGTCTCCCAGATGTATTGACTTAAACACAGTTGTGGATTGGCCAACACTGCTATGCTGGGAAAAATATTGCTGCATTCACTGAATTGTGTTAGCTTTGTCAAACACAAGTTAGGTCTTGATTATGCTTAATGTAGGTCTATCTGTATTGTAGATAGAGCACTAAATCATCATGTATAGTCAAAGCCTCTGTCAATACTAGTTCCTGTTTAGAAACATCCTGTTTCTAGAAATAGAAAAAATGTGATTGGAAATACTGGGCTAAATGTGATGTTTCTTTCATATCTCACATTTCATAAGGGTTTTTTATTACAATAAATTTATATTTTATAACTTAAAGCGTACAATGAGTGTCTGATCTCCATAAAAGAAAACTTTGTTATATAATATACCTTAGTATGACGATTAAAACTGCTATGTAAAAAGTGCTGTGGAAATATTAAATATTTAGGCCCCAATCCTGCAAATACTTGTTTTTTATTAACTTTAAAGATGTGTATTGTCCTTTTGAAGTTTGTGGGAGTTACTCATACATATAGTTAATCACAGGTTTTAGGATTGGGGTCTTAATTTTTATAATATGCCTGTGAGAGGTAAGCAAGTATTCTCATTTTAGAAACTGGGACAGAAGTGAAAATTGACCCGCAAAGGTGGGGATATATGTGCCTTTTTTGTTTTTGTATATAAAGAAAGCCTAGAAAGGGTATAAGTGGTTTCTTTTGTTCAGGAAAAGAAATTTTTGGGGATTCTTCTTGTTTGTTTTTACATTAGAAATATATTGTGCCTCCTGCTTTTCCTGTAATAGGAATATGGGTTTGCAAATAAAACCTGATTTAAAATGTTGGAAATTTTTATTAGGAGTGTTAAAAGTTTTGTTTTTTATTGACAATTTTTCAGCTTAGACATTTGGAAGAAAATCTTTAAAGAGTTCTCTTTAGGTTGGTACAACTGTTAAACAGTCAAGAGTCAAGCCCCAAAAACTGTGATATTGGCTTAAAATTTTAAGATTAAAAAAGGATTTTTGAGGTTCATTTTGGCTTTTGATCTTAAAGGGCTTTCTTGAAAACGTGACCCAAATGTTTCTCTACAAATGAAGCATTTTTTAAAAAAAAAGCGAGATTCTAGCAGCAGAAGCTTTCAGAAAAACATCAAATATTGTGAGACTTGGTCTTGCTTATTTAGGGATGAGAGAGCTTGCAAGTCATATTTCTTGGTTCTCCAAGGGAAATCTTGAACAAAATGGAAAAGGCAAGACTTGATATTTTTGAAGTAAAACATTAGCAAAGTAGACTACTTTTCCTATTCACTTTAAAAACAAAGCAAAACATTGAACTTTTCATTCCTTAGTTATAGGATAAATGGTAGTGACTCTTTATTTAAATTGCCTGACATTTTTGTGTGTGTGTGGGGGGGGGGTGGGGGTGGCGCTAAAGCACTCTGACTCCGTGGTTTGTGGCAAGAATCTAAATTTAAGAGGGAGGATAGTACTGGAGTCATAGAGATGCCTTGTATACACACAAATCTTGTTAGGTAGGGCAAAGGATGAGCTGTCTAAAATCACCATTATGGCTGCATGTCTTAGAATTATATGTCCCTAGGAATGACTTGGTAAACAAATATGTAAAAAAGAATGCAAAGACTACAAAGTCTAGTACCCAAAAGTTAGGAAATGCCAAAATTAAGTTTGCCTATAAAAATCTTAATTTTGTCATCTAGTGAATATACATTTATAATAATCTTTACTTGCATGGTCATTTACATGTATAATAATATTTAATTGCATGGTCATGCTCTGCTGTTAATTCAGTGTGTGACTTTGAGCAAGTTACATTACCTCTTAGTTTTGTTATGTTTTCCCATTTGTAAAGTAAGGAAGTAATATCTATCTACCCCACAGGAGTATTATGAGGATTATTTCAGTAATATTTGTATATAAAGTACTATAAAAATATTGAGTACTCTGAAAAATTAAATCCTAGATGTCTTAAGTGCCCAATTACTGAGGCACTCAGTATTATTGGAGTCTTTTTTGCAAATTTTGCCTTTAATCTCAGTGTGCCTCAGTGTCCTGTTAGTGTTAAATCTACTTCATAGGGTTTTTGCTGAGGAATTTTTTTTTTTTAAGATCAGGATTTTCTATGGTGCTCATTTCTAATAGTATAGGTTTTCTCACAAATACTACTTTATGCATTTCATGGCTTGGTTGGTATGCAGCAAATAGGACCTGGGGCTTACATGAATGATAAAGGTAAAAAGAAATATTGAATGAATACCTCAATATTCAATATTTTGGAAGCACTGACCATCCTCTTCACTGAATGAGGCAGAGTTCCTGTAGGAAAAATAGTATATGATCGTGTAATTAAATACTGCATCATGATGTATGTACATGAGGGAAGAATTAAGGTTTCACAAGCAGTCTTAAGCTCTGAAGGCAGCAGTGTAAAAATTAGGGTGGCAATACTGTACTATTCTACCCTTACTTAGGCATTGTTGCCTTCAGAGCTGAATGGTCAGAGAGTGGTAGCTGTTGACAAAGGGCCCAGCTCTGCAGGCTGCAGCCAAGAAGTAAGTGTGGCAATGACATACCACATCATTCTTTCTTCTGTGCTGCTGCTGGTGGGTCTCTCTTCAAAACTGGTCTTCTGGCCAGCAGCTGCCACTTTCTAGTTGCCCAGTTCTGAAGGCAGTGCTGTTATCAACAACAATGTGGATGTTATGGTAGCAGTACCACAATAACCTTGCAACCCCTCCTCATCACCCCACAAGTCCTTTTTGGGTTAGGACCTTCTCAATTATAGCACTTGAAATTTCAGATTTAAATAGCTGAAATCATGAAATCTATCACTTTTTTTAAAACTGTATTTCTGTGAAATTGACCATAATGGACTGTGAATTTGGCAAGGCTTTAGTCATATATAAGTGATTTGTCCAAGGCGCAAATCACTTATATGTGTGATCCCCTGGAGTTTGTGATCCATAGTCCTTTGAGTCTATGGCAGGGGTGGGCAACCTTTTTGGGGTTGGGGACCACACATAAGTGAGAAGCAAAAAAACCCAACCAGCCAAATGAAAAAGCAACCACCCCCACATCCTCACTGACATGGCCCCTGATTAAGGATGTTAACAACCATCTTGTACGTTTCAAAGCTGGCACACCACAGGAAGCCCAGGATCAGCTGGAGAGTCCCCAGCTGATCCCGGGCTTCAGGCAGCTCTGCTGCTTTGAAATGCCTCACAGAGCCCAGGGTCAGCTGGGGAGTCCCCAGCTGACCTGGGCTCTATGCAGCATTTCAAAGTGGCAGCACCGCTTGGAGCCTGGGATCAGCTAAGGACTCCCCAGCTGACCTTGGGCTCCGTGTGGCATTTCGAAGTGGCTTGGAGCCTGAGATCAGTTGGGGACTCTGCGGCTGGCCCTGCTTTTCAAAGGGGCAGTACCGCGCGGAGCCCTGGGGTCAGCTGTGCGGCACTGCCACTTTGAAATAGCCCCCTCTTTCTCCCCTCTTGCTGCCTCTATCTGTTAGAGGTGGCTGGGGGGGGGGGGGGAAGCGACTAGTCGACTATCTGATAAGCATTTGGTAGTCGACTAGTCCTTAACATCCCGACCCCTGACTGAGGAGAAAGACACTCCTCACATTCCCCTCACACACCAGATCCTGGGGCGGGGGGCAGCCTAGTAGATTTTGTGTGCTCCAGCCCCCACAGTAGGCCAGTGAGGGGGCTGCAGTGCCAGTGCTGGCTCCCCAATGCTGGGGGGGACCCTGAGCCTTGGGGGCCAGATCCGGGCAAGCTGAGAGCCACATCTGGCCCCTGGGCCTTAGGTTCCCAACCTCTGGTCTACGGGTTCTCAAGTTGAGGATTACAACCTTCCTTCTCCCACCCATCCCTTCTGAGTCAGGTAATTACAGAAAAGTGTCTGGGTTGTAAGTATTCTGCCCTTTCCATATCAGTAGACTGAAAGGGGGTGGGATTCTGACTTGATGGAAGTCCCAAGAATGGAGTACAGTCACAGCACTTAGTCTTGCTTTGACTCTAAAAATGTGTGATTCCTTCTTCAAAGCAGAGAAAAATAAAATCAATGGTTTTTTGAAATTGCTACAAATGAATGTTGATTTTATTTTCCTAAATAAAAATTGAGAGTTGCTCACGCAAAGGTTGTAGATGTAGATGCATTGTGAAAGCTGCTTTGCTTAGCTTTTCAGAGCCACAGCCTTTTATAGCACTTAGGTATAGTTGCAAGCTTAGTATGTTGTTGCTGAAAAAAAGGCATATTGTGTTTGTGGTGATTAAATGACCTCATTGTGTGGGCTTTAGAGACTAAGAAGGGGCTGCTGATGAAGGAAAAAATGTAACGAAGTGTGGGGTTTAAATGACTGAGAAACCACTATAGTTTGTGCATTAAGGCTGATCTCTAAATAACTGCTAGTGATAGAGATATTTCTACCTTGCACTGCTTCTATCCAAAATTCTGTTGTTTAGGTTGCTTATTGTACCCTTTCACAGAACTAAACCCCTCAAAAAAAAAAAAACTTCAACGAATCAACATTAACACAACTTAAAAAAAATGAATCTAAGTGTCATACCAAGAAAAAGATTAATTTTAACACAATCAAATAATTATGACATTGAGGATATGCATATTTGCCACTGAAGAGTAGGCATTACATTTCCTGTCCAGATTCCTCCCCAGTTGTGTAAATAAGTTAGCAAGTGCAGACTGTCTTCTGCATTTGCATTGAATCCTATTGACTTTGGCGGGAGTGCACATGATCACAAGTCTGTACTAATGCATGTAGTTGTAGGTTTGAGATTCCAAGCTTCAGCTCTGCAGTGGGATATCATTGATCACATTGTAGGATTGGCACTTAAGATAAGGTTTGTATTTACAGCCAGATTTTTCTGGTAAAGTTGTAAAATGTGTGTTTGGATTTTAACTCTGTGACAAAGTTAGCTGCGCCTAAATATAAATGAGAATACATTTGTAACCATCATAGTAAATATTTTGGAGCAGATCATTGTAATCCAGGTGTGTATGGAGTAAGGCCCTAAAAACATTTGACCCCAAACTTTGCTATGGTTCGTTGGTTACATAGACATGTAGAAAAGAGTGACTGTCAGTTGTGTTTTCCTTTAGATAAAGTGATCCTTTTTTAAAATTGCCATTCCATTATTGGCAAAGGAAAACCCTCACTTCAGTGCTTGCTCTTCAGTCTAGTTTAGAATTACTGGAAAAGAATAGAATTGTAAGCCACCTCAGTTCTTCCCTTGTTATATATTAAGCTTTTCCCCTCTCTCTTCTCAAGTGGATTTCATATTTGTCTACCACATCTTTTTAAAGTAAATCATTTTGCACATTTACTAATCCCTATATTTCCATATTTTTGTTCTAAACTCTAATTAAATGTTATATGATGATTCTCTTGTTTTTGTTTTATTCTAGGGGGGGGCTAGTGAGCAGAAGAGGAAAATCTGTTTTCCAGAACTGGTAAGTACTTCTCTGGTGCTAAATAAGTAATAATCCTGAATGTCCAATATGCTTTTATTTAAGAGCTAACATCCATAAATGAAGCAAGAAATGTTGATGTTTGATTGAAACAAAAAATCTGAGCAGTTTTGCAAACAAAAACAATTTTAAAAAGCTGACTGTAACTTAGATGTTGCTAACTAAGGTCCCAATCCTGCAAGATCATTGTCCTGTTTGCAGGACTAAGGCTTATGATTTCAGTACTTCATAGGTCCTATAGGATCCTGATTTGGATAACCTGTTAAAATGTAAAGACATTAGTGCTTAAAATTGTGTCAGGATCCTACATGAAGGAAAGTGGGACTAATGGCAAGAGTTTAGGATCTCAGAACTGAATCTAGGGTTCAGAGACTGTCTGAGGATCAAGAGTCAAGCCTCTCATCAGAACCAGAGACAGCTTAGTTACAGATATTGGGAACAGTTTTGGGGCTCCAGGAGTTGATCAGGAGTCAGAATACAAATCAGAGCCAAGGTCAGTCCTAGGAATACAGATAGGGTTGCTAGGTGTCTGGTTTTCACCCGGACAGTCCAGTATTTGTGGGCTCCATCCAACAAAAAAACCCCAAAAACGGGAAATACTGCACATGTGCAATGTCTGGTATTTCCTGTTTCCCTGGGATGGAAGCCCGGTGAGGACAATTTTCCCCTGCCACATCTGGCGGGGGAGTGAGGAGTGCGGCAGAGTCTAGCAAAGGGAGGCAGGAAGGAGCAGTTGCTGGGCGCCACCCTACGGAGGTGCCGGGCTGGGGTGGGAGCGGAGTGCATGCTGCTCTGGCCCATGTGACCAGCAG
>CM057848.1:69088013-69098671 GCA_030068395.1 Apalone spinifera
CTTGATGACCTTCTGAGGTCTCTTCCATCTCTATGGTTCTATGATTCTATGATTACCATGGACCGATGGATCCTTGAAATCATAAGATCGGGGTATACCATCCCCTTCACTTCCCTCCCCTGAACCTCCCCATTTTCTCTGTCCCTCTTCAGGGACCCCTCTCATGAGGAGCTCCTAAGGCAAGAAGTACACCGCCTGCTATCCATAGGAGCTGTCAAGAGAGTCCCCAACCAATTCAGGGCCAGGGTTTTTTACTCCAGTTACTTTCACACAGAGAAAAGAACAGAAGGTTAGAGACCCATCCTCCATCTCCACAAGCTCAACAAATTTTTATGCAAGTAGTGGTTCAAAATGGTTATTCTTGCATCTGTAATCCTACTACTAGACAACCGAGTCTGATTCGCAGCCCTGAACCTACAGGACTCCTACTTTCATGTGACTGACCATCCATCCCACAGGCGCTTTCTGTGTTACACAATAGCGTCAGAACATTTCCAATACCGGGTCCTGCCTTTTGGACTTTGATCTGCCCCCAAGTATTTTCAGAGATACTTGTAATCATCATCACATATCTGTATTGTCAGGGCATTATGATCTTCCCGTAGCTTGATGACGCTCATATAAGAGGACCCTCCCATACAGAGACACACAACATGATGCAGACTGCACTCTTTGAGGACCTGGGGCTCATTATAAATGAGCAAAAATTCACATTCCAACTAGTGCAAATTATGGACTTTATAGGTGCCTGGCTAGATTCCACAACTGCCCAGGCCTACTTGCCTATCCAGCACTTTCAGGTGATACACGATCAAGTTAGTATTGTCTCAACAAGCCCAAGCATATCAGTATTAATCTGTTTACAACTTATGGGTCATGTGGCTGTGACAACTTATGTGGTTTACCATGCCTGGCTACATCTCTAATGCCTCCAGCATTGTCTGTTGTCAGTCTACGCCCCTTCCAAGCATCAGATCCACAAACGTATTTCCCTCCTATTCAATGTGATTGCCTCCCTAAGATGATGGACCAATCACAAGAACCTCCCAGTGGGGGATCCATTTCATTGATATCAGCCCTCTGTCCAAATTACTACCGATGTTTCCCGTCTTGGATGAGGTGTGCACTTATGTTGATATTTTGCTGAGATATGATGGTCCTCCCATGAATCCAGTTTTCACATCAACTTGCTAGAGCAGTGCACAATGCATCCAGACACTTTATCACACATATCCACAACTGTAATGTGAGAATCATTACTGACAACCTAACAACTATGTTCTACATAAATCGACAACAATGTGATCTTAGATGCATCCTATCTGCCCAGTGTCAACAACACAACAGCAGATGCCCTGAACAGACACTTTGCCACAGACCACAAATGGGAGATTCATCATCATGGGTACTCCAGTTCATCTTTCACTGATGGGGTTCCCCCACATAGACATCTTCACCTCCCACCATAACACAAAGTGCCCTCGGTATTGCTCACGGTGGTGTGGGAGTAAGGTCTCTAGGCAGTGTATTCCTCATTACCTGGAATGCCTGTCTGCATTACACCTTTTCATCAATCCCCCGCATCCTGAGGGTCCTTTACAAAATCAGGAGGGATGGGGCATGAGTCACCTTGATAGCCCCCTCCTGGTCCAGACAGACATGGTTTCCCTATCTTTATTGGATGTCTCTTTGACCCCCTCTGTTTTCTCCCTGTTCAGCACAACTTAATGTCTCAGAACCAAGGCACCTTCCTATATTCTCAACCTCAGACCCCACACCTAACAGCATGGTTTCTCTCTGGTTCTATGACTCTGAAGCACTCTGCTGTGAGTGGGTGAAGGATATTCTACTACACAGTAGATGGCAGACTACGTGCAGGGCCGGACTGAGGCATGGGCGAGCTGGGCAGCTGCCCGAGGCGCCAACCGATGGGGGGCGCCTGATGGCAGCTGTAAGGGGCACGTGGCATTCCTTACAACTGCCATCAGGCGCCGTGCACCCGGCTCCCGCAGTGCCGGCCAGCAGCGCCTTTGTCCCCACGGCCGCGGGGTCCTGCACGGGCTGGGCAGCTCATGCGCTGTGCTCCCGGGGGCGGGCTCCAGGCTGCGTGCCAGCAGCCATGGCTGGCCCGCACATGCACCATGTGCCCCGGTGGCGGTCCCGCGCTCCCGGGGGGTGGCGGGCCCGTCCCGTGTGCCCGGGGGCGGTGCCTCATGCCCAGGCCTAGGGCGCCAAAAGGGCTCAGGCCGGCCCTGTCTACATGTACTACTTATCTCTCTAAATGGAAACAATATGTTTCATGGTGCTCACACAAACACATTGAGCCACATGCTACCTCTCTCCATACTATCCTGGATTACATTCTTGATTTAAAACAACAAGACTTATCTCTGTCCCCTCTCAGAGTTCACCTTGCTGCCATCATTGCCTTTCATCCCTACGTAAGTGATCCTCAGTTTTTGTACATCTGACCACCAGAAGGTTCTTCAAAGGTCTTCACAACCTAACCCGATGCACAGACTGCCACCTCTGGTGTGGAATTTGGAGATGTGCTAAACACAGTCACTCAGCCCTCATTTGAGCCCTTGGCAACTTGTCCTCTATCTTTGATGACTATGAAGGTGGTTTTCTTGCTTGCAATAACGTCTGCCCGTAGGGTGAGTGAACTTGCGGCCTTACAGCAACACCGCCTTCCATGCCCTTCATGAAGGATAGAGTCATACTACGGGCTCATCCTTCCTTTCTTCCAGAGGTGTGCACTAATTTTCACATTAATACTCCCATCGTACTCCCTACCTTTTACTCTAAACCTCACTCATTCCGCCAAGATGCAATTGTGCACACACTGGATGTCTGCAGGGCTCTCTCCTTCTACATCAACAGAATTTGAGCCTTCCGCAAAATGTAACATCTCTTCGTCTCGGTTGCTGATCAATCGAAGGGCACGGTGATTTCTTCTCAGCATGTTTCCAAGATCATAGTTTCCTGCATCACCCAGTGTTACTCTTTGGCTACGTCTACACAGGCCCCCTTTTCCGGAAAAGGGATGCAAATTCTAAAGGGAATAAGAGATCTTGCGGAAAAGGCTTTCTTTTCCGCAAGAGCCCTGTCTACTCAGCCGCTTTTTTCCGTCAAAGCTCCGAAACGGAAAAAAGCGGCAGCCATGTTAATGCAAATGCAGCGGGGAAAAATGCAAATCCCCGCTGTATTTGCAATTCCGACTTCTCTCATTTGCATCCCTTTTCCGGAAAAGGGGGCCTGTGTAGACGTAGCCTTTATGAAATAAGACACTCCCTGCTCCACCTAGATTGCATTCCACTCATGCAGTCTCAGCATCTACTGCCTTCCTTCTGGGTATTCCCCTTAAGGACATTTATCACGCTGCTACATGGTCATCAGACCACACCTTTGAGACACTACACCATTCTCCCACATCCGTCTACAGACAGTTCAGTAGCCACTGTGGTGCTTTCTGCTACTAGTAAATGGTGACTCTGAAACTTACCTGCCATCTACCTTGATTACAACTATATATTCACTTACAGTGGAGCACCCACAGGAGTATTACTCAAAGAAGAAAGGGAAGTTACTCATCTTGTGCAGTAACAACTGTTCTTCGAGATGTGTATCTCCATGGTTGCTCCGCTACCTATCCTCCTCCCCTCTTCTTCGGAGTTTGTTTTTCTCTTTTAGATACATGAGGAACTGAGGAGGGTCGGGCCGTGTGCGTAAAGTACAAGGTGCAAACACCACGAGACACCTACTGTGCATGCATGGTCCAACTTGCTATGGAAAAACTCTGATCTGCAGTGCCAGGAGGACCTGACACCTACAGCGGCGTATCCACAGGGACACACATCTCTAAGAACCATCGTTACACCACGAGGTGAGTAACTTCCCTTTTTGGACTTTATTGGCAGGAATGTTGTAAACAAGACATGAGAAGTAAGTAATTTCACTCTACTCCATGATGATATGGCCTTAGCTGGAGTCATGTCCAATTTTGGGTACCACAGTTTAGGAAAGATGTGGACAAATAGGAAAACGCCCAGAGGAGAGCAACAAAAAAGACTGAAGATCTAGAAAACGTGACCTTTGAGGAAAGATTGAAAAAAAAAAAATCTCTTTGTTTCATCTGGAGAAGAGAATACTGAGAGGGACATAACAGTTATCAAGTATGTAAGTGAAAAAATTGTTCTTGATATCTGAGGATAGAACAAGAAACGATGGGCTTAAATTGAGACAAGGGCAGTTTAGCTTAGACATTAAGAAAATCTTTCTCTCAGGGTAAGTAAGCACTGATACCAATTGCCTAGGGAAGGAAGTTTTGGAATCTCCATCATTGGAGGTTTATAAGAACAGGTTAGACAAATGGTCTAATTATTACATAGTTCTGCCTTGAGTGCAGGGGACTGGAGAACATGACCTATTGAGGTCCCTTCCAGTCCTATACTCCTGTGATTTTCTGATAACTTTCTTACTCCTTAGGGGAAAAACAAAAATGCTGCTCCTTATCTAACCTCAATTTCTAGGTAGTGCGAGTGGTTACAGAACAAAGACTAATCCTTTATCAAAGGAAGTTGTTCCCTTTGGCTAGTTAACAATCCAGATAGCTTATCGTAATTTAAAAAGTTATATTTGGACATTGCTAACCATCACGCTTTAATCAAAATTTGTGAACAAGCTTCATCAAGATTTCAGAACCTAATTCCAGGCCATTCTGGATAACTTAGAGCTTGTTGCACAAACTTCCCTCTGGATGTCCCTTGATGTAGTTGATACAACAGGTTGCCCCATGACTGCCTAATATATTCAATAAATATATTAGAAGCAAGAAGTCCAAGGATAGTGTAGGCCTCTTACTCAATTAAGAGGGAAAAATAACAGAAAATGTGCAAATGGTAGAGGTGTTTAATGACTTCATTGTTTTGCTTTTCATCAAGAAGTTTGATGGTGATAGGAAACTTGGCCTACCAAAAGCAGGAGAAAATTAGGTAGTTTCAGAAGTTAAAACAAGTTAAAATTTATGTAAAAAAGTTAGATGTTTTAAAGTCACCAGGACCTGATCAAATGCATCCTAAAATACTCGAGGAGCTGATAGAGGAGATATTTGAGCCATTAGCTATCATCTTTGAAAAGATGGAAGAGATTCCAGAAGACTGGGAAAAGGCAAACATAGTGCTCATCTATAAAAAGGGGGAAAAGACAAGCCAAGAAACTACAAACTAGTCAGCTTAACTTCTGTCCCACGAAAGATAATGGAACAGATAATTAAGGAATCCATTTGCAACCATCTGGAAAATAATAAAGTGATAAGTATCAGTCAGCATGAATTTGTAAAGAACAAATCATGTCAACCAACCTGATAACTTTCTTTGATAGGATAATAAGCCTTTTGGATAAGGGAGAAGTAGTAGATGTGGTATACCTAGATTTTAGTAAAGCATTTGATACAGTCTTGCATGATCTTCTCATGAACTAGGGAAAGACATCATAGATGGGGCTACTATAAGGTGGGTGCATAACAGATTGGATAACCATTCTCAGAGAGTAGTTATCAATGGTTCACAGGCATGCTGGAAAAGCATAACAAGTGGGGTGCCACAGGGAGCGGTTTTGGGCCTGGTTCTGTTCAGTATCTTCATCAGCAATTTAGATAATGACATAGAGACATATCTAATCTGGACAAACAGGAAAAAAATGGTCTGAGGTAAATAGATGAAATTCAATAAGGCCAGATACAAAGTACTCCACTTTGGAAGGAACAATTAGTTTCATACGTACAAAATAGGAAATGACTATCTAAGGAAGGAGTACTGCAGAAAGGGACTTAGGGTCATAGTGAACCACAAGCTAAATGAGTGAACAGAATGACACAGTTGCAAGAAAAGCAAACATCCTCCTGGGATGTATTCGCAAGATGTTGTAAGCAAGAAATGAGAAGTAATTCTTCTGCTCTGATTAGGCCTCAGCTGGAGTATTGTGTCCAGTTATGTGTGCCACATTTCAGAAAATGACGTGAACAAATTGGAGAAGGTCCAGAGAAGAGCAGCAAAAATGATTAAGGGTCTAGAAAACATGACCTATGAGGGAAGGGGTTGAAAGAACTGGGTATTTTTTTTAGTCTAAAAAAGAGAAGTCAAAGGGGCTTGAATAGCTTTCAGGTATCTAAAAGGTTGTTACAAGGAACCTCTGATTATAGGACAAGAAGCATTGGATTGTATCAAAAGAGTATGTTTCAGACTTTGCCCCCCTCAGTCCCTTTTTAATGACTCCTCTCATTAGAGGATTCTCAGCTGAGTGCAATGGAGCTCCTCCACACTTTCATGCAAGGAAGGCTTTTATTCAGGTTACTTCCTCATTCTCAAAAAGAATAGGTTGAAGAACCCTTTCTAGACCTGAGACAAGTGAATGTCTTTATATGGTATTCAAAGTTCAGAATAATCCAGCCTCTGTAATATGTTCCTCCTCAGGTTTATGACCCTTGATTTGAAGGACACATGTTTGCATTTGGATATTTACCTTGCTTACAAAGGGTTTCTCCACATCATTGGGCCAGCGGCATAGGGTGCTTCCTTTTGGCCTCTCTACAGACCCAAAGATATGTTATGAAAATCCTTGTGGTAGTGGTCACATATCTCTACAGTCAAAGGAAAATGTTATTTTCTGATCTGGATGATAAGCAACAACCACTAGGTACTCACTTTTTCATTCCATAGTATTTCAATTCAGTTTATACAAGATTAATGCTCTCAAACAATACATTTCATACGGGTGGACCTGAACTCGGTTATAGTAAGTTACATTAGACTGAGTACAAGTTATGAGTGATCTCCTCAGCAAGAATTTGATCTTGCCAAGTTCTATTAGTCCACGTAGCAACGTCTGTTTGTCACACTGTTCGTACAAATATATATAATATGTCTTCACGTATGGTTATGGACAGTTCATGCCAGTTTATGTCCTTGGCCAAAGTCTCTTGTCCATGGGAGGTACTGAGATTGCTCAGCTGGTAGAAAAACACAGATACAATATATGTGAGGGTCCCTTTTATGCCATCTCAAAGACATTTACTACAGACACCTTCCTACTTGGATCAGATATGTCTTTCAAAGACCAGACAGCCCAAGCCTCCTGGTCCCTGCAGGAATTCAGGTGCATGTCACTTTACTCTAGCTTTGAGCTGTTTTCTAAGAATACAAGACATTTCTGCCGATCATTTAATCTACACATGGTCAGGTCAGATAGTATGATTACAGTCTACTGTACAAACCAGCAGGGAGGAGCAAGATTTTTCCCCCCCAGTCCATTTTGTAGAAAAGGGATCCTCCACTGGAATCTTGTGTACTGAATCACATTTTCAGCCATTCACTTACTGGAGTAATGAATTTGCTGTCAGACAGCAAGTGATTCCACGTAGACTCATAGGTAGGGAACCTAAGGCCCAGGGGCCAGATGGAGTCCCCAGCTTGCCTGGATCTAGCTCTTGGGGCTCAGGACTTCTCCTTCCTGTCTATGGGGAGCCCACGCTGGCACTCCAGCCCCTGCTACCCGCCACCCAATTGATTTTTCTGTGGGTCACCAGCCCCCGACCCAAAAAAGTTTCCCCAACACTGACGTAGACCATGAGTGGGAACTTCACCCATCAGTAGCATAGCATATCTTCTGGCAATTGGGAGCCCTTTTGGACCTCTTTACAGCCGAGCACAATTAAAGTGCCTGGCTAGTTCTCCCCAGACAGCTAAAATTCTCAGCTCTGGAGCACATATTTCCTTGGTTCAGTGGTCAGAACTTCTTGCATGTGTCTTCCTTCTTCCAAGAAAAACTTTAAAAATCAATGAATAGTCTAGTAGCACCTTAAAGACTAACAAAACTGTGGGTTTTGCCCACGAAAGCTCATGATACCATCTACATGTTTTGTTAGTCTTTAAGGTGCTACTAGACCAGTGTTTTTCAACCTTTTTTTTTTTTTATAAAGTACCCCCCCCTTTTTAAATATATAGATAGATATAAGTACGCCTAGTACCTACAGTTTTCAGACACACAATTTTTTTTCTACCATTGCAACACATTTGTTTAAACAACTTAATTGTAGCTGGGCAGGCAATGAAATTTTTGGGTGTAAAAAGTACAAAAACAATAAGGTGCTGTAAAACGTAAAAAAAAAAAAATTCAGTTATGTCCAAATTTCAGTTGTGTTGACGTATCTCGCCAGACTTCTCTCAAGTACCCCTAAGGGTACTTGTACCACTGGTTGAGAAACACTGTACTAGACTATTCGTTGTTTTTTAAGTTTTTCCTGTTACAGACTAACTTGGCTACCCCTCTGAAGCTTGCTTTCTTCCAATCCCACTGCTTTTCTTGGATACTCAAGAAGATCAAACTCAATAAAATGACCGTGATCCTCATAGGTCCCTGCTAAGCAAAGCAATTCTAGTTTACCACCATATAACAATTAGCCTCTTTCCCATGCATCCAGCTTCAGCCATTCCATAACAAAGGAGAGTGATCCACCCCAGTCTTACCATGCTTTCCTGCAGCGGACCAAGAGCATGTGTATCAGTCTGAGTAGACTATTGAGAACCAGGACATGACTCCCAAATTGGTTTTGAGGTTTACGCAGTAGTGCAAGAACATTTTAAAGAATGGAGGTGCTGAAATCCTCCCCTTCAGCTGAGGCTGGAAGCAAAGTCTTCGCGGGCAAGGCAGCAGCCAACACCAGGAGCAGTTTGTAGAGCTCCCAACGTGAAGCAGAAGCAAAGTCCCACAGCATGTAAGGCCAGCAGCTGGAACCCCAGAGCCAGCAGCTGGGACCTATGTTCCTTCTAATTTATTTCAATAATTTACAAAATAAATTTTGTTACATGCACTGAGGCATGTGTGGATGTACACCATCAGTAGAAACACATGCTGCTGGCTGTGGGTACTTTGCTCATCAGCTGGACAGCATTTGAGTCTAACCTTGATGGCCACCCAAGTGCTCAGCTTATAGGGAACACTGGCCAGGATCCCGGAGCTTGGGGCCAGCAGCTGGGTTTCTGTATGCAAGGGGCAGTACCTGGAACCCCAGGTGCGGAGTTGGCAGCAGAGCCCCTGAAGCACGGGGTGGTGACTGGTCCCCATGCACGAGGCTGGCAGCAGAGCTCGTGAGTAGAGAGCCTGGATTCTGGGAACCTGGGAGTGCTGCAGCACTCCCCACACTCCTAGTTCCCAGATGTATGTCTACATTTAGATTTTACCAAGTAATTATATTGTCTAAACATGTATTTCACTTGCAAGACCCATCTTCATAGAGGAAAGTGAGAAACAGTATTTGTCCTCTTTAATGTTGCACTCTAGTCAGTCTGGTGTCCATGGGCCACACCACATGGGGTGGGGGCTCTTGTTTCAAGACCACGGGTGCAAAGTCATGCTAGTGGGAGTGTAGCAGAATGCTCTTCAAAATGGTATCCCACATCACTGTTCCCTCTAAGAGATGGACATAGGAGATGGAAGTGTTAAGAGTCTCTTGGTTAGGCTAAAAGAGGTTAAAAACAAGGGTGATGTCATACTAGGAGTCTACTACAGGCCACCTACCCTGGTGGAAGAAGTGGATGAGGCTTTTTTTAAACAACTAACTATATCATCTAAAGCCCAAGATGATTTGGTGCTGATGGGGGACTTCAACTATCCAGAGATAAGTTGGGAAAGTAACACAGCGGGACACAGACTATCCAATAAGTTCTTGCACTGCATTGGAGACAACTTTTTATTTCAGAAGGCTGAAAAAGCTACCGGGGGGAAGCTGTTCTAGATTTGATCCTAACAAATAGGGAGGAACTGGTTGAGAATTTGAACGTGGAAGGCAGCTTGCGTGAAAGTGATCATGAAATCATAGAGTTCACAATTCTAAGGAAGGGTAGAAGGGAGAACAGGGAAATAGAGACAGTGGATTTCGGGAAGGCGGATTTTGGTAAGCTCAGAGAGCTAATAGCTAATAGGACCCATGGGAATCAAGACTGAGGGGAAAAACAGCTGAGGCAAGTTGGCAGTTTTTCAAAGGGACATTGTTAAGGGCCCAAAAGCAAGCTATTCCGCTGCATCGGAAAGATAGAAAATATGGCAAAAGACCGCCTTGGCTTAACTGCGAGATCTTGCATAATCTAAAAATAAAAAAGGAGTCTCATAAAACATGGAAGATAGGAAAATTATGAAGGATGAATATAGGCAAACAACACAGGAATGCAGGGGCAAGATTAGAAAGGCAAAGGCACAAAATGAGCTCAAACTAGCTACGGGAATAAAGGGAAACAAGAAGACTTTTTATAAATCCATTAGAAGCAAGAAGAAGACCAAGGACAGGGAAGGCCCACTGGTCAGTGAGGAGGGAGAAACAGTGACAGGAAATTTGGAAATGGCAGAGATGCTTAATGACTTCTTCGTTTCGGTCTTCACCGAGAAGTCTGAAAGAATGACTAACATAGTGAATGCTAGTGGGAAGGGGGTAGGTTTAGAAGATACAATAAAAAAGAACAAGTTAAAAATCACCTAGAGAAGTTAGATGCCTGCAAGTCACCAGGGCCTGACAAAATGCATCCTAGAATACTCAAGGAACTGATAGAGGAGAGCCTCTAGCTATCATCTTTGGAAAATCATGGGAGTCAGGCGAGATTCCAGAA
>CM057848.1:69105110-69120522 GCA_030068395.1 Apalone spinifera
AGGGGGGCAGGGAATAGGGAAGATTCTGTCCAGGGGGCTAGAGACAGGGGGGATTTTGGACAGGGGGAAGAGGGCAGGGTGTGTGTCTGGGATGGGGGCAGAGGGGATTTTGGCCAGGGGGTTGGGAGTAGGGGGTGTCTGGCCAAGTGGCTGGATTCTGGCCAGGGGGCAAAGGGCATCTGGTGAGGGGGAGGAAGAAAGAGTGAGAGCATTTGGGTCTGGGCATGAAGGAGTGGGGAGGCACTCATTTGTTTTCATGCCACATGGTAGGTGCCATGTAACAGGGCCTCCTGCTGTACCCATTCCCTGGAAGCCTCCAGGAAGGATTTGCAGGGATAGTCTCCAGGGAAGTGGTTCCCCGGGGGTCAAAAAAGGCCAGTGCACATGGAGCCATTTTGGCTCCTTGTTTCCTGCATGCTGAAGGAGGGCAAAGAGCAGCGCACCAAGATGTTTTTTGCTCTGCTTGTTCCCTGCATACCGGATTGGGGGAGGGCTTGGGGCTTCCTCCTCGCCCGCAGGAAGCCAGTGCTGGCATTCCAATTTTTCAGAGGGCCATAAGGCATTAGTGCCAGTGCTGGCTCCCTGCTGCGGGGGGAGCAAGAGCTGGCTGAGTTGAGGCTCCAGAAGAGCCATATCTTGCACTCTAGTGAGCCATAGGTTGCTGACCCCTGCACTAGACCATGAGGCCTTTACTGGGAACAGGTGGATCATTTTAAGAAAGCCACATATCAGCTTCCAGAATTGCAGATCAGTATTATGTGCTTGTGACAGGGCTCTGCTCACCACACGAGTGCCTCTTGCTGGCTGTCTTGGGGGTTAGCTGAACAGGGCAGTATGTCTCACCCACCATTGCTTCTGCTCCTGGACCTGCATATCTGCAAGGACTGAAGTGTCCTCTTCATAACATGGCCCTCTGGCCTTGCTACATTTTGCATTTCCCCTGCTAGGGTCCAGTATCCCAGTCCAGTGAGTATTTTGATGATGAGTGGGGGCAGAGGGGAAGCTGAGTCCACCGAATGTATGGGGCCCAGCCCAGGGACACTGTAAATGCAAGCAACATGTTGCATCTCCTCCAGTCTCTCAGTAGATTTCTCTTGGCTACTTCTCCATGGCCCAAGCATCATCTTTGCCATTTCCTCAGGGCCTCAGCATGTTTATCTTAGCCACTAACCAGGAGCTCACTTTTAGCTTATCTGGTCTTCTAGTAGCACTATTCTGTTCAGAATGCTGGCACTCTTTCCACCTGCAGAGCAATCAGCTCTTCTCCCACCTTGAGTTCTAGGGAGCAACTGAACCTGCGGTGTCTGTTGTTCTTCTTATATGGGCCTATCAAGTCCTGATTGGCTGCTCCTCGCAGCCCCTCGCCTATTGGGTGCTTTTTGCACAGCCTCCATAGGGCACCATTAGCCTCTTAAGATGCAAGTGTGGGGTGAATGCCCCATCACAGTGCTTCTCAGGAAATTAACCTAAAGGATTTTGCCCCTTGACCTCACTTTTATTTTTACAAATCAGTTTTTTCATTTTTAAAAATTTTTCAGTTTCACTTTTTAGCATCATATAGGTGTATCAGTAATACATTAAAGATGGAGTTCAGGGAACTTTGTTTACCGCAGTACTGCTCAAATAGAGAGTGGCCTTAGACAACTTATTGGAAAAGTAAGTTATGTGATATTATTTTGATTTTTAAAACATCAGAATCCCTCATAGAAATAAATATTGGTACTATTTTGTATTTCAGGAAAAAGTCATTATAGCATATTCAGAAGCCAGCAGTACATGTCACTGGAAAAAATTGTCCTTCATCATATCTTTGTTCATCAGTTTTTTGACTCCCCAGATTTCTCTTGCAGATAACTTAAATTTATTGAAGCTATCTCTATACATTTCTCCTTTTCCTTCTGTTCCTGTGCCTATGTTGCTAATGGGGAAGTGTATTTGTATCTAGAAATATTTGAATTTGTCATTTTTTTTCATATTGTACAACTCCCCAATCTCTTGATTCTACACCTTACTAGTGTTCCTTCTAATTTTTTATGTCCAATTATGGATTAAATTTTGTTATGTGCACCATTATGGACATGTTTGACACATCATCTCCATATTGCTGCTGGGAATGGTGGGGGGAGAACTTTGAGAAGGTGCCTATCCCTTCGGAGGAAAGGTATACTTCTATGGCCACAGCACCCCTAGCCACAGCAGGGCAAGCAGGGAGCTGCTACAACTGGGGGATAAGAGCTTCTCCCCCAACTGTGGTAGCTCCGTGTGTGGCAGCCCTGAGCCCCTGATTTTTAGGCAATTATGCAGCTGCGTGGCTTAGAAGGAACCCTGCACCTTACCTGGGGCAGCTATAATATGCCCCAGGTAATATGAACATGAATAATGTGATTCTATTAAGGAGATAGTATTAAAATAAACTACTTTAATGTGATTAGTGTTTTTCCTTCATTGTGTCTTCCCATTGTATATTTGTAATTATAGTCTTTTAAGCTCCTTAGGACAGACTCTCCCCTCATTTCCTTTACTATCCATTGTATTAATGTTCAAAAAGTCTTCCAGGAATAAGTCCTGGACTGGACTGCCACAAGTGGGAATCATAACTTACTGCAGATTGAAAGATGTTCCAGGTTTGAGACTCAGTTCTGTCTTTCATTCTGAGCTGGAAAGGATAATGTATTTTACTGAAGTAATCAACATGGTGCAGATGCAAAAAAGGCTAATATAATTCTAGGGCGTATTAACTGGAGTGTCATATGTAAGAGATGGAAGATCATTGTTCTGTTCTATTCGATATTAGTGAGTCCTCAGTTGGAGTAATGTGTCCAATTTTGGGCACGACACTTTAGAAACATGTGGACAAACTGGAGAGAATCCAGAGGAGAGCCACAAAAATGGTGAAAGTTTTGGAAAATCTGTCCTATAAGTAAAAAAAAAAAAAAAAAAAAAAAAAGGTCATATTGAGTCTTGAGAAAAGAAGACTGAGTTGGGGACCTTATAATAGTTTTAAGATGTGTTAAGGGCTGTGTTTAAAAAGTACCAGGTTATTAATTGTATTCCATGTTTGCTGAAGGTAGAACAAGAAATATTGGATTAAATCTGCAGCAAGGGTGATTTATGATAAATATTAGGAAGAACTTTCTAATTATAGTGGTAATTAATCTCTTGAGTAGGCTTCCAAGGCAGGTTGTGGACTATCCATTATTGGAGTTTTTCAAAACACAGGTTGGACAAATACTTATCAGGAATTGGTCTAGGTTTATTTGGGTGTGCCATAGCCTAATGGATTGGATTTGATGACTTTTCAAGGTCTCTTCTAGCTAGGGATGTTAGCGACTAGTCAGCTATTCGATAAGCAAATGCTTATTGGATAGTCGAGTAGCAACTTGACTAGTCATTCCCCCCTCCCCCTGACTGCCTCTATCAGAGAGAGGCAGGCATCAAGGCGGGGGAGCAGGAGCCAGTGCTGTGGGGGAAGCCAATTCTCCTCCAGCACCCTCTCTGCAGGGGGCAGGAGAGGCAGAGGCACAGTAGGGAAACTGCGTGAGTAGGGGACTGCTTCAGTCCTCACTTGCGCCGATCCCACTGTGGGTGCTTCTGGTTTTGAAATGTACAAGAGCCCTCGGGAAGTGCAGCAGGGAGCACGGGGCAAGCAGGGACTCATGCAGTCCCCACTTGCCCTGGGCTCTCTGTGGTCCCCCCTCCCCCTTGCTTGCTCTGAAAGGCAGCAAGGGGGGGACAGGAGCTAGTGCTGGGGGGGACCTGGCTTAAAAGCCAGTTCCTCCTCTCTTCCCAGCACCATCTCCAGGGTGCCATCTGCCCCCACCACAGCGGAGTGGGGGGGATAGGAGATGCTGCTGCAAAGCAGCCCCTGTTCACAGGGGTCCCAGTGAGGATTTGCGTTCCCTCACAGACGGGCTGTTGCCATCTGTTTGTGGCAGATAGGGCTATCCCCTGTGAACAGGGGCTGCTGGTCTCAGCACGAGCTGGGACCAAGCAGTCCTGGCTGCACCTTTGCATTTTAAATGTAGTAAGAGCCCAGTGGCTCTTACTACATTTAAAAAGCAGAACTGCAGCACAGGTGGCTCCGGAGCTAGCATGAGCCAGGGACTGCTCGTTCCTGGCTGAAGTTGGCTCCTGAAGCTACCCCCTTTGCGGCTCTGCACAGCAGCGCTTATCAACTACTCGTATAATCAATACAAATTGTATCGACTATATGATTAGCCAAATAATCGCATTTTAACATCCTTACTTCTCGCCCTATACTTCTGTACGTCTCTGATTCTGTGAAATAGCGCTTTCAGATGTTGTGGAAGGCAGTACTTGGCTTCATCCTAAAGCATCTTACCCTTGTTAATTCATTGTTGAGGGACTTCAAAGGGAGTTGCATTTGACTGTCCATACAGAAGAATTGGTATGAGTGCTCTTCGGGCAGATTAATGAAGAACCTGGCGTACTCCTTACCTGCTTCCATCTATAAGAAAAGGAGAAAAAAAATATTTAAAAGAACTAAAGGCCAGTTTCCTTTTTTTATTCCTCTCACATCGAAATCCTGCTTAGTTGGTGAATGGTCCAATATTGTGATTCCCAACTTAGTTACATTTGCTGATACCTAATGCTATATGAAAGAAGGTTTGTCAAACTGACTATTGCAGGTTGTCTTATGAAAAGCTGAGAAAATGTCTTGTTTCCATATTTTAATTAAACATAAAAAACTAGCAGAATTATTTCAGCATAACTTTATCTAAAGTGCGCTGAGACCTGAGGAGCTGAAGAAAATGTGCCAAGAATTTAAACGTTGGAAAGATATCAGTTTCTTTGCATGAGTAAAATGCAATATCTGTTATCGGTGTTCCTTTTAGGATATAAAAAGAGATTTTAAAATTAATAAATTACAAATGAAGTCTGAATTCTCTAAGAAACACAAATTCATATATTTTTTCAAGCAATATTGATTTGAGAGAAATTCAGTGTAATATGTGTTCTGGATTTCTTTTTCTCACTTTTTTTCTTTTTTGGTAAGTGGATAGTAAAGCAAATGTGGACTATACCATGCCCTGTTTAGATTCAAAGATGCATGATTTGATCTGGTGAATGGGTGACCTCAAAAAAAGGAATTTGAGTTGTTGAGTTTATTATCTTGATTCATCATTCTGGGCTTCTGGGTTTTGTTGTTAAAATACTGATATTCTCCCTCTTGCTTAGCTATATAGCCAGCACCTTCTGCAACTGTTTGAAGGAACCGAAGGAAAAAGAGCAGTGAATGCTGTAACCAACTGTTGTCTTCCCTTTGATATGGGAATATTTAATCTAAGATGATCTCTTTTTTATTGCTAACTCAAAGGATGGAAGTGGAAAAGTCACTTCTGAACATGGGTCTCCCATGTAGTACCAGCCAAGCCAACACACCAGCACGTCTTTACTGCCTAAAATGTGCTGCATTTAATTTATACAAAAAAACAACTATTGTATCTGAAGTCGTTCAGCCTGTTCCTTATGATTGTGGGCAAAGAAGGAAGTATTTTAGAGGACACATAGCTATTTGATTAGGTTGCTCAGCTGGCTTAATTTGTCATTAAAGGGATTTTTTTGAAGGAACTGCTTAAAAAGGAGGACTGTAGTATATATGTGGTAGCATCCTTTAGTTAAATATGAAAAATGGCATGCTCACTACTGAATGAGAAAGTTTCTGTGAATTATAAAATAATTTGGGTTCATGATGTCTTGCTATTTTTCTTAAGTATAGGATGTCTTGTTTAAATCCAACTTCTAACCAGGGCCACTGCATAAACTGTCCAGTAAACACAATCTTAATTGAACCTTATAATGTATTGATAAATATCTCTTTCTTTCTAGAAATTGGTTGCCCAAATGAAGCAAGATCCACAGGTAAAATATGTATTTTGTTTTATACTGCTTTTATTACTCCTGCAGTTAATGTGTAAGAAATACACTGAGTCCCTGACATCTTGTTTGCTGTTGTTTATTTGCCCATCGTATACTACCATGGTAAAGTAATGTTTTCTTTTTCTTTGCAAGTTATACATTTTATAAATAAATGGAGAGTATTGTAATGCAGAGGGATTAATAATATGATAAGGAGCCTTTCAACTCCATGTTGCCAGTGTTTCAAATTCAATCTATGTCCGTAATAATTGCAGTTTATTATCTAATGGTTGTTTGGCCTGTTGGAAATAGGTCGTCGTCTCAGTTCAATGTCTAGTTGATACCTTTCCACATCATAAGTGCTTCCACAACATTTGGCACTAATTGACCTGTTTTAAGCATTGGCAGCCATCTCAAAACTGTACAGGTAATAAGGAAGATATGGACCCAATCCCAAAGAACATGCAATATTAACGAGGAGTCCTGTGGCACCTTAGAGACTAACATACTTATTAGGGCTTAAAGCTGTTAGTCTCTAAGGTCATGTCTACATTAGGAGATTTTCGAATTTACTAAATTTGACTTCTGGGCACCTGATTTCCCAGATTCAGAGTTCAGTGTTCTCCCTGCGGGGAAGCATTGAATGTAGTCTGACGCAGGCTCTGTTATGTGGACATGCTACCTCGGACTCAGGGCACCAGGAAGCACTCTGGGGAGCTGTGGGAGGCCTTCCAGAGGTGAATTAGTGGCACCAGAGCTTCCACACGAACGTTATTTTGGATTTACAAGTTTGGGAATAGTGTTATTTCTCATGAAAAGCAGGACTACAGAGTTCAAATTCCATGGCCCCTTATTCTGGAATAATGGACTTGATAGTGTGGATGCATAGCTTACAAAATCCTCCTTGGGGGGCTTATTTTGGACTAAGGTCTTTGTGTAGACCAGGCCTAACATGTCACAGGACTCCTCATTGTATTTGCAGATACAGATTAACAGAGTTATCCCTGTGATGCAAAATAAGAACAC
Source organism: Apalone spinifera (assembly GCA_030068395.1). NCBI lineage: Eukaryota > Metazoa > Chordata > Testudines > Trionychidae > Apalone > Apalone spinifera. Next base: position 69,112,017 of record CM057848.1, read on the forward strand.
AGTTCATTGGTTGATTAGCAGAGAATGTTATTTTAGAAGGTTGCACTTGTTTGGTTTGTTTAAATGAGTTGATGTACATTTGATGGACTAAAATTGAGTTGTAATGAGGGATTTGAATAGAGGAAAAAAGTTCCAGGAATAGGAACTCTGTGGAAGGAAACGTGTTAGGGCAGAGGTTCTCAAACTTTGTGATACTGTGATCCCCCTCTAAGTTGCTTGTGACCCCCGGGGGGTCGGGACCCACAGTTTGAGAAACAGTGTTAGGGCACAAAAGGAAGTGGGGATGTGATTTTCTTAGGTACATAAAAGGGGCAAGAAGTCACATAGTAAGAATGAGAAAAGAAAGTCCGCCAGGGTGGAGTAATGTAGAGTGTAGAAAGTGACAGAATTTCACATCTCATTCAGAGTCTAATGACCAAATTAGACACGCACATTAAACTCCCCCTCTTGTTTCTAGCAATAGGTTCTTAAGGTTGGGGTCAGATGTGTTAGGAAAGGGGTAGGTTTGGGAGGGAGCTTTTTGGCTGCTCCTGCTATATCTAGTCTGCAAATAGAGGACTTCAGTTTAAGGATGTAAGCAACTAGTCAGCTACTCCAATAAGCCTGGGCTAATCTGCTAGTTGAGTCACTATTCGACTAGTTGCTTTCTCCGCCCCCTTTGGTGCCTCTTTATCAGAGGCAGCAAGGGGAAGGGGAACAGGAGCCAGTGCTGGGGGGAGCCAGCTTAAAAGCTGGTTCCCCCCCAGCACCGTCTCTGCAGGGGGGCAGGGGAGGCAGAGGCACAGCAGGGGAAACAGCGGGAGGAGGGACCCAAGCATGGGGTCTTGACTGCTGTTTCTCCCTTTGAAATGTACAAGAGCGCTGGTTCCCAGCTATGCCTCTGCCTTTGAAATATACAAGAGCTGTGGACAGCTCTTGTACATTTCAAAGACATAGGCGCAGTGGGATAGTGAGCGCTACCCTTATCAACTAATTGAGTAGTCGATAGAAATTCCATTGACTACTTGATTAGCAGATTAATCGAAATGTAACATCCCTACTTCAGTTTCCAAGGCTGTTAATCTGCCTCTTTTTGCCAGCCTTAAAATCACTCAGAGAAACTATGTTGGTGTTCCACCTAGTGGTGTAAACATTCCCCCTCCCTCTCCCTTACTGCTTTAAATTACTGAATGTTTCTTTCCTGTGTCTGAATTGAGCCTAATAGTGGAAGTGTGGTGAGTAGACACTGTAGCAAGACATTTCTGTCTTACTAACATAAATGCTGCAGGTCAGGAATGAGTTGGGAAGGGGTCTACAATTAGTACAGTAAGGGAGGGCTGAGAGTAAAGATTTGGAATAGTTTTGGGAGCTTTATGGCAGTGTGCAACGGGTTGTGGCTGTCTTCCTCAGGGCTCGCAGTGCTGGCTGCCATTTTGTTTTCCTGGCTCTGTGCCTGACTTACGCACGGGGGAGAGGGAGGAGTGTGTGTGAGAGTGGCAGGGGAGTGGACTGGCGCTTTAATTTAAAGGGGCCACAACAAAATGTTCTCTGCGCTTTTTTTCCCCCCCAACAAAATTTTCCCGACCTGGGGGTCGCGAATTAAAAAAGGTTGAGCACCACTGCTTTATGGTATTCTAGGACTAGAAGAGATTCTGAATCAGGACTAAGTTGTATTTCAAAGTTACGTGGAGGAATGTAAAGGTGTAGAAGTTGTGGGAATGATAGCTGTTGTAGTAAATATTAGGAGTTTGTTGATTTCATGGTTTTTACCTAGTGCTGATGGTGTGCATGCTATTTTACAGAAATAATATGTGATCTCTTACAGAGTATGCTAAGTGCATTATGATTTGATATAGAAAGAGACTGCACGAGGAAAAAATAGAAAAAGAGAAAAGCAGGGTGGCTTATGCAAAACAAACTTTTGAGGCTGCTAAGCACACTTTGTGTGTGCATGTGTGCGTGTACGTTTGGTTTGATTTTTTTTTTACTAGATTTATTGAATACAAATTGAGTTCCCCATCAGATCCAGGAGAGTGAGCTGTTTATGCCTCTCAGAATCTTAAACTTGAGAAAATGCCCTTTTAGTCAAATTACTAACATGAGTGGTGCATTGTTAAGGCTGCTGCAGCTATTGAAACTTTTCTAAATGTAAGCTAAGTTGTAAAAAGACATATACTCTTGTGCTCAAAAGGGAGAGGAGGATGTAGTAAATATAGTGCACATCTCATTTGGAGTGCATGTTGTTTAATTTCTACTAATAGATAAGGTTGCTGATGTTCTTGGCAGTCAAATAAAGTCTGTCTGTCTGTCACTGAATAAGTAGTGGAAGTGAGACAATGCTTTAGCTAATATGTAATGCATGGTCTAGAAATTCCTAATTTAAAAAGTTTTTATTCTGGCTAGTCTGTCCTGAAAATACAGTGATATACAAATTAACCTAATTTTATGGTATAGTGAAACATGTATGAATTTTTTAACTAACTGTGTTCCATCCCTTCCTTCCTCCCAAACTCATTTTTGAACACTGGAAAGATCCATTATTGATTGTTTTGTTGGATAACTTTTGAATAAGTCTCTGGCCATGTCAATAATATGATGGGGGGTACATCCAGATGCTTTATTATTGGTAGAATGTGATACAAAAAGTCGTCCTGCTACTATTGTGTTAACAAATAGAATATCTTTCTCACAGATTTTTTTTTCTTTCTAATCAGAATGCTGATTTGAAGAAACAGCTTCATGAACTCCAAGCCAAAATCACAGCTTTGAGTGAGAAACAGGTAGGGAAAAAGGGATATTTTTAACATCACGCTCAAAAGAAAATTTTGCTCTCATTTTCCAAGATAATTGATACATTTTTTTTGTGTGGATGCAATGTGGGCAGTCAGATTTTTGAGGGTTTTGTTTAATTTCTCTAACAAAAAATAAAGACAAAGAAATGAAGCTTGAACAAACAGAGTGAAGATTTCAAGAAAACTTTCAGTATTTAAGATATATTAAGTGGGAAGAGACTAGCAGTTTGTTACAGTGATTTGAACTTGAGACTAGAGTTGTGGTCTAAAGTTCACTTACTTTATTCTAATTCAAGAAGTCCTTATTCAGGCAAAACTCTTTGAAGTCTGTTACAGATTCTGGACTGAGAAACAGAGTAAGGACTTCTGGATTCTTCCTTTTGAACACTGGAGACCTCTTAGTCTGTAGCAAGACAATCTGTTAATCTTTGCTAGGGTAACTACTCATTTTCTTTAGTTTCTAATGGACTAATCCACATTTGACTGCGTAATGGCATTAACCACATGGTGGAGATTGTTCCATATGTGGATTGAAAATACTAGTCATTGGATGACAAATGACTATTCTATAGACTGTTTAGAGGACTTGCAAAACCATGGCTAAGTATTAGAATGTAAGTTTTCTTATTCTGGAATACAACCTCACCCCCATACTTCATATTTGCAGTATTGCTATGAAAATATAACTGTATCAAGGCAGCTCTTGGTTGCTATGACCTAAATCTACTGAGGACTTTATTAACATTCTTTTTGAAACTTTGGAACGTCATGTTTTGTTTCTTTAATTCATTGTCTATCTACTATAATGTAGCACAATATTTTATTGGTAAATTACTAATATAGTGAGGTGAACAGTTTGAATTAGAGGCTAATTCAGCTAAAAACTGAAGTTTGCGGTTTGTGTTTTACCTCCTCTGAAGATGATTTTTTTTCTAAAATCAGCCCAATAATGTGGTTATGTTAGTGAGAAAGAGACTGCAGCTTCAAAATTCTTCAGTTAGGTGAGAAGGCCCCCTAATAGTTCCAGAGTTAGTATGCCATTGTAGCAGAGGATAAATCATATTGCCTGCCGGTTCACATGTTCAAGCAGGGTCAGGCACAGTGTTCCCTCTAAGCTGCAGGGCAGCACAGCTTCACAGGTGATTAATCAGCCCCACCCAGTCAGCTCTGTGCATGGAGCCCTGAGCCTCTGAATGGGAGGTGCTGATTAATCACCTGTGAAGCTGTGCTGCTGGTCAGCTTAGAGGGAATGCTGGACAGAAGGTGAGGTATTAGAAGTGGGGGAAAAGAACTTCAGACTTAAAAAAATATAGACTTCTGTCTTATGGTAATTGTATAACTGATTTGATGTTATTTAAAATTATACAGAGGAGTAGCCTTTTTAGTCTGTAACTGAAAAAACTTTTAAAATGGTGAATAGTCCTGCAGCACCCTGGAGACTAACAAAAATGTAAATGGTATCTCAGAACAACCCATGTCTTCAGATGAATGGAATTTAAGAGTCCAGGGTACAAACAAATAACAAAAAGAGAGGGGATGAAGAGGGAAAGAGAAGGGGGAAAAATGGAGAAAAAATATTGTTAGTTAGTGTCCATGCTAAATGAGGCTAATAAATAGAGTGGACTCTAAGTATTTTATGTACCTGGTGCTTGGCTTTTTATGTCATTAGGATGTAGAATATAGAGGCTCATCCACGTCAGGTCTTTATTTAAACATCTATTCAAGGTGTCAAACTTGTAAATGAAACCAAGTTCTGCAGCTTTCCTTTCAAGCTGGCTTTTGAAATTGCTTTGAAATAATATAGATACCTTTAGATCCATTAGTGAGTGCCCAGGCAAGTTGAAATGTTCCCCAACTGGTTTCTCTGTGTTACCATTTTGAATATCTGATTTGTGTCCATTAATCCTTCGTCATAGAGTCTGTCCAGTTTGGCCAATATACATGGCAGAGGGGCATTGCTGGCACTTGATGGCGTAGAGCACATTGGTGGATGTGCAGTTATATGAGTCTCTGATGTGGTTGGCTTAGGTCCTGTGACCAATGTTGTTTGTATTGATGTGTGGACAGAGTTGGTACAAGAGTTGATTGCAGGGGTGGGTTCCTGGATGAGTTTGATGGTGGTGTGCTGCATGGTTGCTGGAAATAATTTTTTTTTAAGTTAGGGGGTTGTCTGTAGGTGAGGATTGGCCTGTCTCCCAAGGCCTGTGAGAGTGAAAGGTCATTTTCCAGGATAGATTGTTAATAATTCACTGGAGGGATTTAAGTTGGGAGCTGTAGGTTATGACCAGTGGTGTTCGTTTTTTCTTTGTTGGGCCTGCCTTGAAGAAGCTGATGCCTGGGTACTCATCTGGTTCTGTCAGTCTGTTTTTTTACTTTTCCAGGTGTGTATTTAAGTTTTAAGAATGCCCAATATAGATCCTGTAGGTGTTTGTCTCTGTGCGATTGGATCAAATCCGGTTGTATCTTAGAGCCTGGCTGTAAACAATTGATTGAGAAATGTGTCTGGGATGTAAGTGTAATGGTTGGTAGGCTTCCGGTATAAGGTGGTGGAAATGTGGGCATTGTGTTAAATTCTAGTTATGAAGAACTGAACAGATGATCTGGCCCACAGTTGAGAATAAGTTAGATGCATTTCTCTTTAGTGATTGTTTACATTTACAGCAACATTCATCTAAAGAGAAGCTGCACCCTTTTTGCTCAGCATAGTGTAACTATGTGTGGGTTACAATAGCACCTTAAAATTTCACTCAGTGAGGTATTTTTTATGTGATAAAACATGAATTTTATTTTTAAAAGATTTGTTTAGTTCAGTATTTGAATCCTTAGCTGCCAGTAGTTGTGAAAAAGAACCTCATTTGAGATACAGGAAGTGTGAAGAGTTAAATTGTAAACCAATTTCCTACTTTACATTGCTAAATATTGAACGGCGATGTTCTTGTGATTATCAGAATATTAAAACAGGATGTAAACGGCTTTACCATCTGTACCACTGGGTTCATGAGCTGCCAGTGTCCCTAAAAATGGCCCTTTTAAAATAGCATGGTTGCTAAAATGGGATTACATGAAATTGTTTTTAAACTGAGCATATATTTTCTACATTAAGAGAAACTTCTTCTTTAAATAGTTGTAGAATGTGTGTATTTGGGGGTTCTTTTAAGTTCCTGGACATCTTTGCAGATGCAGCTGTGATTTTGTAAAACATGGTGTGCAGCTTGTTAGGAGTCAGACACCATGCTTTTGATGGATTCTACTTCTGTTCTGATTTTCATTATTTTTCCTTTTTTAACAAATGTTACTGGCAAAATATTGGTTTGATCTTTGCATATGGGGGAAAAACTGCATTTAATGGGCTGACTTTCAAAGTGGTTTTATGAGCAAAATTGATGTTTTCTCCCATTTCCTCACACATTTTATGTACTTTTCTAAAGCACTTTTTACTGTAGTACCTCGCTCACTTCCTCTGGCTAAGGCACTGTGTTGCAGCACATGCTTATTTCAGAGAGCCACAGTACTAGAGTTTTTGACTAGAAAGAAGTCAGGGTTCCCAGTTTCTGCTGTCCCAAGAATAGGAGATTTAGCTCTCATTTTCCCCTACATAGGTTTATGGGGCATCTTCTTTTAACCACCGGTGTGGTATGATGGTTCAGCTATTAATTTGTGGACATATTTGGTATAGTTTAATCAGTTTTCACAGAAGTTAGGGTTATAACATTTTGCTTTTCAGAATGTTCCTCCTCTTGAGCCTGAGGACAGTGAGAACCTATAGTTGTATAAATTGAATTAAATACAGTATTATTCTTACTAAAATGTTAGAAATTATTCTTTGCTCTCTTCTTTACTGAACATGCACAAAGGCTTCTAGTGCAAGTGCCAAATATGTGGCAGTTAAGCCAAGACTGCCAGTTGCTGTAGAACTTCTTTCCCATTCTGAAACATTGTGGGAGTAGTGCTAATACGCTGGAATTTGCTGTCACCGTAGTGAATCACAGTAGTTCAAACTTCTTGCTGAGAATTAATAAAGAGAGCACTGTTCAGAAGTTTCTGAAATTGAAGAGATCTGGCAATCTATAAGGAGAAAGCAAATAGTCTGTGTCGTGTAGGCATAAGCTTAAAAAAAATAAACTGTTTAGTTGAGGCAGAATTCAGCTGCATACAAAAGGGCAAGGCACAAATTCATATAGTTGTTGAAAATATAATGAGTAGTGAAAGGAAATGCTTTAATTAGTTTCACTTGGGAGGTAATGAAGCTGTGCATGCTTTAGGTTTCACTGAGTCACATGAAATGCAAATTTAAAAAGGGAACAGATTTTCTTGACCATAAGTTTCAGTAAATTTTAAATAAATATAAACAGTTCTTTTCAGGATCATTTTAAGTAATTAACAACGAAGGTATAAAAATTCACTTTATTTTTTGTTTCTCGTCTTGGACAGTGAAAACAAGGTCAGTTCCGGGTCTCGTGTGTGTGTGTGTGTTTAATCAGTTAGAACTTTTTAAAAAGGGAGCATTTTTTAGGTTTTGTGCAAACAGTTTTTACTGAGTCTAAATTTGGCACCAGATAATCCCATTTAAAATGTAAACTAGTTAAATTATATGGGCCCTCTGCACCATGATATGAGTGCCTCCCGCCCACAGCACAGTGGGCTGGCCGGGCTGGAGCAGCCTCCTGCCCACGGCACTTTAGGGTGGGAGCTGGGTTGGCTCTGGCTCTGCTTTGGCTGGGTTGGCTAGTGGTTAACCAGTTACCCCATAAGCATTCCAGTAAGGCAACTGGTTATCCCTTTACATCCCTACTCTAGAGGTGTATTTAAAATATAATGATTTAGAATCTATAATAGAAGTATCAGGAAAGCTAGCAACATACATGTTGTAGATGTTCGAAGCTGGAGAACCTATAACTCTCATGGAAGACTGAGATGGAACTGGGCTGATATGAAGGGATGTAGGTGGGATGAAACTTCAACACACATCTGTTCTCCTGTTCGATGCCCACCCTAGTCAAATACAAATGGCATCACCCTGTCACAGGTATGTCATCACTAAATATGCATCACATTCCTTTATTTTCAGTGGCAAGGAAGAGCTCATATTACTTGAGTGAAAATCTGGAAAGCTGTGAGTAGGCGAAATTGTGCCACTACAGAGAAAGTTCATGGCAGAGCCAGGAGTTTACCACAGATCTTCAAATGAGTAATCTAATGCCTTAGCCACCTTTCTTCCCAAGTCTGAACACGTTATCCCATCCCTAATACATTGGAAAATTAAAGCATAACCATTTAACCAGAATGTTTTTTAAGGTATTGCCCAATAATGCTGGTTTGCACTTCCAGTGTCAGGTTGGATTAGTTGATATACAAGGATATAATTTGTGAAATATGTACATTTGATGGGTGTAAAAGCATTACTTCATTTTCAGAAATGCTTCTGCATGTTTTAGGAACATTATTATTGACGTACGTCCTCTAACACATTTCTATGTTCTCTGGTCTTTTTTGGTGCTAATTCACTTAACTTCCCCATCTTACCATATTGACCAAATCTCTAATAACCATTTAATAGATAATTTTAATGTGGGCTCTATCACATATTAATTTTGGCAGCATAAATCTCATTATATAGTCTTATTTTCAAACAAGGACGAAGTGGAAAGGATACTTTTGTGCACTTAAATTGCAAAAAAATTAAATTATTCATCCAGGTTTCAAATAATGGTTTTTATTATTATTATTATTATTAT
>CM057848.1:69150425-69169363 GCA_030068395.1 Apalone spinifera
CCTGCTCTGCTCCCCTCCCAGCAGCCATGCTGAGGTCCGGTATTTTTTTCCTGCGGCCCGGTACCGGGCCGCGGCTCGTAGTTTGGGAAATGCTGGTATAAGAGGTAGTGCAGATCAGTGCCTCGCCAATTCTTTTCTGCTGCCACAAGGCATGAGTTGGAATCATAGCCTACTTTGCTTCTTTGAATAACTTGCAAAAAGAGAACTTATCTGTAAATACTTATATATTTTACCTTGGTAGTTCAAATAATAGTTAACATAGTATTTCTGGGGGAACACTTTACTCTTTTCTTTGGGACTGTGCCCAGAGTCCAGGGATTCAAGAATTGCATCACTTGTTTTCGATCCTTCTCCATCTATGATAAACATCAGCACTGCCTATATATTATGGGTGAGGTACACATCTCTGTGAAGTGCAGTATCCTTCCCACGCAGAACTTGTGAAGCACAGGAGCTCTACCTATGGGAGTTCCAAATGGAGAAGGTTATGAGGCCCGCCCAACTCTGATCCAGGCCAAGAAGACCCCTCTTATACAATTGGCCTCTACTGACCAGTAGTGCCACTCTAAGCATTGTGCCATGGAGAGGAGCCTTCAACATCTAAGCCCAAGGACTCTTCTTCTGGGGCTTTGATAGAATCATAGGTCTGGAAAAGACCTCAGGAGGTCTTTGAGTCCAGCCCCCGCCCAAAGCAGGACCAGCCCTCACTAAATCATCCCAGCCAGGGCTTTGTTAAACTGGGACTTAAAAACCTCTAGAGATGGAGATTTTACCACTTCCCTAGGTAACCCATTCCAGTGCTTCACCACCCTCCAAGTAAAATAGTTTTTCCTAATATCCAGCTGAGAGCTCCCCCACTATAACTTGAGAACATTGCTCCTTGTTCTGCCATCTTTCACTACTGAGAATAGCCTCTCTCCATCCTCTTTGGAACCTCCCTTCAGGTAGTTAAAGGCTGCTATCAAAGCCCCCCTCACTCTTTCCTTCTGCAGACTAAATAAGCCCAAATCCCTCAGCCTGTCCTCGTAGGTCATGTGCTCCAGCCTCCTAATCATTTTGGTTGCCTTCCACTAGACCCTCTCCAATGTGTCCATATCCTTTCTGTAGTGGGGGGCCCAGAACTAGACACACATACTCCAGATGTGGCCTCCAGTGCCAAATAAAGTGGTAAGTTCCATGAAAATAGAGGGCACTCTCATGGATACAAAGACCAATCCCTTTTGAGAATTGTCCATTAGAAAAGTGCTGCTTTCCTGAGCCTGTCCGGGTTGGATGAGACATCATATGCAACCTAAGAAACTGGAAGATCCCCTTTGAAGTTCCCCAGATTAGAGAGCCAGGTATGTAAAAAAAAGAAAGATCTGCTTGGTCAGTTGGTCACCCTTGATACTGAAATTTAAGGAAAGAAGTTCACCAGTTCCATCTGGGTGCTGGTCTGCACTGATTGTCTATACTAGGGATGTAAGAGAATAGTTGACTCATCGACTACCTGATAAGCATATGCTTATCGGGTAATCCAGTCAACTTCTCACTTCCCTCCCCACCTTGCGGCAGCAAGGTGGGGAAACAGGAGCTGGTCCTGGGAGGAGCGGGCTTAAAATCTGGCTTACCCCAGATCTCCGCGGGATGGGGGGGGGAGGGGAGGCAGAGGCGCAGCGGTGCCAGAGCTGGCGTGAATCAGGAATGCTTAGTCCCAGCTTGCACCGGCCCTGGGAGTTCACTCCACTGTGGCTCTGCCTTTTAAATGCCTTTGAGAAGAGCTGCAGCAGCTAAGCTCCCAGGACCAGTGTGAGCCAGGACTAAGCAGTCCTGGTTTGCGCCGGCTCTGGGATGCTGCAGTTCTGCAGTAAGAGCATGCCGGAGTTAGCTCTTGAGGCCAGCTGCGCCCCCAACTCCTACTACTTCAAACTGCAGAGCCATGGCTGGGGTAGCTAGTGCCTCCTCACTTAAGGACTAAACAATTAGCCGATGGAAATTGACTACTCGATTAGCTGATTAACATCCCAAGTCTATACCACCATCTAAAGACTGACTGGCCACCCCAGATGCATCAGGTTCTCCAGACTTGACTGCTAGAACCTCTAGACATCAGGTCTTATGGAAACATGCATAAATGCTGGAGGATATAATCCTTTTTCATCCACAGTCTCCACTTCTTTCTGGTCCTATCTGCCTGAAGGATGTCCTTACACCAGAGGAGGACACTCTCTGTGTTTCAGGACCAGTCCCAACTCTAACTATATGAACTCTAACTATGGCAAGAGTGACTTTCATGGGAGATATTATAGGCTGAGAGAGACAGCCCACACTGTGCCCAGGCCAGGTTCTCTTCTATACTTACCCTCCTCCCCCATCAGAACTCTATCCTGCCCAGGCTGGGTGGAGCAGACCAACCTGCCTACTGTAGCGACTCTGTGTGTCTGGCACTGGGGTTGTGCTGCCCAATGCACCAGAGCTGGGGCACTGCATCTGTGCTGCCTGGAGCACTGGAACTGGGGGTGTTGTGACTGTGCAACTTGGCAGCCCAGAGCACTGGGGCTGGGACATGGCAGCCATACCACCCAGCACTCTGGATGTTAGCTTTCTTTGACTTCCACTGCACATTGAGTAGATGTTTTCAGAGAACTATCACAGTGACTCCAAGACCTTTCATGAGTGCTAAAAGCTAATTTAGACTACATCATGTTATATGTATAGTTTGGATTATGTTTTCCAATGTGCATTACTTCGCATTTATCAACATTGAATTTCATCTGCCATTTTGTTGCCATATTACCCTGTTTTGTGAGATCCCTGACACCACACTGATATTACAGGACCCTAGAGACTAGCTATACCATTATGCTCGGCCCCACCATTTTCTAGTGACAGTGAGGAGAATGAAGAAATCTTTCTCCCCATGATATTCCTCTTCTAAGCCATCCTCTCAGCTATAACAACAGCAGCAGCAGAGCCCTCTATAGATGTGGCAACCTTTTCCATGGTTCCCTCCTGTTCCATTCTCTCAATCATGACAGGGATGGAATCCCTGGAGCCCCGTGACAGCTCAAGCACTAGCGCCACAAGTGACAGTGTTAGCAAGACTTCAGTCAGTGATTCCTAAACCACCTGCATCCATCAGATCTGACCCTGCACAAGGGGAGATGGAGGATCTGAAGGACACAGAGGAGGAAGACATCTTACCTCATCACACATTTCCTCTTCCTCCTTGGATGAATCCATAATGCCCCCTCCACCAATGGCAAGCAAAGACTTCAAGTCCTTTCAGGACCTGTACTAGAGGGTGGCTGACTCCCTCAACATTTCCTTAGTTCAGGTTCCCAAGGTACAACACAAATTAACTAATGTTTTGCAAGCATCAGCATATTCAAAAATAACTTTACCAGTTAGTGACGACATACTAGACCCTGCAAAGATTTTGTGGTAAACATCAGGCTCGATTTTCCCAACCTCAAAAAGGGTAGACAGGAAGTACTATGTTCCTGTCAAAGGAGCTGAATTTTTGTTCACCCACTTGGTACCAAACTCTCTGGTGGTGGACACAGCATATGCCGGGGCAAACAGACCCAATATAAATCCACTTCTTAGGACAAGGACTGGAAGAGACTGGACATTCTGGGGAGAAAATCATACTTTTCAGCATCCCTCCAAATCAGGATAGCAAATTATTCAGCATTGCTAGCAAAATACACATACTACCACTTGGAATAAAAACTAGGAAGTTTATTGAACACACTCCCCCCAGAGAACCACAAGGCTTCCTTCAACTCCAACATAGATTAAGGGGTTCTCACAGCAAAAAACACTCTGCAGGCATCGCTGGATACAGCGGACACCGCCTCAGGATCATTGGTGACATCGGTGGTCATGTGTTGGGCCTTCTAGCTGCACTTCTCTGGGTTCCCTAGGGTTGAGAACATGGTTGAGGACATACCTTTCGAGGGACAGAAGCTTTTTTTCCACCACCACAGACACTTCTCTGCATTTGTTTAAGGACTCACAAGCCACACTCAAGACCTTGGACATGTGTGTTCCTCAACCCCAAAAGAAACTGAACCACCTTTACACATTGCAGGGCAGAGCATTATCATCATGATCCTTCCAGAGGAGCTATGACCTCAGATGATGGCAGAGGCAACAGAAGCTTAGGCATCCTCACGAACAGCCCACTATGTCTCAGTCCTCCAGTGGTAGGCAAATGTTTTGACCATCTGGTTGAGGGTTCGACACAATTTCCACCAGCTAGTCAGTACCAGCTCAGCCTTCAACCATTCTAGTATGCATGGGCCAGGATTACAACAGACAGGTGGCCTTGGAAGTAATAGCAAAAGGCCTCACGATTCCTTTCCTTACTTTTCCAGAACCCAACACTCTTCCCCGTGCTTCTTCAGGGACACTTCTCACAATACTCTTCTCCAACAAGAGATTCACAAACTTCTCCAGAGGGGGGCAATAGAACTCGTACCAGCACATCAGAAGGGGAAAGGGTTCTACTCCACATGTTTTCTCATCCCCAAAATATCAGGATGTTGGAGACCCATCCTGGACTTACACAGGCACCCTTAACCTGCTTTCTGTTTAAACCATTGGCAACATACTCGTCATACCTTTCCATGAAAGTTGTGTTCTAAATCACGATCATGACAACCAGTAGGACCAATGAGTCAGCGGAGCTCATGGCAGATCTGCCATTTATGACTTTTCACAAAGTGGTGCTAAGACCACATCCGAACTTTCTTCCAAAGATAGTTTCTCAGTTCCGCTTCAATGAACTTATATACTTACCTGTTTTCCACCAAAAGCTTCAAGTTGATGCTAATGCAGCTTGACTCTGCTCCTTGGATGTTTGATGGGCGACAAAGCAGTTCAGACGCTCTTCCAGACTGCTCATTGCCATAGTAGATTGCTCCAAAGAGCAGGTGATTTCAAAACAGAGGCTTTCAAAATGGATAACAAATTATATTAAAACTTTGTATGACATCAATAAGGTGTCACTACTGACTCAGTTGCGGGCACACTCCACCAGGGCAATGGCCACTTCTATAGCCTTCCTTCATAACGTGCCCATTATGGACATTTGTAGAGCTGCAACATGGGCCTCTACACATACTTTTATGAAACATTACATAATAGATACACTGCACAATGTGTTAGGTTTGGGGTGACAGTCCTCTCTGCCATTCACTGGTTAGGTCCAAAGCCTCTCCTTCCAGACTCTCGGTACTGCTCTAAAGTCACCTACAGTGGAGTGCCCACATGGATACTCCTTGAAGAAGGAAAGAGATTACTTACCTTGTGCAGTAACTGTTGTTCTTCGAAATGGGTGTCCCTGTGGGTGCGCCATGATCCTTCCTCCTTCCCTCTGCTTTGGAGTTGTAACATTTTTCTGTGGTAGAGAAGGAAATAAGGGATGATTGACAGTGCGCATTGGCACATTTGCTGTGTTGTGAGCAGTGCTGCGCGTGTGCGGTGGTACCCCGGAGGGAGTACTGCTGTTAAAAAGTTCCAATTATAAGTGCAGGATCACCAAGATGCCTACAGTGGAGTGCTCACAGGACCATCCATCTCGAAGAACACCAGTTACTGCACAAGATGAGTGACCTCTCTTTTTACAACATTGGCAGTTGGTGTTCAATCAAAAGGCCATTATGAATTTCATTGGAAATACACGTACCTGTCATGTTTGTTTGAATTTGTTTTGAAGCCAGATTTAGGAGGAGTGGGCAGCTGACAATTTGGTTTTAAAATATAAAAACAAAGGCTAGATAGTGAACTAGTGCCATTATCAAATTTGTGTGTGTGTGTGTGTGTGTGTGTGTGTGTGTGTATGCAGATATTTGTTTATGGAAGTAGACATAGTATTAAACTATTTTGTTGCCTCTGCACAGGTGGTAATTCAACGCAGTAAATTGTCATTTTAAAAGGACATGGATTAAAAATTATGGGTCAAATCCTCCATTTGGACAAGTGCCTGGTTGAAAAGCGAGGGGAAAAAAAAAGTAACGATCACAGAAATAGAGCCCACATATTTAGAAAAGAAAACATTTCCTTGAAGGGTATTGCTAACAGTATTCTTTACTGTATTAAAACCAAAGGATTTACAAAGTAAATGCACTTTTCACTGTTGTGTATTTTGCTTACTTTTTGTGGTATGTTCAGCTTTGATAATGGTAGCTTTAATTTTTTTGTCAGTTTTATTAGTTTTCTGCAATGTGTTGATTGCAGTATCAATATGAAAAGTTGCTGTACCAATAAACTTGTTTTAATGGTTTGGGGTTTTTTTTTTAAATCTTGGAATAATTTTTTTAATGTTGATTTATATAAACTATATTATGGATTTTGATCTATTTTTCGATGTCCCTTTTTAATATTTGAGGGAAGACACCAGAGGCAAAATTTTCAAAAGCACCTAAAACCCATTTTCAGAATTAGGACTCTCTGATTTTAAATGAGGCTTAGGCTTTGAAATCCCCAAGTAAGTCACTTTTATAAATGGAAGTTTAGGTTCCAGTCATTTCAGCCTTTTTGAAAAATTTACCTTAAGTCTATTGTAGTATTAAAATTATTTTGGAAATATTGATTCCTAACAGTAGTACGGGGTAGATGTGTAAAATCTGGAATTCTTGCAGATCAGAGTATAAGATATTTGTTTTTGGTACGAATGTTATTTTCAGTATTCATATTGTAGCCAGAAATGCAGTCAAAATTATTGTTAAACAGTGTGAAGCATTAAATATCAAGTATGATTAATTCGTGAAAAAATGTATTAGAACATGAAATGGAGAAATTGCTTAGCTCTGATGCTCTGGTAAGGTTTATGGGGAAAAGTAGGGCTTTTAGCTCCTTAGTTTTAGCACCTTGATTTCCTCTAGAGCAGTGGTTCCCCACACTTTTCAGCATCACGCCCCCCTTTTTGATTTTTGAGAAACCCTCACGCCCTCCCTCCCAAAAAAATAGCAGCAAAACTTGGGGTGGAATTGATGGGGTGTGTGTGGCTGGATTGCCTCGTGCTCCCCCTGGAATTTTTTCACTCCCCCCCAGAGGGGCATGCCCCCCAGTTTGGGAACCCATGCTCTAGAGTTATAATGAGCCATGATAATCTGAATGTATTCATAAACTTCATTTTTATTCTTATTTTTTATAATATCTCCAGATCAGTTGATATCTATGTTGTCACATCTATAACATCTCCTCTTGGATGTCTTATCTTAAACTTAACATGTCCAAAACCAAATTCCTTGAGTGAAAGCCTGTTAGTTTTGCCATTGACTTCAGTGGTGCAGGACTTCACCTCTTTTTTCCCCCCTCTTGATCTTCTTCAGTCATCTGTTTCTAATCACTGCCAAAACCTCTTTCCTTTAGGGCCACCATCTGAGGATTATTTTTGGCTACTCCCTCTTCTAGTCATCCAGGCTGTATCCACATTCTGCCACTTATTCCCCCACAATATTTCCAGATCATGTCCCTTTTGTTACAGATGCACAGCCAACACCATCATTCATATCATCATTATATCATGTCCTGATGACCACAGTATCATCTTCTCAGGCCTCCAAGACACACATGCATTAGTGTGCTTTAGTCCATACAAAATACAGCTGCTAAAGTAAACTTTCTTTACTGTTGATTTAATTGTCATTTCTCTCTTTTTTTTTTTCCCTGCCACTGGCTTCCTTTCATTATTGTATCAGATTTAAGTTTCTTGTCACTATCTTCAGAGCTTTATATAGTTCTACCCTTTCCTACTTACTTACTTTTGCTGAGTTTTGCATTTTTACATTGTTCTCCCACCCCTTCTACTTTTTTAATGTTCCCAGCCTCATTCTTTTCAGTTTCTTGCATTGTTGCTACCATGCTTTCTTCCATTCTACCCTTTGTGCATAGTATGATCTCCGTGAGCTCATCCACAAGGCCCTACTTTGTCTACATTTAAGTCCCTCTTAGGATATGTCTATAAAGCAAAGAATAACCCATGGCTGGCCTGTGCCAGACAACTCAGGCCCGCGGCTGGGACTTTAGGACTGTTTCATTGCTGTGTATACTTCTGGATTTGGCTTGAGGCGCAGGCTCTAGGGCCCTGCGGGAGGGAGGTTCTCAGACTCTGGCTCAAGAACCTGAGCAGGAAGTCTACACAGCAGTGAAACAGTCCTATAGCCAAATCGGCTGGCATGGGCCAGCTGTGGGTTTTTCTTTTCTGGGTAGAAATACTCTGAAAGACCCATTTCTGGCATGCTGCCTGTAATGAATTTAGTTGTCTTGTATTTAAAAAAACCCCAGCCATATTCCTTGTCGCTCTTATGCTACTGTTTGTCCACATAGGCTGTGCATTGCTCACAGCAGGAACCCTTCCTCTTTCAATGTCTGGATAGTTCGTACTACATTATGGGTGCTGTCACAAACAAATAATAACAATGGTATAAAAATGGCTCTCTTTCAGATTTATAAATTGTTTAAACACATCTGACAGTATAACTTACATTATATTCATGAAAGGTTCTAATAGATTTCTAGGGAAATGTGCTTTCAGTCAGTCAATGGGTGGACAATAATGAAAATACCTTACGATTTGATAGTGACAAAACGCTTGAGTGGTTAAATAAAAGCCCTGCATCTCCTGTTTGCCTGTCTATCTAACTTACATTGATCTGGTTACTATTCCATTTAAGTAACAATCCACAAACTTCAGCATGGTCTTATTAGGACTGTATTATTTGGTTCATCCTAAAAGAGGCATTAGGTCTTAGATTTTCATTTGTTTGTTTTACTTTGTATTAAGGATGTTAAATATCGATTAATTTACTAGTCGAGTAGTTATAAGCACTTCTGAAATGTACAAGAGCCACAGTGAGGGGTTCTTGTGCATTTCAAAGTTTGAACTTCACGTGCAGCTTGGGCCAGTGGGAAATCCTGCTGACTCCGGGCTCCATGCACTTTGAAATGTACAAGCATCAGTGCCAGCATGGAATCTGGGGTCAGTGGGGAACTCAGAGTCCCCCCACTGATCCCGGGCGCCATGCAGGCACTGACACTTTGATCTGCCATCTGGAGCCAGGGTTAGCTGGGGACTCCCTAGCTGACCCTGGGCTCTGTGCAGTATTTCCATCAAACCTGGGATCAACTGGGGATTTCCCAGCTGATCTGGGGCTCCATGTGACACTTCCGCCAAACCCAGGGCCAGCTGGGGATTCCCCAACTGACCCTGGGTTCTCTGCACTTTGAAATGCTGCGTGCGGAACCGGGGATCAGCTGGAGAGTCCCCAGCTGATCCCAGGTTCTGTGGAAATGCCTCACAGAGCCCAGGATCAGCTGGGGATTCACTAGCTGACTCTGGGTTCCACGGAAATGCCCCACGGAGCTAGGGTCAGCTAGGGAGTCCCCAGCTGACCCTGGGCTCCACATGGCACTGCTGCTTTGAAATGCCACAGTGGTGTGTCAAAGTGGCAGTACACCAGCCTCCGTGCAGTGCTGCCGCTTTGGAGTACCCTCTCTTCCTCTCCACCCCCTTTGCTGCTGCTATCTGATAGAGGCAGCAAGAGGGAAGGAAGTAACTAATCGACTACTCAACTATTATTTAACGTCCTTAGTTTGTATAAGCCTTTCTCTTCATCTTCCAGTTTACAGGCCAGAGTGTCTTTACTTTGTGGATAAGCTAGAGGAAATAAATGAGTCTTACCTCCTTTAGAGCACGATGCAGTACATACGTTCATGCTGATGTGTGACAGAATTCTACATCTAGGTTATTTCACAGAGAACACCTTGTCTCCAGCTCCCTTGAGTTTTATTCTGGAACCCAGTAGCAGCATTATACTTGTTGATTTCAATGTTCAAGAGGAAGTCTAAGTGGAAAATGCAGTTCCTTATGTAAATCCCAGTTAAATCTGCCACAGTTTACAGGCTGGATAATATTGTGTGTGTACATAAAATGAAATAAGTGCCTTTAATAAAAACTGTTGCTAAAGAAACTAAGCTTGGAAGTTGTACAGCTGAGGAGAATAAAGTGAAATTCAAGCATATTCCAAATCAGAGGAAATATCAGAGGATTATAACCACTGTCCCTCTTTCTCCTTAAGTCCTTTAGAAAATTTGCAACCCACCCTTTCAGAGAAAGTTCTTGAACTTCCAGCATTGGCCTGTTATTTATAGTAACCCTATCCAAAGCTACACTAACGTCCAACATTACATGTTTATGCTTTCAGAGTGAAATGAAACTAATGTTTATCTGGTAAGGGTAACTTTTCCATAGCCAAGAAAAATAGATAACAATCACAGAGATAACATTTTCAAATAGGCCAAGTATAGCAAGGCTTAATGTGCTGGAAAACAAGAAAATAAAGTATAAACTATTTTACTTATTAAGTATTTTCATGATGTGAATTATATTCTGAAACTTGGATAAAAACCAGGCAATAATCATTCACTAAAACGGATATCCGGGAATACTAATAATAGTAACATAGTCTTTATGATATTTGTACACACAGAGTAGGAAGCAAATGGTGTTTAATCATATGTGTGCATTTTAGTCCTTAGGAATGAAATATGCCGTGGAAAACTCGTTAGTACAGAACTTGGTTTCAGTACGCTGGTGTTTGATAAATCTTTACGCATCACATTTAGCTGATTGGTTTGCGGCCTTTATGTGTTAAAGGCACAAAAAGGTTGCTTAGTAGCTTGTGATTATTTTTCCTGCAAGTTTCTGTGTTGAGGTGTATTTAGTGCTTTCCCCTGTCTAGAGAGGGCAAGTTGCTCAGTTGCCTTTTTAAAAGCAAATTTCTTGGTTAGCTGTGACTGAGTGCTGAGTTATAATTCTGAGGGTATAATTTAAAACAGAAAATGCAAGTGTGCAGACTGCTAATCTGTACATATATAAATAAAGCAAACAGTGGCAGATTAGTATGGAATTTTGTTTATGAATAATTTTAAAAATAAATGTTACCTTGGACATGTCATACCTGTTACAGAACATAACGAAAATATGAAAAATCACTACAGCACGTTAAAAATCAAATAGAAATGTGGAGAAAAAGCAGAATGATGGGTGACAGCTGCTGCTGCTTCTGGATTGGCAGCTTATTTATAATCATGCAGACTGGAAGCTAGATTGTGGTACTGTGCACATCAGATAGGAATCAGACACATCAGATAGGAATGATGATTGTGTATGTAGTCCCAACATTTTAATTTTTAAGAAAAGCACACACTTCTCTTCTGCTACAGAAATCAAATAAACTGACTAAAGCAAATTCCCGAAGTTCTGAATAGTTAACTATTTTGAATGCTATCAGTAACTTTTCTGTTAGGAAAAAATAATTTAATGGTACCATATTTACGTGAGCCAAATATGTAAAGTGTTTGGCCTTTACTGCATTGTCCATGGTACTGCCTGAAATGAATGAGTCACATATGATTGGATGTCAAACATTCGTGTATTTTTGGATATACAGGAAAGAATAACAATTGCCAATGCCTTTTTAAAAAATTTCAGATAAAAAATAAACAGGAGTACTTCTTAGCATGTTAGACAGCTTGTCTTGAAAAAAGTCTACAGGAAGTAAGAGAAATATCTAATGTCTCCGTTTTACATTCACTTCTGGTCAATGCAGCACAACAATATTCCAAACTTCCCCAGTACAAAAATACACTGCAAGAAAAGGAGTCGAAATGTATGGACCTTTTCGGGAGAAAAGTGTACTCCTCATCCACACTACAACTTTGTATGGCTGGCTATGCCTCCCTCCTTGCAAATCACGACTTGGATAATTACTGTAGACTAATGGAGTACCTCCCAAATAATAAGAGACCTATACTAAAATCTGCAGTACAGGAGGGATATACAACAGCCCGCACATTGCTGCAAATATCGTTATATGTCGCAGACACTGCAGCAAGATCTACGGCAACTTCTATTGTCATTCATAGAGCGTCCTGGCTCCAATCCAGGCGTTCCCAAGGAGCTTCAAGGAAAGTTCGAGGACCTCCCTTTTGATAAGGACAAACTATTTGCAGCCAGAACAGATGAAGTCCTTCATTCCAGTAAGGACTCCCGAACCACACTCAGAATGCTAGGGATGTACACCCTGCCATATCAATGCAGGTGGTACACACCCTATCAGCCATACCAACAACAATGTGATTTCACATACCCCAGAAACCAACAGAGAACCTTTGACCAGGGCTGTTCTAAACCACAAGTATAGAGGAAGCGACCACAAAACAACTGCTCCTTTGCTTCCCATGCCAACAAGCAGCAGGTTTGAAACAGTGGTTGGGGGGCCTGCATGGCCTCTCCCACATCATTCTTCTGTCTTTCACCATCGTCTACGTCCTTTCCACCATTGCTGGGCTATCATCACAACAGACAGGGTTTTAGAAAAAGTCGCATCTGGCTACTCCGTCCCATTCATCTCTCTTCCCCCACCCTCTCCACCTCTCTCGTCCCTCTTCAGGGACCCCTCTCATGAGGATCTTCTAAAGCAAGAGGTCCGTCAACTTCTTGCCATCGGAGCTGTTGAGAGAATTCCCTACTAGTTTAAGGGCAAAGGGTTCTACTCAACTACTTCTTTATGGAGAAATACATGAGCGAGTGGAGACCCATTCTAGATTTACGAGAGCTCAATAAATACTTCTGACAGCAGTGATTCAAGATTCTTTCCCTAGTATCCATTATTCCAGTTCTGGACAAGAAAGATTGGTTTGCAGCCCTTAACCTTCAAGATGCACACTTGCATGTGACTATCCATCTGTCCCACAGGTGCTTCCTGTGCTTTACTATACAATTCAAGCATTTCCAGTACCGAGTACTACGGTTCGGCCTCTCTTCAGTCCCCAAAGTTTTCTGCAAGACTTTAGCTGCAGCAGCTGCATTTCTATGTCATCAGGATGTCATCTTCCCCTACCTCGATGACTGCCTTATAAAAAGTGCATCTTGAGAGGAGACCCTCCGGATGATATCTATAACAAGTAACCTATTTTGATCTCTAAGTCTTATCAACAACCAAAAATCCCTTTTCAGCCGACACAATCTCTAGAATTCATCGGTGCTCATCTCGATTCCATCACGGCCTGTGCCTATCTGCCAACCCAGAGGTTCCACGCAATATAAGACCTCATCAACAGACATGCCACCAGCCCTTCTGTCATGTTACCGGAGTTTAAGGAAAGCAGCCAGGCCACTGCTACACCCATGGGGGAATGTTTGCCCCAAAAGTTGGTACAAAGGGGGCCATGTGAGGTGTCAAACAAAAGCTTACTTTCTACTGATTCTGTATATGCTCTTCATATATCTGTATAATGTCTGTGTGTGGAGTTATGAATATGTACTCTGTATGGAGACTGGGAGTTTCTCTGTATGTGGTTGAGCAATGGGCTCAGCCTATGGACATGCTAATAAGCAAGGCGTCAGAGACAATAGGTCTCTTAAGTACTAGAGACCCACCTATGAGGGAATCTAGGTGCCTGGTCAGAGACCATGTAACTCTCTCCAGCTTGGAAAAAGCCAGGGGAGGGGGGTATAAATATGCAATGTGGCCAACTCCATTTTGGTCTTCAGATCTGCTCCTGACCCCATATGCGGCCTTGCAGGGAATCATGAGCTGGGAAGAACTGTGGACCCATTCTGACATAGGATGGTACACCACGGACTTTTAAGCCAGCAGTTATAACATCGCTGCTGCAAGCCTGCATCGAGAACTGGGAGATTCGATGCCTGAAATGTATGATACTTTAACAACCTCCCCCTCATGTTTTTCTTTCTCTTAGTAATAAACCTTTAGATGTTAGATTCTAAAGGATTGGCTCAGCGTGATTTGTGGGTAAGATCCAGAGTATATATTGACCTGGGATCTTTGGCTGGTTTCTTGGAACCGGACAGAACTTGTTCGGGGTAGGTGAGATTGGGTTCTAAAACCCCTCACCTGTGAGCAGGCCCCGGGGCCATTTGGGGCATGGAGAGCGCTGGGGTGTCAGAGGGGTTTTGCTCGTGAGGCTTCTGGCTGGCCAGGCAGGCAGCTGAAGCGCTTTGTGTGACTGGTATGTGGCCTGTTTGGGAAGGTCTCCAGTCTGGGGGCTGTAAGGAGCCCCGAATTTGAGCAGTTTGCCCTGAGCGGACACCCTCAGCAGTGCCCAGACCCGGCCCGGTCTGTCGCACCTTCCTTAACAGTTTTCATGTATTATGGTGGATGGGGCCAAATGGCCACCACTACATATGTGGTACAGTGTGTTCGTTTACACCTTCGGTGCCTCCAACATTGACTGCTGCGTTCTTGTTCAGAATCAACCACGTTTTGGCAGATATTCTGAGCAGACACGTCACTATAGACCATGAGTGGAAGATCAGTCATCAAGTTATCAGACGTATATTCCAAAAATGGGGATTTCCTCAAATTGACCTTTTCGCCTCCCGCAACAAAGCCATATGTCCACCTTATTGTTCCAGAGCAGGTCTGGGATGGGGGGTCCCTGGGCAATATTTTCCTGATTCCTTGGAAGCCCACCTCCTCTGTGTCTTTCCTCCAATCTCACTGATCCCCAGAACCCTCGAAGATCAGGAGAAACTACACTCAAGTAATTCTGATTGTCCCTGCATGGCCCAGGCAGATGTGGTTTCCCTATCTCTCTCTTCTTCCACACACCCACCCATCACCTCCAATGCTGCCCAGATCACCTAACCCAGAACAAGGGTACTTTTCTGCACCCCATCCTCAGAGTCTGCACTCGACAGCATGGCTCCTTGCTGGTTCCAAAATGCTGAAACGCTTTGTTCTGAAAGGATAAAACGAGTCCTTCATAGTAAGTGCATTACTACCCACACTACTTATCTCCGCAAATGAACGAGGTTCTCTCAATTATGTGAACAAAGACATTCCGATCCATACACAACCTCACTTCACATAATCCTGGACTATATACTGGCCTTGAAACAATCTAATTTGTCCCTCCCTTCACTTTGAGTTCACTTGGCTGCTATTGATGCATTTCATCCATCTGTGGAGAGACATTCAATATTTGCCTATCGCATCACCAGTCACTTTCTAAAAGGTCTCCAGAACCTTCCCCGACCATATAGACCTCCATCACCCTCATGGAATCTAGAACTGGTATTGGATATGCTAACTAGACTTCCATGTGAACCTCTACCTACATGTCCTCTATCTCTTACGATGGTGAAGGTGATCTTTCTACTAGCAATAATTTCTGCACATAGTCAGTGACCTCGCAGCCCTTACAGCAGCCCCTCCTTACATGGTTTTTAGGAAGGACATCATTATTTTGCTGACTCATCCATTGTTTTTACCAAAAGCATCCTTGGACTTCCACATCAACAAGCTGATTATTCTCTAGACCTTTTACCCTAAACTGCACTCATTATGATGGAGGTCCTGCTGCATGCTCTAGATGTTCGAAGGGCCCTGGCGTACTACATTGATCATACCAGGACTTTCTGCACTTCACAGGATCTATTCGTGTCAATGACGGACCAACGCAAGGGCAAGCCATTCTCTTCACAGTGCATATCCAACATCATTTTCTCCTGCATCATGGAATGCTACACCCTACAGGGTGAAAATTCTTCCTACTTCACCTAGGGCACATTCCTCAAGGGCAGTTTTTACCTCCACAGGATTCCTACAAGGTGTATCTCTTTGAGACATTTGCTGTGCCGCTACATGGTCATCAGACCATACTTTTATGAAACACTATGTTATTCTTAAACATTTCTCTAATGATGCCTCAGTAGCCCCAGCAGTTTTATCCACTGTCAGCAATAGGTGACTCTGAAGCCCACTATTCTTGTCATAATTGAGAACTGCTATAAAGTCACCTACAGTGGAACACCCACAGGGACATCACTCAAAGAAAAAAGGGAAGTTACTCACCTTGTGCAGAAACGATGGTTCTTTCACATGTGTTTCCCTATGGGTGCTCCTCTAACCACCCTCCTCCCCATGAAAACTTAGCACAGAGAGATGGTGAGAATGTGTTAGAGGAGGGAGTAAAGAACTAGGAGCTAGGAACTTCTCAGTAAACCTGATTCTGATACTCACTCTCCATCTGTGGCCTTAGTAAAGTCATTTAAAATAAATTAAATAACAGTTAATCCAAAATGGTTAAACTTGGATTAGACTCTTAAATAAAAGGTGCTAAGCATCCACAGCTTCTGTTAATAATAATAGAGATGTAGCCGTGTTAGGCTGGTCTTGCTGAAACAAAAGACAGGACTATGCAGCACTTTAAAGACTAAGAAGATAAACCATCTTGTTAGTCTTTAAAGTGCTACATAGTCCTGTCTTTTGTTTCAGCTTCTGTTAACTTCAACCCCTCGGAAAATTGGGCTTAATTATGGTTTTCAGTGCCTAACTTTAAATATTCAAATGTGTAATTTTCTTATTAATCTCTGTTACAGTTTTCCCATCTGTAAAATTAAAGAATAAGAGATACTTGCTTACCTGCTTATGCCACTGGGACTTTGTGAGAATTAATCAATTAATGTTTTTAAAGCATATAAAAGATATCTTGCTTAATAGTAGTAGTAGTATTGCTGCATGATATTAAACATTTGTCTGACCTTGTGTTTGTTTGTTCAAAAACTCCTCCTAAATAGTAAGAGCTCGGACCACCAAATTTGATACACAGTTCCTCTTACATAACTTAAAGCAAGGTAAGGATTTATTTGTTCCAGGAAAATGGGATGTTCCTGGAATGGGAATGCTTCTCGTAAAATCATACAGAAAAGAGACAAAATCACTGGCTGGAGGTGTGCCCTCCCTCCCCCCTGCCCTGTCCAGGACTGCCCTAGTCCTTAGCCTCCCATCCTTCAAGTGGCCTTCATGGAGGATGGATGGAGGGGGCTGAAGCTCTACCTCCCATTTGTACAGGAACATTGCTAGCTGTTCCCCTTTGTCAGGGAGCAAGGGAAAGTGCACTGTTTGCTGATTTCTCATTCTGGCTGCGGAACGCATGGGGCAGATTAACTTTGACCTGCCCCAGCTGGGGGACATACATCCTTCTGCCAGCTGTGCCCACTGGAGCTGCAACCAGCCATAGAGAGGAACTTCTCATCTGGCCCCAAGCTGCTGTGGTGAAAGAGGGCAGGAGTAGTCTTCTCTTCCCAGGGCAGCCTGCACACTGCACCCCTCATACCCAGCCCCACCACAGAGCAATGATTTAAATTAAGAAAAACAAAAATTACTTGAGTTAAGGACCCGGGTAAATCTTCTAGTGTAAATATAACAGCAAAGCAGTGGTTTTTTTCACTAGTCACATAGTGCATTGATGATGTCTGAGAGCTTTTCCCTGTGTGTGCCCCTCACTGTTTTTTTGGCACATGCTCAGTTCTGTCCGCAATACACTATCTGGGTAAGCTGCTATCTTTGCCTGGTCATATGAGGAGGGAGGTGTGCAGGAGGTTGATAAAACCATGCTTTTGTTTTATTGTAGGCAGTCTGTTGACACAAGGTTTTAGTGCTGGTATGTCAGGTGTTCATGTTGCCTTAAATATTTAATTTAATACTGTGTAGACACTTCATTTTATTTAAGGGTGATTCTGAAGTCCATCATGTATTTCAGAAAGTAATTCAGTCATTTCACTATGTGTCTTTTTCCATTTCCTTTTTCTGTTGGAGGGACTTAAAAGTGAAACTTGTTTTCTAACATAATATGAATTATGAATTTTGCATATTTAATTACAACATGGTTTCATCACACTCATTCTTTAATGATAAATTGAGTAATATTCAGTTGATCTGATTTGATGTAACTTTATTTGAAGCTCAAGTTCTGAGCATATCAGCAAGTGCTTCTGCTGGCAAATTAAACAGCTGATGCTTATTTCTGTCATCTGGAAAGCATTAAAACTAGCTCTTTCCTTCTGTGTTCAGGAAAGGTAAACCAAAACTTAACCATTTAAAATTAGAGTTGCAAAAGTTTGGACAACGTAATCTGCATCTCTTTAGTCTTCACAATGATGAGAAGATGTTAATTTTTCATCTAAGCACACTAAAGATCTGTTCAAGCTGCGTAAGAAATTATTTTTAAAAATTCTTTTTAGAAACCTTTGTGCTTTATAGATCATGAGTCAAACTTTCAAAAGTGCTCATTTCACACTTTTGGAACTGGATTTTCAAAATAATTCATTTCCCATGTGGTATTGAAATGAAAGGGCCAGATTTTCAAATGAGAACCACTAGGTGGTGACTATTTAAGAAAATCTGTTTCTGTAGTATTTTTGTACATTCCTCCCATTATTCATTACAACTTAAACTGAGATTTAGTTTTAATGAAAATTAGTTGTGTGTGCTTGTTTTTATGCTGGTGGCATGCTTTAATTTTGCACTTGTCATGAGATGTATTGTATGTTTTGCCTGTGTCTTGATCCAAGCTGTATTGCTCTGGTGTGTTGTTCCTTTTAAGAATAGGTTTACATGCTTGCAGGAAATTTCAGAGATAGAAATAAATGCATTGTATTATGCCATAATGTGTCCTTAATGTATGTGTATATTATATATGTGTGTGTGTTGAGCCATCATAGTAATTTCTCTAACAACTGAAGGTAATGATACAGATTTGATTTCTTCTCTTTGCCCATGTCTACACTACAAGAATAGGTCAGATTTATTAACATTGATTTTAAAACCCAGTTTTGTAAAGTTGAAACTTCATGTTCCCACAGTGCACAAGAATTTGATGTAGTGCATCTCCAGTAGGATGGCTACCATCAGCTTGGACAGTGATGCATTGGGGGTAGCGATCCCACATTTCCTGCCACTCCTTTACATTCTGGATTAGGTTCCATTACCTGGTCGGACAAAAACAGTGCAGCAGGTGGTTCTATGTACATATCATCAGGATTACATAATGGACTCATCTCCTCCCTTCCCCCCCTCTTGAAAACAACTTGGCTACGTCTACATTGGCGCGCTTTTGCGCCAAAGCTATGCAAA
>CM057848.1:69189569-69218970 GCA_030068395.1 Apalone spinifera
ACGCCTCGCGAGCTACTGGTCGAGGCCTCGCGATCGACCTGTTGGTGACCATGGCCTTAGCGGTATGCAATACATGCAAACACATTGTCTCGAATATCTGCGATCACACCATATGAATTCTCACCGACAATATAACCACAATGTTCTACATCAGTTGGTAGGGCGGAGCTCGCTCCCACTCTTTCTGAATGGAGGTTATTTGACTCTGGAACTCGTATATCCGCAGCAACGTGATGTTAGTTGCATCATATCTGCCCGGCGTCAACAACACAACAGCAGATACCCTGCCGACACTTTGCGATAGCCCACGAATGGGAACTTCATCCTCAGATACTCTAGTACATATATCACCAATGGGGTTCCCCCATATAGACCTCTTTGTCTCCCACCACAATGCAAAGTGTCCTCAGTATTGTTCCAGGGCAGGTGTGGGGTCAAGGTTGCTAAGCGACACATTCCTCATTACCTGGAGCACCCCATTGAACTATGCCTTTTCACCAATGCCCCTCATCCTGAGGGTTCTTGACAAAATCAGGAGGGATGGTGGCCAAGTCATCTTGATAGCCCCCTTGTGGTCTAGGCAGACATGATTTCCCTATCTCTATTGGATGTCTCTTTTGCCCCCTTTCTTTTTCTGGTACAACACGACCAACTCTCAGAATGGGGGCACCTTCCTACATCTTCACCCTTAGATCCTACACCAACAGCATAGCTCCTTTCTGGTTCCATGACTCCAGAACACTCTGCTCTTACTGCGTGAAGGATATGGGGCTACACAGTACATGGCAGACCACACATATTGCTTACCTCTCCAAATGGAACCATTTTGTCGCTTGGTGTGCGCACAGACAAATCAAGCCACACTCCACACCTCTGCATACAATTCTTGACTACATTCTTGATTTGAAACAAGGCTTATCTTTATCCTTTCTCAGAGTACACCTCGCTGCCATCACCACCTTCCACCCCCAAATAGAGGTACTCAGTTTTCGCACATCCTATCACAAGAAGGTTCCTCAAGGGTCTTTACAACCTCAACCCACCACATAGACCACCACCTTCAATGTGGAATTTAGAGCTGCTGCTGGATACACTTACCAGGCCCCCATTTGAACCCTTGGCAACTTGTCCTCTATCTTTGATGTGGATGAAGGCAGCATTCTTACTCGTGATAACATCTGCATGTAGAGTGGGCAAATTTGCAGTGGCACCACTTTATATTGTCTTTATGAAGGACAGTATGATACTGCTACTTCACCCTTCTTTTCTGCCAAAGGTGTGCATGGATTTTGACATTCATGAACCCATTGTGCTTCCTACCTTTTATCCTAAGCCTCTCGCATCCTGTCACAAGGCAATCCTGCACACCTGGATGTCCGCAGAGTCCTCTTTTTTTTATATCAACAGGACGCTGGCCTTCTGCAATTCACAACATCTCTTTGTCTCTGTTGCTGAGCATTCGAAGGGGACATCTGTTTCTTCCCAGCACATTTTGAAGCTTATAGTTTCCTGCATCACCCAATGTTACTTTCTCCGGTACAAGATGTTCCCTGTTCAGCCCAGAGTATGTTCCACTTGAGTGGTCTTGACATCTACAGCCTTCCTTTGGGGGTATCCCCTTAGAGACATTTGCTGTGCTGCTACATGGTCTTTGGACCACACTTTAACAAGACACTGTTCTCTTGCAGATGTTCATTAGCCACTGTGGTGCTTTCTAACACTACCAAATGGTGACTCTGAAATCTACCTACTGTCTACCTCGATTACTGCTATATAGTCACCTACAGTGGAGCACCAACAAGGACATCACTTGAAGAAGAAGAAGAAGAAGAAGAAGAAAGGGAAGTTATTCACCTTGTGTAGTAATGACAGTTCTTCAAAATGCATGTCCCTGTGGGTGTTCCACTACCTCCACTCTTCCTCCTCGTCTTCCGAGTTTATTTTTCTCTTTTAGTTACTCATGTGTACATGAGCAACTGAAGAGGGCTGGGCCGTGTGGCACGAAGTGCAATGCATGAATGCCATGAGGCACCTATATAACACGTGAATGACCCAACCAGCTGCTGCTGTGAAAAACTCTGATCTGTGGTGCTAGGATGACCTGACGCTATAGTACAGCACCCATGGGGGGAGGGAGGGCACATCTCCAAGAACCATCGTTACTGCACAAGGTGAGTAACTTCCTTTTTCAGTTTAATAAGGGTTCAAAGAACAGAATCTCTGAAGAATGTCTGGTTCAATAAAAGAACACATTTTAGAGGCACAAATTGAAATGGTTGGTTTAATGTTTTTCCCCTTATGATTGTTTGTTTAAAAAAAAAGCCTCTGGGAACCTAGAAATGTATTTATTTTCCACAAGTTTTATTCTTTTTTATGTGGCAAATCTTGATGTATTTCCAGGTGTGGTTTTTGTTTTTTGTGTTTTGTTTTGGTTTTTTTTGTGGAGGTGAAATTAGCAGAGCTGTTATGATAGACTTTCTTGTTTGTGCATCATCATTACTGCTATTCTATAATTAGCATTTAACTGCTATTGTAGGTCATACTTCCATATCTTTCTGTACTGGTGGCAAGAAAATGTTTCACTAATTTTTGCATTAATTTTTTATTTACAGAAAAGTATACTTTTAAAAATACAAATATATAAAATAAAAAAGAAACAAAATCATAAGTCAAAGTACAGTGAAACGTGATGGGTCTGTTTGACCATGTTCCTTTTTAATATTCCATTCCTCCAGTCTTTGTAATTCTGAAATTATTTATCTACTCTTATTTTAGGTAGATATTGAAAATGCTTTTCTAAAAGAATCAATTGCAGTTGAAACTTAACTTATCAAATTTTTAACTTACAATGATGTGTTTTTACATAATGATAAATATCTAAGATTGAAATAACAGGAGTATTAGGTAAAGATTGCATCTTTGCAGGATAGTTCTGAGTGTGCTTGGGGGAATAGTACGGAATAGCAACACTCAAAAGTGGAATGTATTACGAAGGGCAAGTGTCTGTAGATTTTAATAGAACATTTTAAAGGCATTTACATGGGCCCAGATTTTAAGGTTATCTATTCCAATTTTAAATGTTACAGTCCCTCTAATTTTGGATTATTTTGACTAGGCACAGCTGTTAATCCTTTCTGTCCTCTCCTGCTTCTCTCCCCAAAGAAGATAAACCTCTTAAAACTATAGTGATCCATTTTGCTATGAGCCCTGTTAGCTTCAGACATTTAACAAAGACTGTCCACTACCTTGTGTTTTGATTGAAAGGCAAAGCAGAATAAATTTAACAGGGGCAATGACTGATGGGGAAGATAATCTGCATAATATGCCAGACGTTGAAAATGTTGCAAAGTTGCAAAATAATGTGTGCATTTAAAACATACATTCATTAAGGAATCCTTAACTGATTTGTCATGGGAACTATATATGTGAGCTCCACTTTTGAAAAGATAAAACTCTTAAAAATTTTGCTGAAGGGATATTGACTAAGGTAAGCTAAACAAGATTACCTGTTATAGGTATCTGTGTTTCCAGAACACTCAGTCACAATTCTATTGTGTAGTAAAGTTTCTGCTGTTGATGAGAAATAACTTTATCCAGCTAAAACAGTTACCCAGTTAATGAATTAAAAACCTACATTAATGTTTTTGCAGCCTCACTGTTAATGTTACCAAAGAAATTCATTTCTACATTATTGTTAATCTAACTTCTTCATTTGGAATCAATATTGGTATATGTATGTCCTGCAGAAGGGTCAAGATGGACTAATGCAGAGGCAAACGCTGAGAAAAAGACCGAGAAAAATCTCAGCGAGGTAACCTAGTCATGAAAATACAGCATAATGACAAATGTGCCTGTTTATAGGATTTCAGTAAGTTAATAAAATCCATGTTATTTTTGGGTCCTGTTTTTCACTCTTGATGTGTGATGGTAATTTTCTAGTAATCATGATTTTTTTTAATGAAAACATTTACTCGCATAAATTAGGATTTCATTTTTTTGTGTTGATTTTATTTATTTGCAGAGAGAAATGTAACTACTTTTTCTATCCTTTATTTCCTTAATCTTTGATCCTCTGTCTGAAACGTCACCATTTTTGACATTTGTGTTGTAGGGTTTTTTTCATTTTAGTTTTTATGAAGTAGTGCAAACTCTGGCTTAATTTGATTTGGCATCCCTGCAATTGAACATTTGTAAGTATCTTGTATTGTGGCCCATCTGGGTTGTCATAGAAACCCTAGACCTCCATCCTCCTTCTTGTTGTTAGAATTGGAATGCAAACAGGGTGTCAAAGTGACGTTTTTCTAGTAAAAGTGACAGCCTTGTAAAGAACTGAATGGAAAGGTTTCTTATTGGTTTTATTCTCTCATGGCCTGTTGTCACAGTTATTATAATGCATCCAGCTTTCTCTTAAAAATCTGGCAACTCTGTAATAGAAAAAGGTAAGCATCATGAGAAAGCCAAATGTGTGCTTAAATTTGTGCATGGTTTCTTCTTTTGTCTTTAAAACACACACACACACACACACACACACACACACACACACACACACACACACACACACACACACACACACACACACACACACACACACACACACACACACACACACACACTCGGAGTTGGGCTGCTCTGCTAACCAATGTGTGGTAGAGGGAAGATGGTTGGGCTGCGTAAGCTATTCCAAGTCAGCTGCTCTACTAATGGCTGTAAGAACCAGTTATGGTAGCACATGTCTTTATCTTAATATTTTTGCTCATAACTGATGCAAGTCTTCAACTAGAACAACCAGGAATAATCTGCACTGATTATTCAGAAGTGTATGCTTCTAACAGATATGTTTACAGAAATATATGCTTTCCCATCCCCAAGTATGTCTCAACTATATGTTAAGCAGTATTTCAAGGTATGGTAGCATCTGGTCTCCAGGCCAAAGAATCTCTGAAATCCATTGAAAACTGACCAACACAGCTGATTGTACTTAAGTGAATTTCCAGTATGGACTAAGAAAATTATTTTCTAAATAGCAACTTGCTGAACAACTAAGAGGCAGGCTCAGTCAGTGCGAAGGGGGCACAGGAACAGCTTGGTTTGTGTGGTGGAGGAACAATCCCATAGTACAATCTGTTCTGAATATGCTATTGCTGGTGTAAAAGTAGCTTCTTTTATGGCCTCGGCTATTGGTGCAATTTCTCAAGCAGCGTGAGTCACTGACCAGGCTTATGGTTGTCTTTGGCCAAGATAAGGAAAATCAGTTTTATGCAAAAAAATTGAACCACTGGTGCAGACGGTCACTAAAACCTAGAAACTGCATAAAGTTGTTCAGGATTTGGAGAAAGCATTTGTACTACTTCATTGCTAAACTGGAACAGGAAAATTTGAGGAACTCAAAGAGAAGGATATAATTCTTTATTGATTGCCTTGCACATCTTCCTAACTGCAAGGGTGGTTAAACCCTGAAATAAATTGCCTAGGAAGGTTGTGGAATCTCCATCACTGGAGATATTTAAGAGCTATCAGGGATGGTCTAGATGGTGCTTGGTCCTGCCTTGAGGGGAGGGGATTGGACTCGATGACCTCTCGAGGTCCCTTCCAGTTTGAACGTTCTATGATTCTATCTACTATATATTTGAGAGAGTTTGTCTCAAATACTCCTCCTAAACAGTAAAAGCTATTTGGTATAGAGTTTTCTCTTATCATAACTTAACTCGCTCTCCAGATCGTCACCCAGAATCGCAGTGTGGTTTTCAGCCATTCCGAGGAACAGTGGACATGATCTTCGCCGTTCGGCAATTGCAAGAAAATGTCGCAAACAAAATCAAGCCTTATACATAAATTTCATTGACCTGACCAAGGCATTTTACTCAATCAGTTATAGCATCCTGTGGACCATTCTCTCAAAGATCGGTTGCTCCCAAAAATTCATCAGTATCCTGAGGCTGCTTCATGACAACATGACTACCACAGTGCTGGGCAGCAATGGATCCTGAAGCGACCCCTTTGAGATAAAAATGGGAGTCAGACAAGGCTGCATCACTGCCCCAATGCTGTTCTGCATCTTCATTTCCATAACCCTCCATCACATTGATGGCAAGCTTCCAGATGGCATGAAGATTGTCTACAGAACAAATGGGAAGCTTTTCAATCTCAGGCCAAAAGCAAGATCTCCACGACTTTGATCATGGAGCTCCAGTACATGCATGACAATATGGTTGCTGCTCTTTCTCCGGTAGCTCTTCAGACCATCTTAAGCACCTTTGCTGAAACGTACAGGAATCTGTCTCACAATGAACATTAAAAAGACCAAGGTGCTCCATCAACCCTTGCCGACGGGGACAATCTCATGTGCCATGTATTGAAGTCCACTGAGAACTGCTGGAAAACATGGAGCATTTCCCATTCTTCGGAGGTTATCTCTCCGCCAAAGTCGACATTTGACGCAGAAATGCAGCATCGCTTGAGCTACTCAAGCTCTGCTTTTGCCCACCTGAGACGAAGGGTCTTTGAGACTTGGGACATCAGTGCCAAGACAAAGCTCCTTGTATACCATGCAGCGGTTGTTCCAACACTTCTGTACACATGTGAAACCTGGACAACATATATCTGTCACCTGAAGGCACTTGAACAATATCATCAACATTGCCTCAAGAGAATCCTAAATATCCTTTGGGAGAACAGGTGCACAAACACTAGCGTCCTGGAAGAGTCGAACACGACCAGCATTCAAGCTATCATCTCCTATCAACAACTTTGCTGGATTGGTCACGTGGTTCGGATGCCTGATCAGCGCCTCCCAAAACAGATTCTGTTTTCTAAGCTCAAGGAAGGACAGATGAGTGGTGGGGGCCAGAAGAAGCAATTTAAGGACATGTTGAAGGCAAACATGAAAAAGTGTGGCATTGGTGTCGACACTTGGGAGAACCTTGCCCAGGATCGTCTCCCTTGGAGAATAGTAATCCGTGAGGGGGTAGTGCAATTTAAGAAGCCCGTCGCAGCGCAGACCAGGAGAAGCAGAGGAGAGAAAAGGAGCAAAAACTACCTTGTGCCCCTCCAGTAGCCACCAGCACCTGCTCCTTCTGTGATAAGACCTGTGGCTCCAGAATCAGGCTGGTCAGCCATCAACAGATTCACAAATAGGAGGGTGACAGGAAGACATCCTACTCGTTATTGAGTGACCACCAAGAGAAGAACATAACTTAAAGCAACATGAGTGTTTGTTTGTGCCAGGAAAATGGGGTGGGCCTGCAAGGGGATTGAGTCTCATAAAAGTATGCAGAAAAGAGACAGAGTCACCGGGCAAGTGAAAGGGGCTGGTTGGGGATGCACCTACCTTGCCTGGCCAGGGCTGACCCAGCCCTAAGCTTCCCACACCCCAAGAACCATTTAGGGAGGACAGGGGGAATGAAGCTCTACTCTCCACCCCCAGATTTGTATGGGGACATTTCTGGCTGTTCTCCTTCATCAGGAAGTGAGGGGAAAGTGCACAGTTTGTTGCATTCCGCATTCTGGAGAGAACAGAGGGCAGACAAGCTGTACAGTTTGTTCTCACTCACTCCTTGACAGGGACAGGAAGGTGAAGAGCAAACAGCCCAGGTCTGAATCTCCGGGCAGGGGCTTCGGTCTCCCTACCCACCCCTGCATACATTCTCTCTGTCTCTCTCTCTCTCCCAGCCCCCTGCCCTGATTCCCTCCTTAAGGACCCGAGCAATGCCAGGTAAATTTCACCAAAGCATATTTACACTTGCTCCCTCTGTCGACAGATTGTGTCTGCAACTAAGCTCCTCTGTCGACAGTAGGAGTAATGCACTGTGGGTATGTATGCCATAGTGCCTGGCGCCACCTTGTGTTGCTAGGAGTTGTGGCACCTCAGAACAGAGCATAGGGCATTTTGGGACCCTGCAGAACTTTGTCAGGCACCACTTTGTTCAGGGGCTACAGGTGTCCTTTTGTGCCAACCACAATTCTCTGCAAACACAAAACCCAACCTTAGTTCTCTGCTGTGTACCTCCGCATCTGTATCAAGAAAAAATGGATCCCACACTTTTTTTTGCATGATCTATTAACTGTTGAGAGGACTTTCTGCGTGGCAGTAGAGATCTTGAGGAAACGGGCAAGGAAGAAGACTCATAGGAGCTTGACTGTGCATGATATGGATAGCAGCGACCTGTCTACAAGGTGATAGACTGTCACTTCTGGGCTAGGGAAACCATCACTGATTGGTGGGATCACATCGTCGTGCAGGTGTGGGATAAAAACCAGTGGCTGCAGAACTCTAGGATGCGAAAAACAACCTTCCCAGAGCTGTGTGCTGAGCCGGCACCCGACCTGCAGCACAAGGACACCAGAATGAGAGCTATCCTCTCAATAGACAAGAATGTGGCAATTGCTGTGTAGAAACTGGTGACTCTAGATTGCTACTGGTCATTTGCAAATCAGTTTGGAGTGAGGAAGTCAACCACAGGTGCTGTACTCCTGCAAGTTTGCAGGGCAAAAATCACATTCTGCTACAGAGTATTATGACTCTGGGAAATATTAATGACTTAATGGCTGGCTTTGCCCACATGGGATTTCCCAATCCTGGAGGGGCATAGATGGCACACATTCCAATTTTAGCACCAGTCCACCTTGCCACTGAGTACATCAAGAGGAAGGGATACTTCTCAATGGTGCAGCAGGTGCTTGTGGATCACCATGGATGTTTAACAGACATCAACGTGGAGTAGCCTGGAAAGGTTCATGACACACACATCTTTAGGAATGCTGGTCTGCACAGATAGCTGCAGATGGAGGTGTCTCTTGGGCAGACTACACCTCACTGAGGACAATATTCCCGTGGTTATCACAGTTTGTTGTACTTTGCATAATTTGTGTGAAAGTAAGATGGAAGTGTTTGCTCAGGGATGGAGCACTGAGGCACAGAGCTTGGCTGCAGAATTTGAGCAGCCAGTCATTAGAGCTGTCAGAGGGGTTCAAAGGGTTGCTGTCAACATCAGCGAGGCTTCAAGGGTGCACTTAGAAAATGAGAGTCCCTGAAATAAATCTCTGTAACGATTGCTTCCGGGCCTGCCCTTCAGTGCAGCACATAATTGGGAACATGTCTTCAATGTCTGCACTTGCAATCAGTTACTGGTCTGTAACATTTTTAAACAGTAAATAAAAAACATAAAATCTTTCTAAAAGTGTGTCTTTTAGGGCATTGCTTTTAATGAATAATCATACAATCACAGAATCCTAGAACTGGAAGGAACCTCAAAAGGTTATCAAGTCCAATCCCCTGCCCTCACGGCAGGACCAAGCACTGTCTAGATCAGGGCTACTCAATTTTGGAAGCTCCGGGGGCCACAATGATACTCACAGCACATGCCAAGGGCTACAACTTAAGTATGGTTGCATATTCATGCAAATATATATGCAAATAGCTTCTATGCAAATATACAAATGATGGGCATGAATACAAAGATTAATGCAAGACTATACAACATGCAGGCCCTATTTAAGTCAGTTTTGCTGATATTAATAAAATGCAATATTTACCCGATTTCCACCCATATGACAGGACTTTTAATGAGCAATGACAGTCCAGGAAATTAACTACTAAAGCACATATCAACAGAAGACCATTATATTAACTACTTTTTTGTTTTGGCTCCCATCCATGGGCCGTGTGTACCCAAACTTGCACCACGGGCTGCAAACAAACAGGTTGTGGGCCTCATGCAGATTGTGGGCCATGTGATGAGTAGCCCATGTCTAGATCATCCCTGAGATGTCTAGTAACTTACTTTCATGTCTGTCATCAACATATAACCACATAAAATCAGGGGTGGACAAGATCATAGAATAATAGAACTGGAAGGACTTCAAGAGGTCTTGGTTTCCAGTCCCCTGCCCTCATGACACGACCAAGCACAATCTTGATAGCTGTCTGTCCAACCTGCTCTCAAATAGCTCCAGAGTTTGAGATTCCGCAACCTCTCTAGACAATTTATTCCACTGTTTAACCACCCTGACAGGAAGTTTTTCCTAATGTTCAACCTAACCCCCCTTACTGCAATTTAAGCCCACTGCTTCTTGCCCTATCATTAGAGGCCAACGAGAACAATTTTTCTCCCTCCTCCTTATAACACCCTTTTAGATATTTGAAAACTGCTCATATGTCTCCTCTCAGTCTTCTCTTCTCTAAACTAAAAACCCCAATTATTTCAGTCTTCCCTTATAGCTCATGTTTTCTAGACCTTTAATCATTTTTGTTGCTCTTCTCTGGGCCTTCTCCAATTTCTTTACATCTTCCTTGAAATGTGTTACCCAGAACTGGACACAATACTCCAACTGGGGCATAATCAGTGGAGAGTAGAGTAGAAGAATGACTTATCATGTCTTGCTCAGAGCACTCCTGTTAATGCATCCCAGAATTATGTTTGCTTTTTTGGCAACAGTGTCAGACTGTTGACTCATGTTTAACTTGTGGTCTGCCATGACCCCTAGATCCCTTTTAGCA
The DNA here is from genome assembly GCA_030068395.1 of Apalone spinifera. Classification (NCBI taxonomy): domain Eukaryota; kingdom Metazoa; phylum Chordata; order Testudines; family Trionychidae; genus Apalone; species Apalone spinifera. The sequence goes on from CM057848.1 coordinate 69,200,065, forward strand.
GTCCTCCTTCCTAGACATTCAGTTCCCATTCTGTATGTGTGAAACTGATTGTTCCTTCCTAAGTGGAGTACTTTGCAATTGTTCTTGTTAAATTTCATTCTGTTTACCTCAGACCATTTCTCTAGTTTGTCCAGATCACTTTGAATTATGACCCTATCCTCCAAAGCAGCTGCAACTCCTCCCAGCTTGGTATCATCTGCAAACTAAATTATTGATGAAGATATTGAACAGAACCTGTCCCAAAACAGACGCCTACAGAACCCCAGTTGTTATGCCCTTCCAGTATGAATGTGAATCGTTAAGAAATGAAACTCAATAAAGCTCGCCTCCTCTCACATGGTAAGGGAGGTGCTGGTAAAGGGTTACAACTAACAGATGTGAGTAGTTCAAGCATCATATTCGCAGTTGGGAGAAAGGGTGGAGTACATAGGGAAATGTGGGTTTCCAGAGAAGGTAAAGGAATGTTGGGGTGTAGAGGGAAGTTTGTTAGATATGGAATTTTGAATTGCTATGGGGGGGGGGGGCAACCCATTGGGTTCACTGTGCTGCTTCACCAACCACTTTAGGATCTCAGTCTGTTCTTCTGACCCTGACCTTGAGTTCAGGACTTTGCCAGTCAGGTCACAGGTTGTTCTTGCAGTTCCTGAGCTCCCTTTTCAAGTGCTATTCCCGATGTCTGCATTCATTCGATGACTGACTTATCAAGCCAAATCCTCCTTATTCTGCAAGAGCATCTCCTTGTTTATAGCAAGTTCTCTGAGCCACTGTGCAACACAGCCACCAAGATTTCTGATTTTGGATTCAGTGCACAAAAAGAAGTCTTCTAATACTGAATCCTACATTGTAACATTTCACGTTTACAAACCCCTTTCCCACCATTTTTACTCATTGTCCCGCTGCTCTTGAAAGGAACACATCTCACCAACCATCTTAATCATGGTGATTGAGGGGTGGTAACATTTGTGCGTACAGACAATATAAATTCTAGCTGGGGATAGAAAATTCCCTTTGCAGGAACATAGGTCTAATTATGCCACACTTCTCTACAGGCAGGTAACATCATGGCAAACATCTCCCTGCTCGGAGTGAGCAAGGAAACCAGAGTACAGTGTCTCCTGGCTTATGACTTTTGCCCTGTTCCTTGTGCATCCCACCTATGTTCTGCTTTGGTTCCTGCACAAGTGACTGATAAATGGTAAGGGCTAGTGCCCTACACTAGGGGAAGGGACAGATCAGCACTACCAGGGAATCCTTAGCAGAAAATTTACAAATACAATTCCCTTGAAATCATGGCGGGCATCAATATGCTGCTTGGCCACATGCATTAGTCACATGTGGATATGTGAAGCTCACAGAAACATAGCCAGCCTCACACTTTTCCATGCCCTCAGACCTGTGCTCAAAAAGCCATGGCCACAACTCCTGTATCTCATCATCTGCTTTTTGGTCCCCGGAAAGTGGCTGCTCAGACTGGCTATGTTCGTCAGCAATGGAGACTATTTCCTGGCTGCCAGACACACTCGGCCACCCCGAGAGAGAGCCGCTGGTCCTTGTCTACCCCAACCTCCTCATGTACAATTTCATCCTCTAGGTTAGTTCTTCTGTGTACCGCCTTTGTGCCCTCTGAAGTATCCACAAGAGTCTTGGCGGTAAAGGTGAGGTCACTGCCGAGGATTGCATCCAGCTCCTCATAGAAATGGTAGGTCTTCAGTGAAGCACCAGAGAATCTGTTCTCCTCACGGTCCTTATGATAGCTTTGTCTGAGTTCTTTAATCTTCGCTGTGGTCTGCCATGTGTCCATCTCATACCTCTTTTCACGCAGGGCTTGAGAAATATGCCCATGTGTATCCCAGTTCCTATGGGTCATTCACATCTGGCACTAGACAGACTCCTCTCCCCATACACTGAAAAGATCCAACAGCTCCATGGCAGTCAGAGCAAGAGAGAGCGTTTGGTCCAATCCCCAGGCATGGGACCCGGGGAAAAAGATGCCTTGAGACCACTATATGCTGAGGCACCATGGGGGAGGGGAATGAGGCTCCAGGTGCTCAGGGAGCAGGAAAAATTATTTAAATTTTGCCAGACTCACAAGTGGGTGGGGCAGGTAGTTGATCACCTGGCTGCAGGGCAGTGGAGTTCAAACTACTGACTAAAGCAGCTGCTTTGGAATTGTGGAACACTTCCTGGAGACCAGAATCAGCAAAAAAACAAAACAAAAGCCTCTAGGTGTCTGTACCGCATGTTTGCTGACAACACAAGGAGGAGAAAAGAAAGAAGTCCCTTGTCAAGCTTGAAGATTTTGGCAATGAAAATGGCCATTTTTCGTGATGCAAGTTGCGTTGCAGTGTGACCTCTCACACAGTTTGGTTGACCAAAGATACTTTTCCTTGTCTACACTGACAAGTTTTGTCAAGTCCTAAATTATCTACTGTCTCTGAGAGCTGGTGGAACTGGTTTGCAGCGTAAAACATGTTTATCCAACATTGTGTTGATGTGCTCCACTACAGACAGACAGCATAAACATATAGCAAAGCAATGGGGTGAAACAAGAGTTTGAGAAGGTACAGTGGGTTTTGTCTAATTCTTGCATCAGCATTAAATGCAAATTAAATTTTAAATTTGTTTTTAGTGCTGGCCTGCACTGTATACACATACTCTCTCTTTTTATGTTTCTTTATGATGTATAAAGAAGGCCTAAAATGGTAATTTTATGAATGTTTATTGTTCAGTGGTTTTTACCATAAAATAGTAGAAATGCCAAGTCTTGTTGTCTTTCCTTTAGGTACATAACTCCTTGGAGAACTAGATATTGAATTTAGTGCTTTTTTCAGACCTCATTTTGAGTCTCTTATAGTGAGAGTTTCTCTCCAAAATGTCTTTGTCAGGAAGTTTGAAGTAAATAGTTCTGTGCATGCACATACACACTCAGGAGTGTTAGAAAGTCTGACTAAAAATTCCTTCACCACCTTAGTTCACAGATTTTACTCTTGTCACTTGTCATAATTTATCTGGAGTTCTCTTGCAAAAAGATTAGGAAAAGATGTATCTAATCTGAAAAAAATACATATTGTGCAGATGCGTTTAAATAACATAAAACCAAAAACCCCCATGAAGCCTTTTTTACTTAGCAAAGAATCAAAACAATGTGCAAACAATTTTTTTCTTATCAGGTTATCTGTAAAGCATAAAGATAATCAATTATAGAAGAAAAATCTTTTTGAGTTTTACAGTAAAAAGTGTTGGGAATAGAAAAATGTCACAGAAAATGTAAGCAGCAGCAGCAGCAACATCCTTCTGGTAGCAAAAGTTAGTCCCTTCAGCTGTAGCGTGATGATCTTGAAGGGGGGCTTGCTTTAGCTGTCAGTACGAGGGTGGATTGATTTAAATCAAAGCAAATTAAATCATTGATTTAAATCACCAAAAAATCTTTGATTTAAATCAAATTACCAGAAAAGCAAGACTGCTTAGAGTGCACTTAATTTTGGAGTAAGCTTCACTGAACTCGTCTGTTTTTTTGAGAAAACAAGTATAAAATGGTGTTGCCCTGGAAAAGCTGAATTATACTGAAGTAAAATAGGGAATATACTTATGGCATCACCATTATGGTCTGTGGCCATGATGTTCCAATATAAGGGGCATGTATTATGTAATATAAATAAGAAAACGAGAATGGCTTTTTATATGGTATACTTGAGTGACAGATTCTGAACCTAGTTAACTAATTAAATAAACCATAAGGATTAGCTAAGATACACTTTTTTTTAGCAACATTCAACATAGCAAGCAGTTTACGAATTTACTTGTCAAATCACACTTGTGCTGAAAGGCACAGAGAGATTCTTGAAGAGTGATGCATTGCAAAGTGAATTATTTAAATTACTGACCAGCTAGCCACATATTCATCTACATAATTTTCTTCCAGTAAGCAGTTTTCTTTATGATGATTCATTCTTGCAGTTAGGCCCTGCTTCATTTTCTTGCACTGCTTACACTTGACATGTTTTCTTTTTTTACCCAGGGAATGAATTTCTTCAAAATAGTCCCAGATAGGGTCTCTCTTATCCCCAGAAATCATGACAGTTTTTTGTGTGGCCGAAGAGTAGGGGAATATACGATGCTGTGTGTGTGTGTGTGCTCTGAATAATATCTTCTCTTTTTCTTTCTAGTCAGCTCCACTGTTGTTTCTGTGATGCATCCGTCCTTTCCTATATATTGTCTTTGTCTTTAAGATAATGTCTTAACTAACTCCTATGCCGTGCATCTCTCTTTGCCCATGTTACATTTTAGTCTGCTGAGAAACAGAAATTGAAAGCCCAGTACTTTCAAGAAACAAGAGGTCATAGTTAGGTTGGACAGATTATCATAGAATACTAGAATTGGAAGGGACTTTGAGAGATTATCAAATCCAATCTCCTGCCCTCACGGCAGGACCACGCACTGTCTAGAACATCCCTGACAGGTGTCTGTCTAACTTGCTCATACATATCTTCAGTGATGGAGATTCCACAACCTTCCTAGGTAATTTATTCCAGTGTTTAACAACCCAGATAGTTAGAAATTTTTTCCTAATCTCCAACCTAAATTACCCTTGCTTCAATTTAAACCAGTTGCTTCTTGTCCTATCATCAGAGGCCAGTAAGAACAATTTCCCCCCTCCTCCCTCTGACACCCCTTAAGATACTTGAAAACCGCTATCATGTCCCCTCTGTCTTCTCTTTTCCAAACTAAACAAGCCCAATTCCTTCAGTCTTCCCTCTTGCTCTTGTTTTCTAGACTTTTAATCATTCTTATTGTTCTTCTCTGGACCTTCTCCAGTTTCTCCACATCTTTCTTGAAATGTGGTGCCCAGAACTGGATTCCAGTTTGAATATTGGAAACAATGCTCCAATTGAGGCCTAATCAGCGCAGAGTGGAGCAGAAGAATGACTTCTTGTGTCTTGCTCGCAACGCTCCTGTTAATGCATCCCAAAATCATGCATGTTTGTTTGGGGTTTTTTGCAACCGTGTCACATGGTTGACTATTTTGCTTCTGGTCCACTAGAATCCCTAGATTCCTTTCTGCAGTACTCCTTCCTAGTCACTTCCCATACTGTATGTGTGAAACAGATTGTTCCTTCCTAAGTGGAGTGCTTTGCATTTGTCCTTATTAAACTTAATCCTATTTACCTCAGACCATTTCTTCAATTTCTCCAGAACATTTTGAATTATGACCCTATCCTCCAAAGCACTAGCAACCCCTCCCAGCTTAGTATCATCTACCCTCCATTTGCGACCAAATAACATTCCTGCAACTATACAGTTATTGTTTATCCCAGAAAGTAACGTTACAAACATTTACTATGTATTTGAGAGAGTTTGTTTGTCTGTCTGTTCAAGAACTCCTCCTACACTGTAAGAGTTCAGACCATCAGATTTGGTATAGAGGTGCCTTTTATCATAGCTTAAAGCAAAATAAGGATTTGGTTGTGCCAGGAAAATGCTACGTGCTTGACATGGAATTGCTTCTCTCAAAACCATAGAGAAAAGACAGAAATACCAGGCAGGTGAAAGAGGCTGGCTGGGGGTGTACTACTTCTTCTCCTCTTCCCAGCACTACACCATCCCCGAGCCTCCAACACTGGAGGATATTAAATTATATCTAACAACGGAGGCACCCTTACGGAGTGCAGGGGTGTTGAAATTCTCCCCACACCACAGGAACATTGCTGGCTGTTCCCCTTTATCAGGGAGTGAGAAGAAAGTGCACAGTTGGTTGCATTCCTCACTCTGGCTGGGGAGCATAGGAGCAGATGAACCTGAACCTGCCTCAGCGAGGTGACATGTACCCCTCCCCAAGTGTGCCCACTGGAGCCGCAGCAGCCATACAGAGGCGCTTCTCACCTGGCCCCAAGCTGCTGTGGTGAGAGAGGGCTTGGGTATTTCTCTCAGCCTTGCTCCATAACGACGATTCAAATTAAGTATGTGCATTTTCATTTTATTTTCCAAAAAACAAAAATTGAGTTAGAGCCCAAGCAATGCAGGGTAAATCTTCTAGTATTTTGTTAGTCTATAAAGTGCTACCAGACCATTTGTTGTTTTTTCCTGTACAGACTAACTCGGCTACCTCCGAAGCTAGTATTTATATATTTGTAATTTCTTATAAAAGCTATTTAGAAGATATAAATAAGGAAGAGAACCAGTACCCTGTGACTGGTCAGCTTTCTGCAGCCCTACAGTAAGTGCTCTTCAACGTCTCAGTTTTGGAACCAGAGTATTAGATTAAAATGTGAATTTTGATTGAGCTTACTGTGTCATAAAGACTTTGGCTAGGTTAGGTTAGACTAGGCTGTACTATAGTCTGAATTGGCATTATTAAATTCAGTACAATCTGAGAAAAGAAGTACAAGATCTTCAAAAACAGCTAGTCATTTTGGGTGCCTTATTGAAGACATTAAAGTAATATGATGTTCAGAGTGTTGTGTATTCTCTCTCTGAAAATCAAGCCCTATAGGGAGTTTCAGGTTGGGTACTATCATAGGAATGTTAGTGTATAGTCATGTAAATGATTAATCAATAAGCATAGGCTTCTAGGTTAATCCAAATGACTAAACACACTCTGTCCCTTGCTGCCTCTGAATTTCAGCAGAGCCCCCTACCCCTCCAACCCCTGCACTGTTGCCTCTGATAGAGAAACAGCAGTGTTGCAGGTGAGGGTGGCAGGCATGAGCCAGTACATGCAGGAAGCTGGCTTTTAAGCTCCTCACCAGCACTGTCTTTGCAGAGCCTCTCCTCTTCCCCCTCCCCCCTTCTCCCCCCCCGCCTCCACTGCTACCTCTGTCTCAGATGCATCAGAGTCAGCAGTTCTGGGGGGAGGCAGGTGGGATGTGGGCACAGCCCCTGTCTCTAGGGAGCTCGGGCCTCCTGCAGACCGAAGTTGCTGTCGCTCCACACTGCTGCCTCTGTATCAACCCCTGGGGACCATTGAATAATCATGTAACTGTGAAGATTTGGTGCAGTTAGATTATTGAATTAAATTATATCTAACATCCTTACACTATAGTAGTGCTTTGCCTTTCTTCTCATAAAGCACTTCTGCCTTAGTTTCCTCTCAGTCAACTGGGATTTTTATATTGTATCTTGTTTTCCAACATGCATTATTTGAGGCCTGCAACTCACATCAGCCCTGCAAAATCTGCTTGGATGTCAGTGTTTCTGGGCTGATCCTAGGATCTAGGGCAGTGCTCAGCCTATTGCTTGTCTTGAAGGACCAAGATGTCCTGTTTCAGGAACTCCAGGATTACCAAGATTTTTTAAAAAAAGCCCACAAAACCAGAAAGGCTAGCTGAAGTTTACCAAAATGTATCTACAAAGTAATATTATTTTAATATATTTCTGTCTATGAAGATTCAGTAGCACAGCCTAACAAACAGCTAGAAGGAGAATTGTGGGAGAGAAGATTAATTACAGTAATAATATTATGCAATTCTATATACCAATTGTATGCACAACTTCTTGATTCCAAATAATTTGTAAGTATTTTTAAAACATTTTAAAAATGCCAGTGGATATCATAAATACCATTGTTAAGAGCAGGTGTTATGGCACAAGTTTGTTTTTCAAATAATTCAGATTCTGTTGCAGATTAATTGCCCATAGTCCCTCTTTACCAAATTGATTTCCCTTTTATCTGCAAAAGCATGTTCCAGCAGCATTGCTCAATGTACACAAATGCTAATCTACTTTTGTGCACATGGAAAACAGCATTCCTGGCACTGTGTTAAAATCTCACAGAGAATATATTATTAATAGGATAAGTCTCTCTTTCAGAGGAGCCTATCATTTATGTGGTCACTGTTGAGAAGGCTATAGATAGATCTAGTGTTGTTTGTTAACCATGCTGATTTCTTTTTAAAAAAAGATACTGATAAGTACATGGAGAGATTTAATTTTAAAAATTTCCCTTTTGCTATACTCTAGTTGCAGATGTGTTTATAATTTAGGGTCACCTTTTATATTGCTCCATATGCTTTAATACTCTAAACAAATTTTTCTTGAAGACTCTACAGTGAAGGAAAAGCATAGTAATATCCATTTTAATAGAGTGAATACTTTCTCTGATTTGTAGATTTGCATTTGGTATGCATGATCCAGATCATGTATTCCCATAGTTTAAAAGAGGATTTGTATGTGTAACAGAGCTACATGCGTTTTTGCTTAAGTCTGTGGTATTAAAGTATTCTTTTTGTTACACATGCTTGCAGACACTGTTGAGCCTTATCAAACACAGCCAGTTGGTGCTTCTGGTCTGAAAGCATAGGGGAGCTCTCATATGGAAGGTTAATGGAGTGTAATTATAAAGAAAAATGAACTGCACAACCACTTTATCTCATTCTACCTGCACTGAGAGTGACAAGTGTTCTGATCTTTTATAAACCCTGGCGCATAATTTTAACAGTCTAAAATTATGACAATGTAACTGTCACACACACAACCCTATGAAGTATAGGTATGAGCTTAATGACAGGAATATTTACATTCCCTATGTGTGATCTCTGTTAGGAATGACATATCTTCAGTCTCAAGAAAAGCTACTCGTAAAACATAATTCTTCTACATAGCCTCCACTTTCAATTCGGTTGGCCAGTTTTTTTTTACCAAACGTACTTTATCCTCATTGGATAAGTGTCTTGATGAAACAGAGTTCATTGTCACCAGAGGTGTCCTGCATGTTCCATGAGTGGCTTCTTCATCCCCATTCTTCAGATCACTGCTCTCATGATGGTTTACTTCCTGCTGTGGAGAAAGTGATGACTTATTTCAAGGCAGGGTGACCAAACTACCAGATAAATTGCACTTCAACAGGGGCAAGAACAGTCACACTGTCCAGTTGCTCAAGAGCTAAACATGGTTTGAGGTTACATGCTGTGCCCTGATCTTGGTATTTTGTTACTAATTATGTATGTCTGCCTAATTCATCATGATTAGATGGTCTTCCTGCGATGACATCTGGTACATAGATATCTTTTTGCTGTAAAATAATTCTAGAACACTTTAGTTCTGGAAATGTAACCATAAAATAGAAGGAAGATGTTAAGGGAGATTAGATGACTTGACCAAATCTTGGTAATGGAGTGTGTTGGACACTTCCGCCCCTCATGCTTTATGAAATGGACTTATGGACATGAATATATATTACTCAAAGATGCTTTGAGCGAATTATTTTGAGTAACACATCAATCTTTGTGTTATGATCCGCTGGTTCTGTTTATCTTACTCTAATGAATGTATGATTGGTGTGTGTAAAATTAGAGAAATGGAGTGGGGAATACTTTGTGGGTTTCAAATGTGTGAATGAGAGACATGGAGGGTGTTACCCTCAACTGTTAAACAATCTCTTTTGTCCTTGAGACTGAGCAGTGGTTGGTAGGGAGTGGCCTCAACTCCTTAAAAAAAGAGTAGGAAAGCAGAGGCCTTGGTCTTTTGGCTGGGCTGCACCTGAAGGAAGGAGCCTGAGACCCCAGGGTGGGGGAGACAGCCTTGGTTTGGAGGGGCAGCTGGAAAAGAGGTTTTAGTGTGAGTTTGAAGAGTTTGTACTGAGGTTTCAGTGTAGAATTAGCCAAGCGTTTTTGTTTCTTTTGATTTGTAACTTACTTTGCTCTGCCTATTCTCACTTATTACTACTTAAATCCTACTGCTTCCACTTAATGAAATCATTTTTATTTTCTATCAAACTCACTGTAAGTAATTGTTACCGGGGGGGAGGGCAACCAGTGTGCACATTCCCCCTTTCATTGTTAAAGGTGGCTTACCTAATTCTTTGGGGTTTGATCCGATCTGGGGAGTGCTACCTCAGGAGGCTGGGCCCTAAACTGCACTCTCCTTGGACCTGAAGTGGTTCAGTGTCTGTACTGCTTCTCGGTGGGGGCAGGGACCTCAGCTCGGGGCCTTGGCTGGGGGAGACCAGTAGAGCTGGCCTAGCAGGACTGGGTGGTGAGGAGCCCCAGAGAGTGCAAAGGTGGGTGTCAGTGGCTGTGTCAGCACTCTGGGAGGCACCCCCGAGGGATCATTTGTGACTGCACCCCGTCATAGTGAGCATCTATACTTTCCCGGCCTGTGAAGTATCTCTGTTCATTTAGAGCTTTTGCCAGGTCCACATAGTGTTGAAAAAAGTGATGGCAACAATAGTGAAAATCCTGACTTGTTCTTACAAAGTCTAAAACAGAGGTGGGCAATAATTTTTGACCGGGGGCCACTTCAGAAATTTTTAAAGTGACCCTGGGCTGCCCCAGAAGGGGCAGGGCCTCAGGTGGAAGGGGCGGGTCCAGGACACTTCTGTGCTTCCTCACCCTCAGACCAATCAGGGTCTGTGGATGGGGGAGTGCACTATATCTCTGAAAGCAAGGAAGCCATCAGTTCTGCTTCACCCTCCCACCCCAGCCTCCTCGCCACCTTTTCACCCCATAGTATATATGACATTCGCCGCTGCCGCCCCCCCTGACCCCGCCGGAGAACCGCCAGCTGTTCTGAAGAGTTGAAGGTTCCCTTTAGGTAGCCATGCCCCTGGAAGTGGGAGGAGACTTTGCGTACTTCCTCTCCCCCCCGCCCCGCTGACCTCAGGTCAATCAGGGCCTGGGGAGGGGGAGCACATGAAATCTCTCGCTCTCTGCCTCCGCCCTGCAAGGAAGCACCGTGCTTAGAGTCAATGGCCAGCTGAGCAGCAACTGGCAGTTGACTTTAAGTGCTGAGCCCCATGCAGGGTGGGAGGAGACATCATGTGTTCCCTCCTCCCCCGAGCCCTGATTGGCCTGGGGGCAGGGAGAACATGCGAAGTCTCCTCCTGCCCTGCCCCTGCCCTGCAAGGAGTGCACGGTACTTAAAAACACTGTGTGCTTCTGGCAGGGTGGGAGGAGACTTCGCGTGCTCCCCCCATACTCCCAAAATCTGATTGGCCTGGGGTCAGAGGAGAGCTCACAAAGTCTCCTCCCGCCTTGCGAGGGGTGCAGTGCTTCTAAGTGCCGCATGCTCCTTTCAGAATGGAGGTAGGGTGAATGGCAAGGCCTCTGCAGGCCAGATCAACTTGCTTGGCGGGCTGGATCTGGCCCATGGAGGCCCTTTTGCCCACCCCGGGTCTAAAACCTAACCCATCTTAGTGAACCTGTGCTCCCTACTGAAATAAATAAACAATGTCATATATACTATGGGGTGGAAGTGTGGCGGGGAGGCTGGGGTGGGAGGGTGAAGCAGAACTGATGGCTTCCTTGCTTTCAGAGGTATAGTATTGACTGACCCTAGGTATGATTAAAGGAGGGAAGTTGAGGCTAGTGGTGACCATCACTCGAAGGGGAAAATGGTGATTTAAGTTTAATTTTGCTTTGCAATGCAATTTTTTCCCTGCTGTATTAGACTGAGTTTGCTCATGTGCAGTCTGTCACATATTCTAGAATCTAAAGAGGGGAAAAAAACCAGCAGCATTGTAGCTTGAGTTTCCTTGTATGTAATATTTCATTCATTCAAACTGTAGCATGAATATGTAATTAAACTTGGTGTTGAACCGGATCATGATCCTATTATTTGACACGTGTCTACACTACCAAATAGAACCTTTACTAAAGTTTCATCTGAAGAAGTGGGTTATGCCCACGAAAGCTCATGATACTATTGACATTTTTTGTTAGTCTCTTAAATGCTGCAGGACTATTTGGTGCTTTTTAAGTTTTTTCATTACTAACATGGCTATCAACAAGATGTTTAGCTGAACCAGTGCTGAATATTATGTAGCTGGAAATGTAATCAAAGATAAAACATGTTCAATACTGTTTCAGCAACTTGTTTAAACCCTGCTATGATCTTATTGATGAAAATTGGTGATCTTGATAATAAGTTTATTATGCGTTGTGTGTAAGACATTTTCCTTTTTATAAGTTTTAAGTTAGTCCGTTAAATTGAACAGGAACAATCTCCCTGTTTTTGTACTCAAAGAGTAAATAGGCGTGCCAGATTAACAGCCTCAGTCTATATCATATATTATGCTGCAATCCTTTATTACATCCCTTCTTATTCACCTCTCTCTAACCTGAATAGTCCTAGGCTTTTCAGTCCATCAGTCTGTGTTTGATGTCTGAAAAGCATGTTTAGACCTTAAATGCAAAGTGGTATTGACAATAACGTGAGGGTTAATTTAGTGTAAATCATTGTATAACATGTTATGGAGACCAATCCTTTAATTTCTATTTCTGTTTAGTTTCATAGTAAAAATAATCTTGGAATTAATGCCTTTGTGCATGAAATGCATACATATGAACTGTATGTACTTTTTCCCTCACAGCTGTTAAGGAATGAATGATTCAATAATGGGAAGTGGCTACCGGTTGCATTAGTACTGCTGAAAGTGAATTTGGCTTCATTTCAAGGGACTGGGTCACTGTAGTATATAGTATAATTATCTATCACTTCCACTTGCATTATTCAGAAGTGTTAGGATTCACCAGATTATAAAGTAGGCTGCTTCATTTAAGGTTTGTTTGTTAATTTGCTAAACAAGAAGTTAGGAAATTGAATTGCTTCACTGTACCTGTATAATTAATATTACCTCAGTTTTAAAAGTCACTTCATGCATAATGGTAGCAGTACATAGTAAGAGTTAAACCACTAATGAGAGAGTTGCCCAGTGATGTTTAGTTTAGACCAGTGACTACCATGTGTATATATATTAGCTGCTTCCCCATAAGGGTTGTTCTTTTGTGTTCCCATGCATAAGAATAATCATAATTATTGAGCTAAAACATTATATACCAAGCTTCAGCCTGCAACACATTTTATAAGGCCATGTTATACTCCTTTGTAAAACCTGGTTCATATTGGAACTGCTGACTAGGGATGTTAATGAATAGTCAAGTATATGATTAACCAATCATAGATATCAGAGGAAGCAAGGGGGGAAAGCAGGAGCTTAAAGCCAGGTGTCCCCCTCCCCCCCATCTCTGCAGTGCAGCCTCTCTCTCTCTCCCTCTTCCTCCCCTGCCTGTTCTCCCCCCTCCCCACCCCATTGCTGCCTGTATCTCAGGGCTTGGCAAAATATGACCTGAGGGGCCGGATCCAACCCGCCAAGCCACTGGATCTGGCCCGCGGACCACCCTGCCAGGACCCTGAGGCACTCAGCTGTGCGGTTGAAAGTGCAGTCCATGCGGCTATCTGCTCTGCAGGGAAGGGGAAGTGTTGTGCAATCTCCCCGTCCCCATCCCAATCCTCAGCCCCTATTGGCCAGAAACAACCAGTCAATAGGGAACAGACCCCAGGCAATCTCTCAGCTCCTATTGACTGGAAACAACCAGCCTAGAAGCTGAGAGATTGGCCTGGTGGATGGGAGCAGTGCAAATCTCTTTCCCTTCTGGGAGCTGAGAGCCACGTGGAGGGAGCAGCCTACAGTTTCAAGCAGTGCTGCAGCAGGCAGGGAGCCCAGCCTGCTTTGGGGTGCTGCAGAGCTGCTGGCTTAGATAAGTGTCTCCCAGCCAGAGTCTGCTTCTGGCACCCCAATTCCCTCCTCCAGTTCACCATCCAAACCCTCTGCACCTCCCCCACCCCAGGTCACAACTCTTCCCAGACCCCGTACCCTCTCATACAACCCTCCCCCAGGCCAGAATCCTCTCCTGCACCGAAACACCGTCTCAGACCATGCACCCCATTCTCCTGCCCCAAGTCACCACCCACACCCTCTGCAGTCTACATCCCCTTTTCTCCTTCTCCCAGGTCACAGCTCCCTCCCAGACTTTGTACCCTTTCCTAGTGCCCCTCCCCCAGGTCAGAATCCTCTCCTGCACCCATATCCCCTCCCTGACCCTACACCCAATCCTGTGACCCTGATCACAACTCCCTCCTTTCTCCCTCTCAGACCTCACACCGTTTCCTGCACTCCAGTCCCTTACTCTGTGTGTCCTTCTGCACCCAGCCTCCATTCTAGATCTTGCCCCCCTCTACAGAAAAGTGTGGCCCTTGACCACTTTCCAAAATCTTGAAGTGGCCCCTCGTCAAAAATTATTGCCTACCCCTACTCTGATACAAAGGCAGCAGCACAGGATGGCAGCAGAGACCCTGTCCGCAGGGGGTCTGAGCTTCCCACAGACAGAGGTTGCTGCGGGGATGAAGGGGGAGGGAGGCTGCCGCGAAGCAGCCTCTGTCCACAGTGGCCCAGGCTGGCTGTGGGCAGAGGCTAGTCCAGCAGGAACTCCTTCTCCAGCCTCTGTCCACAGCAGGCCCAAGTTCGCCGGAGACAGAGGCTGCTCTGCAGCGGGCAGAGCAACCTTTGTCTGCGGGTAGTTTGAACCTTCCTTGGACAGAGGCTGCTGCCACAAAGCAGCCTCTACCCGTGGCAGACCCAGGCTCATTGCAGACAGAGGTTGCTCCACATCCCGCAGAGCAACCCCACATCCTGTCCGAGGGGGCCCACCACGGGCAGAGGCTGCTTCATGGCAGCCTTCCCTGCCCTTCCCATCAGAGGCAGCAGAAGAGAGGGAGAGGTGGTACCACGGAGCCAGTGATGGGAGGAACCAACTTTTAAACCAGCTCTGCCCCAGCAACATCTCCTGCTTCCCATGTACCCTCCCCCCCCGATGCCACTGATACAGAGGCAGCAAGAAGGAGGTGGGGCAGAATGCAAATAGTTGAGTTTAAAATAGGGATATAAACAAGTAGTTGAGTATACAATTAACTGATACGCTTAGTAGTCCGTGAGAGGTAGGTGAAACTGGCAAATGGGAAGAGAGGGTGAAAGAGTGGAAAGAAAAAGTTGCAGTAAAACAATAATGTTTTCATAGTAGTCAACAGTTTGCCATCTGCCTTACTGTATATTGGGAGAATACTCACTTTTTAAAAACACTACATACTGGTAGGAAATTTTCCTGATAGGCTAATTTTTTTGTTTAATTTCATCCCATTTCTCCTAAGTATACCCCTTGTCCTATTTATCAGAGATTATCTATTCCCCCACCCCACCCCTAATGCTTAATGTCATATTTGTTTACTTACCAAGCTATTTATATTAAGGTGTTTTTTTTCCTCTCGTGAATCCCTCCAACTCTTGGTAATTTTAGTTACTCTTATCTGAATCCCCTGCAGTTAATAAATATGTTATTTGTAGAGTACATAGCAATTCTAAATTTGCTCAATTTGTTGATCAGAACAAAACTTGTCAGGACTGCAGGTTTGGTCTCATTACCGTCAGTAACAATAACAATTGTCAGCACTGACAGTTTAATTCTGTTGATGTCACTTGACCATCCACAGATGAACTGGTTCTGTGGTGTTAGCCATGATAAAGACTTGGTTTTATATGCAACCAGGAATACATATACAAGCAGATATGGGCAGTTCAAAGGTGCTAGCTTCACAGTCACTTTTGTGGCCAAGTGTATTTTAAATTAAATAAAAAATAATAATTGGTAAGATCCTTTTGATTAAGAATGAAAGACCAGTAGTAGTTTAATGTCTTAAATGACCTGAAGCTGAGATCTGTTCATCTTTGGGGTCTCCAAGTACCTGCTCCAAGGAGCTCATTGCTACTCTGATGACTGGCTGCAGGCATCTGGTCTCCCATGTGGGCCTCAGGATCTCTGATGCCTTCAGTCAGGGGTTGCTTCTCTTTATGCTTAATGCAGTTGGTAGGGTTGCCAGGTGTCCAGTATCGACCTTGACCATCTGGTATTTTCGCCTCCTGTCCAGTAAAAAAAATTCAGAAAATAACGGACACCTAAAATATCCGGTTTTTCTGATTTTTTTTTTTTCCCAGCCAGGAGGCGAAATTACCGGACACCTGGCAACCCTACCACACACTCAGCACCTGGCCTCCTCCCCCAGGCCTCCAACATCCCCTCCTCCCCCCAGACCGCATGCTTACTTAGCTTCCCTGTGGAACCAAGTTCTAAGAACACAAAATGGCTGCCCGCAAAAAGACCAAGGGGAAGCAGTACCTCCCCTGGGTTTTAGTGCTCAACCAGTCCCCTGTTCCTATCCCTATTCTGATTGCACTCACTCTGAAAGGGGCTATGCTGTTTTATTATTATTATTATTATTATTATTTTCTTTTCTTTTTTTGCTTAATAAGTCTTGGAGATTTTTTTTTGCTCAGCAACTTTGGTCCCCCCCCCCCTTTTTTCTTTTTCTTTTTTTTTTCCTTTTTTGAACAGAATTTTTTCCTGGGTGTTTTTTTGCGGGGGAGGGTGTTCGGTATTTTTGGTTCAACAATCTGGCAACCATAGCAGCTGGGATTTTTACTTTCCTTATTAGTGCAGGTATGCATGCCCCATCAGATATGCAGATATGCATCTATTCCAACTGCCCACCATATCGCATCCCCTCTGGCCCATCCCAGAATAACTCCTATGCTGGGATTTCTGTAGAACCAGCTCTGCTCTGGGTAGGGGTATTTTTGGCAGCAGGGGATGGTGACAGCTTCAATCAAGGATTTTCCCCATTGAGCTCATCCTTTAATCTCCTGATAAATTGTGCAGACTTCAGAAGTTTCTGTTTTAAATGAAGTATTGGAAACATGTAAGGATTTTCCAGTTGAGGTAAATAAACTTGATAATAGAAATGTAAATTGGTACAGATCTGTACATTTCAATTATCACTCTCAGTAAATAAATCTGTGTACTGTGGATATGGCACTTCATTCCTATAAATGCTAATGGCAGTTACATGCATACATCAAGAAGAAAATAGATTCCAAAAAGAGCATTATTTTTTTAAAATAAAAATATAAGCACTGGTTTAATCAATACTATAGTACATGGAATCTTGATCCTGCCAAATACATATTCAGAGAATCAAGTGAATTCTAAATTAGCGTGGTTGGGGATTTGTTAACAAAAGGTAATGGGTTAAAACCATCACAGTAGTCACTGCATTGTTGCTTAAAAGTGCAGGCTAACCATGCAGATATCTCAAAAATCTGTATAAACCTTGAATCATTCTGTCAGTGGACTAAATTTCAGTTATTTGTACACCAGTTTCTGTTCCCTTTGGCCAAGAATCCTCCATTATATCCCTGCATCCTCAGTTATAGTCACTGATATAGTTCTTCCTTTATTTACTACATTACTGTGATTTACTATTGATAGTTGCACATTTGTCCTCCTCATTAAATATGTGTATTTAGCTTTGCTACTCCTAATTTACAAATTTAGTAAATATTTTTAAATTTAAAGACTAAATATGTGACGGTGTTTATTAATTGCCTCTGTTATTTTCTACAGTGTAAGTTTTGGTGTCTTTCTCTTTTGTTTAAGAGCATAGCTATTATATTTCCCACTGGGTAACAGTGGGATTGTTTTGAAGGGAATGGGAAAGAAGAGATTGCCTTTAATAAGTTCTGGCATAGCAAGCAAATACATATTGCTTTTTCCCTGACAAGAGTTCAGGTCTGATTTGAAATCATTGTTTTCTTTTTCTGTTTCATTCTCAACAGTTCACAAATCTTAAATGCTAGAGAATGTTCCTAGAGCATTGTGAAAATGGAGTAAAGTAATCTTAAAAGTCTACATTCTAAACTTGGTGGAAAGTTAGGGCAAGTCAGTAGCAGAAGCTGGTGCATTGAAACAGCTAACTTTGTTTCCATGGTAGAAAAAAGTGTAAATTGGATAGCCTTGTAATATTCTCCTTTTCTTTCTCTGATATTTCAAATAATAAAAACAGGATGTCTTTTAATATGAATATTTGGGGTGGAGGTACGTGCTAAAAAGAAAATAGAAGATCACCAAAAGGAATTTAGGGTCTTGGTGCAAAAGTTGCTACGGTAAAACTCCAATTGTCCGGCATCCAGTGGTCTGGCACCAACTGGAACCCAGAAGTGCTCCAGCCAGCCGGACAATTGGACCTGCTCCGCACCTCTTCCCCAAGTCCGCTGCTGAAACTGACCAGCTGTGGACCTGGGGAAGCGGTGCGGAGCAGAGCAGCTGGGGTGCTGGGGTGCTGCTAGGTTGGTCCCACAGCGCAGCCCCTCTGCTCGGTGCCCAGCAGCACCCCAGCTGCTCCGCCCCACGGCTTCCCCAAGTCTGCTGCTGCTGAAACTGACCAGCGACGGACTTGGGGAAGCCGTGGGGCAGAGCAGCTGGGGTGCTGCCGGGTTGGTCCCAAAGCGCTGCCCTTCACCAGTACCCGGTTCGCCCCACGCTGCGCCATTCCCCGTCCCTCCCGCCCAGACCCGTCACAGCCCCCCTGCTGGAGTACCTCCTGATACTCCGGCATATCTGATAATCTGGCACCCCCTGGGTCCCAAAGATGCCGGATTATCGGAAGCCTGCTGTAAATCCTTTGTTGCTCAATCCCTTGGTGTGTGTGGGGGGGAGGGGGGCAGAAATTAAATAAATAAATAAATAAATACTGGTTAAAAATGTAAATAACCCATACCTAATAAAGTTGCACTTTAAAGTAGGGAAAATATAATCCTACTTCAGAGAGCATTCCTTATTGACATCTCATTAAAACCTTTGCTTGCATCTTAATTGTCTGGATAAGAACAATGAGTGGACCCTGGTTGTTTTTTGGAGGGCCATAATGGCCCAGGAAATTCTGACCTTTAGATTATGGAAGCCTGGATAAGTTTCTGTAGAATGAGGCCTAAAAATTATTTTATGCTTTTTAGGAACAGGTTTGCTACATGAGTGAAACAATATCATCACTGACTATATCAGTATTGATAACAGTTTTAACACGTAAGAAACACATAAGATGTCAAAGACTCTTTGAACTCAGCAGTGTGAACAGGATTTAATGAGACCTAGTGATGAGGGCATCAAGAGAATTGGAGCCCTGGAATTATGCAATATTTAACAAGTACTGTGTGCCAACTGGATTTTGAACTGCTCTGATACTAGCTACTGCAGAGGGACTCATAGACTCATAGACTTTAAGGTCAGAAGGGACCATTTTGATCAT
>CM057848.1:69233244-69248896 GCA_030068395.1 Apalone spinifera
TAGCCTGAGGCAGCAGCTCCACACTCTTAAGTCCTAACCTGATGCCCTGCCGGCCAGCCTTAACTTCGGTTCAGGGTCCACTCAATGTGGACATGCTAGCTCGAATTAGCAAAACGCTAATTCAAATTAGTTTTTAAGTCTAGATGCACTAATTCAAATTCGCTTAGTGTGAATTAATGCTGTAGTGTAGACATACCCTATGGTTCCAGTCGGAGGTTCCATCCCTGTTGTCCTTGTGATTAACTTTCCAGAATCTTTCATAACTATCCTTATTGGTGTTCATAGTTTAGATTTCTTTCTTGTTTTGCTTTTTTTGTTTGTTTATTTGTTTGACTCTTCCTTTTGTACTTGATTTAGGTCTAGGGATGCTGCTTTGGCAGTTTTCAAAGAGGTAGCCATGTTAGTCTGTTTCAGCAAAAACAAAAAGGAGTCCAGTGGCACTTTAAAGACTAACAAATTTATTAGCGTATTAGAGCATAAGCATTTGTGAGCTACAGCTCACTTCCTCAGATGCTGAAGAGAAAAAGAAGGAAACCAAGGAAAGCATCTGAGGAAGTTGGTTACAGATCATGAAAGATTAAATTGCCGCCAGACTCTTTGTAGTTTTTTCTTTGGTAGTATTTTCCCCAAAACTTTACTCCCTACTTCCACCTGCAGTATCCAGGTATGCGTACTGGATTATGCCAAAGATACCGGGGTTCAAAGCTTATGCTTCCCACTTTCACTAGTTATGCATCAGCAGCAAACACCAGCACTGTTTGTATTGCTTGGGGAAAGCTCATATCGCAGTATTTGCCTCTCCTGCCCATACTTGGGAGAACTGGAGTCTCAGGTTCAGGAAACATTTTATGTCATGGGAACAGCATTGGATCTTGCATGGGGAGTCTTCCTGGTACATCAGCCTAAATAGGTGAAGAATACCTCACCTGCCACAGAATCTTTTCATGTTCCACTGGTACCCAGTGCTAAGTACCCTGCCCTGGGGCTTAGCCATGAACCAGGGAAGCATGCGCATAAGAATAGCAATATTTCTTCCTCGATGTCTAAGAAGGACTCAGCATTGTAATTGGGTTCTGGTCATGAATTAACCATGTTTCAAGTCTCAAGAAACTAAGAAACAGTTGCACCAATCATGAATCCGCTGGTACTGACACTGGACTCAGTGACACCATGTGTCTCCAGAGAGATGCAGTGCCCAATACTGACTTCTCCAGTAGAACAAATACCGTTAACCGCTGAGAGACTCGGAAGCACCTTGGGTCTCCTTGCGTTATTTAGAGTGGAAGTACTACAGTCTTCACGGCCTCTAATCTGATGACCAAGTTGGAGGGGCCCTTCACCTCCTGTTCTGGTACCAATACCACCACCATTTGGTGAGGTTTCTGACTCCTCTGATTCGGACAATATGGATGTCCACTCAGTTCCAGAAGCACAACTACCTGAAGACTCTAACAGCACAAAGACTTTGTCAGTTCTCCACCTTGTCTTATCCACCAGGTTGGTATCTGGCACCATAGTCACAGGGTACACAATAGCAGGGTCAACGGGGGCTGACAAAACTGGAGCCTGTGGTACTAATATTTACCTTCCAAGTGATCCCACTCAGTTTGGGAGGACTCTCCTACTTCATCACCACAACCCTCATCATACAGGTACTCCAACATAGTGATAGATGACACATTGATTAGTCCGACTCAGATGTATTTGGAGAGGCTTCCCTCCTCTTCTCCAGATGCAGGCACTTCTTCATTCCACTCCTCCCCATTGGACAACTATTGCCAGTTTTAGGAATTGCTACAGACTAGCCAATGCCCTAGAAATTCCCTTAGAGAAGGTAGACAATCGTGAACACAAGCTGCTTGACATTTTGTACATTTCTGTACCGGCAAGGGTGACCCTACTAATAAATTATGCTATTCTCTAGTTGGCACATATTGTATAAAACAGTGCAGCCACATATGCACCCATCCCTAAAGAAGAGTTTCTATGTCCCATCCAAAGGATTAGAGTCCCGGTTCTCTTATTCTCCACCAAACTCGCATCCAGGTGGCTTCTGAGCATTCCAAGCAACTTCCCATCTCTACTCCATCTGATAGAGATGGTAAAAGGCTAGATCTCATGGGCAGAAAGGTCTTCTCCTTGGCAGGACTCCAATTTTGTATTTCAAATTACATAGCCTAGATGGCCAAATTTTAATAACTATGGGCAGTTGGCTGAGTTTTCAGATAAAGCTACCTTTGTAAGATTGAAACCAATTCCAGGAAGTTTTGAAGAAAGGCAAGTAACTTGCTATGTTCATGCTACTGATGGCTTCCTATGTCTTGGCAATGGGGGTTGTCATGAGAAATGAATCCTCCTCTACCCCATAATAGACAGGTGAGTCCTGAATATCATCCGGAGCCGCTATCTGATAGAGTATATGGCTTTGCCCCGTCTCGCCCTCCTCCTCAGTCCACACTCACACTATGACTTCCTATAACTTAAGGCTGACTTCCTATTACAGATGAGAGCTGTACAGTTAATCCCCAGACTTCTTGCATGGAACAGGGTTCTATTCAGGCTACTTCCTAGACCCCAAGACTGGAGGAGGAAAACCATTATTGGATATGTGATGCCTCAGCTGCTTGATTTCTAGTCCAAGATTTTGCATGTCATACGCATAACCATCATTCCCTCCTTAGAAAAAAGCATCTGGTTTATGGCTCTTTATTATTCAAGATGTCTGTTTCCATATCAGCATGCACCTGATATATAGAAGGTTCCTAACATTTGAGGTGAGGCCTCACCATTTTAATACAGGGTTCTACTATTTGGACTTACCACTGCTCTGTAAGCATTCACAAAAGTCTTCTCAATGGTGGCAGCCAATCTCAGACATCAAGGGACTCTCGCTCTCCATGTCTGGATGACAGGCTCATAGCAGTGTGGACCAAACAAGAGGTCCAGGAATCGGCCTCTCAACAACTTCTTTTCCTATCAGTCCTGGGAGTCAGTGTTAAAAAATCAATGCAATCCCTGGAGTTCATAGGAGATCTCATAGATATGACTTCTACCCCAGTTTATCTACCCAGGGAATGATTTCAAACAATGAAGGAACGAGTCACCTGGGTGTCTTCCAGCCCTTTGGTTTTGGCAAAAATCTGTCTGTCTTGGACACATGGCAGCCTGAGCATATGTCATGCCTTTTGCTCACCTGGGCCATTAGATTGGCTGTAGGGCCTTAACATTACTACCTTTTAGGGGTTCCCTTTAACCTAATAACATATTATGCATCCCTTTAATGGTTGCAGGCAATGAAGGACAATAATCCTGGCATTCCTTGGTTGTATTGCAATAATGTGCCTTTCTTGTGTAAATCCAAAGGGGTTCAAAGCACCAGGATGCAGTCTCCTTTCCCCAAGATAGTAGGGTTATTGCAGTGGGGGAGATAGGACCCTAATGCCTGTTATGCAAGAGCAGGTATGTGATGGGGTCTAAGCCCCCTATTGATGGCATCGGTGTCCTGACATTCCCAGTGAAAGGTAAACCTGCTCAGATCAGGCTGCCAACAAGACTTCGTCGTCCAAAGGCTAAGAAGAGCCAGGAGACAGTGACCAATCAGGAACCAGCAGTCTAGTTAAAAACACTTGCCTCCTTCTGAAGGACTCAGTTCTCAGTGCAGGATGACACTGGGACAGAGGAGGAGCTTCTCACTATGCAAAAACCCCAGGGTCAAGTCTGGGACTTGCCCTTAAGCATTGCAGCTAAGAGCTTGCTTTTGAGGTTTGTTTGTTTAAAGGTGCAGACAGCCAAATTCTAAAAATGTGTGGCTTAGAGACTGATGCCAAGCATATGGCACAAGCCAGGTTGGCCTGAGCAGGTGGCCACAACTTGACAGGGAGTGCCTACAAGCACAATGGTTGGCCTTGTGGGAACAATGGATCAGCCCCAGTTGCGATAGAGCCACATTAAAATTACTCAGAGAATCTTAATTCAGGCATTTCCTAACTTGATAGTTTCTTTCCAGCCTTAATCTTTTTTACAGCGTTTTTTTAATGTAATTTCTTAATGTTAAAAAAAATTGAAGAAAAAAATCCAAAACGTTAGGTGGAACCAAGCTAATCCCTCTGGGTATGTGTACACTAGTCCCCTAGTTCGAACTGGGGGGGGCTAATGTAGGCATTCGAAGTTGCACATGAAGCCCGGGATTTAAATATCCTGGGTGCCACCATTTTTAAATCCCCCTTAGTCCAAACTCCGTGCTCGCGGCTACACGTGGCACGGAGTAGGTAGTTCGAATTAGGATCTCTAATTCGAACTACCGGTACACCTCGTTCCACGAGGAGTAACGGTAGTTCGAACTACCTACTCCATGCCATGTGTAGCCGCGGGCACGGAGTTCGGACTAAGGGGGATTTAAAAATGGCGGCGCCCGGGAAGATGCAAATGAAGCCCGGGCTTCATTTGCAACTTTGAATGCCTACATTAGCCTCCCTAGTTCAAACTAGGGGGCTAGTGTAGACATACCCTCATATAGGTCATCAGCAGGTTTAAAGATACAGCACACTCTACTATTGAATGATGAAATAACTGGAGCAATAAAAAGCCATTATATTGTGAGTGGACCTGGCACTAAAGGGAATGGAAAGACATTTTGTAAGTTCATTTCATACCAGTTTGCTAGAGAGCAAAGGAGATTCAAACGTCAGCAGTTGTAGATTCAGTTCCAGATTCTGTGGGGAAATGTTCTGTAATCATTATAGTACCCACCAATCTGTCTTCTGCTCCAATTCCCCATTTTACGAGCTCCTGCCCATCCCTGTCTTCCTGCCCTTTACCTCTTGTTCCTGCCTATCCCTCTGTTCCTCTCCTATTCCATCCTTGGATCCCACTCCTCTACTGGCTCCCAGCCCTTTTGTACCTGTTCCTCTTCTGCTCCTGTTCTGCCTCTCCTGGCTACTGTTCCTAACTTGTTTCCTTTTCAGGCTCCTATTTCCATTCCCACATGCTCCTGCACGTATCCCTCCATCCTACATAATTACTCCTCCAATCCTCATCCCTTTGCATTCAAGGTGTGCTTCTTCCTGGGTTTCTGTGGTGGGAAGCATTGAGGGCACAGGAAGAAGAAACCCTCTTTTCTCACTTCCTGTACCAGGTACTATAGTGACTTGCCAGCCTTAGGCAGTGAGTTATATCAACCCGTGCAGCCCTGGCACCAGTAATATTCCTAGCCCAGGCTCTATCAAAACTCACTGCCTGCCTTCCACTGAGCTCCCTACCCTCTGTATCTCCTGGCTCTGCATGCTCCCCCTGCGTATCCCCTGAGCCTGACTACTGCCTGTCGGTGATTTAAAATGCCCCAGCCCCTAGTACCAGCACTGGCAGCACAGTGGGCTTACAGAGGCTTCCTGATGCTTGCTGTATGCGGCTGCCAGCAGTAGGGTTGCCAGATGGTTTCAACAAAAATACCAGACACACTTGACATTACATCACAATCTACATTACATCTTATTTAGAAAATACCGGACATTTCTATTTTCTCAATTTATTTCCCGAACAGAAAGCTCAAATACTGAATTGTTTGGTTCAAAACCGGACACCTGGCAACCCTAGACAGCAGTTGCATCCCCAAGGGAGGGAAATGGTGTCTCTGTGCTGAGCACTGCTCCAGCACAAGCCAGCAGCTGCAGGGAATGAGCAGCAGGAAGCTGCTATAACTCTACTGTAGTGGCAGTGGAGGCCCAGGGGGATTTTAAATCACCTTGGGGGCAGCAGGTGGGTTTGGGGGATGCACTGGGGAGGGGGTGCACAGGGGAAACAGGCAAGCAGCAGTGCTTGGAAATCCCCACCCCTTCAGGAGCCACTGACAAGCACCCCATCTGCTCTCCCCACACCCACTGTACCCCATTTCCTCCAGAGCCTGTACCTCCTCCCCCGCCTCCTACCTTGTCCCACCCCTAAACTCCCTCCCAGAGCCTGCACCCAGGATCTCAAACCCTTGCCCCAGGCAACAGGCAGCCAGCTCCCAGACGCCATCCCTAAGCATGCACTCCAGATGCCCACCTGCACCCATATTCCCTCTCATTGCCTCACTCAGATACCCTACCTGTACATAAATCCCCCTAGAATTCCACTCCTCATCCCTCCTGCACCCAGACTCTTTCCCAGGGCCTATAGCCCCTCCTGCTCCCCAATCCACTGTTCCATACTAGAATCTGACCCAGCACCCAAATTCCCTCCCAGAGCCTGTACCCTCCCCCACCCAAACTTCCTCTCAGAGCCTTGGGTAGGTGTTGCGGGGCGGAGAGGGGGGAGAGTTTAAGTAGAGGAGGGGTGCGGGTTCTGGGCACCACCAAAATTCTTGCAAACTGCTGCCCCTACTCCAACTGCTGGGAGAAGTAATTGCAGGAAAAACCCTGCTCAGTACCTGCAGCTGCAAGCTGGAACCTGTTCAGTCACTTTGTAGGGATAGTGCATGTGTACTCTGACTAACGTGTAGGTGCTATGAGGGAATAGAACGTTCCCAATGCAGATGAAATTATCTTCAGATAATTTAGCTCTGAGCTTGAGTCAGTATGTGCCAACTGAGATTTTTCAGAAGCTTATGAACTGGCCAAATTTTGTTGAGTTTTCATAGAGACGGCAAAAGCCTTTTTCTGTAAGTAGGGTAATGCACCGCTAAACTTCAAGTCCCTGCTCCAAAGTATGGAAGCAAGTCTCCCATTAAGCCAGTGACAGAGATGGGAACTAAACCCCATCTCATGAGTGCCAGTTCAATGCTCTGTCTACTAGATAATGCTGCCTTCCAAATCCTGAAAAAAAGAAATCCTGCTGAAACTTCTTAACAAGACTTTTTCAGTATACACTTTGCTCTTTCTTCTTTTCTCCTGCACTGCTTGAGGATTTATTTTAGGCAGTGCTGAGTCAGCTTTTCTTTTTATTTCTTTGATATGATGTTTCCCTTACCAGAGTGACAATAACCCTTTGTGTTTTAACTCCATAATCCAATAGAAAAGGTCCCAAATAATTCTCTTAAATATCTCTTTTATTTATATATATATGCATATGTAACTAAAATCTATAACCATTTCTGTTTGTGTTTCTGTTCATCTGATAGAAGAGAGTGGTGGAACAGCTGCGGAAGAATCTTATAGTCAAGCAGGACCAGCCAGATAACAAATTTCAAATACAGCCATTGGTACAGTCAGAAAACAAACTACAAAATCCACAACAGCAACCACTACAACAACTACAGCAGCACCACCATCAGCAGCAACAATCTACTGCAACCTCTCCAAACCTGATTGGATCACAGGTAAAAACATTGGAAGCCTTTCTGTAGTAAGCAGGGCAAGATTAACTTGAAATTCACCTCTGTTGCAGAAGAATGAGAATAAAGGCTAATTTAAGTCCTTGAAACAGAGTTCAAGTAATACTTGAATGATGTGTAAGCCTTGTAATGGCCCTCTCTAAAATTAATTTCCCTCTTCGTGGACATACATGTGGGGTTTGGGTCCTTATCCCTTCTTTTGCTGTCACTTCTAACCAAAGTCAAAATAAATTGTGGTTTATGATTTCTGTTATTTTTTTTAAAAGTGGGGCCAGGACCTTGAAGCTCAAAGGAATGCAGGAAATACCACCTTTCTAAAAAATATTTTTAGCCAGTATATCTTCTAGTATCCAGGGCCAAAATCATACCTTTTAAGGCATCTATACATAGTGAGCCTAAGAACTAGTTAAGGTTTATTATATCAGTATGACTCATCCCATACAATAGAACCATTTTCTAGTTCAACTGCATAGTAGAGCAGGTCTCATGTTTATATATACACAGGAGAATACACTCTTGAATCTTGAAATATAAGATTCTTTCTTTTTAAACTTCCAGGCCTACTCTTCATGTAAAACTTCCACCTGGGACTAGGTGTGAACACATAGGTCCCGATTCAATAAAATACTAACGTACCTGAACTATTTGCTTTAGTATTTTGATGAATCAGAATATTAGTTCTTCGAGTACATGCTCATGTCAATTCCGTTTTAGGTATGTGCTTGCCTATGTGCACAATCAGAGATTTTTGCTTTGGTAGTACTATAGGGTCTGGAGTGCCATGCTCCTGCGTCAGTATATGGGGCGCTGCTAGTCCTCCATCATGGGTGGTAAGAAGGAACAGATAGGGTGGTTAGTCTGAGTGCCTTATCTTGCATTGCGATAGCATTAGCAGTTCTTAATAGCCTGTTGTCTGTATTCTATGTATATAATTCATAGGTAGTTAGTTAACTAGCCATTAAATTAAGTGTCACTTGTTTGTTTTGTTGCTAGAGTCGCAGCTGGGACTTTGTCTCAAAGAAAAGGACATGCCTCATTCCCTGAGCTTCAAACTTTGTTCGTTATGCAATGCCAATGCCTATTGGTGATCCCCCATAGTTTGAAGTGCTTGAGAGAATCCCATATAAAGGACAAGTGCAGAATTTGCGAGAACTTTTGTCCCATAACTCTGAAGGTGTGAAATATCCACTTGAAAGCCCTCCTCATGGAGGCTGCACTTCATACTTCCAGAGCTAGAAGGAGGTACCACTACAGTTGGACCCCCTAACCCAACCAGGGATCCACTTATAACTCCTGGGGACAATAGGGTGTGTCTACACAGCACAGTTATTTTGAAATAACTGACCTTATTTTGAAATAACAAGGTGAGTATCTACACAGTAATTCTGTTATTTCAAATGATGGCTTATTCCAACTTCTGTAAACCTTATTCCACAAGGAATAACACCTTTTCCAAAATAGCTATCCAAAATAGCTGTAATGTAGACGCTTCACTGCTGCTATTTTGAAATAGTTCCTTCCCAGGGCCATTCAGGCTAATTACTCCCCAGTGCCCCCTCTGGCTTTAAATTAGGTAGTATGTCCACATTAGAGAAGCTTGCCTTAGACTAGTTTTGAGGCTTCCCTGAAGTGTAGGTGTGCTATTTTAGAATATTTCTTCCAGAATAGCTCATTTCAAAATAAACATGCAGTGTAGATGTAACCTAGGAGACTGTGGCTCCTTCTGGCACAATTGATGCCCAAAGCTACCCAGGTACCTAAAGAAACATGGATTTCTGTTGATCCTAGAGACTGGCATGACATCCACATTGTGACAACAGGGCCAGTGGTCTACTCAATGACTTTGTTGGAACCCTTGCAGTGTACTATTGATGCTGGTTCCTACTCCTACTCCTGCAAAAACTTCCCTTGAAACATTCAAAATCACATTCCACCACAATCCTGCACATGCTCAGCCTATAGTTGAATTTCTCCATACTGCGATCCATGTTGCCTGTGTATGACTTCATGAGCCAAGGAAGCAAGGGATAAGCTGGATTTCCAAGGATCACTACTGGCATTTCAGTGCGTCCAATAATAGTTTTCTGATTTGGGCAGAAAGTTCCATCTTGCAGTTTTCTGAAGAGGGAGGAGTTCCTAAAAATGTGCACATCAATCACCTTTCCCAAACATTCCATGTTGATGTCAGTGAAATGGCCTTTGTGGTCCACCAGCACCTGTAACACCATCAACAAGTACCTTTTGTGGTTTATGTACTCTTTGGCAAGGTGGTCGAGTGCCAAGATAGGAATGTGTGTTCTATCTATAGCCCCACTACAGTTAGAGAATCCATCGTGGCAAAGCCCTCCAGATTTCCCAGAGTCACTTTCCTTCGTAGCAGAAGGGTATTGATTGTCTTGGTTACTTGGACCACAGTAGTCGCCATTGTAGATTTACCCATTCCAAATTGATTCCCGGGTAACCGGTAAATGTCTGGCATTGGAAGCTTCCACAGAACTATTGCTACTTTCTTCTCAACTGTCAGAGTGGGTCTTATTCTGTTATTGTTGTGCTTCCATGAAAGTGGTATTAAGCATACAAATGTTTTGTAGCCACTGCTGATCGTGCCATAGCTGTGTAACTATGCAGTCCCACCAGTTTGTGCTTGTCTCATAGCACCAGAACTGGTGTTCCACTGTGTCAACAGAATCGACTGCCACCAGCATCTGCCAGTCTCTCCACTCAAGTGTTTCATACATGTCTGTATTCATGGCCTCCTTGCATTGTTCCTTCCTCTAGTGGCCCTTGGCCAGTCTCTGGACATACCACAGCATAAGATGCGAGTTGTTTGCAATGATTACCACAGCACTTTGCAGCTGAACGGTGTCCATCCTTGCCCTGCTATGGCATAAATAACCATAAAAAAAATAGTGTGTGAAAAGATTGTTTGCGGTTGTTTTCAAGCAGGGGGGGAATGGAGGAGATGGGTGCATTATGGGATCCTGATGGCATGTATCCAGAACCACCTGCTACACTGTTTGTCCCTTCAGGCATTGGGAACCTAACCCAGATGCAAAGGGGTGGCAGGAACTATGAAAGAGCTACCCACGTTGCATCGCTGTCAGAGTCGACAGTAGTCATTCTACTGGGGATTCATTATGTCGAACTCTTGCTCATGGTAGGGATATGAACCTTCGACTTTACAAAATTGGGTGCTAAAAATCAAATATGGCCTTATCCATTGCTTTAATCAATGTTGCAATGCCTAACTGAATATCATTTTCAAATGAGATTTAGGCATTTGGGAGCCAAGATCCTATTTACCATCAGTGAAATTTAGACTGGTTGCCTAAATCTCTTTTGAAGATGAGATTTAGGCTCCTAAATTGGTTAGGTGTTGCAGCTGAAAGCACAGTAATACTAAATACATTTAAAATTCTGGGCCTTAACATATTAATCTTGGGAATTAGTATTTGCAGCTATAGTAGATTTACACATTTCATGTGTATTCTGGAACTAGAGGCTCCAAAATTACTGTTTCAGGGCAGGCCAAGAGAAATCACATTGTCCAGCAACCTAGGACAAGGAAAATTCCGGTATGATCAAATGACATTTAACTCCGTACTGCCTGTTGGCCTAAATGAAAGTCAGTACATAAAATTCCAGGATGCATCCAACCTGAGGGTAAAAATCAAAGCTGATTCCCTCCCAAATTAGTTTCTTTGTAACACAGAAGTAATGATGGAGGATTTATTCACCAAGTATATAAATTTTCTAGTTACCTTCTGTAGCCTATGTTAGCTAGTTGGCTTCCTGCTGTTCTCAGGGAAGGGAAGAGTCCAAATAATTAAACTTCTGTACCTGTAACGAAAAATAAAAAATGTTGCAGACCTAGGATAACGTGTATAGATAGAGAGCAGATAGAATCAAGGATGTTTTTTTACTCCCATTTTTACTTATCATTTCTGACTGAGCTCAAGTATAATACAAGCAGCATCCTGTCCAATGTGTAATGTTACAGACTCTTCAACTGTTTTCTGTTTCCCGTAGAAGACTATGACCACAGCTTCTATGATCACCACTAAGACACTACCTCTCGTCTTGAAAGCAGCAACTGCAACCATGCCTGCCTCTGTTGTGGGTCAAAGACCTACTATTGCCATGGTTACTGCAATCAACAGTCAGAAAGCGGTCCTCGGCACTGATGCACAGAATACACCAGTCAACCTCCAGACAACAAATAAGGTTACTGGTGCAGGAGCAGAGGCAGTCCAAATAGTGGCAAAAAACACAGTTACTTTGGTAAGCCAGAAGAAGCAGTCAGTGGAGAGAGAGAGAGAGTGTGTGTGAATATCGGACTGTACACCTTTGAAGCTCTGTGTATTTACAAAGGAGGACTACTTACAGCTTCTTATAAACAGGCTGGTTTTGTCCCACAGAAAGAAAAATTAACTCTTAACGCATAGGAGCATGCAGAACCCTATTGATATTGTGAGGCTTAATTACTTGAAATGTTTTAAGATCCAAAGGAAAAATATTAATTATATATGTTAAATTTTTTATCGAATTATGTAATGGTTGTAGTCACTTTCTGTGTAAAATACTATTACCAGCATCAGGTTCTTCCTACCTAATCTTCAGTGTTTTTCTATAGTTCTGGTTTTGGAGGCTTTGAGGACTCTATTTGGTTGTTATGGATCCTTAGCTTATCTAATGTGTCAGATTTCTCTTGGGTTGTTTGCTTACTGAATCTATATAGGGTTAGGATACAGAGACATTTTACTTTCTGGATAAAGGCTGATCCAGGGCTTCATCAACAGTCAATCTTAAATTTTATTTTATAAAAGAATATCACTTTGGTGGATGTAAGCAGTCAGTATTTTGCTTCTGAATGAGGCAAATAGCTATATTTGGGGTGGGTAAACCTATTTAAATTGAGTCTTTTCCCACCATCCCCACGGATCTGATTATCTTCCAGAAGGATTGATAAATCTCTGCTCAGACCCATTCCTTGATGAATAACATACTCTGGTCCACAGACTTGACTCTTCTTTTAATAATCACTAGTCGTGGACAGATCATGGGCAATAAACAGTCATGTACAGGTCTAAAAATATCCCTTACTAAATATAAGGTGCTGGGAGAGGGGAGGCACTCCAGTGGATGCTGCTGCTCTGGGGGAGTTGTGCTGTATCGGTCACTGCTGCTCGAAGGGAAGTGGTCCAGGTCTCGACCGGTGCTTGGGGAGGCAGCCTTAGAGTCAGCGACACCAGCCACTACAGAAACCATGGAGGTCCCAGAAAGTCTCAGAATCCATGACTTCCATGAAAGATTCACAGCCTTACTAGTGATATGTGTTTCTAGAGTGTTTCCATCAAGGATCTCAAAACATTTTCCCACAAATTAATTAAGCTCTAGAGCACACTTGTGAAGTGTTAGTACTGCTATGTTACATCATTGAACAGAGCTACAGAGAGGGGAAAGCCAATATTTTGAAATGTACACTAATGTTTGTCTTAATTTTGGGTGCTCAATTGAAGGCCACAAGGAACTGCTTTTCAGAGGTGTTGGGACCACAATAGCTTCAATTGACTTCCGTTAGAATTGGGAATGCTTAGCCCTTCTAAAAATCTGGGTTTACTTTCTATCTTTTGTGAAGGCAGTTTTGACTGTTTTGACTTATAAAACAAATGTTAAAGTTCATTATCTTCAAATGAAATTGTTTTAGATGGCAGAGCCTAGTATTGTGTATATTTAGATGAAACAAATTGATGGTTAGCTTCAGTTTTGCAGTATAGGATGTGCAGGAACCAGAATGTAAGGCCAGCTCTTTCTTTAATGTAGTTCTAATTCAGAAACTGTTGCTGTGAGCCTTTATTTACAGTGGGGGGAAAACAACCTAAACTGAAAATACTATCTATGTGCTTGGTTTTGATGTGTGACATCAGAACTATTTTTCTCTTGTTGACCACTGTCTAATGTTTGTATAGCAGGTTCAGGCTACACCTCAGCCCATCAAAGTGCCGCAGTTCATCCCTCCTCCCAGACTCACTCCTCGTCCAAATTTTCTTCCACAGGTGAGTGCATCAAAAACAAAAAAGGTAGGAGGGAAGTTATGAAGGGATGTTTTCTGTTCATTTCTAACCTTCAAGATGTATTAAATGAAACTACTGGACATGTAGAAGCAAAATCAGACTGTCCAAAAGGCTGCAAAATCTCTTTGGCCATCATTGCTCAATATTCGAGAGCAGAAGAGAAAGAGCTAATACATCTGGGCAATAAGTGGCTTGTAGGCTGGACACAGTTTGCCAGGGTTAGCCCTTGGCGGGTCACCAGAAGCATTATTTACCTGCACATCTGCAGGTATGACTGCTCACAACTCCAGTTATACCTGCCACAGCTCCAGTTATACTGGCCACAGATCGCTGTTCCCAGCCAATGGGAGCTGCGAGAAGTAGTAGCTCAGCCCATACTACTTCCCACAGCTCCCATTGGCTGAGAGTGGTGATTTGCAACCAGTAGGAGCTGTAAGCAGTTATGCCTGTGGATGCACAGGTAAATAAAACATCTGGTGGTATGCCAGGGCTAACCCTGGTGAACCTCATCCAGCCCGAGTGCCACATAGTACCAATCCCTGCTCTATATCATTTGCAACTGAGCAATACAGCTTTAAATTGTTTTACTTTGTACTTTTTAGAAGACACTAGTTTGGGGGTGGACATTTTTTTGATGTGGTGTCATTCCAAGAATTTGGTAAGTGGTCAAGGGCTGCACGCGTCCATGATATAGTGCAGTGTCTGGGATGGACGTGGGGTTCAATAGGGAGTTTGGGGTAAGAGATTGGGGTGCAGGAGGGGATGTGGGATCTGGAGTTTGGTTGAAGGAGGGGGGTTATGACCTGGGTCAGGGAACTGGGGTGCCGGAGGGGATGCAGAGTCTGGGAGGGGGTTTGGGTGCAGGAGAATATTCTAACCTTGAGAGAATATTCTAACCTTGGGGTGCAGGGTCTGGGAAGGGGTTATGACCTACGCCATGGGTGCAGGGGTTTGGGTTGTGACCTAGGGCAGGAAGAGGTTGGGGCTTGGGGCAGGAGATTGAGGTGACTGGGGGTAGAGGATTGGGGTGCCAGGTCTTAGAGGGGGTAAGGGTCCATGGGGAGGGCAGAGGGTTATGGGCTGGAGGGGCTGGATGACAGAGGCAGGCTCTGGCCGGAAGATGCTTACCCGGGGAGTTTCCAGCCAGAAGCCCAGCAACTTCCTCAGCCAGGCTCCCTCCCTGCTCTTTATGCCTCTGAACACTGTGAGCCCAAGCGAGGGCAGAAGGGATGTTTTGCGCTTTGCCTTTCCCACAAACAGGCAGCTCCCAGGGGCCAGAAAATAGCCAATAGGATCTTCAAGTTGAGCTGTGGGCGGGAGCAGCATGCAAAGCTTCTCTCTTCTTCATAGAAAATATGGCAAAAGACTGCCTTGGCTTAACCACGAGATCTTGCATAATCTAAAAATAAAAAAGGAGTCATATAAAAAATGGAAACTAGGACAAATTACAAAGGATGAATATAGGCAAACAATACAGGAATGCGGGGCAAGATTAGAAAGGCAAAGGCACAAAACAAGCTCAAACTAGCTACAGGCATAAAGGGAAACAAGAAGACATTCTATAATTATATTAGAAGCAAGAGGAAGACCAAGGACAGGGTAGGCCCATTTCTCAGTGAGAAGGGAGAAACAGTAACAGAAAACTTGGAAATGGTAGAGATGCTTAATGACTTCTTTGTTTTGGTCTTCACCAAAAAGTCTGATGAAGGAATGCCTAACATAGTGAATGCTAGTGGGAAGGGGGTAGGTTTAGAAGATAAAATAAAAAAAACAAGTTAAAAATCACTTAGAAAAGTTAGATATCTGCAGGTCGCCAGGGCCTGATAAAATGCATCCTAGAATACTCAAGGAGCTGATAGAGGAGTTATCTGAGCCTTTAGCTATCATCTTTGGAAAATCATGGAAGATGGCAGAGATTCCAGAAGACTGGAAAAGAGCAAACATAGTGCTTATCTATAAAAAGGGAAATAAGAATAACCCAGGAAACTATAGACCAGTCAGTTTAACTTCTGTGCCAGGGGAGATAATGGAGCAGGTAATTAAGGAAATCCCCTGTAAACACCTGGAAGATAACAAAGTGATAGGGAACAGCCAGCATGGATTTGTAAAGAACAAATCATGTCAAACCAATCTGATAGCTTTCTTTGATAGGATAATGAGTCTTGTGGATAAGGTAGACGCGGTGGATGTGGTATACCTAGACTTTAGCAAGGCATTGATACGGTCTTGCATGATATTCTTATCAATAAACTAGGTAAATACAATTTAG
>CM057848.1:69258474-69282723 GCA_030068395.1 Apalone spinifera
GATATTTAAATCCCAAGCTTCATTTGCAAGTTCGAATGACTACATTAGCCACCCCAGTTCGAAGTAGGGTGGCAGTGTAGACATACCCTGAGTGTTTGC
Source organism: Apalone spinifera (assembly GCA_030068395.1). Taxonomy (NCBI): domain Eukaryota; kingdom Metazoa; phylum Chordata; order Testudines; family Trionychidae; genus Apalone; species Apalone spinifera. The sequence goes on from CM057848.1 coordinate 69,258,574, forward strand.
TCTCCTGGTGCCCTCCCCAGAATGCTTCTGGGGTCTTAAAATCCAATGCAGGCTCCAATCAGTATGGGTGCACTATTTTGAAATAATTCTGAGCTATTTTGATGCTGCCTTGTAGTGTCAATACACTATTTTGAAATTATTATTTTGGGAATTATTATTTCAAGATAAGTTATTTTGAAATAATGTCCTAGTGTAGACATGCCCATTGTGACAGTTTTCAGGCAAACTTTATTCATAATGAAGAATGAAAAAAAAAATGAAGAGTGTAAAACCTCTCAACAGGGACTTTTCATAGAATGATTTTCCTTAAGGTTTCAGCCAGTCTGTAATCAACCCACTTTTCATGCCACTTAGGGTCTTAGTACTGAGTTGTACTTTATTTCTTTTCAGACTGTTAAACCCCACATGGAAACAGAGGAGAAGCAAACAGAGAATCGTACCATTACTCCACCAGCTGCACCTAAGCCAAAACGAGAAGAAAATCCACAGGTATCAGAGCAAATTCAGTGTTCTCTAGGGCTACGTCTACACTGCAGCACTACCGGAGGTATCCTGAAATAGCTATTTCATGTCTTTTGAGCACGCCCATTATTTTGAAATATAACCGGCTCTCTATTCCGATGTCTCTTTAAACCTCATTCCATGAGGAGTAAGGGACATTTCGGAATAGCGATTTATTTCTAAATAAGTGCTGTGTAGACCGTGCCATATTTTGAAACAAGCTATTTCGAAATAAGATTGAAATAAGATATGCAATCTGTGTAGCTCAATCTTATTTCAACCTATGGTGCAATGTAGACACACCCTATGAGAAAAAGGAGATGTTCTGTCTTTCAAAAAACACCATAAACCAGGAGGGAAGGTAGTGTATTTGTTTGTTTCCTCATTTCCCCATCACCCTACATATACACACACTCTTTCTCCCTCAAACACGATTTCTTTTTTCCCTGTCTTGAGACTCATTCACTTTCCTTACAGTGTGCTTGCTGAAAAGGACTGGGAAATACAGATGGGGAATAATAAACCTAAATGTAAATAGCGCATAAAATAGTTCAGAACTGCCAGAATTATGGACGCTGAGCCTTTTACTCCTAAAAGTTCAGAATACCCTTCAAACAGCTCACCCAGCTTATAGTACATCTTTTGATTTCCATACCTTTGAGATCTGAGACTTGTAGAATCATTCCCTAGGCTGGAGAGTTATCTTTATCTTACTTGAGAAGCTTTTACCATCTTGACACCTTTATTCTAGTAAACAAGAAAGGAAGGAACATCTTTGCCCTTGAGCCTTTGCTGTTTCTACTTCTTTTGATCTTAAGACAGACAGGTTATGAACCTACCCCGACTTAGGTCTGATCCCTTTTTCTGAATGGGCATTTCTTAGTGCCTGTCTACACTACAAAAAATCAGCCCTGGTTACATTTAAAATGAATAGTGCAGGGCTAGTCAACTTTGGAAGCCCCAGGGGCCACAATGATACTCACAGCACATGCCGAGGGCCACAACTAAAGTGTGGTTGCAAGTATATATGCAAATAGTTTTTCACACTGTCGGGCATGAATACAAAGATTAAAGCAAGACTACACAGCACTCAGGCTCCATTTAAGTCAGTTCTGCTGATATTAATAAAATGCAATATTTACCCAATTTCTATCCATGTGACAGCACTTTTAATGAGTAATGACAGTCCAGGAATTTAACTACTAAAATGCATAACAACAGAAGACCATTATATTGACTCACTGTTGTGGAGCGTGTTCTCAGTGGTGGCCATGTTTAAGAATCCACCCATGGGCTGCATGTTGAGCCCTGCATAAACCCAAACCTCACCGCGAGCCTCAAACCAATGGGTCGGGGCCACATGTGGCCTGTGGGCCACTTGTTGAGTAGTCCTGGTGTAGCGGGTATCTAATCACGTTGCAACCAGATTCCCTAACTCAGCTGGACTTATGCTAGGGAGGCAAAGAGTTAACTGATTACCTGGTAAGAATGCCCCTTACCCAGGGCTGGATTACCCAATAGGCAGACTAAGCACATGCTTAGGGCACCAGCAAAGCAGGGGCACTAAAAAAAAATGAGATTTTACAGTATAGTATTGTTTTTATTTTGAATTACATATGGGGGGCACCATAATCTTTTCAGTGTTTAGGGCCTCTAAAGGTCTTAATCCGGCCCTGCCCTTACCGGCATGTTTACCAGGGTAACTGGTTAACTAGTGCCACGGGTCAGGGGCGCTTCAGTCCGGCCAGGCCAACCATGCTGCATGTGGGGGCGATCCAGCCCTTTTGGGCTGGAGCAGTCCCCTGCTTACCACAGGATCACAGTTAATTGGTTAACTGTTTAACTAGGATTTTACATCCCTAGTTTATAGTGACCATCGGTTTTATCTTTGAGTATTCCCAGTTCAGTTCTCTGTTCTTCAGTGCAGCTGCATCTTCTGCATTATAATAGGAAATCTCTAAAAAGGTTTGACCCTTGAGAGCTGCATGTTTAGAATTGAAGTGAATGGCTCTGAATGTTGTTGATTCCTTTCAGCTGCAGTAGCAGTATGCTTGTTAAGCTCTATCCTTCCCAGTCTTTGCTCCATCATGTGGTTTTGCCTTCTTAGCCATATCATTTGTAAATAGTCTTTCTAATTAATCTTGAAAAGCTATTTACAATGAGTGAATTTGTTAGTAGTTGAAATACCTAACATTGTATCATGGGGTATTATTACTGGGCCTGTTATTTCCTGTTCTATCAGTGCCATATTAAGTCCATTGCTATAACAAAGACATGGCCAAAACTTTAAAACAAAAAGATAAAATAGGTTCAGATGGTGCTCATCTTGCTGTGGAAGATGATGTTGATCTTAACTCCTAGTGTCTGAGGTTCCTTGGGGTGAGTCACTTGTCATGGTGGTGGTCAATATTTATGTTATTCCACATCCCTTCCTCTCTCCTGTGCTTTTAAGACTGAATTCTTTCTCCAGTCTTTCCATATAGAAAAGGTGCTAGAGGCCTCTCAAACACTTCTCGGGTGCCTCTTCTGAATTGCTACCTATTCCTCCGCCTGTCCCATGGGACAAGCTGAAGTCCAGATTCATCTGACCACACATTTTGAAAGGGCTTGGAAACTAAGCAAGATCAGAGACAGAGTCTGTTGATACTCTTTTTGCTATCATTCACCTAGGGTCCATGCATGCTACTGGACAGAGCTCAGCTCAAAAGGCAGATTGGCACAAAAAGAGGCCTTTAAACTATTTAGATGCTCAAGGAGAAGCTCCACCTTTCTAACTGAGGGCTGGTCCTTGAGATCTAAACAGATCTCAGCAAAGGATCCAAAGAATGGATCCAAGGAATGGCTCTAGGTTTATTGGGTTTCCTTGTCACCTTTTAGCACCAGCTTTTTGCTTCACTCAAAAGTTCCTTGCCATCCTTGGAGTACCTGCAATGTAGGTGCAGTCTGGAGTCAAAATACCTCTGCAGTCAGCTTTCCTGCCCTCGAGAGTGAATTTAGAAGCTACCTCCAAGAGCCAGTGCCATGAAGTTAATACCTGAATTAATTCTGACTTCCAACACTGGTAGAGTTGTTGAAACATTCTTTTGTTGGTGCAGAGTAGTAATTCTTGAACAGTTTTCTGCACAATATGGTGGTTTCCAGAGCCCCTGCCTGGTGGCTACAATGTAAATTATTTTGGGAATCAAACAATGAGGATTGTATTGCTGTGAAACCAGCAATGTTTAATTGGCAATTAGACTGTGCTGGTGTCTACTAAGAGCCAGTGATTGTGTAGGAGTTGAAACCTTGAGTCTGTTCCCAACTCTGCCAGTGACTTGTGGTGTGACATTGGGGAAGCTGCTTGTCCTTGTCTGTGACTTTTTCTGAGATGTACAGATAAAAAGTGCTGTATAAGAGAAAATAATTATTAGTATTTTTCTTACTTGGTTGTCTGCCAGGTGACTTTTCTGGGCTAAATGAAGTTCCTCCTGATAAGGATTGTAACTAGAATGAACTCTGTTCTCTCTCTCTGACACAGAAACTTGCTTTTATGGTATCTTTGGGACTGGTTACACATGACCATCTGGAAGGTAAGAAAAGTAACTCAGAATGGTTCCTGAGTGGTCTTGTTGCTCAGCAATTCTAGATTGGAAGTAAAAGTCCCAAATGTTGTTGTGTGAAGTAAACTTTGTTCCCGTACACCAAAGATCATACAGCACTTTAGGTAAAAATTGTCCCTACCCCCTTCATTTTTCCCCCCTTGTTAGGTGGAAACAAAGCAGTTGTTTAGGTATCTGAAGTCAATGGCTGGGGAAGCAGTGCATGCTGTGCTGTCGGAGAGGAAACAGTAAAAAACTAATTGACTGCTATGTAGCTTTTATGTTTGAAGAAATTACCTAATAGGTCAGTGTGCCTTAACCCTTTCTCTGGATTTCTGATTTCTAGAAAATGGAGAACATGATGGGTTTACTATATTTTAGTAGATCTGATAATTTCTTTATTCCTGGCCTACAATGAAATGAAGCCTAAATATGCAGAAACTCAAGGACTTGTACATCGCTGTACTAAATTTAGGCTAAGCAGAAGTCAATTTTTATTTTTATAATTTCAACTGATAATATAGACACTTATTTTAAAGCATTTTTCCTATTCTTTATTTAATTTTTCACAGTTTCACAAAATTAGGGATTCCAAGCAATTTTTTTCTAATTTTTATGTTTGAATTTTTGAAATTGTGGGTTAGGAAACTGCTGTTTAATGACAGTAGAAGTTGAGATTCAAAAATTTAAAGCTTTATAACCATTAAAACACAAATTCTCAACATCACATTAAAATATATAAAGTAAATATCTTTTTGTCAAATTATGATTTTTCAAATAGCATTTTTCTTACTTTGCCTACCAGTGCATTTTAATTATCAATGGAAATTTTCTTTTTGTCAATTTGTGTGGGGGGAGGGAGTTGAATGGTGTGTTTTGGGGGGTTTTTTTGGTGGTTAATGTTACCCCAAATTTCACTGGAGACCACCGCAGGTTTACACTCATATGAATTTATTAAATGAGGAATTAACAATCCACTACAGGGTTAAACTCAAGGGGATTGAGCTGTCATTGAATGCCACTATAGGGTTAAACTACAGGGGATTGAGCTACAGAGGGTCCCCGCTATAAGTCGCCCTGTATACAGCCGTTCCACACTCAAGTCATTGATGTTTGTAGGAACTGATGCGTTATAAGTCCTCCCACATTATAAGTCATGCGAAACACTTCCCCCAATTTGCTTAAATGGAAGTCAGTTGCGGGGAAAAAAATTCCCTGTTTTAAGTTGTTTCGCTATAAGTCTAAGTTTTTTGGAACGTATCTTGGACTTATAGTGAGGACCCCCTGTATCTCTCTCACCCACACAAATACAGACATTCATTAGTATATTCACACAGATTCATTCATGCCCTCAGGCACTCTCACTTAGGCAGGCAAAAGGTTGCAGAGCAAGCCAAGGCATATTGACTCCCAAGGTTTGCCTCTAGCCACGGATCTGACAAGCTAGTTAGAAAGAGGGCTTCTGCCATGTGCTCTCTCCTTTTATTGGAACTGGGTGGCTCTTGTTACACACACACAGGTCCTTCCTCCACGGTCAGGAGCATGCCCAGACCTCCCTCAGTCCAGATCCTTTGTTTGCTTAGGGCAGCCTTGTGTCTTTAATTAGTCACCACTTGGCTCCTGGCTCCCCGTGTTTAGCCTTGCTGTTTCCCTCACCCCAAACACTCTCCATTCACAAACACACTCATCACAAGGTGGCATGCAGCTTTAGAGCAAGTTACAAGCAAAGTGGCTGAGAGTTACAAAGATTACAAAGTTGCAAGGCTCAACAATCACCAAACTTATAGTAGGTTTCTGAACTTATAAAGCAAAGTGGCTGAGAGTTACAAAGTTGCAAAGCTCAACAATCTTACAACAAGGTGCAGAATGTAAAAGGCAAGGTAGCTGAAAGTTACAAAGAAACAAATACAAAGCTTCAAAGCTCAATAGTTACAAAGATACCTTCCAGAGCACAGCATTTGACTGAGACTTAGAAAACAATGCCCCCCTTAAACAGTGTTCACAGCAATGCAGTCAGCAGCAGATTTTGCCATTCTCTAAGTCATGTCTTGGCAGGACCTTACAGTTTAATGCATTTCCAGAAAATGTGTGTGTAAATCAAGTAATAGCTCTGGCTGATGATTTATGCAACATTTACTGATTAAAAATTGAATCCTTCCAAGCGTAACTATATTTGCCTTAAATAGCAATGAGGTTTCCTCACATGCTACTGGATTTAGGTTCCCAATTGTGTTGAAATTCACTATGAAATATCTGTGTTCACATGTTCTCTTTGGAAGGGGCAGCCAGCCATTTCATAATTCTGACCGGCAGTGTGTTTATTTTTACCATTATCTATTCACATTTAAACTCAGGAATGTAACAGACGGCTATCATCATCAGTGTTATCTTCTCATGGAAAGCCTCACAGTCAGAACTTGCTTGCTTGCAGATTGTATAATGTAGACATTGTTATGCTTTCTGAATTCACAGTTTCTAACCTAAACCTTTCTTTTCACAAGAAATCCAAAGTAAGAGACAAGAGAGGAAAAGAAGAACAACAGCAAATCCAGTGTACAGTGGAGCCATTTTCGAACCTGAGGTATCAGTCTCTTACTGGAGGGAAACCATCAGTTTCATTTTACAGCTGGTCCCCAAGTTGCAAATGGTCAAGTTACGACCATTTGCATTTATGACCAAAGCTCCCATGGAGCGGTCGTAAAGGCGGTCCCCGAGTTACGAATGTGACCCACGCTTACGACAGCGCGGTTGCTACGTAACTCAGTAGACTCCGAGTTACAAACAAATCGAGTTATGGCCAAGTGTTTGGTCCCTAACTCATTCATAACTCGGAGAGAGGCTGTATACTGTTGCCATATTGCTACCTACTAAGTTCTCTGAAGCTCAGTTAAACAGATAAATTGTTGTCATAATTTGGGAGACCAATGTGGTGTTGTGACTTTCAGTGTTTTATATCATAAATACAGTCATTTCTGCCTAATACTACTCTCCCACTACCCCCATTATAAACATGGCATTAAATGGCAGTGACTGTTGGTCTTGCCGTTAGGACGTCAGCTTGTATGCTGGTGTATAGCAGTCCGAATGTCAGAACCAAATGGAAGGCTGACATTTCCAACATTTCAGAGGGGTAGTTATGTTAGTCTGTAACTCTAAAAGCAATGAGCAGTCCTGTTGCGCCTTAGAGACTAACAACTTTATTATGTCATGAGCTTTCGTAGATCAAACCCACTCATCTCGAAGGTGCTCCCAGACTGTTTGTTGTATTTCCACATTTATCTTCCCAAGAACAGGGTAGACAGTAAACCCAGTTTGTAGTGTCCTACTCTGTCTGAGCTCTTACAGATTTAATTATTACCAAAAATTACTTAGCTACAGTTGTTTTTTCCTCTTTATAGCGTAAGAAGAGTGCAGTCACATACTTGAACAGCACAATGCATCCTGGGACGCGTAAAAGAGGTGAGCTGTTATTTTCAACAGTGCCATGTTGTTGTGTGTTTATTTCTGTCTCCCATCAACAGTCCCCTTGAGACTGGAAAGAAAAAGAAACAGTGTAGAATTTTGTAATACTTCCTTTGCACAATAAATTCCAATGGTAAACAAGGACCAGAATTTCCAGGGTTAGTATAGCTAGTTTTATGGAGCAGCTCAATGCCTCATTTCAGTCTCTCACTACACAAATAAGACTGTGTACAGAAGAAGGTACAAGATAAGGCAGGGCTACTCAACTTCGGAAGCCCTAGGGCCTACAATGATACACATAGCACATGCCAAGGGCTGCAAACTGACAGGCATGAATACAAAGATCAAGGCAAGACTATACAACATGCAGGCCCCATTTAACTCCGTTCTTCTGATATTAATAAAATGCAATATTTACCCGATTTCCACCAAATGACAGCACTTTTAATGAGCAATGACAGTCCAGGAATTTAACTATTAAAATGCATATCAACAGAAGATGATTATATTGACTACTTTTTTGTTTTGGCTCCTACCCGGCCGCGTGTTGAGCCCTGCATAAACCCAAACTGCACCACAGGCCACTAACAAACAGGCCGCATGTTGAGTAGCCCAGAGATAAGGTGTGTTAACACCATTTAATGAGAGAGTTGCTGCCAAAGTGCTCTAAATACTGCCTAGGTTGCATTGCTACTGCCAGAAAAGCAAAACATGAACAAAGTATACTTCAACAGATAGGTGAAACAAAATACAGGACTATGTAGCACTTTAAAGACTAACAAGATGGTTTATTAGATGATGAGCTTTCGTGGGCCAGACCCACTTCCTCAGATCAAATAGTGGAAGAAAATAGTCACAACCATATATACCAAAGGATACAATTTGGTATATATAGTTGTGACTATTTTCTTCCACTATTTGATCTGAGGAAGTGGGTCTGGCCCACGAAAGCTCATCATCTAATAAACCATCTTGTTAGTCTTTAAAGTGCTACATAGTCCTGTATTTTGTTTCAGCTACACCAGAATAACACGGCTACATTTCAATCACTATTCAACAAATAGGGAAACTCAGTGTGAGGAACTCACTCCCCACAGTGTGTTGCTTTTCAAAGAGAAGGATCCCCCACAAAGCATTTTTACTTCCACTGGAAAAGCTTCTCGTTCCCCTTAGGCACTCTTCAGAAACAACTATCATCCTGGAATCTTAAAATGCCACCTGTCCTGCAAGAAGGAAGAGTCTTTCTGACAGCAACTAAATGTTATTCAGTGGAATTCACCTACAGGGCAGTAGTTGTGCAGAACAGGTCACATTTTAAAACTCCTAAAGGTAAAATTTACCTCTCAGAACATTACAGTGGAGCTTAACTGGGTTTTTTTTTTTTTTCCTGTCTGCGATGCTGAATATCAGAGTTAAGCTCTGCCAAACAGATCTGAAAAGAAAATCTTTCCCTAACTTCTGATGCTCGCCTTTAATGGCTTCCAAAATCTCTGCTCCTTGGTTTGTTAAAAAAGACCACATGACCGAGGATTCTAACTTCATGACCCACCCAAGAAGTCAGCAAGTGTGCTATGTAGTTTGTGATTAAAGTCAAAGGTCTATGTATTCCATGTGTGGAGTGATGAACCTTAGACTATGTATGCAGCGGTGGGTTGTGTATATGTGTGCATGTGCATGCTTATGTAACACAATAGATGGATCAGAATATTAGTGATGGAATACATAACATTCACTTCAAAGTTATTGATTTTAATGTCATGATAGTAGTGAGTGAATATCTTTAAGTTTTTGGTGGCTATTTGGTGAGCTATATTAGCTGATGATCCCAGTCCAGTCCATATTGAACAGGCGCACACATAACGTAATCATAATCAGAACTGGTACTGATCATTTCCAGTGTCTGTATTCTTGGCCAAGAAGTCAGGTATTCAAATGACCCTGTCTCTCCTTGAGGTAGCCTCTTCAGTGCAGAATGGAAACACATAGGTGGGACAGTATAGAGAAGTTTGCACTTCTGCTGGCATGCTGTCCCTGAATAAATAAAGGATATCAGTTTCCAGTGCCACCTTCCATTATCCTAATTATGTTTTCTAAAAAGAAAGACAAGAAGTGTGTGTGTGAGTGTAAAATACAATATGTGCACTGTACATCAGGATATGTTCCTTCATATAGTAATGTTTCCAAAGACTTTTAATTCTATTATATAACATTGTGTGTTGAATTACTTGTAGATTTTTAAATGCACAATATGATATATGTGTATTCATGGTATTTTCCTAGACTGTTTCACATAATGCTGTCTTCCTGTCCTTATTCTCACTCTCTGTTGTGAGTGTACGCCCCTCATCAGCACCACATTAGTAACATATTTTCAAATGGGATGGTCAAGATTTTCAAATGGGATGGTCTATAGTAGTTTTATTATTTTAATTAATATAGCAGTATACTAGGAGTTTAGTTTATGCAGCCTTGTGCCCTTTAGAGCTTTGGTTTAATTCTAGATGCTGTTGGTCTTGTCAGAAATTTCTGCTACAGACATCATCATCAAAGATTCTTCCTAAAGATGCACATTTTTCTGGAAAGTATCTAGAACACAAGTGAAAAATGCAATTTGTACTGGATATAGACTGGTATCTTGTAAATACTATTATAAGAGCTGGGTAATTATTCCTAGATTTGTATTTCTTGTGACCTTGGAATGTGGAAAGATGGGGAGAGTACTAAGCTCATATAGTTTTGTCATACACAAACTCAGTTGTACCTCAGTGGTATGAAGGCTGTTCTTAGTGCTTTTCTAAAGGAGTCTACAATAGATATATGTGATTGGGGCAGTGGGTATTTGATTATAAGAGCTTAGGAAAGCATCTAAGAATTGGGAAGCTGCAGCTGAGTAGAGTTAGTTTGGAAGGTACTTGGAGTTACAGGTAGTAGTATCTGCCCTTAAGATATTGGGCATATTCTGGGATAGAAAGTGCTGATCTATAGGAAGTATAGGGAAGAAAGGAGACTTGGAATGGTGAGTGCTAGCTATAAGAGAAGGACATTTGGGGAGGTATTTGCTGGCATAGGATAGATAGGGAGATGTAAGATAATAGTAAAAAAATTGAACTAACAGAAATCATTGCATCCTGTCTGTTGTTTTGATGCCAATACAAATTCCTGATAACTGGACAGTCTCGTTGCTAGGAATAAAGAGGCCCCACTCTGCACTTGTGAGAGTGACTCTTTGACCATTAGCAGAGCTTATTTTCACACTCCTCTGTTATGCATTTTTCAAGCATTCATTTCTTGAAAAATTCCACTTGTACATTTCTAAAAAAAAAAAAATGTTTAAATCTTTGCTTCTCTTCTTCCACTTGTGACTCCTATATTAATTTCCTCTCTGTGCTACATCATTTCCTTTTTCATGCTAGCCAATGAGGACCACTGGCCAAAGGTATGTAAGATCATTTTCCCCCTCCCCTTTTTTTTGTTCCCTTTTGTTAATGTGTAGGTCGTCCACCTAAATACAACACGGTGCTGGGGTTTGGGGCTCTGACCCCCACATCCCCTCTATCCAGTCATCCTGACTCCCCTGAAAATGAAAAGACAGAGACCACATTTACTTTCCCCGCATCTGTTCAGCCTGTGTCCCTGCCTAGCCCCAGCTCCACAGACGTAAGTAATTCTTGGGGAAGGGTTGGCTTTTGGAAAGACGTGTAGAACCTACCACACTGGAAACTGCTTCAGAGTTTGGGTTTTTTAAAACTCACTCACGGTTTGTCATGGTTCAGTGCAGTGAAACAGGCCAATGTTCTTTTACTTTAACTGTCTTGTGTTTTATATTATGGCAGATATTTTCTGTGACACTCAGTCATTGATTGGAATGTTGAAATACACTGGGCATGCTTAGATGAGCATGTTTTCTCAGCGAAGAATGAGTCCTATTATTTAGAGAGACCGTAGTAGCAATAAGTTGCCGATGTTTCTGTAACAAGAGAAGGAACTTGTTGGATCACCCCGATAACTCAATACAGTGTTCAGAGCTCTGATCACAGGAGGTTCTTATGTCTTGGTGTGATTGAATATGTTGCCTCTGCACTCCCAGCACACAAGACTTTCTTGAACAAAATCTAGTTATTCTGTTATTTCTAAAGCAAAGGACAAAAATATTTTGTCAAAATGAAAAGATTTCCTTTTCATAGCACAGTCTTTTTTTGAGAACCTTATTCTTCTAACTCTTTGTAAGATATATAGTTACATAATTGTCAGATTTAAACCCTAGAAAGCAAATAACTGACATTGAGTTTTCTCCCAGGCTACTGATCCTTCATTACCCTAAATGACACTATCACAGTAAACTACAATTTCTCTGAAAAAGGTGACTGTAATAAATAAGAGTAGACCAATGTAACTTCATCTGGAGTTGGTTAAAGATCTCAATATAAAAGGAATACTGTTATAGGACTATACTTGGAATAGAGGAATGAGACATCTAGGTAGACAACAATACTCAGCAGTGTAAGTGCACTTCTAGTCTGAAAAGTGACTCTGAAAAAATGTCTCTTTCAGTAACTCCTGTCATATGGGCTCAGTTTACAGGAAAAAAATCAATTCCCTCCATCTGAACTATATCAGCTCTGCAGGGCTAACAGTCAAAATGTACTTTGGTCACTAAAGTTAGCAGATGTCACCCTGATACACAAGGAGCACATATGTTGCGTTAAGAAGGGACCCTTTTTAAATGGTCAGTTTCAGTGTGAAACAGTATTTGAATATCAAGAAAAATGTGCTGACAGTCAGATGAATGAGGCTGTAGAACAGACTCATGAAGGAAAGGTGCAACATCTCCCTCTCTGAGGACTAACATTTACAAACCACTGGAAATTATACTGTAGAGGACAACTGTGGTGGCCCTAAGAGATGGACTGGATAACATATTAAGTCTCTTACATCTCTGGTTTCATTGATTTTTTTTTTAATCATGCCTTGTGACCAAAACATAACAGTTCTTAGATAATTTATCTGTTACCATATCTTTTACAATGCTTGGCTACCACAGGATAAGTTAAGGAAAGTATTATTCTAGCGTTCCAGCCTGATTCTGAATTTCTTGCCTTTGGTGAAATTGATTAATATTTAAGCTCAGTACTCTGGGTTTTAACATACTTTTAACATTAAATGATAATTTTAAAAAATACAAAGACTCCAGAGGAAACATGTATGCTAACAATAGATTATTAAAATATATAACACATATGAATACACTTGGATAACTTGTAAAATTATCTCTCGGTTCAATGTATATACCATGTCAACAAGTAGCACAGCATTCCCCAGGAGTAATGCAAATCTGTATACTAAAACAATTACAGTCAGGTTATCCAGTTTGTGCACAAAGGCAACATTAAAACATTAACATTTCTGTTTTAATTTTTAAAAAGAATTCAGTCCCAAATGCTCATCCGGTGTACATTTTCCAACAATCGATCTAGCTAATTTTGATTTTAAAAGAAAATAGATGTGTTACCGTGGTAGATGCCTATGAATTCTAGAAGCAGAAAATGTATCGGGAACCACGATGTGTCTATCACAAGTCCTTTATCTTAAATATGCCTCCATGAATTTGTTAAAAAAAAAAATCTATACTTTCACATTTACACTCTCTAGAATAATGATAGCTATTCAATATTTGGTCGTTGCATGGCATATTTTTTAGTAACTATAATTACTATTAGGAAAAGTCATATTTTGATGTAAGAACAAGACTGAAAGTCAGGAGAGCTGGATTCTATTCATAGTCTTTCACAAACTCATAGTGTAGCCTTGTTGAAAGTCAAATAATTTCTTGTGACTTAGTTTTCCCCTCTGAAAAATGAAATAATGTTACTTCCTTTAGTACACATGGGTGCTAAGATTTAGTATGCATGGGTGCTTAAAATTTATAAAGCACTTTGAGATTCTTGGCTGTAGAAATGCAAAATATTAATTATTTAAGCACCAGCAATATGATTGGTGCTTCATAGGAAGACAAAGAGAGAGAAAGATGGTCCTTTGCATCAAGGAGCTTACAATCTGATTAGTAGGGCCCTACCAAATTAATGGTCTGCTTTGGTCAATTTCATGGCTGGGAGTAAAATTAGTTCATTTTAAATTTTCAAATGTTTACATCTGAAATTTTAGGGCATTGTAACTGTGGGGGGATCCAAAAGATGATCAGGATCCAGCCATTGCAAGGCTACTGTAGGAAGGTTGTAGGATTACCACCCTACTTCTTTCCTGTTACTAGGGATACTGCCTTCAGAGCTGGGCAGTCAGAGAAGGCTGCTGGCTGCATGCACAGCTCTAATCCCAGTGACAGCAGTAGTGCAAAAGTAAAGGTCAGAGAGTATGGAGGATGCGTTACTATAGGTCTGGTTTTTCTGGCAGTCCCCTGCCTTTGTGGGGGTGATAGCCAGAGCTGCAGTCTCTCCATTCAGGGGTTGACAGCTGAAGCTACAGCCTCTCTACATCGGGGGTGACAGCTGCAGCCACAGTCTCTCTGCACAGAGGGGTGATAGCTTGAGTGCAGCTTCTTTGCATGGGGGAGTGACAGCTCAAACCACAACCTCTCTGCACAGGGACAGGGGAAGTGACAGTTTGAACTGTCAAGTTTCTTGCAGTTAGGGGAAATTCCCAGAGATGGGTCTGTCCTGCCCCAGGAGTTGCTCCTGCAGGGAAAAAGGAAGTCTCATCCTTCCCCATTCCCATCCGAGACTAGCAGCTGAAGCCCTGCACAGGATAGGGGCTCCCAAGTACATGCCAGATTTCACAAGGAAGATCAGATTGGACAGTCAGTGATGTATTTTCACAGCTGTGACTTTGGTAGGGCCCTCCTAATTAGATATTCAACAAACAATATACTAGAGTGCTCACAGAAAGGGGCTTGTTTGCAACAATCTTAATTTATTAAAAGTGGTGCAGGTTTTGTTGTCTTTGTTAAGGTTGCCCATGCTTTGCATTTTAAGACCCCGTTTTCAGTTGCTGACAACTTGGCCAAATTTAAATTGCTTGGTCTGAAATGTTCCATGATGGGTTTCTAACTCTGATTGAATTTTTTGAAAGTTTCACCTAAAACAGTTCACCTATAACAAAACAAAATTAAGGGAAAATATCTTGTTTTCCCCAAGTCTAAAAAAATAACTCTTTTGTTGAGAAACTATGTTGCATCCAGGCTTTGGACCTGGACTTAAAATTTAGCATGGGTATGACCTTTGAGTCAAGGAATTGCTTTTTAGCGTTCATGTGAAAATCCCCCCAAATTTAACCACACTATATCTAAAGCCCTGTGCAAATACAAAATATGCAGATGTGGATACAATTGTATCTTCAAAAATGAGCTGTGGATATCTTCATTGACATCAGTGGATACAAATACTTGTAGATATAGATATTCACAAATTTGCAGGGCTCTAACTACAGTATATGCCTGTAAAAATCTGTTTGCACATGCTCAGTAGAGGCTTGTTAAAGTTTGGCAGCAGAATTCTCTGATTAATCCAACTATGCTGAGCGTGCTCCATCCCCTCAGAGTTTCTACCAGCTAATCAGACTGCTCATGCAGAATGACTGGGCTTTCTCCATCCCAAGGCTAAGCAGGATTTTTACTGCAGTTGCTCCTACGTTCCAGGAGTACCGTGCTACCAGGCACCAGAAGTGAAAGCAGAGAGACACTCTCTCTCCTTTTCTATCAGTGCTTCCCCTGCTGTCATACAGGCAGTTTGGATGAGAAAGAGAAGACAAACTGATTTGAGTGCTGCAGGGTAAGGGTGCTGGAGGGGAAGATGTGCAGAGTGAGGAGCAAGGGTAGGACCTCTGGCTGCGAGGAAAGATAAGAGCCTAGGAAGGAACAGTGTTAGGAGCAACAGACAGAAGGGAGGGGACAGGCACAATACCAGGAGAGGCACATGATGTGCATCAGAGAAGCAGGAACAAAGAATAGGAGAAGAGGGGCAGAAAAAGGGCTGGAGGAGGCAAGATGGGCAGGGGCAAGAGTGAGGCAGAGAGAGAAAGGGACAGAGAGCCTGATGAAAGGGGCAAAAAGGTTTGTCATCACTTGCGTACACTTTCCTAAAAACCTGGAATTATTTCTGTTATTCTGGAATCTCAGCATTTCCATGATGTTTAGTACATAGCTCTAAAACCCACTGGCAAAGGTATGTCTCCATGCCACTTTAGTGGCAAGTTCACTTAGAACAGTGGTTCTCAAAGTGCAGTTGACAGAACACTAGTGGGCCGCAGCTTGAGGCTCAGCCCCCCCCACCCCTGCAGTGAGGAGCCCATACAGGCACTCTAGCCCTGCGGCCATTCTCTCTGTGAGGTTGGAGCACCAGAACCAGCTACCCATTGTATGGGGGGAAGCCCCAAGCCTTGTGGGCCTGATCCAGTTTGCAGGGAGAGCAGGTAACTGTGTGCACTGCCATTCCCCCACCCCTCAGCTGGGGGAATGGCCACACAGGGAAGCACCGCCTGGAGACTTGCTTCCATTGGCTGGAATTGCAGCCAATGGGGGCAGTGGGAGGTGGTGCCTGGGCACGAAGCCAGGTAAGCGCCCCTGCATCCCCCCTCATACTCAGACCCTGCATCCTCTCTTGCTCTTGCTCTTGCACCCTCCCTTGTGGCTGATACCCCCTTCTGTCCCCAGACTGCTCCTGTACCCTCCTTTTCTCCCTCCCTCCTGGCCAGGACCCCCCGCCCCGAGTCCACTCCTTACCCAACCTCCCCCACAGACCTTTGACCCTCAGCTCACTCCTATACCCAGCAGAGATGATGGCCACCGCGGGCCCTGGGGCAAGGTGGAAGGCTGGCTCCGCACGCCCGGAAGAGGCAGGGCTGAGGACAGTCAGTCCTTAGCACTGCCCAGACCACTGCATTGGTCCATCCCCAGCCCTCAAAGCCATGCGGACTGGCACTCCAGTGCTCCCGCAGCAGTTCAAAGAAGCCTTGGGCCCCAGGGCAATTGCCCCTTCCTCTGCTTCATTGGTGGGTCTGCATCCACCTTACTTCCTGCCCAGACCCCACACCATCACCCCCTCTTGCACCTATTTTGTCATCATAGGTGGTTCGCTGGTTCGTCCATGGAAAGGGTTACATTGGGTAGAGTGGGCCGTGGGCCTAAAAGTTTGAGAACCCCTGACTTAGAAGAAAACAGCTGTCTATTGCTACCAGTTACTGTTATGTGACATAGTAGAGGACTGTGCTGAGGATTTAAATATACCAGTTATGGTGATGACCTAAATTCCCACTAAGCTGCATGTGTATGCAGCTTCCCATTAAACCCTGCACAGGAGCTTACGGTTGCAGCAGGGAGAGATGCCTCTCTCCAAGCCCCAAATTGTCCCACCCCACTGGCCTCTGCAGGGAGCTGCCATGGCCCTGCCAGCCCCGGCAACTCAAAGGGGTTCCTTTCCCTGAGCAAGAGCAGGTCTGTACTGGAGCCAGCAGGAAAGCGGCCAGTGCAGAAGGTCCGGCTTCTAGGTGGGGGGAACCACGGGGCTCCTCATGCTGTAGAGCCTCATGCCCTCCTCTCCAAGGAGCTAGACCTGCTGGCTGCATCCAGGATGCAATGTGGTACCACAGGACAAGCAGGCACCAAGCAGCCTTCCTTAGCATCACTGCCCAAGTAAGCCCAAGCTCCCAACCCCTGCCTCACCCAGAGCCACTTCGTGCACCCCAAACTCTTCATCCCCAGCTTCACCCCAAATTCCACATCCCCATCCCAGAGTCCTGCACCCCAGCCCTGAGCCTCTCCCCAAGGATGGAGCCCCCTCTTGCATCCCAAACCCCTCATCCCCAGGCCAACCCTAGAACCCTCACCCCTCCTGCACCTAAGTACCCTGCCTTAGCCCCTCCTGTATTCTGAATTCTTTGGCCCTACCTCCCACCCTAAACTCTTAATCTCTAGAGCCCCTCCCACATTCAGAACCCCTTAGCCCCATGCCCACCACATGGATTTTGTTATGTGCACCAATATGAAGGTGATGTGTCACACATTGCCTCCACATTGGTGCACGTAGCAAAATTTATTCCGCTGAGAGGTGGGAAAAATTAGAAGGAACACTGGTGATGACCCATGTATGAGAGTCAGTATGGTACTGCAGGATGACATTTTTATCTTTCCGTTTTTAAGTTTCTAAAAATCTTGGTAAATTGCGTCCAAATAACAAAGGCAAACTCTTAAATATTAGGAAATGTCAGAATTAAATTTGCCAGTGCATCCTTAATTCAGCTCTTTTTTTTGCATAGGCATAATGATACTGTCTTTAAATAGTCACCTACTCTTTTTTCCACAGGCTTTTTTCAGTATGTGTGTAGATAGACAGACAGACATACTCACACATGTACAGTTAATGGTGGCTTATTGTTATATTTATTTCTGACCTAAATTCCAGGGCCTCATTGTACTAGGTATTATACAACATAATAAAGACCTGCAGTTGGTCTACCCTGAAGAGCTTATCGATTTTTTTCTTCCATCTAGGCTGCAGTTGATATAGGAACAGAAGAGGTGATGCCAAAAGTGACTTTGTTTCTTTCTGTGTTTCCTCTATTCTGGGGCCAGCTTCAGTCCTTCCCAGCCTCTAGCATGCATTAGAGCAGCCTGGCACTTTATGGCTTCTCATAGCTGTTCAGAAGCCTGTAACCAGAATGCAGCAATGTAGAAGGGACATATGGCATACAATTTGTCCCATATTATACATACATACATACAGCACACAAAACATGGGACATTTCCTAGGAATTAAATATTGTCTGGGAAGAGTTGCAGAACCACTCACCAGTTGTTAATTCCAATTAAATGCCCTGCACTATTGCATTGTTACTTTGAGAAGATGAAAATAGGGCTATGGATTTGTGTGTATATGTGTGTGCACGTATGTGTGTGTGTGGCCATTCCAGTTAGTACATAGGGGCTTTACTGGAAAATTAATACCTTGCACATTAACCCGTCTCATTACATGAATCATCATTCAACATTCCATGGAATTTAGAAGTTCTAAACCTGAATTGTTGAGCAATTGATACTTTCATTAGAGATCATTAAGGAAATCACCTGCTCAGATCTGATTCTGCAAGATATCTGATATCACAGTGCTTAATGGGTCTGATCCTGAAAGATACTGATTACCCCCGCAACATTCAGAATGCTCTCAATTACCATTGTGTTCGGTGGTAGTTGAAGATGCTCAGCATGTCACAAGATTGGGCCATGCAATAACATAGAACTTCAAAAGACTCTAGGATAAATATCCTTTGTAGGCTGGATTAAAGAGGATTTTCTTTTTGCCTTCATCTTGTTTCTTATCTGCCTTCTGTTCCTCTATGCATTCACACACCTCAGGAAATAGGAAAAGGAAGCTCTTCCCAGTAACACAGATTTTGTTTCAAGGAAGGCATGAAATCTCACTGATTTGATTCCTCAACTTACATTTAAGAACTCCCTTTAGTATTAAAGATTAAATGATCTCAGAACCCAATGCTCATTTGATTTATGGAAGTTATAGAATCAAAACATGGCACTGAGCTTCAAGAAAGATGGACCCTTTGAAAAACAGGACAGTAGTATTAACTTTGTGAATTAAGGACAAAGAGCAGCTCCCCATAGAGTAAGATTTATCTTTCAAGGAGTCTGAAAATTAAACCTCAGTACTCTGTATTTGTGTGTGATTTTCTTTGAAATTATATGGATCTCTGCTGCATACATTTAATACGTTATTCCTAAGGCTCTACCAAATTCATGGCCATAAAAAATTTGTCACAGACCGTGAAATCTGGTATCTCATTGTGAAATTTGGTCTTTTGTGTGCTTTTATCCTGTACTATATAGAGTTCATGGGAGAGATCAGCGTTTCTCAAATTGGGGACCCTGACCCTAAAGGGAGTTTCAGGAGGGTCACAAGGTTATGTTGAGGGATTGCCACCTTTACTTCTGCATTGTCTTCACAATCTTCTCTGCTGTGTCCTTCAGAGCTGTGCAGATGAAGAATGGTAGCTGCTGACTGCAGGCAGCAGTTCTGAAAGAAGAGTGGCAGTACCATGCCATGGTATCCTTACTTTTGCACTAGTTCTGGCAGTGGCTCTGCCTTCAGAAATGAGCTCCCAGCCAGCAGCCACCACTTTCCAGCTGCTCAGCTCTGAAGACAGAACCACTGCCAGCAGCACCGCAGAAATAAGAGTAGCACTACTGCAACCTCTTCTTAAAATAACCTTCTGACTCTCCCACAACTTCTTTTTGGGTCAGGACCTCTACAATTACAACACTGTGAAATTTCAGTTTTAAATAGTTAAAATAATGAAATTCATGATTTTTAAAATCCTATGACAATGAAATTGTCCAAAATGGACTGTGTATTTGGTAGGGCTCTACTTCCCTAATAAAGAAAAAAATCCACCTTTTTGACCAGCCACATACTGTATAAGGAGTCAGGCAAAATTTAATTCTAAAACAGCAAACTCCTCAAACATGTGACCAGGCTACACAGGTCAAATGGAACATAGTATATCCTGATATTTCATACTAAAGAGGCATGCAGCTGCAATTTTTTTCATTTGAGACAAATTAGGATTAAGATCCTGTAAGCGTTGTGTATATATGTGTAATTCACTGAAGTCAATTAGAATTGCATGTGCCAAGGTCTTGAAACATTGGGCCATAGGTGTGGCAAGTTGCCAACCCCCCTGTGGATAAAAGCTAGAGTTTAGGTATCCCTGTTCTGCTCTCTGATCTTTAAGCTGTTTTCCTCGTGTGTTCGTCTGTTCAAACATCTACCTATTAAAATCACAATAGCATGAGAAGGACATAATGGGAGGAAAGAGAGAAAAAAAAGAGAGAAAAATAAACCTAACCTTGCATTGAATTTTGGATTGGGAACTGAATAATTGGGAAAAGTAAGTGCTTCTAGTAATAATGCAAAAATAGTTAAACATAGATTTTTTTAAAATAACACTATCAGCTAACTACAGTTCCTTGTGAAAACCTCTTTTTCCCCTCTTGTTTTTTTGAATTGTTGATATCCCCTCATTCTGTCCCTTACAGCCCTTGCCTAATAATGAAGCAGAAATCAGTAGCCATTGTAAGTCTGGGGCAATGAATTTTTAAAATATAATGGACTAAATGTACTCGATGTAACTTCAGTGAAGTTAAAAGAGTTTCTTCAGTGATTAATGCGATCCATTCTTTTTAATTTACATATCAGAGCACTTTTCTCATTTAGTATAACAGTTTGAAAAGTTGTCACATATGTGGTCTAAATACTTGCTGGTGTTGTTTTAAAGTTTAATATTGTCTTGTGCGGTTTCTTAGGAAAGACTGTGGACACAAGGCATCCTCATATGTACACTCCTCACATGGAGCTGTGCTTACATCCAAAGATTAGAAGGACCAAGTAAAGTGGGCATCTTACCAGTGTAGGCTGAAACCAATGAAAATCTTCCTAAGATGAATGGTGCGATAGGAATTGTTACTAAAGACTGTGGTAACAAGTGTTCACTAGGGCCTCTCACCTGGGGAGGGCAGAGGGCCTTGCACATCTGTCATCCTCACTGGTTCTCCTGTTACACTTCCTAAAAAGAATTTAGCCATATGGAATCCCATAGCTGTAGCTTGTGCGAAAGAGTTTACGTTCAACTAGGATGTAGATGTCAAAGGTCAAAGTTCATTTTTTGCCTTCTTCTTTCTCACCCCCTTCCCTCAATTTTGTAGGGCGATATCCATGAGGATTTTTGCAGTGTTTGCAGGAAAAGCGGGCAGTTGCTGATGTGTGACACATGTTCACGTGTGTATCACCTGGACTGTCTGGACCCACCTCTGAAAACCATTCCCAAGGGCATGTGGATCTGTCCCAAATGTCAAGACCAGGTATTGTTTGAAAGATAGGGAGTTTCACATCACACACTACAAAGATTTTCCAAGTTAAAGAAAATAACCTGATCACTTGGCTTAGGTAGATTGGGACAGCCTGACATTGAACAAATCTATTTGGTCTGTAATTAGGCTTGTGTGAATTTCATCAAATTGCCACTGTTCGAATGCTCACAAATTCTAAGCCTTTAAGTCTTGCTTTTTGTGTTCCCAGATTCAGGGTCCTTTTGTGTTACCCTTGTGTTTCAACTCTGCTTTTCTGGGGCAAAGCACACAAACTTTTGGGAAAGGTTCTCTATGACCGATAGGGATTTTCTACTCAGAATTTCTCTGAAAGGAAGTAGTTCTTTATCCAAAGTGAATAGGATATTTGCACAAGCCTACCCTTAATAGAGAGAGAAAATGCTGAGCCACTGCTTCATGGTAAAACCCAAACATTCTTGTTCTCTTTCGTGATACATTCAGTGTCAGAATAATAACTATCAATGAATGACTTGAACATTCTTCCCTCAAAATTTCTATGTACAAATATACAAATGGATTGGAATAATGAGATGATATTTTATCCACTAATGGCATAAATATTACAAGATAAAGAAGCTATTAACATACTGTCTGACGTAAGAGAGTGCCCTAGTAGTCCATATGAGCCTCTGTTAACCAGCTGATAACATTCAAGAGCAACCTGGCATTTCCATATGCTTGTTACATAAAGCAACAAATAAATAGAAAGTCCCAGGAAATTAAGATATTCAACATGGCTGTAGATGAAGGAGAGGGAATAGACTTCTTTTTATTCCTCCCCTCCCCCCTCCATGACCACCACCTATTTGTGCTTTACTGAAAAGTTACCAGAAAAATATACCTAAAAGTGTCAGAGACATTTTGCTTTAGAGTGACTCCAGCCTCAGTCCCCTGAATCATTCCTCTGGTGATTTATCAAACTCCTTCTTCCTCTCTAAATAAGGTCTATTAAGAGGAATTCTGTTTATCCTCTTAAAGACAAGAATGATGCTTATCCTAAGGTTTGGCAATGCCAATAACATGATACTGAGAGCAGGTGGAGATGGGAAAGTGTCATGTCTTATGTGTTTGAAAGTGTGAAGTTCATATGTGTGGTGTAGAGGCTGTTCTGTGCCATTAGAGGGGTTCTCTTGGGAACAACTTAGATCAGCAGTTTGTCTGAGCCATGAAGTCACTGTCCTGTCTTCTGGCCAGTTTGAGATCAGATATGTTGTCTTTTCATTCCTCTTTAACCTATGAAGTTTCAGGAGCACACGTATTTGTGATTATGAAGGAGAAAATGAGAGAAAAGTGAGAAAGTGCTGACATTTGTGATAACTTACCTCTGTTGTGGAGGCTATAATACAGATGCAAATAATTCTGTTGAACCTTGGACCAGGATTGCAAGGCATTATATTAACAGGTTGTGTCTAATGATAGCCATGAAAGAAACTTTTTTTGTCTCTTCCCTTTTTCTTTCTCCCTTTACCAGAGGTAAAACGTATGCAAGCTAAATGTACACACTCTTCTTTCAGATGCTGAAGAAGGAAGAAGCAATCCCATGGCCAGGGACTTTAGCAATTGTTCATTCATATATTGCATACAAAGCAGGTAGGAAAACAGAGAACATCTTTACTTTTGTTTTCATGTTTGTACAGAGCTATTTTGGGGAATGGGATTGGGAAGGATGTGTTTTAAGGAGGAAATTAGGTGGGGGGGGGGATGCCCTGGATAGTCCAAGTAATAATGTGAAAAGAGCAGGCTAAGTACTTTGTGGAAGCTTCATGTGACTCTTCATTTATGCAAGTGCTATTTCAGGTATGATCCAATGTGTCCACTGTGCAAAGCAGCTTAGGGACTCCATTTGAAGGGCATAATGGGACCCTTTAAATATTTATCATTGAGAGGATTATTATTTCCTTTTACAGCAAAAGAAGAGGAGAAGCAGAAACTACTTAAATGGAGTTCAGATTTAAAACAAGAAAGAGAACAGTTAGAACAGAAGGTCAAACAACTCAGCAATTCCATAACAGTAAGTATTTTTTCCATTGTAATGCTACACTTGTTCTCTGTAGCCCTTTCATTCTAGCACCATGCAAACAGGCAGAGCATAAATCTGGAGACTGGTACTTGGAGGCCTGATCCAGCTCTTATTGAAGAGAGTGGGAGTTGGTTAAATTTATATTTGAACTTTGCTGTTTCTCCTACCCTTTGGATTATTTGAATACTTAAAGTACAGCCAACATGAACTCATGCTAGCTGTACCTTTCAGAGATATACAATAACCCATAGTACCAACAGTTGACAAACACAACTCATGGAGGTGTATAATGGACCCTATGACTCTTATCTTTATTACAGAGGAGCAGCCCTAAGTGGCTACAGGTCCTAGTATCTAGTTCTTCACTTTATTCTGAGTCAGTAGGCCAAATTGCATCATGGAACTTAAAGCCTTGGTATATAGTCCTGTCATATCTAAAATGAAAGCAAGTGCAGTGGAATCCATATTACTCACAGGTTTGGCTCAGAGGTTCATGGCAAGTTACCAAGGCAGTCTTAATTTAGGAAACTTTGGGTGCCCCTGCCAAATATTAATTAAAGCTTGCCACACTTTTTCTCCCCATCCAGAAACCATGTTATCCACCATATTTTGTAACAGTAATAACTAGAACCTATGGCTGCGTCTACACTGGCGCAGTTTTGCGCCAAAGCTATGCAAATGAGGCT
>CM057848.1:69282823-69309350 GCA_030068395.1 Apalone spinifera
AAGCCTCATTTGCATAGCTTTGGCGCAAAACCGCGCCAGTGTAGATGTAGCCTATGTGTAGCATGTAATTTTCTCTAACCATAACACCACATATAAACATGAGCCCCTCAGGAAGGCCTATTAATATCAAAGAATTATAAATGCTAAGTTGTTCTTTGAGAAATGTCCCCATGGATGCTCCAGATCATGTCGGTGTGCTGCCTCCGAGCCCATTTTCCGGAGTCTTCAAATTAGTATCCCTGGAGCCATGCATGCGCGCATCTCTTGCCACATGCTACTACAGTGCAGGCATCACACATGTGCGAGCTTCCCCCCTACCCCTGCCCCAATTCATTCTCTACTGCCTTCGGTCACAGATGGAGCTTGGAAGTGTTCTCAGCCTTATCTCGTGTTTTACATAAGTAATCCCAGTTATTTAGTTCTTACCTGTAGTTAGTTCGTTTTTCCCTTTTTAACTGTTGTTTGTTCAAGTT
Organism: Apalone spinifera; assembly: GCA_030068395.1. Classification (NCBI taxonomy): domain Eukaryota; kingdom Metazoa; phylum Chordata; order Testudines; family Trionychidae; genus Apalone; species Apalone spinifera. Next base: position 69,283,297 of record CM057848.1, read on the forward strand.
GAAAAAAAATTTTTTTTCCTCCATGTTCTTTTGCCTTTTGTTAGATAGTGCTAATATGTGCCATGCTTGGCTCTCCAGGCTTTAAATGCTGTTCCTCATGTAAGGATACTTTTCCCATCTCAGATGGACACACTCAGTGTGTCCGCTGACTTGGAGAGGCACATGTTGCTTAGAAATGTCCTCACTGTCCTAAACTGAAGGCCAGAGCGTGGCGTGACAGAGCACTGCACCTCACGCATATTATGCTTGAGAAGTTGTTAAGACCAGCTTCAGACTCAGCAGTCCGAGAAATCCCAAGCACAAAAGGAGGAAAAGTTCTCAAAGAAACACTCTTCCTCCTTACCTCAGGAGGCTCCGGCTCCTAAATGCTTTTCTCCAGTGCTGAGAACAGCTCTGGCACTGTGATTAAGTACTTATGACCAGGGCTTGACGATCGCAGCGAAAACCACTCACCAGCCCCACACTGTGCATGCGCAAGACTTGCACTGCGCATGCACGAACTGCCGGTGAACGGGGCGACCGACCGACATCTACTCACCACGGGCGAGTAGATAAGCGGATTTGTCGAGCTCTGCTTATGACACTCCGGGCTTATCTGGCACTGCCACGAAAGTGAGTCATGTCAAATCCTGCCCAGAGACTTCAGTCTTCAAGTTGCCTGCGTCCAATGTCATGGCATCTGCTGGCACTTATGTTACCTTGCCAGCACCTTGTGGCACCATCGTTACTTATGCTGGCACCACAACTGGCTCCAGTGCCGAGCACAGCTTCCGTCATGGAAGACATCTTACAGCACCACAAGTGGCATTGGTACAGCCAACTACAGCACCATAGACACCGGCATAACAGTACACATAACAGAGACCTCCTGGTTTCTTCAGCTTTCATTTTACCTGTTTGGGGCACCGACATCCTGGTATTCTGGCACCGAGACCCAGATATATCGCTGGAGAGATTTTCTAGTGACTCAGATGGGGAGGTGGATGTACTGTTCTCTCCTAACAACTTCCCTCCTACTGACTATTCCGTGTATTCAACCAGACTCATTTATCCAGAGTCTCAAAAACAACCCTGACATTATAATCAAACCAGCTGACAAAGGGGGCACTGTGGTCATTATGAATGTCAGACTATAACCAGGAGGCAACTAGACAACTCTCCAACACCACATTTTACAGACCTCTCTCCTTTGATCCCACTTCAGAATACCAAAAGAAACTACACTATCTCCTTAAGGAACTCCCTGCCTCTACTCGGGACCAAATTCACACAGAAACACCTTCTGAACCCCGATCAGGATTGTTCTATTTGCTTCCCAAAATCCATAAACCTGGACACCCCAGATGTCCCATCATTTCAGGTATTTGCACACTCACTACCAGATTATCCAGCTATGTAGACTCTCGCCTCAAACCCTGTGTAACCAACACTCCCAGCTATCTCCAAGATACCACTGATTTCCTGAGAAAACTACAAAGCATCGATAACCTCCCTGATAATATCATGCTTGCTACCATGGATGTAGAAGCTCTCTACACCAATATTCCACATGAAGATGGATTACAAGCGATTAGGAACACTATCCCAGAGGATACCACAGCCAATCTGGTAGTAGACCTATGTAACTTTGTTCTCACCTATAATTGTTTCCAATTTGGGGACAACTTATACCTCCAGATCAGCGGCACAGCCATGGGTACCCGCATGGCCCCACAGTACTCTATCATCTTTATGGCTGACTTAGAACAACGTTTCCTCAGATCCCATCCCCTTTTACACCTCCTTTACTTACGCTACATCGATGACATCTTTATGATCTGGACCCATGGCCAAGAAATACTGGACACATTCCACAGAGACTTTAACAACCTACACCCCACCATCAATCTCAGCCTGGACGATTCAACATGAGAGATCCATTTCCTGGACACCACAGTACAAATCACTAATGGAAAATTAAATACCACTCTCTACAGAAAACCCACTGACTGCTACACTTACTTACATGCCTCCAGCTTCCATCCAGGACACACCATACGATCCATCGTCTGTAGTCAAGCCCTTAGGTACAACCGCATCTGCTCTAATCCCATTGACAGACCAGAAACTTCAAGATCTCTAGCAAGCATTTGTAAATTTCAATTACCCACCAGGGGAAATAAAAAAAACAAATTGAAAGAGCCAGACGAATACCCAGAAACCATCTACTTCAAGACAGACCCAAGAAAACCAACAATAGAACACCACTTGTCATCACCTATAGCCCCCCCACTTAAACCCCTCCAACGCATTATCAATAACCTACAACCTATGCTGGAACAGGATACTACTCTCCGAAAGGCTCTGGGGGACAGACCCATACTCTCCTATAGACAACCACCTAACCGCAGGAGGATTCTTACCAACAACCACAAGACATGCCACACTAATACCAACCCTGGAACTTTCCCTTTCAACAAATCCCGTTGCCAACTTTGTCCACAAATTTACTCTGATGACACCATCACTGGACCTAACTGTGTCAGTTATATGATCAAGAACACATATTCCTGTTCATCCAGAAATATAATTTATGCCATCATGGGCCAACAGTGTCCTTCTGCTATGTATATTGGACAGACTTCTCAGACACTTCGCCAAAGAATTAATGCCCACAAATCAGACATCAGACGTCTTCACAAGGAAAAACCAGTTGCTTTTCATTTCAATCTACCTGGACAAAATCTTAACGACCTTACTACATGCATTTTACTTCAAAGGGACTTTAACACCAGATTACAGAGGGAAACTTCAGAACTTTCTTTCATGCTTAAATTTGACACTTTACAAATGAGCCTTAACAAAGATGCTAATTAGCTTAACCATTACAAAGATAGCTTCCCCACTTATCACCCCTGATTAGCCAATCATTGACTCATAAATAGCTATTCCCGCCCTCCCTCTCCTTCACCCCACCATCTGTACTAAATCTGATTTGTCAGTTTAATAATGTGTTCACTTTTTTCATTGTATTCCTTTGGCATATTTGGTCATGCCAATTCTCTTCCAGGATATGATCTGAGGAAGTGGGTCTGGCCCACGAAAGCTCATCACCTATTAATCCATCTTGTTAGTCTTTTAAAGTGCTACATAGTTTTTCCTTTTGTTTTTGCATGATCAGACTAACACGGCTACCTCTCTATTACTACTCCCATACTCCAGACACCCTCGCCAGAAATACCATCAATCTCGCAAATGACCTTCTGTACCTCAGCTGTCCCCCTCCACCACAATCCCCATCTCCCCAAAGACTACGTGCAATACAAGGGGAGCAATCTGATCCCACATTGGATACTTTGCCTGATACTAACAAATCCTCCTCCCCAGATGAAGCCGTGATGCCTCCTTCCTCCCACTACAGCAGAAGATTTCTCACATTTTCAAGATCTTTATAAATGGGTATCTGCTGAACTCAATACCCCACAAAGGAAGTATCAGACAACTGACACAAACTGACTAACATTTTATTAACACCTTCGACTTTCAAGATAGTTTTACTGATTAATCCAGCCATTATGGAACCAGCAAAGACCATCTGGCAAACGCCTGCGATGGCCACTCCAACATACAAATGAGCTGACAAAAAATACTGTATTCCTCCAAAAGGGTCAGAATTTCTTTTTACCAACCCTGCACCTAACTCTTTGGTAGTGGAAGCAGCCCAGGAGAGGACCAAATAGCAGCTTTTTAGCTCTACCCCATCTGATCATGACAGCAAAAGGCTGGATCACTTCGGTTGAAAATGTCCTCCATCTTACAATTTTGAGTGACAAATTATGTGCAGTTACACTCAGTAAATATGACCATAGAAATTATTCAAAATTAAACAATTTTATTGCAGATATCCCTGAGGCAAAAAAGCAACAATTCAAAGCTGTCATTATTGAGGGTCACACAATATCCAGGACAGCGCTCCAAGCCGCCCTAGATGCTGCCGACACAACTGCTCGGTCTACCCCAACAGCCATAGTCATGAAGAGGGCCTCCTGGTTCAAATCTGCATTTTTCCCCAAGAGATCCAATCAATTGCAGAAGACCTTCCATTCAATGGGCAGAAATTATTCACAGCCAACACTAATGAACTGATTTTAGAGCAATGCTTCGATCTCTTGGCATCCACAATCCTGCAAATATGAGAAGACGACAATACAGGTATCGGCTATACCCTAGACCCAGATAACTAGACTCATCGATATAACAGAAAAGAGCAACATAAACAGAACCACTTCAGAGGCAAGGGGTCAATGATGACACCAACCCTTTAACAGCTCTCAGTAATCGCAACCTTTTACAAAGCAAATTTGAGTCATGTGTCGAGGGCCATGAAAACCTTTCGCCCATTCCAACACCTACACCATCTAAATTGTTCAAGCACCATCTTCTACCCTATATTAACAACCGGAGAAGAATAACATCAGGTAAATGGGCTCTACAAATAATCAAGCTCTGATATACTATTCCCTTCATGTCAACACTCTCTTCCCATCCCCTTACCCAGTCTCTCTTCAGGAACCACTCTCACAAGGATCTTCTCCAACAGGAGGTTACACATCTTTTATAACTTGGGCAATTGAGTTAGTCCCCACTCAGTACAGGCAGAAAGGTTTTTATTCCCATTACTTCCTCACGGAGAAGAAGTCGGGAGGATGGCAACCCATCCTTGATCTATGAGCACTCAATACATTAATAAAGAAGCAAACATTTAAGATGGTGACACTTGTCACTATCATACTGGTGTTGGAAAGAGGCATCTGGTTTTCATCCCTCAACATGCAAGATGCATATTTCCACTCATTTTGCTCACCAACGACTTCTTCGATTCATTTTAGGTACCCAACACTATCAGAACAAGGTTCTACCATTTGGCCTTTCAACAGCTCCCAAAGTTTTTTCAAAGGTGTTATCAGTTGTTAGAGTGTACCTGAATAAATGATCTATAATTATATTTCCTTACCTTGATGACTGTCTCCTCAAAGCGTGCTTCGAATCTGATGCTTGGCTTTCCTTCTCCATCACAAGACAACATCTTCATCTACAGATAAACGAAAACAAGTCAAATTTAGTTCCTCCCTAAAAAATCCATTTTACAAGCCCATTATCAAAGTCCCTCATTATCCTACCGTCGATGAAGAAGTCTCTTTTCTGGTGACACACACAAATCTGTGCTCTGGTGTCCCATTCATTACCTCAGAACCATCCGTTTCCATGACAAAGGATGTGTCCCTCGTGTCTCTCATTTGCAGCACCACGTGGGTTGTGGGTTGTAGTCCAGCAATGATAGGGGCCTCCACATCAATGTGCTAAAATTGCAGGCTGTAAGATATGCTGCAAGATATTTCTTCCTTAAATCAACAATGTCCTGTCAGATTATACATAGATAATGTTGTGGCAAAGTTTTATATAAACTGTCAGGGCAGAGCACGATCACATACACTGTTTACCAAAGCAATTGCACTTTGGAATTGGTGCCTAAGACATGGTGTATCTATACTTCCTTACACCTTCCTGGTCACCTCAACACTATTGCTGATGCTCTAAGCAGAACACTGCCCACCAAACATGAGTGGCAACTTGACCCAGCTATCCTTTCACGGATCTTCCAACAATGGAGTAACCCCACTATAGACCTCTTTGCCACCCAGAACAACAACAAGTGTCTGCAGTTTTGCTCCAGAGCTGGCATAGGGAAGGGTTCTTTCGGGGACACCTTCCTGACCAAGTGACTGTTTCACCTTCTGTACACCTTTCCCCCCCATACCGCTTATCAACAGGGTCGTGATCAAGGTGCAGATGAACAAGGCACAACTAATTATGATAGCACATTTCTGGCCACAGCAACCCTGCTTCCCGTTTCTATTCAGAATGGCATACATATCACCAGTTCCCCTCCCTCACAACCTGGATCTGCGCATCTCAGTCTCCACATGCTGAACCTAAATGCTTGGCTCCTCAGTGATTTTCCACCCAAGAGTTAGAGTGCTCTGAACAGGTTCAATGCATCCTTTTGCACAGTAGAGCCCAAAGTACTCCCAAGACATACCTTCAGAAGTGGAAAAGGTTTTCGATATGGTGTGCACGTCATCATGTTAACCCATCCACATCTCTGTTGCCTTTAATCTTGGACTGTTTGTTGCACCTTAAACAAGATGGTCTTGTGCTGAGTTCCATCAAGGTACACCTCGCTTCTATAACCACCTTTCATCTCAAGATAGATGATACTTCAGTATTTTCTCATCCTCTCACTAAGAGGTTCATCAAAGGCCTACATGCTCTTTACCCTCAGGCACATCCTTGGGATCTTCACCTGGTTTTAAACACCCTTACTAGAACCACATTTGAGCCAATGGCCACCTGCTCCCTATTGCACCTTTCTATGTAGACTGTTTTTCTTGTAGCCATTACATTGGCCAGACATGTAGGAGAAATTGCAGCATTTGTGGGAACCCCCCCCCCATAATCCACCTTTTTCAGGGACAAGGTCACCCTACATACTCACCCTAAGTTTTTACCAAAGGTGCATTTGTCCATTCAGTTGAATCAGACTACACTTACCTACATTTTTTCCAGAACCCCATGCTAACTCATTCAGATCAAGCATGCACACTCTCGATTTATGCAGAGCACTTTCCTTTTACTTACAACACACGAGACCATTCAGATCTACTCCTAGACTGTTTTTCTGCATAGTGAATCATAAGAAAAGCCAGGCCATCTCAGCTCAGCAACTTTCTCACTGAATTTTGGACAGGTGCTAATCCTCCAGACAGTATAAGGGCACACTCAGCTAGCGCCATATCTACCTCAGTGGCATTTCTGTGAAAGGTCCCTATAGCAGACATTTGCACAGCTGCTACATGGTCATCAGAACATACATTTGCAAAGCACTACGCACTTTCTCAAGGACCTTTCTGTAACCTCAAGTTCCCTAAGGTAGTACTAGCTACTGCTTTTTTGTCAGATCTGAAGTCCCTGCCTCCTTCGAGAGATATAGCTTTACAATCACCTGATGTGAAGCACCCACGGGGATATCTCTCTCTCTCGAAGAAGAAGAAGAAGAAGAAGAGGTTACTCACCTTTGCAGTAACTGATATTCTTTGAGATGAGTGTCCCGTAGGTGCGCCACTACTCTCCCTTTGTCCCCTCTACTTTTGGAATCGTGGTCTCCTTGTGGGCTTTACCATTCTGGGATAAAGAAGGAACTGAGGGAAGGAGTGGGGGGCTCGTGCATGCGTGATACCTGCACAGTAGGAGCATGTGGCAAGAGGTGTGCGCATGCGCTGCCCCAGGAACACTGTTCTGAAGACATTGGAGAATGGGCTTAGTGACAGCGAACCAACCTGATGTGGGGCACCCTTGGGGACACTCATCTCGAAGAACGTCAGTTACTGCGAAGGTGAGTAACCTCCTTTGTTCTATAGCCAACGTTTATGGCATCATACAGTTTTAGTATGTTTCACTATACTCAGCCTCACACACTTTGGGATATATTTTTTCTTTAAAAAAAGTCTGATGCACAAAGACCTCTAATGTTGAACATAATAGAATACCTCAGATAGAAATAATATATGTAAAAGGCAACAGCTGTCCTTTTAAGAAAGTAAATATCATAGTGGTGAAAAGTTTCTGGATGAACAGCTTTGGAGACTAAAGTGTTCTCTTTATCACCAGAAGGCTGGTCTGCCCTGGCAAGCAGCCGTGCATGTGCTCTTAAGCAATGTGCATGGGCAGCACCCACTCACTGATGTGATTCAGCTCTGACCTAGTTATGAGTGAAGAGGGCAGTTCAGTCTCCATGGAGTACTTCTTATTTACCCCTTCACTCAAACTTCCAACATGGGGCCAATTGGTGTAGTTTGTGGTGTTGGATTTTCTGTTGTTCTCACATATATGTGTTAAAAGTCTGACTGAAAACAGGAGGGTTTGAAGATCAATGTAGACAAAAGGCTTCAAAACTTGCACCCCATCCTCCCTCCCTCCAAAAAAAAAAAAAGATACTGTCTTCCTGCAGACATTTATTGGGGACTATATAGTTTATACATCATTAAATTCAATGTAGAGAAGGTATCAGCTACCTTCTTTTTCTTTTGACAGTTTCAAGTGGTTCAGCTAATTTGCTTTAACTATCATCAGAGCTTCTTGATTTTTTTAACATGCATGAAAAAATGGCAAAATAAGATTTTTAAATGAAGAGGGTATGGCATCATTCTCTTCAAGCCATCCTTTTTATTCCTGGGGACAGAACGTTTCTGCTAAAATAGGAAAAACTGCATGGGAAAGCAAGGGCTCTATCCCATTAGCAGGACCTATGTGCTCTCAGCAAAGTCAGTTCCTACACATAGGATGCCTGCGTTTGGAAGTATTTCAGAAATGCAAAACTAATAGAAAATAATAAAAACTTGCTAGTTTCAGCTGGACATTAACCCTATATTTTCCTTCAGAAGAAACACAATAGGCATGTCTGATGATTTTCTAATCTTTAAAGGAAATTACATAAATGAGGGCAGAGCAAGTGGTAGTTCTCTGCTGTCAATTTAACTTATTGTTCTGTAAATATTAATTAATTAATTTGTGTGTGCAGCTTTGAGGTTTGGCTTCTTCCATGCTCAGAAAGTAAACTTCCAGGTGCAGTCATTTCAGGAACTATCCTCCTTGCTAGAGGCCTACACCTGAATTGATGAACATCCAAATTTCCTTCCTTGCCATCTTCCATTCTGTTATTTATCCATATGGGTGTAATGGTTGAGCTTTTTGTTGTTCTGATTTGCTGCAGAAATGTATGGAAATGAAGAATACGATCCTGGCAAAACAGAAGGAGATGCACAGCTCCTTAGAGAAGGTAAAACAGCTGATCCGCCTCATCCAAGGCATTGACCTTTCAAAACCCATAAACTCTGAGGTTAATTCAGTAGCCATCTCCAATGGCGTGGACTCGACTAACAATGCTAATGCTGCCGCCTCTACCCCAACCCCATCCCCTTCCCAGAGCTGCATGGTGAACTGTAACAAAAGTGATGAGACTAAATAACACAGTGGAGTAAGAAGGAGCCAGGAGAGGTGGCGGCAAGGAGGAGGAGCAAAATAATGAAACTCTAGAAAAGCAAAACCGGATTTCTTCTGGAAAGTACAGAATTATTTAGTTCTTTGGTTCCAGAGAGAGCGTGAAGATGCTTGTGCCAGGCGGCACCGGAGTTTGCCAATTGATCCTTCTTATTCTGTGTGTACATGCAAAGTTTGGATCATGTTACATGAATAGTGCCAGCTGGGGGTTCTTTGCCAGCACCATGCCAAGTGAAATAATATATTTACTCTCTCTATATTTTACACCAGTGTGTGCCTGCAGCAGCCTCCACAGCCACTATAGGTTTGTTTTATTTTTGTTTGGGGTGAAGAGCAGGGATGAGGCAGGAGAGCAGGTTTCAAATCCTTATTTGCAGAACAGTTTGTTTAGCTAGGGAAAAAATAAGTCCAAAGAGCCTGTGGGCTTTTCCTGTTTCTAAACTCTCCGTACTATTAAACCAAAAACCAGAAATATAAATTAACAAATCCCAGTGCCCAGCGGGGACAAGTCTATCAAACAAGCAGTATTTACTGTTATTTAGACAGGAGATGTACAAAATGAAATGGAGATGGATTTTTCACTGAATAACGAGCACATGTGCAGGTTGGGGATTTCCTGTCCTGGCAACATTTGGGTTAACCTTGTTTCTTCACACTAGGCAAATGAAATGCATTGGAGAATTGTATTGGTTTGGATCTTCAAGTTGATCCAGGAGGCCTTTGTTGGGAGTGGAAGAAGAGGGGACTAAAATGGTTGAGTTGAAGCATTGAAGGGGGTATCTCAAGGGAAAATGTGCATCAGTGATTTTACTTGAAAACGAGGTTCCATCCCTTTTCTATATTTATAAAATAATAAAAATATCCTGAACAAAGCAGCACATGACCCACATGTGTGAACTGAACAGAGAAATGTCCTTTTCTTTCATTTCCTCTCTTTCTTTTGGTAACAAAAATAAATAAGGAATAGAAAAGCTGTTATTCAGGCTGACAGTCTAATTAAAGAGGTAGATGGGACCTTGCATGGTATAGATTAGAAGTAATAGTGTCAGTGAGATACAGTGAGTCTTTGTGAGTCCTTGTGTCATCGTTTTGGGCACTGTTTTTTTATGCAAGGGCAAAATCTTTGTATCTGGGGGAAAAACAACTTTTTTAAAATTAAAAAGGAAAATAAAAGATATTGAGGTCTTCCTAGTGTTACTTAAAATAAGATCAAGGTAAGAAACATTGTAAAAATTACAAAAGTGCTATTTGTTTCCTAAACAAGTGATTTCTATTAAAAAGGTGTCAGAACTGGAGAAAATGCTGTGTGCTTAGAATTTTTTGACACAGACTTTGCCTATTATGATGACATTCTGCTGTGTTTGTATTTTAAAATACCAGGGAGAAGGTTTCCATAGTTTATATCATATGTGTGTCTGGCCGAATTCTACATGCTGCATCTCACTCTCCATTGGGAAAAGCTTTCTCTCTTGTCTCTTCTGTTATCACATCTTCCCATTCTTTTGTGTGTTAGTAGCCCAGAGTAGAACACTGGCCATTTGATCGTTAAAGCCTTTTAACGATCTTGTAATATTTAAATATGGACTGATTAGAACATGGGTGTAGAATGGGGATGAAAGACAGTGGATTTGTTACACCTGAAATCTCCTTTTGTTATATCACCTCATGTCAGAATTCCATCTCTTTCAAATGATAGTGTGACTGTGTAGCAGAGCATGTCTTGTGAGTTCAGTTGTTATAGGGATTGTGTCAGTTAAGAGTGCTGATACTGGACATGCAGTGGCTATCCAGTTCTGCTAATGCATATGCATATGAATATATTGGGCCAAACCCTACTTCTGTTGAAATCAGTGGCCAAACTCCCACTGGGTTCAGTGGTAGCAATGTTTGGCCGCTATACAGATGAGCTTCTGGCATGGTGATAAATAGCGTGTGTGTTTTAGTAGCCAGACAGACCTGCACTGCTGATAGCACTGGAACACTGAGAAGCTTTGCATTGTACATATTATGCTCTGGGCAAAGGAGAAGAAAATACCCTGACCCTGGCATGGCCTGAGAATCTCACTGCAGCCATAGCTGCATATGCTGCTTTGAGATTCTTGAAGCTGTTTCCTTCACTCTCCTTTAGTGTCTGTTTTCACTAACATTTTGTTCCTCAAGGATACTTCCCCTGAGCCCTGGAGTTGATCCTCAGTTCTTACATTTGTCAGTAGATTTGGAGGAGAATTCTTGTGTACTCTTCTCAGCAGGCCCTATGATAAAATAGACTTTATCTTCAAATGGCTGTGTTGGGTTCTGAAGCCAGTTAAGCAGCAAGGATCAGTTAGCAGGTGTGGCAAAGCAGGAACACAGCCCATGAAACAAATTTAAAGCTGATCAAAGGAGTTACTTTTTTTGTAACAACCCACAATTAACATGTGTAACTCTGCCAGAAGGTATCATTGGACCATTTGTTTAATAGGGTTTTTAAAAGATCAAATACTTATAGAAATAATGAGAAAAAATGAACTAGTAATATAAACCTTCTTGCTTTAAGGCATAAGCCAGCCACTACAGAGGGGTTTCTTGCACCTCTCTCTGCAGATACCGTGTCAGAGACAGACTACTGGTCTTATCTGACATAGCAATTTCCATTTCCCTATGATTCTTCCAGTGTTATCTTCAAAGTGCTGTTTGGAGAACTGTGCCAATGGGGGTTGCAGTATGTTCAAAGGCTGAGAGCTGACTTGATCTCTCCTCTGCCTGTTACTGGAAGTGCCTGAGGTTAGAATTCAGTGGTGTTCTTGTTTTGAAAAACACTGCAGCACCCAGGAGTTAAGACCTTGCTGTATTTGTGACGCAAAAGCGGCATCTAGACGGGGATCGGTCGACAAGGAAAGCCTTTTCTGACCGATTCTGTAAACCTTGTTGCATGAGGCATAAGGGATTGGTCGGAAAAGGCTTTCCTTGTTTACCGATCCCCGTCTAGACTGCCGCTTTTTGCTGGCAAAGTGCCACGTCAGCAAAAAGTGGTGGCCATTTCTATTCAAATGAAGCGCGGGATATTTAAATCTCCGCTTCATTTGCAATAGCAATGTGCCTAATCTACATCCCTCTGTCGGCAGAAGGGGGTAGTTTAGACACACCCTAGGTATCTGTCCCTAGGCTCTGGAGAGATGCATCAATTTAATGAAGTCTAATGTCTATCAAAGTTAAAGGTTTTGTTGGAAAAAACCCTCTAGGCTTTAAAAGCCTACCTTAAATTCCCCAATAACTTGGCAGAAAAATGATCCTAGCTTACAGATTTTTATGTGCTCTAGCTGCTGATCTCTAGTAAATTGTTTCCTTCCCGCTGATCCTTTTTGGTATGCTTCCCCTATTGGCTCTGCAGCAACATCAGTTAATAGGCAAGTCCCATTCCAAGAGCTGTGCTGACATTAGCAATGCTGCTGCTGCACAGACATTAAGTAAACAGGAGTCATTGCTGTCCTGTGGGTAATGAGGGAATTCACAGTTACTAAATAGAAAGCTGTTCAGAATTCTACACAATGCAGAAATAAGTAATTTCCTAGTTAGTGTTAAGCTTACACTAATATCTGCTGCCTTTTCTTTCCTGTCATAGTTGGTATGGTAGGGTGGTATTGAAACGCTCCAGTTCTAAATTCCTCTGAAGTGTGGCCATATGAAAATACATATTATAATACTTCACATTTTGTATTTCCTAAGAAGCATTCTGATTTAGCTAATCCTTATATCATTGCCAGCAGTATGAAAAGGAACTTCTTATTCCCATTTTAAAGATGGGGAAACTGAAGCAGGGAGCTACAGTGAGGCCACAAAGGGTGTGGATATCAGAGGCATTCCTGGCTCTTAGCCCCAATGCTCAGTACACTAAACCATGGTGCCTCTCCCACTTCTTAGAAAAGTGGATTTTAGAAATAGCTTTTCCCTTATCTTTGCAGTCTGTTCTTATCACTCAGCTTTGACAGTATACTTAGTATTATGATCAGTTATTATTTGTTTAGAGCCAGCAGCATGCACAGTACTGTGCAAAACAGACAGTCACAGAGTAGTATCGTGTAGATTATGGACAGTGTAGAAAACTTAATGATTTTTGAGCATATCACTGGCAGGTAATTATCAATGATAGGATTAAATGTTTTGCACCTGAGAAATCATGGTTAACATGATCTGTTAGTTATCTGAGCAACACAAGAATTTTATTCACCCTCAGTTGCAAACATGATTCTTTTGGTAATGGTGATGGTTACATCTGCCTACCTAGAATTAAAGGTTATGAACATTATGTGGGCAGATCTGTTATTTTAGTTGTTGCCAAAAAGTCTGTGATGTATTTTATTGATAGTATGACAAGGCTTCAGAAAGCAATTTCATATCCAACCTGTCTGGAGATGTGAACATTAATCCTGACCTCAACTTCAAATCAGCCTCTTCCAGGGACTATCCCAGCCCCACCCCTAGTAATCTAAGACTGGCCAGCATTCACAAAGGCCCAGAATGAAATCCTCCTCAGGATTGCCTGAGGTACATGAAGTAAATGGAGGTGTCCTTATAATATAGATGTAGCAAAACATCATCAATGAATTTGCACTGTGTTCCCCCTAGCAAGGCTGCACCATGTCCAATTTGCTTTCTCAGCACTAGCTTAACACAGTGTGAAAATTAAACCTGTTTTTTTTTTTAAATGAATATTCAGATGTCAAAACCTAAAGGCTATGTCTACACTGCAGGCTTCTTGTGCAAGAACTGGTTTGCGCAAGAGTTCTTGTTTAAAAGGTCTTGCACAAGAGTGCGTCTACACTGCCATATGGCTTTTGCGCAAGAGCGTCCATGGCAGTGTGGACGCTCTCTTGTGCAAGTAAGCTCTGATGGCCATTTTAGCCATAGGGGTTTCTTGCGCAAGAAACCCCTGTTGCCCATCCACACTGCCTTCTTGCGCAAGAGGGCTTATTCCTCGTAGAATGTAACTCTTGCACAAGAAGCCCTCAGTTCCGACGCTTTACTGCAAATTTACTTGTGCAAGAACACACATGCAGTGTAGATGCTCTATAAGAAGCCTGCAGTATAGACATAGCCAAACTGTTTCTGCTGAAGGCTTCTCTAGTCCAGCTTTTGCAAAGGACAGAAAAGTATTGATGATGTGACCAAGCTTAGGTAGGATGTTTTGTTGCACCTGCTATTAGACACTTTATCTGCCACCTCTATTCCCATCCCCACTAAGGGCAGAGACAGGAATATTGGTTGATATGGGGTCTGAAGTGAGCAGTGGACTCAATTTTCCTTCAGTCATCTTCCAGGACTCAGACCAGGGTTAATTTGATGAGACTCAATGCTTGGCACTACACATGCTTTACTGAAAATTCCAGGATGTCTGAGCTTCAGTTAGTTTCTTCTTTATGCTCCACCATAGCAAGAGGAACCTCAAGAGAAGCGGTTCCAAAGTGTTCCTGCACCATAGTTTTACCACCAGCTTCTTGGCTCTCGCTTTTCCTCCTTCAGAAATCCATGAGGGGAATGTGCTAAATACTCCCTCAGCAGCCCAGCTATGGTGAGTTCTATTGCTCCCCTACCCTTATAAGCTTTTCCAGTAATTGTACTATTTTCTTCCATACACAAGCCACATTCATTATAAAGCTCCTTTAGTCCCTTCTTCCCTTCCCTTTGTCCTGCTGGCAATAGCAGTTACAGTCTGGCAATCAGGGCACATTCAGGCCTGCTAGGTTGTCAAAGAAGACTTCTATTTCCTTACTGCCAAGACTGCTTCCTCCTGGATTCTTCTGTACAGAAGAGGACTTGCATAGATGGCTTTTTCAAACCAGAGAAGAAGGATAAATGTTCTTCCATGCACCTGACTTGCTTGGCATTATCACTTGATCAGCAGACTGCCTCACTCAAGGGTATTCACAAGCTGTCACCAGCCAGAAGTGGACTCTGCAGTCTTCTCTGTTTAGAAAACAGGATGTCTGTTAAGGCTTCAGCAACAGAAAATGAAATGTGTAAATGCCCCACTGGCTGAGCAGCTGTAGCTGTGTTCCTTCAGATCTATGCTGTAGGCCATCAGACATGGAACAGGAGATGCCTAAGGAATTATTTACGAGCAGGAGCTCCAGATCTGTCTCCAAGCTTTCCCCCTCTTTTCATTCAGACCCCACATATAAATGCATACCCCTTTGATAATACCCACAAAGAAGGGCTGTGGTAATACTTTATACATCTTTCTCTGGAATCCTTTCCTGGGGACAACCCTGTGTGTCCCATCTTTCCCATTTCATCCTGTTGGCTGGAACAAGGATTATCTGTATTTTTGTGTCCTGTACAGGATGAGCATATATGAGCACATAGTTGGAACTCACACAATAAAGTGTTGTTTATACATTGCATCAGTGTGCATGCCATTAAGCCTGTCATTTTATTATTTTTTCCCTACCTTTCCCCATCATTGCAGTTCTACTAAGGCAGCAACCTCTATTGTAGACAAGGCTCTGATGAGCCACTGATGTGCCTGAACCTACACTGCTACAGTTAAATGATAGGCAGCTGCTCTACATTGGTGCTCCCATGAGGGATAGGAACAGTAGGATACTTTTAGAGAAAAAAATGCTGGTGTAAACGCAGTCTGTATCTCTGGGCAATGCAGTGAATGATAACCCTGATTGGAAATATGCTCAGATGCACTGGCACCACTTTACAGAAGATATTGACCTGTCTCAAACAGCATATGTTGCTTCTCCTCACCTCCCTGTTCTGGAGGGGAACATGGGACAGGCATAGGGGAAACAAAAGGGAGCCTTTTTCTGAGATGAGCAGGTAAAGACCTGAGAGTGAAGAGAGAGAGTAAGGGAAGGAATGTGGGAGAAGAGCTAGGGTAGGAAGAGGAAAGGGAGAATAGATGTGAGGAAAAGGTACTCTCTTTTCCTTTCTTGACTTCTCCTTGAACTTCCCTAATTTAAGCAAGTGCTCCAAAAGACAAGTGTCATGGGAAGCAGCAGTGATGGGGGTAGGCCCTTTGCCAGAATCTCTTGGAGCCTGGATCTAAGTTAAGCAACAGCGCATTGATACCTGACTGGGGACACCTCACCCAAAGTCATTGTGTAGGTAAGGAAAAAATCGCTTCAGTGTTACTATTCTTACTAATGATGTAGTGCCCAAAGGTGTGGCAGTGCTTCAGAAACAGGGATTCCCTGTGCAGAAGAGCTTACTGTCTATGTGGGCAAAAGGCAAGAAAGGTCCTTCTAATTGGTCCTGGTTGTTAAGTAGATATCCATCTCTTGTAATTGTAGCAGTGTTTTTACAACTTTTGGTTTTTGCTTTGTTTTGAAACTACTTTTATTTCCAATGCAAACAGCATAAACTCATCCACTTCCTACTCCTTTGTTCTCTAGCATTCAGAAAGCTTCCTTTACAAGTGTTGCTGGGAAAAAATGAAGATTTGGCTGGTGCTTACAGTTGCCTCTGATTTTTTGGATAGCTAGTGTAAGAGCAAGGGCCAGATTTTTCTGAAGTACAGAGTACCCATAGTTCCAGTTAAAGCAAATGAACCTCTGAAAATCAAATTACGGGCACCCAAAAAATCAGCTGCCAGGTTTTTTTGGGGAAAAAACATAAAATCACCATGCCTCCTCGGTTCCTCCTCTATTAGAGGTGGTAATTCTGTACTTACTATAAAGTGATGTTTTACTCATTCTTTGCTCACTAGGAACTGACAACACCTAGGCTAGGTCTACACTGCAAAATTAAATTGGAAAAAGAAATGCAATTTGCAGTAGACAAGTTGCATATCTTTTTCCAATTTACTTTCAAAAGAGGCTTTTCTGAAATTTGGCGCGTCTACACAGCGCCAAATTTTGGGGAAAAAGTGCTCTTTCGACACATCCCTTCTTCCTCATAGAGCAAGATTTACAGGAATGGCAAGAGAGTGGGTCCTCTTTTTCAAAAAAAAAAAATTTGGAAAAGCACATGCATTCTTTGGACGCGGCGTTGCTTTTCCGGGATACCTCCCATATCCCGGAAAAGCAATGCAGTCTAGACATAGCCTTAGTGAATGGGTATATTAACAGTACTACATGAACAGAACAGAAGTCTGCATGTGCTTATTTGTGTGCATTCCAATTGTGTGCACATGTGCACAGGAGTCAGAAGATTTTCCATAGCAGCGCCTGTAGGATTGGTTTGGGCATCCCCCAGAGTCGTGCTTTCACGGTGCCCAATATAGAGCCCTGCCAACCTGCCCCCTCCCTCAGTTCCTTCTTTCCACTAGTGAAGGTAGACTGAAATGTTCCATAGATCCTGCTTGTGCTGGTGCCATTTCTTATATATCTTTAATGTATATAGTTTTCTTCTTAATAGTTCTAGTTAGAGTTCCTGTAAATAGTTGTAGTTAGTTTTCATTTGTGGGATTATTCCCCACCCCCCATCAGAGTTGTGACATGCCACTTCCTCCAGGATTTAAAAATTGTGAGGTCTGTGCCAAGCACATGCCAAAAAGTGACCCTCGCTACTCCTTCCTAAAGTGCTTGGGTGAGGCCACCAGAAGTATCGCTGCCACATCTGCCAAGATTCTGTCTCAGAATTTAAAAGGTCAGAGAACAGCGGCTCAAGGTACTTTTAATGGAGATGACTCTGCATCCACAGTGAGGCCTGGAACCAGGAGACACAGTGCCAAGCACCTCCTCATTGGCACGGAGCTCTCTGGTGCCATCTTCCACCTCAGCACTGAAGATTTCTGCTCAGCACCACCAGTGGTCAGGGAGAGGAACGTCTGAAAGATACTGATTGCAGTCACCAGTACCCCAGAAGTGTAAGAAAATTGAAGGTTGGACTTCATTGAAGTCCAGAGATGTGCATCCCCACAAAGGCAGGCACCAACCCCATACCCATGAAGGAGGGTGAGTCCGAAGCCATGGAGTCCCCTGGCTCCAGGGCTACCAAACCTTGCCACTCCCTTCAACACCAGAGGCATTTGAGGTGGCAAAGAACTTGATGCAAATCATGTCACCATCCTCCTCCAACCTCCCCCGCCCCCAGAAGAGAGCAGTCCCCGCACCTATGGCATCGACATACCCACTGGTGCCATCTTGAAGGAAGCTGGCAATGGTGTCTAGGCATTCCTGCTCACCAAACCCGCTGGCATAATCACAAAATGATAGCCCAGCCTCCCACCAATCGGCACCTAGAAGCTCAGCACCTCCCTGCTCCTTGCTATGAGACCCCTCAGGATCGGAATCTGAGTTGTACCAATCCAGAAGGCACTCAAGTAGAAGGTCTCTATCCAGGCATGACTGTTGTCATCCACAGGTGCTGTGGCCCACTCTCACAGAACACGCCACAGTGGCCCTTCTGTATTCCCTGGGTATTCTAGAGGCATCGTTTGGCGCCATCTTCCCTAGTGTCAGCTATGTTTGTGCCTTCTTCCATACTACCTCATCCTCCAGCTGTGGCACAAGCACCAATACTATATATAGGACAGCACAGTCACCGCCACTGACCCCAATCTCAACTCAGGCACTGACCATGGGGCCAGAGCACTGTTGCCTCTACTAGGTCTGAAGCCATGGCACCGATACCAACAGCACCATCATCAACCAAACCTCCACCTCCCCAGGAGCCGGCATAGGCACCAATATTATTCCAAGCACCAGGACCAGCGCTAATGCCTGCACCACCAGCAGTGACAGCTTTCTCTTTGGCATCAGACCACTTCTGAGTCCCCCAGGACCAATGGCATGTATTGGTCTCCAACAGAGGGGAACAGATCCAGGTCCTAGTGCCCTCCTCCTCATCATCTCCTGAGAAGGCATTAGCAGGCACTGCAGTGGCCCCAGGTCTTGAGAACATGAGTCCTTCAACAACTGCTCTGCTTCTGGTCCCTCCCAGATTGCTCTACCACTTATTATTTTTGTTTGTGGTTTTAATAAGACCTTGTGACAGACCACAGCTTCAATTACAAGCGCAATGAAAGATGCTATTTTGTGCCCTCCAAAGGTTATGTACAACCTCTGTACTCGCCCTACTCCGGACTCCCTGGTCATCAGTGCGGTGAACCAGTGGGAGAGACAGTGTGTCAAGGATCTTCCCCCAAGAATAGGGAGACCAAGAGGTTTGACTTCTTGGGGAGGAAGGTGTACTCAGTGGGACTGGGGGGCTTTCAGCTGCGTGTTGCTAACCAGCAAGTCATGTTTTGCAGATACGCCTACAGTACTTTAACATCTCTGGCCAAATTCACGGAGTTGCTCCCCTCTCACTCTAGGATGGAATTCTCTCTTTACTGAGGAGAAAATAATCTTGTGGGCCTCTTTACAGACTGCATTGGACAGTGCTGATGCTGCAGCCGGGGTCATGGCTACAGGGGTAGCTATGAGGAGAGCCTGCTGGCTCCAGGCTTCGGGCCTGCCATATGAAGTGTAGCAGACCATCCAGGACCTGCTCTTTGAGGGTACCACCTTTTTTTCTGAGAAAAGGCATAAAAAGCTGAATAGCCTCAAGGATCGTAGGGCCACCCTCAAGTCTTTGGGCCTCTGCAACCCCAGCATTCACCTCTTTAGTGGTTCTTCCCACAAAACAGACAGGACAATTCTCAAGAAAGGAATAAGAGTGGTAGAAGGAGCCCTCATCCATCCTCTGGTCAGTCCAAATCTTCATCAGGGCCTAAACAGGCATTTTGAAGACACGGTTGAGGACACGGACAAGCACAACTGGATTCCAACTCATCTTACTTAGCTTCCTAATTATCTGCTTTCCACTACACTCTGAAGAATGGTGCTGAAGAGAGCCCCTAGGAGCCGGAAAATAGTACTGAGACCGAGGGGAGTGCACCGATGCTTCCCGGATGAGGCAGAACTTGAGTGGCATAGGGACCCCCAGTGCCAGGAGGTCTCAATGCCAATTACAGGGATGATCGGAGTGCTGCGACAAGCCCAAAGCCAACCAAGGTCTGCTCTCTATGGATGCCATCAAGTGGGAGTGGCTTCAAGGGGACCGGCTGCAAGAGTGGTGCCACAAGTGTAACAGACATCGCAAGTCAGACCAGCGGGTGACGCCAGACACCAAGTACAGATGTTTCCATACCTCGGTGATTGGCTAATCAAAGGCCAGTCCAGAGAGCAGGTATGAACCTATTTCAGGTTCCTCAGACAAATGTTCAACAGCCTGGGCCTCCTCATAAACAAACCCACATTGCCCTGGTTCAGAGGTTAGCGTTCATAGGGGCAGTTCTGGACTTGACTCAGGCCAGAGCATTCAGGCCATATCAAGTATCATTCGAGGCCTCAGACAGTTTCCCACCACCATAGCAAGAAACTGCTTCTAGGCTTCTGGATCACATGGCAGCATACACCTACGTAGTGCAGTATGCCAGACCGAAGCTCTGACTCTCCAGTCATGGTTAGCATCGGTGTATCAATCAGCCCAAGACAAGCTGAACAGAATTATGACTCTGAGTTAGACTTTAAGGTCAGAAGGGACCATTATGATCATCTAGTCCAGTGGTCCCCAAACTTTTGGGGCTGCCAGGCGCCCGGGGGCGGGCCACTCACGCGCTGGGCACCCAGGCGTGGGGCCACCCATACGCCGCATGCCCGGTGCTGGCGCCACCCATGCGCTGCATGCCCTGGGCTGGCGCTGCTCCTGTGCCGCACGCCCAGGAGCTGGCAGCACCCATGCGCCGCGCGCCTGAGGCTGGCGCCGCTCCTGTCCCGCGTGCCCATGGGCAGGGACGTCCATCCACCACGCGCCTGGGGCCGGCACAGCCCTTGCGCCATGCACCCGGGGGTGGGGTTGCCCATGCACCCAGGGGCGGGGCTGCCCATACACTGCGTGCCCAGGGGCCGGCACCGCCCATGCGCCATGCGCCCGGGGGTGGGGTCGGCCCCGATTACTCGGCGGGCGCACAGAAATGGCCCGGGGGGCGCCATGGCATCCGCAGGCACCGCGACGCCCACAGGCACCGCATTGGGGATCACTGATCTAGTCTGACCCCCTGCACAACGCAGGCTACAGAATCTCACCCACCCACTCCTAGAATAATCCTCTCACCTATATCTCAGATATTGAAGTCCTCAAACAATGGTTTAAAGACCCCAAGATGCAGAGAATCCTCCAACAAGTGACCCGTGCCCCATGCTACAGAGGAAGGCGAAAAACCTCCATGGTCTCTGCCAATCTACCCTGGAGGAAAATTCCTTCCTGACCCCAAATATGGAGATCAGCAGAACCCTGAGCATGTGGACTCACTACTGAATAGGTGACTCAACCTTTGAGAGGTCTGTGCAGGGTTCCCATTCACCAGCTCTCAGCTGTCCCCGTCATTAGTAACAAACACTTCAGAACTGGGATGGGGTGCCCACCTTGTGGGACTCAAGACCCAAGGCCTGTGGTTGCAGGAAGACCTAGGCCTTTATATCAATGGCAGGGAGCACAGGGCAGTGGGGCTGCCATCTTAGACATTTTATGCACATCTAGCAGATCAATGTGTCTCCGTCATGACAGCAATGTTCTGTATCAACAAACGGGGATGTATGCTCCTCTCCCTTATGCCAGGAAGTCTTGAAACTCTGGGACTTCTGTGTAGAACATTCAATACACTGGCAGGCATGAGATCTCCCTGGTGTGTCTGATTAGGCAGACTACTGCAGCAGGTCATTCCACAATCATTAGTGGTTGCTCTGTCCAAATGTGATGGTGTCAGTTTTCCAGAGGTGGGGCTTTCTCCTCATGGACCTGTTCCCTACACATCACAAAGGCAAATGCCAACCATTCTGCTCCTTCGAGAACCACAGCCGAGGTATTCCTTATCCATTGGCAATGTCCCCTTTCCATATATGTTTCCGACCCTGTTTTATGGAGGGTGCACCTAAAGATCAGGACAGAGTGAACACAAGTCATAGTAATAGCCCTGGCATGACCTTGTCAGCTGTGGTACACATTGCTTCTGGACACATCAGTGGTGGCACCAATCATATTACCATTCTTCCCAGACCTCTTGACACAAGATCATGGTTTCCTTCAGCATCTGAACTTTGAGTCCATGTACCTCATGGCTTGGAAGTGCCGTGGTTGAGCCCCACAGAGCTTACTTGTTCAGACCAAGTCATAAGATTTTGCTCAGTGGCAGAAAGTTGCCTGTCAGAGCCACTTATCTAGCTAAATGGTGGAGGGTCTCAAATCTCTAAGTCACTTCCCTCCTACGCAGGCCCCAATAACCCCAATAGTCAGTCTGAACTATCTCCACTAACTAAAGCAAAAAGGCCTTTCCCTTCCTTCAATAAGGGTACATTTGGTGGCCATCTCTGCATTTCACCCAGGGTCAGATGGGTGTTTAGTTTTCACAAATCCCCTGGTTATTCACTTTCTGAAAGAGCTGGACAGACTTTATCCACACAGATGCCAGCCTGTTCCAGGCTAGGACCTTAATCTAGTCCTGTCTAGACTCACAGGGCCTCTCTTTGAAGCCTTGACAAGCTGTATGTTGTTATATCACTCCTATAAGGTAGCTTTTTCATGACCATAACTTCGGCCAGGAGAATATCTGAACTGAGGGACTTTGACATCAGAACCATCCTACACCATGTTCTATAAGGACAAGGTCCACCTTGGGCCTTACCCAGCTTTTCTTTCTAAAGTAGTGTCACAGTTCCACCTGAGGCAAGACATTTTCCTGCCTGTGTTCTGTGTCAAACCACACTCTAGTCCCAAGGAGCAGAAACTACACACTCTTGATGTTCTTAGAGCTCTGGCCATCTACATAGAGCATTAAACCTTTTTGTAAATCGGTCCAACTATTCGTGGCAGTTGCAGATCGGGTGATGGGTCAACTGGTGTCTGCCCAACGCAGCTCATCATGGTTTACATCCTGTATCTGACAGTGCTACAGACTAGCAGGAATTCTTCACCTCCTATAACAGCACATTCCAGTAAGGCACAGGATTCTTCCACTGCTTTCTTCGCCCAGGTTCCCACTCATGAAAACGGAAGAGCCACTTGATTCATACTTTTACCACACATTATGTGCTCGCGCAGCAGGCCAGGAACAATGCCTCATTTGGGTGAGGGATGTTACAATCAGTTGTTGGCTCTGACTTTTTGCTTGTAAATCACCTAATTAGAATATACATGAACAAGTACTCAAAGAAAAGATGGTTATATATCTTACATAACTGTTGTTTGAGATGTATTGTTCATGTCTATTCCAATACCCACCTTCTTTCCCTTCTGTTGGAGTAGCTGGCAAGAAGGAACTGAGGGGGGGGGCAAGTTGGCAGGACTCTATATCAAGAACCATGAATGTGTGACTCTTACGGGGCACCCTACAGAATGACCCTACAGGTGCGGCTTTGCGCTGCTATGGGAAAAATATTCTGGCTACTGTGCTCAAGCACCTAACTGGAATGGACATGAACACTACATCTTGAAGTGCAACAGTTACAAGAAGGTACATAACCATCTTTTATTGCTTGCTTTGGGCTGGGCTGGGCTGAAATTCCTAAACATGTTTCCATTTGATTTCTCATTTTAATTTCATGGGCTTGAAAATAATAGTGTAACTCCTAGGCTGAGAGCAGAAATTAACATGGACCTTTCCCTTTCAACATTTACTTTGCCTCTGGGACACTGCCAGTACTAGGGATGTAAACAGGTAACCAGTTACTGATAAGCATCACCTTTACTGGGAGTGGGGAGGCAGGGCTCCAGCCAGGCCAGACCAGTCCCCCTGTTTGCAGCACAGTGCTCCAGCCTGGCCAGACCCATCACGCTGGGGGCTGGGTGGCTGCTCCAGCAACCCCCCCTTTCTGCAGCACAGTGGGCCAGCTAACCAGTTACACATAGGGAACCTACCACTTAGGTTGGCCCAGTCCTTTTCCAGAGCAGTAAAATGGGTTATGAAGGAGTACCATGTCTGAGGGAGTATCATCATGTGTTAACACACTTCTTTACCGATTGTAAGCTGAGGGGAGAAGCACTATTTCCAGGATCAAATAAGTCCTTGACCACTGCTATGTGTGCTAATGAAAGGTAAAATTAGTGCCTGTGATGTACTTGTTGATTTAGACACTGGTCTAGGAGCTGCAGAGAGAGACAGTAACTCAAATGGCCCCTGACCAGCTTTAAAATTGTCATAGGTCATATTGAAGCAGTGAGCTAGTGGTGAAAGATTTCATATCTTAGCACCTGAGCCATCGGCTCCTCCCTCACCCACCTGAGTTTCTTGAAATGCTCTTTAGTAACAGATCTCACACCCACTGCCTGTGCCTTCAGTCCCTGGCTATGTTAGGCCTACCTGTGAACTGTCTATGATCTAATTCCAAGTTGTCAGAGAAGGGGAAAATATCAAAAAGGCTAATAATAAAGTGGGCACTGGATTTTCGATAAACAGGAAAGCAGCTGTTTTTTGAGCCGGTCCTTAATTTCTGCAACAAGACAGTGGCCGCAACTTCCCATGTACTCGTGACAGGATTGAGCAGTTACTCTTGAAACTGCCATCTTTAGTGCAAGTTCATGTATAAAAGCAGTAGCATAAGCCCTTGGTGCTCCAGAGCACCAACCGAAAAAGTAGCAGGTTTGTTTTTCGTTAAATAGATTTCTCAGCCATGTGTGACATTTAATTGTGCATAGAAACAAAAAAACCCTCTCATTCAGATACCATCCAACCTCTTCTTTGTCATTCGTGCCAGACAACCCCAGCATTCTTGTGCTGCCTCCCATGCCTGAGAATCCCAAATCATTGCAGGCCTTGGTGTAAAATACCCTTTTTTAAGAATGGTACCACTCCGTTTTCACAGAATTGCATAATGAGAATAATACTGACTTGTGAGCTGGTTTGTTTTTTTTTAAATCTCTATTTTTTTTAGCCTGATGCTAATAGTGAATCGCAGTCTCTTTACTGCCTTCTCTCTGTAGCCTTCAAGTCCCTTGTGGTTTCAGTTTTGGTACAACTGTGTTTAGATTTTAGCAAATTAAAGTGAGGGGAGGGGAAGGGAGGCAGGGCGGGGCACAGGGATACAGAGCATCTGATCAATTTGTATTTATTTATTTTAACATTTTTACTAAATAAAACAATAAAATCTCTTGTCTCTGTAGCCATGTTTACCAGGTGGGGGAAGCATTTCCCATCAGCACATGGGGTACCTCGACCTGGAAGACTTTCTACTATAACAGCTCAGATTAGTTCTAGGCTCTCTTACTTTCTTCTAAGTCAAGTGGGTGCTTAGCCTCCACTTCCATCCCTGGCTGAACATGTTCAGATAGACAGGCTGAAAGCATAGCTTTATCAAACAGCTACACTTTTCACAAGGCAAAAGGGCCATTAGCACACCCAGCCAGAACTCATTTCTGCTTTCACTAACTCACCCATATGCACCCAAGCTGCACTTTTGTTCAGTCCATAACTCCTGATTCTTCAGTTAGTGTTCATCCCACACCTCGATGGCTCCCTCAAAATAACACACCCAGAAGGAGTACTGGGGACTCAGACTGGACCCACATTCACTTTGGATCAGTGGCTCTTGTAGGCCAAAGCATGTGGTTGGGCTTGATAAATGCCACCTCTGTTCTAGAAATGAATTCCAGGTACACCTGTACTGGCAAAAGTGCTTTCGGCAGCATAGTTTAATCACTTCCCCAAACAAAATATTTTTAAGTCAAGATAAAAATGCATCTAGACCAGGGCTTTGGGGGCTACAGCAATGTCACCAAAAGTTCTCCCTCCTTTCTAGCAAATCCTCTAGGCCAGCAAACATTTTCTAGTGCAGAACTAGCCTAAAACTGTCTACACTTGCAATTGCACCCCAAAAGCTTTTGTTCAGGGGTGCTTAAACCATCCCCTCCTAAAAAACAGCTTTGCTACAGCCAGTGCAAGTGTGAACGCTGCTTTTTTGAGAGGAGCACTCTCCTGCTGACAAAGTGATAGCTGTTCATGGGGGCTGCGTCTAGACTGGCCAGTTTTTGCGGAAAATCATCTGCTTTTC
>CM057848.1:69312025-69333044 GCA_030068395.1 Apalone spinifera
AGGGTACAAGACAGAGGAGCTGATGAAATCAAGCAAGAGATCACCTTGCAGAGCATCAGATAAAGTTTTGTGAGGCTGGGAAGAGTGCCCAAGCGGACTGCAGAGGAACCCCCATGGTCATTTACACTGGCCAAAGCTCTGGAAACTGAACGACAGGAACCGATCTCATCCATGCCCTTAAGGCGGGAGATGGGCTCCATGCAGCCCTCGTGCTAGAAGTTTAGCAAGGTTGTCCTGTCCTTTCAACTGCTATGAGGAAACCCTCAGCTCTGATGCTCTGCTCCCTCAGCCACTTTAATAACCCTAAGCCCTTTTTTCTTGGCTCCTTCCTTCCTAATTGGAACTACTGTTCCTGTGCTAGGGAAATGGTGCTGCAGGTTTGATCTCTTTCAGGCAGGGGCTCCCCACAAGCGATGGAGGAAGGAAGAAGTCTGTCCCCTTCCCACTCCAGCCCTGCACCACACTGTCCCTCGGCATCAGAGGCTTCTCTCGGCAGTGAGGTATTTGAGTGCGGCGGCACCATACCTACGCGACAGGTCCTGGTGGAACTCCTCCCGCAGCGTCTGTAGACAACCCCGGTAGCCAGCACTCAAGCGGAACTTGGAGATGTCAAAGCTGGGGGCATGAGGCATGTGGATTATGAAGGCATTGGGCAGGACCAGGAACTCATACTCCTGGGAAAAAGCAGGTGGTCAGCAAGCAGGTACATCTGAGCTCTCCCCACACTCATGGAGGCCCAATCACCACCACAGGAGCAGCAAAGTTTGGTTCAAAGGAAGTCTTGTGCTGGGAGGGACCCAGAAACCACCTGCCCATGGTCACAGTAAGGGGCTCTCAGGCACAAAGCAGAATCTGGACCCTCCTTGCCCAGCAAATTCCACTGGCTCACTCACCTGGACATCAAGTTCCATGATGTGGGACACCTTGTTCCAACCAAAGCCCACAAATCTCTGATCATAGTGGGGGCAGTCACGCCTCACTACAACGTAAGGCTCGAAGTCTGGCTGCCACTCCACACGGTACGGCACTGTCGCTGTCCGCCACTTCGCATAGTCTGTTGGGGCATGGCCCTTTGGCCACACATGGTACCTTGAGAGAGAGAGAGAGAGAGAGAGAAATGAAGCACTAGCTAGATGTACCACACAGAGGCCCTCAGGTCCCAGAGATAAACTACAAGAGGGAGGCCAGTGGTTCACTGAACCCTGGGACTACAGGGTAACACACAAAGCTGCTCCTGTCACTACCTGCAGGGCAACAACTTCAGAACAGATCCAGGCTCAGGCAGACTATGGGGGTGGGAGACAACACAAAAGGCGCTTGGGTCTGGCTTGTGGTCTGGGTCTTGCTGGGTGGAGGAGAGTGGCTCCAGCACCTACCTGAAGGTGTAGAGGGAGCCCATGTCCAGCATGGAGAGCAGCTCCGCTTTGGATTTGGGGAAGGAAAGACGGTAGTGCAGAGTCTCAAATGCTGGCACAATGAGTGCTGCCTTTCGCTGGGGAAGCTCCAGCTGCCGGATGGAGTTCCTGGAGGAGGGCAGGGGAGAGCATGAGGCCTCACTAGGATGGCTTGGAGCCAGCAAGAGGTAACTGCCACTCAGTAGAAGATAGAGCCCCACACACAGTATGTTCCTGGCCCCAGCAGCAGATGGTGGAAGGGCATCAGCAATCTCTGATCCTGTCCTTCCTCAGTACGAGGTTGGTGGGAAGAGAGACTAAAAGCCTTCAGGATGCAGCAGCTCCACTCAGCTGTGGTGTGAAAGGGGCATCTCCTTCTCCAAGCAAGGGTTCTTTCTCCCAGGTGACAGCAGGGCTCTTCCAGAGGGATCAAGCCCAGCCTATGCCAGCAGAAGGAGAAGCTTCCTGTCAGTTGGTGAATCACCTCCTGCAGGAAGGGCTGGGAGCCCTCTTGTTTGGGACCCAGGTGAACTAGACAACCTTAGTTAATCACCTGGGAGGAACCATCCCACCTGGGCCCTTGGGGGTGAATGACTTGTATAGTAAGATGAGGGCCTGAAACAAAATTCCATGTAGCACAGGCCTGAGGCCTAGCTAACAATGGACAACATTTGGTTAATATAAAGCAAAGCTAAGGTGTGAGCAAGAGGTAGGCCCCTGCTCACAGAACAGGGCAGAGTGCACAAAACACTAACTGGTAACAGGCCCAGGTGTAGAACACTAATTGGTACTAGGTACCCACTATAAAGCAGTAATTGGTTATAAATTGAAAGCACATTCCAAAAGGATGGTAACACCAGCTCACTGAAAAAGACCTGGGTACCCCACAGATACAGACCCAAGTTCAGGAAAAGGTCTAAAATGACAGCATGATGGATAGAGATGTTCTAATCGAACCATGAGGGGCAGGGTGATGGGTGATATCTAAGTAGTGTCAGAGGGTGGCAACCTGACACATCAGGAGTATGGTGTACCTGTATATTAAGTGGTGTTTTGAGGGGGACAGTCTTTGTCCAGCTGGGGGCAGTGGGGCCTTCCACTGATTGAGTCCATTGTTATGGGGTACAAATGAGTAGTGGTTCCCTAGAGTCTACCGACAACTATTCCTGTACTTCACTTAACAATAAACCTGGCCGGGCACCTTTCATCCTTATCTGATGTGTGGTCTTTGGGGACTCTCTGAGTCTTGCTGTGTTGACTAATTGCACAAGTCAACATGGCGCATGTATTTGAACACACACTTGACTGATCATCATCAACGGAGCAGGAGACCTGTCAGGACACCACACCAGTAAATCCTGACTACTACACCTCGCTTGGCCTAGATGTACAGGGCTTACCTGAGGTAATCATAGAGCCCATACATGGGCAGGAAGTCGATGTCGGTCAGGAAGACATAGGGCGTCCGTGCATTGGTCAGGGCAATGTTGCGCAGCAGGTTGACAGGGTAGAACTGCCCCTCCTTGTACACAATGTGGTAGGCGACGTTCCTGCGGCTGCTCAACACTTCCGAGCCCTGGGCATAGCGCAGGAATTGCTGGGCCTCTGCGTCCGACATGTACAGCGCCAGGCTGATAGGGCCTGCCCAGTGTTTGCAGATTGCCTCTAGCATCTGCAACCTGTAAGCCAAAGAGAAACAGCATGAGACTAGCCATGCCAGAGCCATCCACATGGAAAGAGCACTAGACAACAGAGCAGGCAAGAAACAACAGTGGACACAGCCACGCAGAAGAGACTGAGCAAACCTCCCACTCTGCCATGCTGATGTCACTTGCCCTACCTCCCCCCTTTTTCTTCCCTCAACAAGTTACCACAGAACAGAATGTCCAAAACCAGGCAGCATTCTCCACAGTAAACAACCAGGATTCTACTGCAAGGTCTTAGCATCTGTGGCAGCTCCAGGCAAGTTCCACAGTGCAGATTTTCATTTAATTAAACATGAAAATGACTCATCCCATCAGTGCAGCAGCCCCTTCTGGTGTTTGCTTTAATTTTGAATTCAGTGGATTTTACTCTTTCCACATGCCACAAATGCACGTGTTAGCATATAACTGCACTGTAGAAAATGGGAAATGGAGAGTTAAATGGTTGTCTATAGGGCTTTTGGCAAGTGGGGAGACAGTCTGGAATTGTGGGATAAGAAAATTCATTGCCTATTTCTGCCACAACATTCAGCACTTGATTAACAGTGCTAACTCTGGTAGTGCCATATTTAGGTTTCATAGTTTATACTCTACAAAAATGAAGGAGTGGTTCATCCATCAGGTAACTGGTGTTTCAAGCTCTGCAAATTGAGGCAGACAGCAGGCTTGTATTGCAATGTTTTCTTTGTTTCTACCCCTCCTAGCTGCATTGTAGGGCTTTTTTAAGTGTAAGTTCATCAGATTTGGAGGCATGATTCTGTGGTAAAGAGTGATTTTGCAATCTCAGAACCAAAAGTACCAAAATTTCATTTGTGGCATGACTCTCATTTGAGCCCCAGTCACCTGCACCGCCCTCCCCCCAACAGAAGTGATGTTTCTATTAGCGCAGAACTAGACTTGGGTCAGTTTGACAGCATCTTTACATATAAAGGTTCCAGGGCTGATGAACCTACTTACAGACCCCACAGTTGGCTGCAAGACCCCACTCCTCAGCAGCAGGAGCTGCCCTAGAGGGAACAAGATATCTAGTAACTCCCCTCCTTCCATCCCAGTCCTTGCCAAGTACCTGTCCATGGAGAGCTGGGCCACCAGGCTGACATCAGCAGGGTCAGGTGAGGCCGGGACCTCATACTGCAGAAAGAACAGGTGGATGCGGTGCATTATAAGGTGCTGCCGGCGGAAATCATAGCAGAGGTCATCCTCATCTAAGTCCTCCAGGGCTTGCTGCAGCTAGAACATAAGAA
This sequence comes from Apalone spinifera, assembly GCA_030068395.1. Lineage (NCBI taxonomy): Eukaryota > Metazoa > Chordata > Testudines > Trionychidae > Apalone > Apalone spinifera. Next base: position 69,316,367 of record CM057848.1, read on the forward strand.
TGAATTGTAGCAGGGCCAGACTGCAGCTAGGAAACAACCAAGGGCAGGCAGGCACTGCAGCTGGAGAACAGGAGACTTTCAACTACACAGGACAGAGCCCTGGAGATAAGCCATGTAGGGACCAACCTTGCAAAGTCCCAAGAGAGGACGTGGATGGATCCTGCTTTGGGAACGGAATGTCCCATGTCCCACTCCTCCCATCCCCACAAGATAAGGGCAAGTGAGGATCGGGGCTAGCAACCAGCAAGGGCTCACTTGGTTTCCTGGTGGGCTGGGCAGGCTGGCACAGCCGAAGAGCTCCCTGCGCAGCAGGTTCCCGTCATATTCCAGGAAGGTCAGGTAGAGGTTCCGGAAGAACTCCACATGCTTGTTCTTCACCCGCAGCTTTTTGGGCGAGTTCCAGTGGATCACCTGAGAAAGGTGGGCTGAAGTGTCAAGGAGACAGGCAGACACAGTGTTTCTCCACCTCTTTGGATCCACCACCACCCATCTACTGCACCACAGAACCCAACACCCTATCCCTCCAGGCCAAGAAAGGTCAGTGCCTGCAGCAGTAGGCTCCTCAGCCCAGCTGCAGCACCAACTCCTCCTGCAAAGCAGTCAGGGACCAGGAGACCCACCTTAAGATCAGAGACCTCTGAGTAACACTGCTCTGAGAGGGTATGGTCGGACAGCTGCACATTCCAAAAACAGGGGAGCTTGTACACCAGCACTGGACTCTGCTTAATCACTGCATTAAAGATGTCCTGGAAGAGAATCAGCAATAAGCCCATGGAGAGCTGGGCACCTGTAGAAACTCTCAACCCCCACAGGTTGAAGGGCAAACCCTGAGCAGGGGACAAGAGCTATCTGATGGGGGAAGAGGTCTATTAATCCATACCATGCAGCCACCCTACAGGTGGGCACAGTAACCAGACACTGCTCAGGAGGCATCTAAAGCTGAAATACAAGGAATGCTGCAGATCAAGACCAATGCTGAGCTGATTGAGTGGAAGGTTACAAGTCTCAAATCATGGATCCCAGGCAGCGTTCCTTGTACGCTGTGCACTTGTGCAGCCCTGCCAATGCTACCCAGCTAATTAGCAGATTTGTTTCAACTGGCGGTGCACATTCCCCCATGCTTTTGGGCACATAAAATTGATTTCACACATGGAAAAAGTGAGAGGAAACATTGCTCCGAAGGCACCTACTGTCAGCAGCATCCAATGGCCCCAGTGTTTGCAGGAAGCTGCAGGTCAGGGAACATCTATAAGTTTGTCCAAGACTAAGCATGGGGTCAATGAAGACCTTGTAGCTGGGGCTAAGCTCAGCTCCATACCTGATCTGCCAGCGAGGTGGACAGCATGCTCATGAGCTCCCGCTCTGCTGTCAGCCGCCACATCTGCTCCCAGCCAATCTGGCGCAGCCGTTCCAGCAGCAGCAGGATCACCCCTGGGAAGCAGGGGGTGGGAGGAGAGGTCACAGGTGCCCCACATCACACAGGCTCCAGCACTTCTGTTTGATGCAGTCGATCCAGCCTTCAGCCTCCCGAGCTCAGCTCTAGCCAGTTCCCTTCTGGAGCTTCCTAGGGTCAATGTTCTGGGACGGCACCCAACCAGTTCTCTGAGAGCTACACCTTCACTGGGCATCCCGGGGGGGGAGGGAGGAGGCTGGATTGTAGGCTTGCTGCCTAGCCTGAATGTGATGTCCCTATGTCCCACATTCTTCTCCACACAGTGTCTCCTGATAGGATTCCCAGAGCATGGGGAGGGGGCTCAGCTCCCATCTCAGGAACTTTTTGATTAGCCAGGGCAACTCTGGAATGGCCTTAAGAAACCTCTCTGGGGAAGAACAGAATGGAGTGCAGCACAGGGCATGTGACTATCCCGCTGTGTTTAGGCTGAATCAGGGTTGCCAACACTCCAGGACTGGCCTGGAGTCTCCCAGAATTGGCATCTCCCTCCTGTTGACTATTGAAAGCCATCCTGGACATTTTAATGACTTTTTCTTAAAACAGCCTATTATGTCACACTGGAAAAAAGCCTCCTAGGATAACTTCAGTCAGAGTTGGCAGCCTTATTAAGGCATCTCAGTGCAGCTCCCTGGGGCCACTTATCCCCATTATAAAATCAAAGAGGGGCAGGTTGTGTAAGAGAGGCCTTGGGCTGGTAGAGCAAGGAATGACGGCCAGTCAGATAGAGCCACTGGGGAAACCTGCCATCAAACCATTGTGGCCAAGGCCACTCTAAGTTTAGGACCCAGTGGATTTGCTGGCAGTTTGCTCCCCATGTCTCAGGCAACAGCAGCAGCATTTCTCTGGGACAGGACAGGAGTCATGGCAATAGGTCCTCGCTATCTGTGAGACTAATGGGGAGGAGTAGAAGCAGGTACTTCCCCAGCCCTGCCCCCCCTCCAAATTCTGGGGGGCCTCCCCTGCACCAGTCTCACCACTGAGCTGTGGATGCTCTGGGCTCACCTGTGTTGAAGCCACGTCCCAGCGCTGGCCATGGCTTGTGGTTCTTCCACAGGTTTCCGAGATACCAGTCACTCTGGTTCTCCACCAGCCCAACCACCTGCTTATCTGGAAAGTGAGACAGACCCACCTCACCAGAGGGGTATGTGCCCACCACAAATCCATGCCCTGCCCTGCCCTCCCCCAACCACCCCACCAGTGGTTGACAAGGAAGACAGATAGGAAGAGCCAAACAGAGCAGACTCCTAAACTGCCACCGGTGCCAAGGGGCTGCATGTTTTCAGAGGAGCCAGGGCAATGGGCCTGGCTCTGCTCTCAGAGGCACAGCAACTCAACTGTCCCAAGGCCCCTCCTTTCCCCAACTCCTCCTCACCAGAGAACTTCCCGAAGATGGCCCACAGCTCAGCAATGTCAGTGGCAAAGGTGATGTCTGTGTCCAAGACAATGACTTTGGAGAGGTTGGAGGGCAGCGCCTTCGTGAGCGTCAGCTTCATCAGCCCATAAATCCCAGAGTAATGCTTGTTGGGAATCCACGCCACCTCTGGCTGCAACAGGGAGAGAGGGAGCCCTCAGGACCAGGATATGGCCATTCCTATATTCCCCGCACCCTTCAGTGCTAGACATACAGCACTGAGCCTATACCACAAATGTTACACATCCCCCCCCAAAACAGAGGTCTAAGGAGGTGTGGCTGTTCCCCAAATCCAACCCCCACTGTGCCAGAGGCTAATGAAGCATCACAGCTGTGCCACAGAGCTTCAGAACCATCAGGAACTAGTGAGGAGGCAATGGGCAAGTCTTAGCAAAGCAAGGAGACCTTCTGCCCACATCTGACGGAAGTACATAATATGGGGGGATTGTACAGGTGCACTGTACAATGTTCCGGCTGTTCAGGCATCTGCACCTATGACAGCTGCCACCAAGGGGCGCATCAATTCCAGGCTTAGCCCGAATGTATTTTCCATTTGAAGTGTTTAAGGCAGCTGTGAATCGCCTCCAGGGATCTAGCCCTCACACACATTGCTTACTCAGTGTCCCCAGTCAGCAAAGATGAAGGCGGCCCTGGCGCACAGCCAGCCACTCTCCGTGGGCCTGAGAAGGATTGACCCCTATAGCCCATTCTCCAGTCTGTTCCTGGTGTTCAACATCTGGGCAATGGGCTCACTGCTCCCTCAGCATCAGGATGTCAGCCAAGATTCCCCTGTCCTGCCCACAATGCTCTCTAGGTATTTGCCTGAAAAACTCCAGATACTGGCAAACACTGCATTCTCCTTCCCTTCCTTACGGTCACTAGCCAAGTTGGACAGATTCCGTCCTTTCATTGCTCCCCACGCCTCCCTGCTCATTCCTGTCATCCTTCCCCAAACTCCCTCCTTTTAGAGTCAGCTCTGCACCCCTCAGCACCACTGTCATGCTGTGTCCCCCCTCCCTGCTCTTGGAGCAGAACCCCCAGGGACTGAGGTGCCCAGAGCCATACAAAGAGCAGCAATCCTCTTGATTACACAAGCCTCAGGTGCAGTAGCTTTTGTACAGCTCCGCCCTCCATCTGCCCAGGCTCTGGCAGCCCCTCTGAGGATCCAGGTTTCAGGTTATATTTCCCCAGTGTACAAGTAGTATTTCTTTAGGCTGAGTCTCACTTTACTCGTGCCTATGTGCCTATTCCCTTTGGGATATTTCTCTGTGCTCCAGCCACAGTTCCTACCTATTCCCCATCATCTGTGCATGACTTGTACTGCTGCTCAGATTGTTTGTGACCAGACTGAACTCTGATGCCTAAAGCTTCCCACTGCCCCTTAGCCTGCTCCACTGCTTGTGTAGATGGTTTGGACTCTGGCTGTTTCATATCCAGGGCAATGAGTCTGACCTTGCTTTACAGGGGCCCTCTCTAGTGAGTGAATGGTTACACCTTGCTCTCTGGAGGCTGCCAACCAGGGAATCAGTATCACCTAGGCTAGTGGTTGTGTCATTCTGCTAGGAATGGGTCTGAGACTTGCCAGCTCCTTCATACAAGAGCCACCTGGGAGCCCGCAGCAGGGAGCAGCTTTCAGCTACAGACCTGCGCCAAAGCGGAGGAGAAAGGCCGCTTCACATCCCCATTACCAACCAAGTGGGACATGGTAACAGGCACCAGGAGGCGAGCAGATGAGAGAGGGGCCAGCAGCAAAAGAGTTAATAGTCTGGTGAACTCCCTCCGCCACCCTCACTGCCCTGCTCATTTTGCTGGAATATTGAGCCTTGGAAGAGACGCTGAGAAAGGCAGGGGGAGTGAGGGCAGGAATAGATCTGGGGCTCCTGCCTTCAAATTGTCTGCATTGTAGAAGCTAACGTGGACGGAGGGCACCATCCAGGACTGGAAGAGAGTCTGCAGGATCTGCTGAGCCACAGAGTCCGTGATGAGGTGGAAATGGAGAGGGTTCTTCCTGCCAGGGGGAAATGCAGGCAGCTGTCAGAGATCCCTCCAGAATCACTGAGCCTAGAACAGCTTCCTCCGTCACCAAAGCCAATGGCCTCTAGAAGCTGCCCCATCCTGAGCCAGACCCCCCCCCCCATGCCTCCCCAGTGATGACTGGTCATGACCCAGAGAGCTTTCACCTCACTCCACCCCTACACAAACAGCAGAGCCCCCTTCACATAGGACCCTCCCAGTAACACAGGATCCTGGGAGTTGTGACTGGGGAGGAAGGACAAATTAAGTTCCCCACAACCACCAGAGCCTGGGCTTTCCTGCTGCACATCTCCCCTTCTAGGAGCCAAGCTGCAGGCGTGGTTCAGATCTGATCCCCCTTTTACCGGAGCCCCCAAAACCCATGGGTCTGAAAAGGATACAGAAGCCCACCAGCCCTGAAGATGGGGCAAGAATCTGTATACAATAGCATAACACAGCACAGGCTTCCCCTGCACTGCCACCTGCATTACCTGTGGAAGAGGATGGATTTCACCAGGGTGACCACATCTCGGCTCGCATTGTGACCTGCGCACACAATCGCTACGTGCAGAAGCTGCCCAGAGACAGAAGGTACCGTCAGCCCTGCCCAGAGCAGCACCTCTGAAGCAAGGGCTGTCCAGCAAACAGCTGCTTCTGGGGCAGTAACACTTCAGTGCCATGATCCTATGATTAGAACCCTCTCCTCCCAAGCCAAGTGGCGATAGTGGCTGCATAACATTCTGGTTCAGTCAGTTTTCCTATTAGCCCATTTCACCTCACACAGCACATCACACACAAAAATAGCCTCAGGGACACAGGTCAGGGTCATTACTCACAGGTGGAGAAACTGAGGCAGGATTTGCCCCACGTCACAGAGCTGGAAAGAGAACCCAGGAGTCCTGGTGTTGCCTTCCCACCCATACACTCACACACTCTGAGGCACTAACATCTTCCAGCAGCAGGTATGCAGGGGTCATTCTTTTGGCTGTCAGCTTCACACCCTTAACTGTGAATAAAATGCCCCCAAGTGTTTGAAACAAGAACAAAGAAGACAGCCAGGGGGAGGCCCAGAATCTAAAGACTTGCTGCTAGGGCAGGCCATCAACCCAGGCCCAGGGCACCTTCAGCACCCAGTGTCATTGGCTCCCTCAAGGTGCCTATCCTCCCCAAGGACATTGTCATGAAGCTGGCCACACACTCACCTCACATTTCTGCACTGCCTGCTGCTTGGAGCAGCCCGTGAGGTTGCTCCGCTTGTCCGCAGGGGTGTCCTCATCCTCAAAGGAGGCTGTCCCCTGCTGGCTGCCATCACTCCTGCCCGCAGCCCCAGCCTGCACTCGAGATTGACTGAGCAACAGGCGCAGTTGTTGGTTCTCTTCTACCACCTTGCGCACCTGGGATGCTAAGGCCTCTCGCTCCTGGTCCTGGTTCAGCCAATCCCCAAAGCAAGGGGACAACAGGAGGGAACGACCATCTGTGTGGAGTAGGTATGTTAGCTATCGGGTAATAGAATAGTCAAGGAACCACATGAATTCTTAATGGTTAGTCGACTATGCGATAGTTCCCGAGGGCGGGGCGGAAGACAGAGTGCTCTGGCCCCACTCTTGGGGAGCCCCTTGCCACCTGATGGCAGGCAGGAGTTGGTCTGCAAAGGGAGCCAGTTTAAAAACCAGCTCCCAGTGCAGACTGGCTGCCTGCCACCCCGTGCCGCTGCCTCTGATACAGAGGCAGCAATGTGGGATGGCAGCAGCCCCTGTCCATGGGGAGTTCAGACCCTCTGTAGACAGCGGCTGCTTTGGGACAGCCTCCTCTGTCCCCCACTCACACAGAGACAGCAGTGTGTGTGGGGGTGGAGGGAGGGAAGCAGGTGGCACCACAGAGCCGGTGCTGGGGGGGGGACGGGGGGGGACCAGCTTTTAAGCTCCTGCTCCACACCTGCTTCTCCCCTTGCTGCCTCTGATACAGTCCGAGGCTTATGGGTTAATCATCTGCTTGACTACTTGTTCACATCCCTAGTGTGGAGAGAGCCCCCAAACCACTGAATTCAGCCTCCGGAACATGGTGGGAGAGCACCCCTAGCACTGCATGCTGACCATGGAAAGGAGAGAGATGAGATAACAGTTGACCAAGTATGGGGGGAGAGCACCCCAAAGCCACAGTGGGTGTATGGTCAAAGGGGAGGGGTAATGTGGCAATGGCACTGATGGGTGGGGACAGCCATCTGAGGAGAGAGAATGCCCCCACTCCCCGGAGGAATGTGGATGGCTGCCTCCTTTTAGGCTCCAGACACCTGTCAGGCACTGAGCCCTTCATCACCTGTGCACTTTGATCCAGCAGAGTCTCAGAGGGGGCCTAACTCCCATCAACAGCTTGTGGGGAGTGGGCAATAGTCTGGCATGTATCCTCCTCACTGTTGCCTACTGAAGTTCTTCCACTTTAAATAATTAATTGGGCCAGAGAGTACTTTATATCTCACTGGTTAGAACACTCATCTGAGAGGTGGCAGATCCCGAGGGGTCAGAGGTCTCGAACCAGGAGTCTCTCACATCCCAGATGAGCACTTGACCAGGTTATAAGTGGACACCTTCTCCACTCCCTCCCCTCAGCTGTACTAGTGGAATTAGGTGGCCTCTCAGCAGGCCTATTGGATCAGGCCCCACATGCCAGTAAGGCACAGAAGCACCTTCCCCCAGTTTGGATTGCTAGCAGAGATAGGCCCTCCCTGCAGCCCAGCCCCGGCACCTATCTCGGTGGGAGGCTGGAGCTTAGCGCACCTCTCTCATCAGCATCTCCTACTGCTAGCTGAGACGGCTCCCAGCCTAGCATGCTGGCTTGTGTGGATCCACCTGTAAGGTGCCCAGCCCTGGCACCGAGACCTCACTTTGTGGGCACAGTGTTGTTCCCAGGATTTTCTTCACAACTAGAAGTTAAACACCTCTGAGGCTCAGCATAGCAACCTTATAAGATCTCAGCCCGTCTCCATCTCTAAGCCCTCCCCTAGCTCCAAGTGATTAGCTCTCCACCCATCAAATGCATTATACAATGTAACATACTTGTCCTCACAGTCCCCCAGAGATAAGCAGGGGCATCACAGATGAGGATGAGGAAACTGAAGCAGAGACTGGGCAATGACTGGGCCCGTAGTGAGTCAGTGGCAGAACCATCACTGAATACTGTTGCTCATTCCCCTGTTCTGGGCAGTACCTCAACCCAGTGCCAGGCCACACTCACTTTGTATAGTGCCCAGAAAGACACAGAGCCATGAGACAAGGATCACCAGTGTTACAGTGGCGAGCAGCAGCTTCAGTTTTCCACGCCAAGAGCACAGCATGATGGGCAAGCAGGGCAAGGGCTGGAGGCAGTGGGATCATGTAGGCAGGTCTAGCCCAGCTGGCCCCATCATCCTAGAGCCTGCAATGGAGGAGAAGCACATGAAAGTGACACAGCCAGACCGACACCCAAGGCACAGGCCTGCAGGGCTCTGCCCTTCTGAGTTCAACAGCTGGGCACAGAGGATGGCACTAGCTTGGTGTCTGGGTGAAGCGGCTGTGTAACCATGATAGCAGCTCATTCTCTCAGCCACACGGAGAGGGCACCCCTCACTCCACTCAGGGATTACAGTGCGGCCACCATGGGGAGTCTGGGGACACTGTCACCCACTGATGAAGGCTCCAAACATTGCTGGCTTTACCCCCATTGTTACTGTTCAATGCAGCATCCTGTCTGGTCCCTAATTATTATTAGGGATGTTTGAGTGTAAACAACTAATCGTTTAATTGATAAGCAGATGCTTATTGATTAATGGTGTCAGTTATGCTCAGCACGGCCTCCTCGAGAGCCATGAACTCATTGCAACAAGTTTCCATTCATCCAACCTCACAGCTCCTTAATGGTGCGTGAAGATCATCATCCCCATGATGCACAGAGGGGAAGGGCAGTGAGTTGCTGGCAGAGTTGAGATTTGACTCCTGACTCAGTGCCCTGTTCTAATCACAAGGCCAAGCTGCCTCCTGTTTCCCAGGCTGGTCAGCCCTTTGATGGCAATTCAGAGCAGAGGACCCTCCCCTGGGAATATTCTATCACAGGCTCCCATAAGCTTCAGAGGGGTAGCCAAGATAGTCTGTAACTAAAAAAAAACCCAACCAAAAAAAAACAAAAAAAAAAACCCAATGAATAGTCTTGCAGCACCTTAAAGATTAACAAAACATGTAGATGGTCATGAGCTTTCGTGGACACAGCCCACTTCCTAAGTTTGACCTGGAGGCCCCTAGCTAGGATAAACCACTCCAACAGAGCACAGAAAGAGGGATCTCAGATTCCCAGGCCACTTAGAGATTGACAAGTAACAATTCACTGTTTAAAATCCCTCCAGACACAGAGTGCTAAAAGTGTCCATGTTGTGCTCAAGAGGCCCCTAGAAAAACCTCTGGGAAACAAAGGGGATCCCCTGAGGTTTTGGAGAGAAGCTGTCAGAGCAGGCTGGTCCCAACAGCTGGCATTAGAATTCTAGGAACCCAAGGTGGGAGTCTGCCAGGGAAGAGGAAGCACACCCTGGTGAACGCCTGGCGTGTGCATATTGGACTGCTACATGGGTACACAAGTGAGAATCCATTCGCCCATGTCACTCCTCTTGGAGGGGGTCTTTCCTTGGCCACAGCTGTCAGAACTGGCTAGATCTGACCAGACAGACCCTGCCTCCCAGCTTCAGTCACACAAACTGGTCCCTACAGAAAAGCCCTACTAGCTAATGCCCTACTGCTGGGCACTTCCCATGACTGCACCTCAGTAATCTCAGCAGGCAGCACAGAGACCTAAACCTGTGGTTCCCGCAGGATCCCATGCCCAAGGCTTGGCCCCCAGCCAGCTGTTGAGCACAGGATGGGGTTTAGAAAGTTGCTCTCACAGAGCTCAGAGCTCTGCCAGGTCACCTGATGTTTAATTAAATCTGCCCTTGTGTTAAAGAACAAATTTCCCCTCCCCCACACCCTCTGTGGGGGCCGGACCCATTCCCCAGATACAAGGCTCAAGGACAAGGCACCCAAGGCCAGCTGCTCTGGAATCTTTACTGGAGCAGAGATAAGCAAGTAGCCAAAACTCAGCACTCTGGCTCCTTTCCCAAACTTCATCTAGCTGACCTGCTCCTGTGGAACAAAACCATGACAATCTCTGAGGAGTCAGCCCAAGGATAGATGCCTCCCTCCTCCCCTTGCTGGCTGCGGACCATTACCTGCTCTAACAAAGTTTTGTATTGTGTGGAGTAAAGATCCTGACTGCTCGCCTGGAAGTCACAGGACAGATACTCCTGCCTTAAAGGGACATGCAGCCCTTTTACATGCCTGAGCTAGAGAAAGCTTGTCCAGGCCCAGAGAACTGTGTTCCACAGGCCCAAGCAATGGACCCAGCTTCAGTTCAGTGTCTGAGTGTCCTATCTCTAGGGCAAGAAGTCCAACGGGAGCAGCCTGTTCAGCCTTTGTGGGAAGAGAGCAGAGCTCATGACAGGTCACGGCACTACCCGCAGACAGCCTCTCACTGCACTGCCAGGATCCAAGGGGAGCCCGGGCCGCATGCACAGAGAAGCTCAGGGCTGAACTGCAGAGAGAGGAAGTGGATGGTGCAGAGAAATGTTCTCAGGGAACCAGAATGAGACACATCCCCTTCTCCCCCCATTCATTTCCCTCATACATGAGCCAAGGAGCCAATCTTGCTCAGCAGAGGTGACACAACACACTAACTCTCAGCTGCCCAGTCTCATTCCGGGTGCCTAGTGCATGTGCCAGGGCAGAGCCTGATAAACACAGATTAACAGGCACATGCTAAAACACAGATAAGCTGGGTCACATTTTAACAATAGCTTCAAGCCATGGGGAAACCAGAGGTTGGAGAATGCTTCACCCACATGAGAGCGCAAAATGAGGCACCATGCCCAGTATATTGTGCAAATCAGCACAATACCTCCAGCCTGTCCTTTTCTTAAGGGCTTCAATCAGACGTGAAACAACTGACTATGGTGAGAGTTAAATCGTCATTGTTGGGGCTCAGAGTTAACAGCTCCTTGAGTTTGCCTCTGTCAGAGCCACTGTTTCAACCTGTCTGCAGTCTCAAGCTGATGTCACTGCATCAGTTACACTGAAGTCATGATTTTAATGGTACCTTTGTAACTAAGTGCTGCAGACAGCTGCAGCACACTGGCCCTGTCCAGTACCTCAGGGGAGTGACCATTGGGATAGTTAGAAACAAAAGAGTAGCCATGCACTGCAGCAAACTACCCCCTCAACAGCAGCACTGGCATCACAGCAGCAGTACAACGCAGGGAGTAAATAAATCAAATCAGCCATGAGAAATGTGGGATTGAGAGAGTTAGTTAACAGGAAAAAAAAAAGGGAGAAAAACCGAGATCCCAGTTTCAGGAGAGAGGAACACATCAAAAGGAACCAGACAATGAAAATTCAGCTGCTAGCAGGGAGACCATAAAAGAGGGAATTCCTGCCCCTCCCCACACTTACCCAACCTCCACCAGTGCTCTTCTGGCAGCACATCACCCCTCCCGTTTCTGACCCATGAATGGCATATATTAGAGGGAGGCAAAGATTCTCATGTGACTCTCCCTACTCTCCTCCCCTTGTAGCTCACCCACTGTTCACTCAGCTAATCTCCAGGCCTTGTTGCCTCCAGTGATGCATGATTTGTTCTTCAGAGACTTGTGGGACAGTAACCAACTAGATGGGGCCTCTGCTTAGGGTCAAGGGTCATAGGCCAAACCTCTTGACTAACTCCACAGCCAGGGCCGATTTCTCCTCTTCCCCCCTCATTTCCCTGCCTGATCCCTAGAGCTCTGAAAAGTCAACCCTCGCTACTCCTCCCAACGTTTTCCCAACAGAAACTCCAGGGACCGAGTTCTCTGCTTTGCACCCCATGTACTCATTAACACCTGTGTGATGGCTGCTGCAGAGGATGCTCTTCTCACTCAAGAGCAGCAAAGGAGAGCAGCAGAGATACAGTTACTCACTCCATGGAGAACAAGCTCAGCCCCTAGTCCTTCACAGCATCAAGGGGCAGAGACATTTTGCCTTTAGACTAGATATTTTGATTCCAGCAAAGAGTGAAATATGCAAGGAAGGCTCAGCCCTGGCCAGGCCCCCCACCATACACCCCTACAGGTTTAGCCTTCACTGATCCAAGCTGACTTCACACACGATTAGGCTGGCCCAACCAGACCTCCCTCATAGGCCCAGCTCATTTCTCCTCTTGGTCTTTACGGGCAAATAACTGAGAAGGGATCCCTGCCCTTTCTACACAACATGTGGAGACCATTCAAACAATAGCCTCCCTCCTGCCAGTGAATTAAATGGGCCTAGATTGAGAACTTCCTTCTTATTCAAAGACCCAAGCTTATTGATGTGCAGATGCTTCAATTGAACCTTTAGTTCCTATGGGTCAGGGAACATGAGGCTATTCCTTTCACTGGGACAATGATGGGCAATGCCCAAACATCAGTTAAACCCAACAGTTGAGCAGTGTGAAGGCTGAAGCCCTTTCCTGCAGGTTGCCCTTTCCTCCAGGCATTGCAGAGACAATCACATATCTGCTAGGCACAAGGATATGTAATGAGGAGCTTTTCACAGAACTGCTCAGAACATGGTGACTTGGGTGCAGCAGTCTGCCTCTGCCTGTAGGAGTAGCCAAGATCTTGGTGGCTTCTCCACAGAACACGCATGTTGCAACACCTTGTCTGCTCTAGAACACCAGGCAGCGGACTCTAGGGTCTCCTCCAAGGACATCAAACTGTCCTACCAAAGACTGTCAGCAGCAGGCAAGAAGTCCAAGGGCTGAATCTATTGGGCATATAATGAAGCAGATTGCAGATGTGCTTCTACATAGCCCACAAAGATTAGGCTCCCCAGAGTGCCATTCACCCAACCACTCCGAGCAGGAGGGTGCATGGCATGCTGAGTGAGACCTGTGTAGTTTCCAGGAGTTGCATGCTCAAAAACCAAAAAGGGACACCAGCTGCACTGCAGATTACCAAGGGCCTCATCTGGCCTTCTTCGGTCTTTTGCTCTTTATACACCACAATATGAAGTAACTACAAAGGCACAACAATAACCATAATATTCTGGGATGTATTAATAGGAGTGCCACATGAAAGACACAGGAAGTTCAAATAATAGCCATGCACTATTTGGAGTGAATGAGGCCTCAGCTGGAGTACTATGTCCAACTTTGGATGCCACACTTTTTCAGTGGACAAATTGGAGATAGGCCGGAGAGAACAAAAATGATAAAAGGTTTAAAAACCTGACCTTTGAGGAAAAGTTAAATAAGCTGGGTATGTTTTGTCCAGAGAAAGGAAAACTGGAAGGAGGAAGTGCATGAACCTAATAACAAGTTTCCAGATAACAGTGTTAAGGGCTGCAAATTGTTACAAACTGATCCTCATATCCACTGAATGTAGGACAAGTAGTAGTAATGGACTTAATTGAAACAAGGGAAATTTAGGATAGATAATTAAGGGGGAAATAAACTATAGGGGTAGTGAAGGTTTGGGCAAGACTTCCCCCATCATTTAAGGTATTTAAGAACTGGTTTGACAAACACCTGTCAGGAACGGTCTAGATCTATTTGGCAGATGGCTGGACTAGAAGCAGGAGATAACTTCTTGAAATCCATTCCAGACTTACATTTCTAGGATTCTGTGTTACACCCCCACAAACACACCTCCCAGGGATCTGAAATAAAAGAAACAGAGGATCACTAGAGAGAGAAATCACAAACTATTTAAAGAGAGACTACCCAATTCCTCCACACTACAGGTCTGTGGGCTGCCCTTTGGTCACCTTTACTCTGTTCTGTTCCACTGCCATGATTCCCTTTCCCTCCTCTCTCCTCTGGCCTGGGATGAGGGATCCCTATTGTGCCAGGCACCAAATGCCAGATTACAGTGAGCCAAGCTTAATGATCAGCGAGCAAACAGGCAGCTGCAGGCTACGTGGCTGTGTCGTTAACGGTCTGATAACTGGGGCTGCTCAAAGAAGCGCATTTAGCTGCCGTTGGGATTAACGCTTGGCAAACACAGGGAAAAGCCCCAGCAGGGGAGGCGAAATAACGCTGAAACCCCCAGCGCGGAGCCCAAGTGGGAGGCTGGCCAGACCGAGGAGAGCAGCGTTATCTACTCCCCCCTGCCGCCAGGGTGAAGGTGAAGCAGGCGGGACCGTCCCCGCGGAGAGCGCGTCTCCCCGGCTGCAGCGGGGCCCTGGGGGCTGCAGGGAGTCTAAAGAGTTTGCACCTTCTAAGTCACCCCCTCGCCAGAAACGTTCCGGCTCACACGGCTCCCCCCACAGGCAACCTCTGCCGCCCCCTTCACTGCCTCGCACACGCGGCTCCCCCCGGACACCTCTTACCTGGCTCCCCCCTCTCGGCATCCCACAGCGGCTCCCCGCCGGTCACGCCGCTCGCTTTCCCGCTCTCGCCCAGCCGAGAGGTGCGCTCGCTCGCTCGCCGCGGGGCCGGCGCACCCGGAGCTGCCCAGAGTTAGTTGTAAGGAATCTGCCTCCCAACCCAACCCCTCCCCCACCACCTTGGCTCAAACGTCACAGCCTGCTCCGCGGGCTGGGCGGAGGAAAGTCGCTCTCCCCCCCGCACCTGGCCTGAGCCGATGCTGGCAGCGGAGAAGGCTGGGGCGGCGCTGCAGCCCCGTGAGAGGGGAGCGCAGCCCACCTGGGCGGGCCAGGTTACCTGAGACAATGGCACTGCCTGCGCAGGGCTCCGGCTCCCAAGCTGATCAGCGGCAGGGCCAGCGCTGCACCAGTATGGGGAAGGCAGTGCAGGCTAGTGGCCAGCGCACAGGACTGGGCGTCAGGCTGTCTAGGCTCTGTTCCCGGCTCTGTCACTGCGACTACATTTCCCCCTCCATAGGGCTCCTGTTACCTGCCTCTCATGGGAATTGGGAGGATTCCTTAAACGAGTATTTACAAAGTGCTTGGAGATCCTCGGCTGGAGAGCGCTATTGAGCCTGTGACTCCATGGAAAGGGGGCTCCATGTACCTCAGCTGTGGAAGACAGGACTAGCCAGGCATGGGAGTGTAGGAGGAGACGGGAAGGTGGTAGCACTTGCAATGTCTCAGAGAGGACTGAGCTCAGGTGTGGAGCAGAAGGAGACAGGGAAGATGAGCAGGTGTAGGGCAAAGTCTTAGCTGCTGTTGAGCCTCCGGTTATATATGAAATGGAATGAGCAGAAAGCAGCACTGCCCTAAACACTCTGGCTGTGTCTACACTGGCCGCTTGAATTTCCGCAAAAGCACTGACTTTCTAATGTATGAAATCAGCGCTTTTTGCAGAAACACTATGCTGCTCCCGTTCGGGCAAAAGTTTTGCGCAAAAGGGCCAGTGTAGACAGCTGAGACTTGTTTTGCGCAAAAAAGCCCCGATGGCTAAAATGGTGATCGGGGCTTTCTTGCGCAAAAGCGCGTCTAGACTGGCACGGATGCTTTTCCGCAAAAAGTGCTTTTGCGCAAAAGCGTCCGTGCCAATCTAGACGCTCTTTTGCGGAAATACTTTTAACGGAAAACTTTTCCGTTAAAAGCATTTCCAGAAAATCATGCCAGTCTAGACGCAGCCCCTGAGAAAGGCAGAATAGCTCCTGAACAGTCCCAGGAATACAGTAGGAAAACCTGTCACATAAGCCTACATGGGAACATGAAGTGATCAGGATTTTCCTAGTGCCACAGAGAAAAAGGGCCCATCTGAAGAGCCCAGGCTAGAAACAGATGCTAGCTATGGGGAGGCTGGCTGTACCTGCTGCAACTTCTCTCACTGCTCCTGGCCTCCAGGGTTACAATAAGGCAGGCTTGGACTTCCAAGAATGCATGGAAACTATCAGCCCTCTCCTCACTTTGCATTTCAGAAGAGCAGCTGGGAGGATGCACAAGGTGTGGTAGGAGGTAGAAAGGGAGTGGTGGGGGGGTGACAAAGTAATTGCCGCCCATCCCTGTAAGTGGGAGGCACTAGTAAAATCAGAGCCAGCAAGCACAGACCTGCCAGCCAGAAAGACATTGTCTCTTCCAAGTGTAATGCATACCTACCGGGCTGGGCCTGGACGTGTGCACAGATCACTGCCCTCAGGGAAGACATTTACCTCCAGCCCAGGTGGCTCTTGTCCTTATGAAATCCCAGTTCAAACATGCAATTGCTCCTTAATAGCTTCTTTCATTATTTACAACCCATTCCTGAGCACGAGGGGGGGCTGAGGCTGCCCTACCCCCTACCTACATAGTACATGAGCCACTGCATCCTTCTGGGATGAGAAAGGAGCAGGCCTCTTTCCTTGCTATAGATCATCAGAGAAAAGGCAGAAACACATGGGGGCACAGGGCTGTATGACAGTGCCTACCCAGTAGGGCATGAAGTGCCATGCCAAACACAAGTCTGTAGTTTGGGGGAAAACACCTATAATAGAGTGTTTTGTTTTGATAGGGTTTTGCACTTGGAGCAAATGGTGGTGAGGTTTGTGATGGTCCCTAATTCCTGTGGAAGTTCATTCCAATCTCAAACTGGCCTCCAGACAAGTGGTACACTGAGGCTACGTCTACACTGGCAGCTTCTTGTGCAAGAACTCTTTTGCGGAAGAGTTCTTGTGCAAATACTCTTCCATAAGAGACCGTCTACACTGGCATGTGCTTTTGCGCAAGAGCATCCATGCCAGTGCAGACGCTCTCTTGCGCAAGAAAGTTCTGATGGCCATTTTAACCATTGGGCTTTCTTGTGCAAGAAATTCATGTTTGCCTGTCTACACTGGCCTCTTCTGG
>CM057848.1:69337753-69348298 GCA_030068395.1 Apalone spinifera
ACACACACAGAAATTCCTGCATATGGGCCTGTAAGGCATCCAAGTGTAGAAGTTGCACGCCTTATTAAAAATGTCACAGCATGCCAGTGTTTGATAAAACACAAAAATCTCTTCCCTGTGAGGTGCATCAGCATTCACTGCCTTGCCTCTTGGAATATCACACTAGTTTTGGAGTGTGGACAAGGCCTGAATTGCTGAAGCAAGAACCTCATCATGGGGGCAGGGAGGACCACAATTTTTTTAATCCCTCCCAAACTCCTCTTTCTCGGTCAAATACATTTTTTAAAAAATTCCCTTTCCCAGGTTACCTTTAAATCTCACATCACAATTCTGCAGTGACACAGGGATCATTTCACACTGCTGAAATGTAAACACCTCTGCAACAGAGTAAGGCAGCAGCTGAATACTACCCAGCAGTTCAGAGGAGCAAGGGAAGTGAGGAAAAACAAAAGTGAAACTGCAGCAGGAATTTTGCAGAGGGAGAATGGAATTAAGCCAGTATAACAGAATTAACACTCCTACACTCAGGATTATTGTCTCCTGGTTTTATGACAAGTGGGATCTTTAACAAGAGGCAGGAGTCGCTTCTAGAGAGACTGAAAGGTAGACACCTCAAGCAGAATAGCCAACATATTCCATAATTCCTCAGTCACAGAACTGTGCTCCAGAACATGAGTCTTCATTAAAAAAAAAAAAAAAAAAAAAAAAAAAGAGTAATCTGATCTCTCCGGCTGCAAAGAAAATCCTGAAAAGTTGAATGTAGTATATAAGTGATGAAGTGATGTTTTCCTAAGCCTGCAGAGAACCTGAAACACGCTGTTCTGAATCATGTCCGTGTATCAAACCCCTATCCAGCCAGTTGGCTCATTATTACATACAGTTCTAAGGCTCCAGCATTAAGTACATATTCTATAAATTACCAGAAAATTACCACACCCTCTATGCTTAGATACAGAGAAGGGAGAGATTTCCCATCACACTTACACACATGTGGTATAGCAGCTTGCTCCAGAATTCTATGGAGTACAGATATTAGAAACTAGCCATCAGAAATGCCACCAAAATCTCAGGCTTTTCTGTAACATTGCAGCCATATATATATATATACCATGGAAATTTAGAGGACAAAGAACCCATCCAGGCCACTGAGACTCAACTAGAGTCACTGGAGAAACTCACCTTATTTAGGATTTTTCCTCTTCATGTCACTGTCACATCTATGTCAAGTCTGAGTTAATGCTTTCCAGGACATAATATCTGTCTAGAAGATGGTACACACTGAACATCCCTCTCCTTACCTGAAGTTAAGCATGAAAGGGGAAAAGAGAGTGTCCCCTGGTTGATGGAACACTCCCCCTGTCCACCTCTGCCTCACCTATGGAGAAGCTAGGAGTATTCACCCTTCAGATAGGTAGATTTGTGGGGATACAGGGGCAGCAAGAAATTATGTGCTAGGCTGACCTCAAGTGCAACAACCTGGCCAGCAGGAGCATAAACCAGCTTCCATGCCACAGAGAAAACCAGCAGCACAAAGATAAGCACCAGACCCACCTATCAGAGACTGTCCAGTGATAGCAGCAGCAGCAGCAGCAGCCGCCTCTTGGCAGGTCTCCAGGTAGCTTGTGGCAATTTCACACAAGGATCCTTTCTGGGCTGGTGCAATAAATGACATCCCTGAGATAATTTAGTCTGGTGACAGGCCATATCTGAGCAGACCTTGCCAAAACCCAAGACCACTAGAGATTTTTGCTAGCGTAAAAATGTTAGTCATGGGTGTAAATTTGTGACATTGCTGCAGCCAAAGCCATAGTTTGCCACAGTTACACCAGCACAAAAGGGCTTTTAGCGCTGTAGGCTTTTTGCTTGCTGAACCAGTGAACCAACAAAAGCGCATTTTTTTTTGCCATTTAAGTTGCAGCTATGATTTTGCTAGTATAATTTCACCAGCAATCAGTCCTAGTACAGACCTAGCCTAAATGAGATCTCTGAGCACACCAGCACTAACCTCCAACTCCACCATGGCTTTAAGCAAAAAAGCCATCAGCGCTCTCCCCCTCTGCTGTCTGGAGCTCAGGAAGCAGCATTGCTCCCCACTTGCCTTGGGCAAATAACTAATAGTAAACAGCCACTTCACAGAGCAGGAGGAGGACTGTTCAGGACAGGCACCATCTTTCAGCAAGGCATTGGTAGAGAAGACACTCAAGGGATGAGAGACAATTACAGCAGCAGTTTGGAGGAGGGAGAACCACTTCAGTGCAAATCTGGCAAGGGATCACTTTGCTAAACCATTAGCCTTGCTGGGAAATTTGCAGCTTCCAAAGCCCAGGGTTATATGAAACACTGCTCTGGCGTAAACTGCACCAACTGAGTGCTTAGCTTACTTGCACTCTAGTGAAGCTGGCAGTGCCCAAGACAAAGACAGGTGGGAGTTTTCAGCAGCACAGAAAGTTCAGGAAGAAATTACACTGTAAAGGTCACATCTTCACATCAAGTCTCCATGCAATGTGCTGTGCAACAAGAGTTATACACCTGCTGATTCAGTGGTGTACACTGATACCTCCTGACTCTGGCCAGAGATAGACAGGAACATAGGATGAGAAGGGGCCTCTTGGAGAAGAGGCCTCTCATCGAGCCCAGTCCTGTTATCACAGGGTAACCCCATCATATAATCCTGAGGTGGGCAAAATACAGTCTGCCCTGAGTTGATACTCATGCTCTCAAATCCCTGCAGGCAGCATTACTGCTAAAATAAAGAATTATTCCATCAACCTAGCACTGTCTGCCCCAAGGATTAGATCAGTTTAACTGCGTCACTCAGAAGTATTAGTTTTTTACACTTCTGAGACACAGCTATGCAGATGTAACTTTCCAGTCTAGAACAGCCCATAGGGAGACATAGGCCCTGCCTTGGAGATTTTGCAATCTATGGATAAAGGGTGGGAAGAGAGGCACAAAGGGGCAGTGACTTGTCCAACATCAACCAGCGCTAGGTCAGCGTTAGAGCCAGGAATAGAACCAGATCTCCAGTCCCCTAGGCCAGTGTTCTGCTAACTAGACCCCTATCTGGGAGTCTGCTATGCAGTAGGAACAGAACGGTATCATGGGGAATTTGAGCCCATGCTCAGGAGATTCTGGCTTCTAACTTGGCTGGTACATTAATTCCTCTGCAACACTAGCTTTGACTATGATAACTGTGAAGAGCAGCCATGTCTTCCCTTTTTACTACACATATGCTCTTGATGCCCAAAGGAGGCAGCACAGACTACTAGCACCAATGCTGGCTCCAGCCTCCCATTCTGCACTGTGTCTGTGGCAGAACCCCAGGGACATGAGAGAGAGAAGACTCTACCTTCCACTTTCTACTACTGACATTTCTGAGGAGAAGGGATTTTATTTTCCATATGAAGCCCAAGGTTTGTTTGGGTGGTCTGAATTTACTGCTTGAGGGGGGAGAGAAGGGAGAGGCAGGACTGATCCAGACACCTCACCCCCTGCAGCTCACACCTGCCTCCAATCTAACCAGGTTTAGATTGGAGGTGCCCAAAGCAGGTGAGTAGTTTAGAAAGCGTGCAGTACCTGATGCTAGGGCACAAGAGAGTCTGCATACTCTGGGTTGTGCATTGCAGTGGAATACCCAGGAATGGGGTCTCTCCAGGAGAGATAAACACCATGGAGGGTGAGATGAGCATTATATAAAGGTTATAAATTAAGCTGTAAACACGCAAAGGACTTACTGGCCATGATAGTAGCGTTCTGGCTCAAGCTCACTGCAGCCCAGCTGAACTGGATGGCTGATTTATACCTGTGCTGAGCCCATCAGATACCCTGTAAAATACAGCAGGGGAAACATGCTCACCTTGATGAAATATTTTGACTGGAAAGGTATAAACCTTCAATACTAACCCTGTCTGGGCTGCAACATGAGAGGCATTGCACCATGGAGCAGGGCAAGGGCAATGCCTTTGTATAATGCACCTGAATATGAACATCCATCTGGGTTCCTCTATGCCAAGATCATCAGGCAAAAGTAAATCACAGAAAACTACCTTGCCCTGCAAGCCCTCCCAGGAAATTAAAAGTACAAACACTTCACACTTGTGTGGCTTATCAGGATCATCCCCCTCTGACCAGTGTGTGTAGGTTGAGAGCGGGGATAGAAATTGGGATATTCCTCCCCCACTGACTCTGCACAGAGAACAGACAGAAATGTGAGGAAATAAGTGAAGCTTTGGAGTTTGGTTAAGTAGCCTCTCTGGGGAGAGGGATCTGGTAAGAATGCAAATACCTGAAGGGCAGGAATGAATACCAAGCGAGGAGAGGGATTAGTAACACCAAATCCACACATTTCATAGCCTAAGCACTTTAGAGCTCTCTAATTAAAGCCCAGAGAGGGCTGATTATTTGGGGGTTACATACAGGGCACAATGAGAAAGAAAGGGACAAAAGGAAAATATAGGCTGAGTCCCAGGACAAAAAAATCTTCCTAGAAACTGACAGGAATAGATGGGTAAGAATGTGTTTTACACTGTAGTGGCTGTGCCCTGTGCTGGGACTTCCATGGTTTTTTATTTCTTCTGGCAAATTAATACTGAGGCTGTGAATAGAGGTCAGAAGAGATCAAGAGACAACATGGGGGAGGGAAGTTAAATGGGTTTGATGAGAATATGAAGGGTGAGTTTCAACATCAACCAGAAAAGTGCTGAGTTCACTGTGAAGGGAGCTTGACCCAACATGCTGAAGTCTCCTGCCTCACAGGAAAGTCTGACCTTGATTATCAGCTGGTGAACTATCAAAGCTGCGCCCCCCCCCCCAAACCAGGTTAGTCTTCTCCTCACAGACCAAGTTGCACAAAAGACCTCTGTATGGAGTTCTTATCGGGCTCAGTGTGGGGAGGAGCTGGAAAGTCCTGTTGCTGAATATCCTGTACAGATTCTAGAATCTGTCTGAGCTCCACATTGGGTTCATTAGGGGCTGGCTGGCAGGAGCAGCACTTTGCTGGGGAAGGTAATGAGGGAATCACCTCAGCACAGTTCATGTTAAAAATAAACAAGTAAAAATAGCAGCCCAACTTATCTTTGAGATTCATTTGGGTCCCCATGCCATAGTGTCCCTGCTGGGGAAGAAAGACCCCAGCACTCCCTGTGTCAGCCTCCTCCTACTAGTGTGGGTATTTTAGTAGACAATGCTGCAGCCTGGCCATTTAGACTAGAGTTATCTGGGTTATGAGATCAGTAGTGGAAGGAATAGCCTCAGACACAGCAGACACCCAGGGCAGGCAGCAGTTTCAGAGGAACATGACCAACGCAGCAGGTGAATCACGAAAAGAGCCAGCAGCAGAGCTAGGAAAAGCATGCAGGAGCCCTGCTCAGGCTAGAGGCAGGGGAAAGGCACTGCCCTCTGCAGTGAAGTGTGCTGGCCTTAGCTTTGCCCCATAAGATCTGGCAGGGGGAGGGCTATCGGGGACAGCCTGTCATTCACTTCCCTCAGTCCTATTCTTAGGTCTTTTCTTCTCCCATTTCCTTTGTTTCAATCTTCAATGAACAGGAAGAAAAGGGAAGGAGCCTTGACAAATCCAATCAAGGTTCAGACAAGCCAGGCCATGCACTAATGAGGGAAGAGGGAAGCAACAGAGGAGAATGGTAGCCCCAAGAAATGCTTGGTGCAGAGAGGAAGAGGGATTCATGCCAAACAGGCTAAAGGAGTATGTCCCCAGTCTGACAAAAAGAATTGTTCTAGGTCCCTTCTGATCTAACCATTTGATTCCTCTATTCCTTTAATTCTCAAATGAAATAGCCCAGATCTCTCTGTCAATGTGTCCATCTGAGTTTGGAATGTAGTGATCAAAGGGCTCTCTGGAAACAAGAGGATTTGAGAAGAGGAATCTCCACATGTGCAGTAAAGGGGCATCACTTTGTAACAGACACACAGGAAGGATCCTTTGCTCACTCGGGTAGACAAAGAGGAGGAATGTTCTTCCTCGCAGGTACTATGGGAGGCTAACAGGAATCTCGGGGCTGTCTCAAGCCCAGTGATGAGGAGTGGTGCCTAACAGTAAGTGATTGGAGTAGTGTGTATCATTGAACAGAGAGGGGTCCAGCAATCCCAATGCCCTTTGCCAGTTTATCTTCTAGCCTAAATGTACTGGTCTGGGCATGAAGAGCCTGGAACAGCAGGAGACTGAGTTTCTTTAACATATCTGCAAGAGGAGCAAGAAAACCAACCTTTGGAGGATGCTGAGCTGACGGGGCTATCAGGGACCCTGGCAGCAGCTGGCTCCTGCACTGCAGATCCGGTGGTAACACATTGGTTGAAGAGAAGCTTCCCCAGTTACAGGTTCATGGCTTCTGCAGGCAGAGAGCATGGGTTCCAGCTAGATGTGGAGTAATCCCATTTCACCACCTGAAAACCCAAAAGACAAGAACTCCTAGTCACTGAATTATCAGGTTATAAAACAAAGGAGGAGTGGGAGAGAGATCAGGGGTCTTACCCAGGAAGAGCCCCAGAGATACAACGGGTGAGGTACCTTAGTGTGAAGTCATCCTGAGAGGAGCCCTGAGGCACATGCTGCACTGTCACCAGCCCAGTCTCTATGAATCCCCTCAAGAGGACTGCTCACTTGAGTAAAGTCTCCAAATTTGGACATTAGGCCACTACAGTAAATAGTCTCAGACCTTCAACTGAGTGCTGCCCACTAGGGCTCACTTACTAGACCTGGGCGAAGTGTTATCCCTTCAGGATCCTTTCTCTCTCTTGTCACACCGATCTTTACCTAACTCTCAATTAGTCAGCAACATTTGGTCTCCAAAGACTGCTGGTCTAAAGGCTGAGGCTGTAATGAAGCAGCATGGCCCTGTGCACAGAGCATTAAGGTGGAACCAGGACTCCTGGGTTCTGTTCTTTACTCTGCCACTGGCTCTATGAGCCCTTGAGAAAATCCCTTCTGTTATCAGTGCATCTGTTTCCCCATCCATAACATGGGAATGAGGAAAGTTCTCCCACCTCAGTGAAGTGCTTTGATCTCTATATAGTAAGTGAGAAGTGTACTATGTCAAATTGGATGGACCAGAAACTTTGGAGATACAAGAGTGTAATTCAGACAGCTGTTGCCTCTTGTGAGTTTTCCCTAGAGCAGGACTTCCTGGCTTCTCTTCATACAGTGTGTACATAACAAGGAATGGACAGAAAGAAAGTTGAACATTTTTTTAATCACTTCCTTGCCCAGTGAGCATCCCAAATTAACAACCTGAGCCTCAGTGACACACATGAGAAAGTGAGGAGTATCTATTAAAAACATCCCAATATTAAGCAGCAATAGGGCAGAAGTAGAAGGAGGGAGGAGTCATAACATTCTTGGGATGAAGCCAGCACTAGTTCCTTAATAGGTCTCCCATGTCCCTCAGGTTCTCATTTGAGAGTACCTCCCCATCCCCCATGGCTCCTAAGTGATTCACATTCATTTGCTTAGTCCCAGAGACACAGTCTAGGACAGAAGAGAAAGTGAGCTGCCACATGTAAACCCCAGTTACATAGCAGCATGGATGGATAGACAGTGTGACATGAAAGATGGCATATCTCCTCTCTCCAAGCCACAGACTAGCCTCTTTCTTGGAGACAAGTGCAGAGCTCTGACCTCCAGCTGTACTCTATGATTCCCAAGGGCAAACATCTCCTTTCAGGCTCCTTTACCCTCTGACATCTCACACTAGATTATCACAAAATGCATTCATACTAGGTTCCAAAATCAGGAGAACATATTTATTGTTGTATTTTCCTTTGCTTGTGCATTTCACATAAGCACCTCATGACAACACTTAGCAGAAATTACTTCTCATATCCCACCATGAGGTAGCAAAGTATCATTTCCATTCCACAGACAGGGAAATTGAGGCACAACATGGCAAAGTAACTTGCCCATGGTCATTCAAGATATTTGCATCACAGACATAGAGAACTCTGGAGTTCTGATTCCAAGTCACTGTCCCCCACCCCTGTTCCCATGGCTAGACACCACTCTCTCCTAGAAGTACAGGTGCAGTGGAATAGCAGGGGGTGCCACAAAGCATGATTGAGATTCTCTGGTGGGGGAGGGGGAGCTTTTCACAGTATCAGTAGGCCTGGACCCAGCCAGTTGGCTATTACCCTGTCCAGGATTCTCTGGTAAATGGGGTAGAGAAGAGACACAGTACTTTTCAGTTTTCTTATCACTGAGGCTTTGGGTCCTGCTGATGTCAGTGAGCCAGAGAAGATACTACCTTCAATAACCAACCCAATTCTTAATCTTCCAGATAAGACTTCAGAGTGAATTCAAGATCAGTTAATAAAGTTGTGGTGTAATAGTCACAACTCTTCTATAAGGATTCCCGCTGGCAGAGCTGCAGCAGTGAAGCCAGGAGGAGAAGGGATGTTTCTACAGCTGAAATTTTTCTTAACAGACCAGGAGAAGCACCTCCCACAGAGTTGAGGGGGGAGGGGAGATTTACAGAAAGGAAAAGGTCTCCATGTCAGCAGAGTTGATCCTGAGTTAATGAAGTTGGAAGCCTTGTCAGACTAATTTTTCTGCCCTTCAGGAGATGCAAGGCTTGACCACCTTCCCTGAACAAACTCTAGGCTCATTATAAAAAAAGACCTACACAGAAAGAACATCCCTTTTGTACCCTTTGGACTTTCTTTACCAAGCACAGAATTTAAGTAAATATTTAACCTGAACAGGTTACATATTTGTACATAATAAATTCAGGTCTCATCTTCCCTGCTTCTTCTAAAAGACTGGAAAACTAACAATACTATGCAAAGGAAAGCAGACAGAGAGAACAGACTGTGGAACTTAGATTTTGGGTTTGTTTTCCTTAACAGTTAGAAAAGAAAGCTTTCACTCGTGAAGAGTCAAACACCTCCCTCCATCCTCTTCAGTCAAGAGCGGGAAAAGGCTATTATTTCACCTCACTCAGTCACCCATGGAGACCTCCAGCAAAAACAGGAAAAAGTACCAGACTTGATATTGTTGCTGTGCCTGAGGAAAAATGCAATTTTTTTTTTTTGGAGGGAATGGGGGGTGGGACTCTCAGGCTGTCTTCATCCACCATAAACAAACAAAGGCAAAACCTAGTCTCTCTCTGACACATTTTGGAGGTCCCCTTCAACAAAAGAAACCAAGCCTTAAATAGCCCTAGCATGCTCCTAAGCTCCAGGATGGCTCCCTTTCATTAAACTATCACATTGTCACCAAGACTAAGCCTGGGAAAATAGACTAGTCTTACAGAATTTCAAGTTTCACCAAAGCCAGGTTTTGGCACTCGCCCTCTCCAGAAGGCTGTTGGTTCATACACCTTGAATAATTGTATCTTTCATGCTATCAGGTGTAAAGAGCAGCATCTCCCAGGTCATGAGCTCCCCAACTTTATGGAATGAAATTAATTGTTCCCAGGTGAGGGTTGAGATCTGGCAGTGTGCGCAGACCCCAGAACTCAGGTGTAATGCACACCTGTAATCTGCTTTAGCTGCAGCTTCCAGATTGTTTCAAGATGTTGCACCCTGCAAAGCATGGTCAAAAGCCTAACTTTAGGGGGACAAAAGCCTGTATCACCCAAGCAAAGTCCAGACCTAAAAGGAAAGGATGCAGTTATCTTGCCAAATGCCAGTGATAAGCAGCATACTTAGAAACTGCTATCACCTAGGTATCCAGGAGCAGATGGAAATCCAATAAGCACTGGGAATTAGAATCTTTCCCTTTGGCGTCGGAGAGGTGTCAAGCACAGCACAAAATAAACACTTAGGGCAAGTACACGAGGAGCTATGCTATAGTATATAATAGTCCCACATAGTATTTAGGGTATGTAATCTCCAAGCAGGCTAGAGAGGGCAGTAAACAGACAAGAAAGGGATTTATAATAAATTGTGTTAATAAATTATGAAAATCTCACCTCCTTTTTTCCCCTCTTGGAAAATCCCACTCCCCTGATTTTCCTGAATTGTCTTCTGCAGCCTTCTCTCAGACTGGAAGGTCCTCAGGGCAGGAAGCCTCTCATACTAAGTTTGTAAAACAGACTGACTTTAATGTGAACACAGTACAGTTTCCTATCTGCAGAACTGACCTATTCAATGTCAGTTATAACTTTAATTAGCAGGCTCTGTAAGGAAGTGTGTTCTGTAATTATCTCTGCAGCAACAGAGAGCTATCAGTTAAGATAGAAACTTCAATTGTCCACCTGGAATAGAGAAGGGGAGCAGGAGAGTACAGGCCATGGAATAATTCAGATGAATAAAGGATTGGATACTTGAAGGATCTCCCAGTGTAGTTAACAGACAGTGGGGGAAGCCAATTGTGTTTTGGTTAATCGAGGTTCTGATGATGCATTATCCATAGGGATCCTTAATACCATGAGACATCAAGGCAATTGAGAAAGGGACCTTTCCAGAGACATTTCGTAACAAACTGCTACTCCTAATCACAAAAGAGCAGCTCACATCAGCCTGTTAAAGAGTCCAAATACTCCAAAGGCTGCGTCTAGACTGGCCAGTTTTTGCGGAAAATCATCTGCTTTTCCG
>CM057848.1:69348398-69366493 GCA_030068395.1 Apalone spinifera
CTTTTCCGTTAAAAGCATTTTCAGAAAATCATGCCAGTCTAGACGTAGCCCAAACTGTTTACACAGGAACATAGCTGGGACCTGTGAGAAATTCACAGCCTGATGGCATTGATGCTAGGTCAGGCTCCCTCCACTGGGGTAAGAGAGGAAAGGGGGACACAGCCAGGAAGGGTTTTAAGAAGGCAGCCAAAGCTTGGGAAGGACAAAGATATAACTAGTTTAGCACTGGCTGATCCTTGGCTAATAACCTGAAACCCCAAACCATTGCTACTCATGCCTAATTGCTGGATTTCAAATGGCGCCATTCACTTCAGATCATAGAGAACCAGCACAGCCTCTTGCTTGGAACTCTTTCATTAATTCAGACAGATTTAGGACATTATAGAAAAGATTGCAAATACATTGCTAATGATTCAGACAGAACACAAGGCGCACTGGAATAAGCAGGGGACCAGAAATAAAAGGTGTTGCTTATACAAGCGATGTCAAATATCAGGAGCCAAATAATGATAGCTCCAAGTCTTAGATGGATTTCTGAAAAAGACTTTCTACATGAGGTAGATCCCACTACTCTGTAATTGTGCTCCACACATAAGAGGTGCTACTTTAAACAAGCCACTGTTCTTAATCAAGAAGATGTTAGCCTCCCTGGCAATGCATCCTGTCCCAGTTAGAGACAGGAAGGGTAAGAGGCACCAGGACACTGGAGAAGTTAATTGAACATTTCCAAGCCATGAGACCCAAGTCTTAGTCTGTGTTGTGTGATGGCTTGTGACAGTCTGCCTTGCTCCAGTTCTAATGCACCCTAACAGAACAATGATAGAAATGTAGCCGCGTTAGTCTGGTGTAGCTGAAACAAAATACAGGACTATGTAGCACTTTAAAGACTACAAGATGGTTTATTAGGTGATGAGCTTTCGTGGGCCAGACCCACTTCCTCAGATCAAGTAGTGGAATAAAATTAACAGAACAAGGTATAGCATTTGGGCCAGCCGGGAGAGTCCCAGTTCATCTTGTGGAATATTCCAGCCTCACAGCATCCTCAGCCTGCTTCAGCCAAGCTTCCCTCCCTTTTCTCTCACTTGGTCACTCAGAGCGTGCACTCCCTGAAGTGGGCCTAGTACTTTTGCCATGTTGCTCCCATTAACATTAAAGACAGGGTAGGTGGGATCACTTAAGAAACCGAATTATTAGATGCTACCCAGCACTGAAAGCCTTCCAAAGGGATATTTTTCAGACCCCAGAAGGACTGTTCAAGTTCTGAGAGGCTTATTCAGATCACCAGAACTGCTGTTCAAAGCACTTCTGAATGCAATTCGTGGATCTGGTTCAGACTGGCTTCTTCATTTAGGTTTGGGTTAGCAAGTTGTCCATCAGACCACGCTCCCCATGAGATGCCACAATGAATGAGGCCTGCCATTCTAGGAAGAGCTTGTATATCAGGGACTAAAGTACTCTCTGTATGTCTGTCTATCTACAGATTACCTGGGGCTGGAAACAATTTATTCCAAAGGGTGTGGGATGAGCTCATAAAGGGGTGGAATAAATAAAGAACATCAGTCACATAGCAAGTAGCATAGCTAAGCCAGGAAGGTGATCATTTCCTTCGTACAAGAATTCAAGGCCCCTTTCTTTAGCCACCCATGAGAGTCAGAATCCTAGTGTGGAGGGGTATGGGTTGCACATTACTTAACCAATTGAAAAGAGCACACGCTCAGGCCTCACAGGATACCATCCCACCTCTGCTAATATGCTAGAGGAGAGTGCCTCCTGCCTACATATGGAGTTGGTACAATGTTTCTCTGCATGTTTCAAGTATTGAGGCAATTCCTCCCAACAGAGACAGACCCTGAAAGTCTGGGTGCTGAATGATGTATTTCTATTAGCATTTAAATGCACACCTATATTTCACTACCTGAACACCACTGTCCAAAGTTCTCTAATGCTACTCCTTGGTAGCAAGTGCTGTAGAATTGCACATGCCCAAAAGGTAGAATCTTCAGGCTTCTGGAATTTGTGCCACAATGTCAACTCATGCTTCTGGCCCAGGAGAAGCATTGATGGGGCAGCTATAAGGTTCAGTGTCAAACTCTACAGGAGTTGGTCTCCCAAAAAGTGTCTCATCTGGCAGATTCTAGCCAGATAGAGTGCAGGTTGCTGGCAACAGAGCAAGCTGGAGGCACAGAGGATTTGCAGTCTCCTCTGTGGTACCTAGTAATCACCTGACCCCTCAACTGCAGCCAAAGGCCTTCCAGTACCCTACAATGTCCATTACCCAATCTTAGCTTTAACAGTAAGTTGCTGAGAAGCCTGAACTTTGATTTGCATAATAGAACACTTCATCATGCCCCATTAAGTCCCATAAACCAAGAAAGTCAGGCATGGTAATCCCAAGTGTTTTGAGCTGCAATGCCTATAGAGCTTTTACCCTTTTCTATCTTCATTATGGAAGGACTAGGGGACCAGATTGGCTAACATGTTGAGTAACTTTCCTGGACACAGATGGAAGGGGTGAAGAACAGAAGTGATTTAGGGAGGAGGAACAGATAGAGAGCAGGGAGGTTTGTATCCTGCATGACTCCTCTGCCTGAGTGTTCCCCACTTAGTGACAGACTAGCATGTCTAGAAGTCAGAAGACTCCAACCATCTGATTGAAGACAAGATGCTGGGCAGCCTGATCCCAAGCTGCTCCCTGGCAGGGCCTGGGCATTTCACTAACGAATTGTCTCAGAAGCTCAGCTAGTCGGGAATGGACATTGTGCTGGTTTGACTGCTGTTGCTGCATGTCTCTGCAGTCAGGATCAGCACATTCTTGACATGAAGTCATGCTTAGCATCTCTCAAACATACTGGCTACATCTAGACTGGCATGATTTTCCACAAATGCTTTTAACGGAAAAGTTTTTCCATTAAAAGCATTTGTGGAAAAGAGTGTCTAGATTGGCACAGATGCTTTTGCGCAAAAGCACTTTTTACAGAAAAGCATCCGTGCCAATCTAGACGCGGTTTTGCGCAAGAAAGCCCCGATCGCCATTTTCGCCATCAGGACTTTTTTGTGCAAAACAGTTTTTAGCTGTCTACACTGGCCCTCTTGCGCAAATACATTTGCGCAAGAGGGCTTTTTCCCCCGAACGGGAGCATCATAGTATTTGCGCAAGAACACTGACAATCTTACATTAAAATCGTCAGTGTTCTTGTGCAAATTCAAGCAGCCAGTGTAGACAGCTGGCAAGTATTTCCACAAAAGCAACCGCTTTTGCAGAAAAACTTGCCAGTCTAGACACAGCCACACTGAATTCTATTTCATGCACTTCTCTTCTGAGACTAGATGTTCCTTATGCTCAACAATACGCCATCTCCTAATGATCTGTATGGCGGAACCCAGAGGAGCTGCTGCACAGAGAAACTGGGCCTAACTCAAATGATTAAGAGATGGAAAATGACTATTTTATCCCATCTACTCTGAGCTAGAACAAGACAGTCCACTGATGTCTATTCTCCGGGACATTGTCCCAAACTAATTTTAAATATGCCCCCACAATTGTACTTCTGACTCTTAAATGCTGTACTTTAAGGGGAATAGGAACTGCAACACATCACATATTCCCTGGCAAATGAGCCAACAGGAACACACTGAGAATTCCTAGCCTTCTGTCTGGCCCATTGTGACCAGTCCATGCTTTCTTACCATAGTCACACAGCAACTGTCAGTTCAAAAGCAAGGGGATGAAAGGAAAAACCTTGCCATGTCTGCGGGTGAGTCCCCCATGTAGACCAGGGTCCCATAACATACCAGGGCCTGTTCTAGGACTTTGTGGGGAGCAGGTGATGGTGCAGGGCACACAGCTTTCAAAGAGTTTATAAAGGTACAAAAATTACAAACACCAAAGTTATGAACTGACAGTGACAGACAAGCATCAGAGTAGCAGTGTCAACCACACACTTTATTGGAAACTAGAAATAAGCAATCAGGTATGCAATCAGGACCAAAACAAGAGCAAATACCTTGCAGCACTATGTTAAACATAAAGTATTAAGAAAATAAAGGGAAAGCATTAAAAAGACTTGACAAGGTAAGGACATTGTTTGTGTTGCATTTAAATAAAGATGGTTAAAAGCAGCATTTTTCTTTTGCACAGTAAGAAGAAACTTACACAGAACTGCTGCATTAAGTTAATGTTCAGTTACAAACTTTTGGAAGAACTACCATAACATTTTTTTTTCAGATTTACAATGGATCTCCATTCCCAAGGTGTTCATAACTCAGGTCTACTGTGTAGTATGGAGAATTCTTCGAGTCCCCAAAGTTTGAACACAGGGATTTTAGTGCTTTGATGTGAAATCTCACAGTTCCCCTGTGGAGCCAGATTTTAGCTGACACTTATACATCCATATTTCATTGTAAGGAATGGAATTAACTTTCCTGCTTTCATTTCAAACGTAGCAGAGACACCTCCCAAATACCAGAGACTGGTGGATTTTGTTAGCGTAAATGGGGCTCTTCCTCCTCTGGTTATGAAGAGCAGCAGTCACATGGAACATTTGATGGTACAAATACTTGACATTCCCAGGAAATTCCAGCTAGTATCCCCTCCTTCTAGACACACTCAAAACCTCTTTGCCTTCCACCGGGTTATCCCATCAGCAGGGCTCACAGACCTAAATTAAGGCTCCCTGCAGAGCTGTAAGGGAGGTTTCATACCTATTCATTTCTACGAAACAGATCCCTCCCCCGGCTTCAAGGGCAGTGGCCATATCACACACTTTCCGTCCCACCCCTGTGCTTCAGTCCCCTCCCTCTTGATTTCATGAAGTCTGTCCTACAATTTCAAAAGCGCTTCCTAACCCCCCCGCCGAGCGGACTCTCTCTGCCTTTGCACTCACCCTGCTCATACATGCAGGCTGGGAGTGTTTCGAGGCACTGGAAAAGTGCCCGACGGATGGTCCCCAAATGAAGACCCCTCCAGAGAGCTGCAGCGCAGCGGCGGGGCAGAGCGCCCCGACAGTGCCCCGCCACTCGAGGGCTACAAAAGCGCCGACGCCTGAGCAGTCCTCACCGCTGCCCGGGGAAGCGCTCGGCCTGCGGGACCGGCTCGCGCCGCGCTTCGCGACTCCTCGGAGTCCGTTAACTCAGCGCGCGCCTCTTCCTAACGGCGAGCGAACGAGACCCCCCGACTCCGCTCACGGCGGGCGCTGAGCAGCCACAAAGCAGGGCGCAGCGCTGCCGACGCACGCAAGACTGAGTCCAGCGACCTCGGGGGACGGGGCGTTGTCCGTTACCCCCGACTGCTCCCAGCCCGCGCGCTCGCCCCCTCTCAGCCCTTTAAATCACTTGCCGCCGGCCGCTCCGCGCTCGATTCATTCTCCTCGCTCTGTTGCTCTGTGCTCGATTCGGGAGCCTTGGCGCGTGGCCTCGTTGCGCAGGCGCAGTTGGGGGGCGCACCCGGCGCGCGCGTCGCTCGGTGCGCCGGCGCACCGTAGCTCCCTACCCGGAAGTGCGTGGGGAGTGGAGGGTGGAAGCGGCGGCGAGTCCCGGCCCCGGAGCCATGGCCGCCGCCGCCGGGCCCGTGGGGAGACTACGGCGCCTGTGTCACCGATACCAGGAATATGTCAGGCAGCACCCGGCCGCCACTGCGCAGCTGGAAGGCACCGTGCGGGGCCTCTCCTACCTGCTGCCAGGTACCGGGGCGGGGACCGCATCGCCACCAGCGTAACTCGAGCCCATCCGCCGTGCCCCGCGCTGCTCAGTCCCGGTGCAGAAGGGCTTCCCCGCGGCGATTCACACGCTGCTGGGCAGCAGCAGCAGCCAGCTCTGAGCGCGCGCATGTGGCGGAGAAGACCGGGAAGGTCCGTGCCCCAAGTGCAGCTCAGCCTGGGCTGCGTAGTGTAGCCAAGTACAAAACCCAGGATGCCTGGTTACAGTATTTTGGCATATCGCTTTTGGCCCGTAAGATCGTAAGAAAGGAAAGAGCATCTGTCATCAGCCTGAAACACACCCACCTTCCCCCGCTGGACTTGTACAGAAATCGGAAGGTTGGAGAAAATAATAAAGCCTCCTTGCCAGGAGAGAGAGCAATGGGAAGGGGAGGGAGTAACCTGATTTTTTTTCAGGGCTTGAGACTATTAACCTCTGGGAGCCTTGAGGGATGCTTCACACCTTTTTTACTAAGCTAAGAATTCCCTATCAGCATTCATTAAAGTAACTGTCTCTCTGAAGCAGTGATTATGGTGGTTTTTCAACAGCAAGACAGACCCTCCTCTAACATCCCTCCTTTGTTTATTTCCCAGGTCGCTTTTCCGATTCCCATGAACTTTCTGAGCTTGGTACGTACGCTGGTGTATTGGTATGTGGTACCAGAATTGTGCCATCTGCAACTGTGTTGTGCAGACTTTGGGGAGGGCAGGCTGAGCAGCATTGCACTAGGGAAAGAGATGCAGGTCTGAAATCAGAGTGCTGCTATTTCACAGCTGGATTATTCAGTGGCTGCTGCTCCCTAATGCTCTTGCAAATGTCACTTCAGCTGGGGCAGTGTGAAATGAGGCATTCCCTTGGGTGTGATGGGAATGTTTGTATGTTTGCCAACTGCTAGTCTGGACTCTCATGGAGCTCCCTATTTCCTCTGACGCTAATAGCTGCTGTTTGGCCATTGGTTTTGTTAAATTTGTTAACTTTGCCTTCTTGAACCAAGCAGCAGATAAGCACTCTTTTCACTATCTTGTAGAAGCCTTGTGGTCTGGAGCTTGGTATCAGCCATTGTTTGAATGAAACCAGACAAAATGGCTACATTACTAACTTGGAGTTGGCCGGA
Organism: Apalone spinifera; assembly: GCA_030068395.1. Lineage (NCBI taxonomy): Eukaryota > Metazoa > Chordata > Testudines > Trionychidae > Apalone > Apalone spinifera. The sequence continues at coordinate 69,355,207 of CM057848.1, forward strand.
GACCCTGCCCCACAGCAAGCTCAGTCTGTCTCCCACTCTGACTGGGGTCATATTCCTGGAACATGGTCCTTGGTCAAAACTCATCATTCTCTTAACTTTGCTCTTGGTGGCATTGCCTCTCTCAGCCATCAGGAATCTCTTTATCTCACCCATTCAGTCCCCTCCGTGAAAGATTTTCTTCCTGTGTTCTCGGCTTCAGTCATATCCGATGACTGTGTGGGAAAGGGTTCAGTCAGTTGTCCGCATTTCTTTCCCATGTGAATCATTATCTTCTTTCCCAGTGTACTCTGCCTCCAATCTCCTGGTGCTGTTAAATGACTGGATTCTCCGAAAGGAGCTACAGAAGACCCTGCCTGTGGTAAGCCTCTTGTGTATAGGGGGAGGGGTTGGCGCACACATTTCCTATGCTCATCTACAGAGGCTGTGTTTCCAGAAATATTTCTTTAAAAGTTACTGGGCCAGATTCCAGGCCTTGCGACAGCACCTTTATACTATTTCACTCTGGTGGCATAAAGGGGCTGGAGCAGTCCTCTAACTGTCTTGCATTTAGCCCCTAACATGGGGGAGTGAGCAGAGCACTCTGTACTTTGGCAATTCTGGGTGTGAAGAAGTCCGTAGGCAACTCATGTAAGGTTGCCATAAATTAGAACAGCCTCTGAGTTATGGTCTGGACCACATGAGACACTGAGAAACCCAGAATCTGGGATGCACAAAAGAGGAATAAAGCCTCCTTGACCCTTCCCCTTTCTTGGGCTGCATCTCCTGTGTGGTGTTAACACGGAATCAGGCCCCTTGTGTCTGCTTTTATGCCAGTCTACATACAGTAAAACAAACAAAACATCTCAACTCTGACATGTAAGAGATTGAAAGAATCTCTGCCTACCTCAAATCAGCCTTCAGCAATCACTGGTAGGGTTCCATTAAAAAGTCCTCTGCTTTGCCAACCTGCCTGTTCTCTGGGCTTGGATGTGTCAGGCCTTGTGCTAGTTGGAGGATGCAAGTTTGTAGTCAGGATCACAGCTGTATAGAGAACAAGAATGGTGAACTCGGTGGGCCTAACTGGCTTTTCACTGCTGAAGGCCAAATGTGAAATGAGAGTGATCTCAGCCAGTCGTCCTCATTTCTGGGCTACATAGTGCCTGAAAGTAAATCTTCCTTTTACTCCCAGGAGTCCTCAGCATACTCCTCCTTGGTTCACCCTGAAAGTAGAACTTTCTGACTGGGCTGGACTTGCACCCCACATATGACATGCCCAGAAACCTGCTGCCTCTTACTCTCCCCCACTTTATGTTTTGCAGTCACTACCCCAGCAGAAGTTGCTGACCTGGCTGAGTGTACTCGAGTGTGTAGAAGTCTTTGCGGAAATGGGAGCTGCCAAGGTGTGGGGTGAGATGGGCCGATGGACCATCATCATCCTCATCCAGCTGGCTAAGTGAGTGCTCCAGGTAGATGGTATGTGTGCACAGTAGGGGCGGCATAGAGGGTGCGTTGACACAGACTCACAAGTGAGATGTTACCTACTGAGCATCCGGCAGATTTGAGCTCACGGAAGAAGGTGGTGCAGGCATGTTCCATCAGGCTAGGCACATTTGGGGGTGCAAAGGACATTAGATTTCTTGCTGCTGCGAGTACTCACTTTTGTGGGACTCCTGGCTGTGGTACGGCAGGGTGAAGAAGGTAGAGCCAGTGATGAGGTGTGTTTATTCCTGTTGCCATGTGGCTCCATTCACTCAGTGCAAAGCAGAGATTGTGTGTTCCCCATCCCCTATGGCTGCTGCCTCACCATGAAGCTGGGTTTCTGTAGTGTGTGCCTGATGCTTACAGCTCCTGGCTCATCTGTATCCCATAGAGCCATCCTGCGCCTCTTGCTCCTGCTGTGGTACAAAACTGGTATCCAGACATCTCCTCCCATCATACCGCTGGACAGGGAGCAGCAGCAGCTCCAGCCAGAAGGTGAGTCCATTGCACTGGGATTGCCTCACAGTCTTGCTACTTACCAGACATTGGTAAGTTCAGACATTTTTGGGGAGCAGAGTGGAGTGAGTGTCTCGTTCCATTAGCCCTTGTTGAAAATCCCCATTAGCCAAGTGGTGTGGGCATCAGGGAAGCTGTAAGAATTCCATAAGGCAAGCCTCTTCAGTACCAGTCTTCTCCCCAGCATGCTTCTACACACTGGTTGGTTAACTTAACAGCACTGCTCTCTTAGACTGTCAGCCCTATAATAGGCCTAAGCCTTGAATAGCAAAGAGGACTGAAAATCTGGCTAGAGGTGCATTAGCAGAGCTGGGGGGTAGGGAACCCAGGACTGGAGTAGCAGGCTGCATATGTGGCCCTGTGCTTTCCTGCACTTAACTTGGCTGTGCTTAGTGTTAGCAGTTTCATCAAAGCTTGACTTAACAGCTGAAACATGAAGGTGTCAGACTGAAAAGACTCAGGTTCACTGGCCTCATGTAGTTAGTAATCTAGATGGAGGAGATGGGCCTGCAGTGAGAACTTTGTCCTGGTACACCACAGAGCATGGTTCACAAAGAGCTACAAGGAAATTGCAGCCCTGATCTCACTGTGGTGCCTCTCTCTTGGCAGACAGGGAGGGCAGGTTAGCAGGGAAGGAACAGACATATGTCGGAAGGCGCTCCAGCCGCGTTATGAGGTCCCTCGAAAGCAGTAAGTACTTCCCCCGATCAGCTTGTGCACTGGCATTGATCCCTGCACTTGCTGGTTCTGCCTTGGGTCAGTGGCCAGGGTATAGATTCCTCTTGGAGTGTAACCAACGGGAGCTAGCTGATGTACCCAAGAGGGTGCTGTTCCCATCTAGAGATGTGAATGGTTAACTGGTAAGCCTCACCCTTAATGAGTAATACTTACTGGTTCTGGTTAACCGGTGGGGGCTGGAGCAGCTCCCACCAGTCTTGGGCAGGGGGCTGCTCCAGGCCCAGGTATGTCACTGGCAGGTGCTTCTCCGGTCATCTGGAGCAGCCTTTGTCTGCAACTGGAGTTCCCTCTGTGCTGGCTGTAGCTGTCACCTTCTCCTTACTAGGGGAAAGCCAGAGCCACAGCCTCAGAGTTCTCCCATTCCAACCCTTCCCCTGGGTGTCACTGAAAGGCCAGCGCTGGTGTGTTGGAGAGTTGGGAAAGGCACAGTTTGCATTAGAAACCTTGTCTGCAACTCTGTTTCAGCCCCGGCCTTGGAATCCAGACATTGGGGTTCTCCCCAACAGAGGGAGGGAAAACAGAACCGAAGAGCAGAGGAGATGAACCAGGCTCCCACCCCTCTGGGGCTTCAGGAAATCATTGCAGAATCTATCTACATCACCCGGCCTCTGTTCCACTGTATCCTAATTTGATTTTAATTAGTGCCTGTAGTGTGCCTTGTACCCAACCAGTGCTTCACAGCCTCGGTGCTCACCCTTCCATGTAGCTGGTCACGAATGAATCAGGCACAGGAGGGGCTCTAGTCAGGGCCCCAGTATGTGCTCAGCCATTTGGGCTAGAAGACTGGGTCATGCCAGCCTCTTTCATGCTGTGAGTTCAGCAGCTGTTGCCTTCTGGGTCGTGGAGGGTTGCTTGCAGGATCCTTTTAGCCACACACAGCTGCAGCCAACCATGTCTGTTCTCTCCATTCCTTGACCCTTTGTTCCCAGTGTTGAGTTTAGGTGTGTGTGGCCAGAAATCATGGAAGCCCTGGCTCCTCTCAGGAATCTTGGACATCACAAGGTCAGTTGGAGGGAGGCCACCTGGAGCTTCAGCACTTGGGTTCCATTTGGATGTTTTGGGGATGAACTCCCAGGCCTGTTTGTCTTCATTTTCCCTATTTGATCCCACTGGTGCCCTGCTGTTCCCTGCTGTGTAAGTGCTGCAGGCAGAAGCAGGGGGATGGGCGTGCAGGTGCAGCTACAGGCGAGAACAGTCATTTATGGCAGCAAGAAATCTTATGCCTAGATTCTCAGGCTCCTGCCCTGCAGCACCTTTGCTCTGCACAATCTTCTGCTGCATGTGTGTCCGTCCTTTCCTCTGAAGAGGAGCTGGGAAGCCTGCTGAGAGCAGTGAGGACTAAATGCTGCCCTGGCTGTAGATCTGAGTTAACTCCCTGTCCATGTCTTTCCAGCTTGAGTTTACTGAGTGATATGAAAGATCTGAATAAGCATGAGCGCTTGGAGCTGAGACGCCGAACCATCCTGCTGCTGTACTACCTGCTGAGATCTCCTTTTTATGACCGATACTCAGAGTAAGGTGCCCTGCTGGCTGTTTCCTGAATGTACCCTCTTTAAGGAACTAGTCCCCCAACAGGCTTTTTGATGAACAAGGTGTTTTAAGAACATAAGTGGCCATACTGCATCAGACCAACAGTCCACTTAGCCCAATATCCAATCTTCCAGCAGTGCCAGGTGCTTCAAGGGAAAGAACAGAGAAGGGTGATTTTGAGTGATCCACACCCTTTGTCCAGTCCCTGCTGGCAATGAGAGGTTAGGGGGACATACAGCAGGGGGTGGTAGCCATTGGATGGACCTATTCTCCAGAATTTACCCAATGATTTTTTTGAACACAGTTATACTAAGGGGCTTCGGTGCCTCTCCCTACGGTAATACTAGCTAGGATGCCAGAGTGGGCTCAGACTATTGAAGATCTCAAACGTCTTTCGCTCTGACCTACTTCACCTGCATCTCTGTGGTTTGCATTAAAATCCTGACATGGGCAGTTGTGGGGCTGCAGGATATTTAGGAGCTGCAAAGCAGCTGAGCTGAGAGAAATCCAGTTTCCATTGCTGGAGGAAGAGTCCTCTCTATTCGGCAGACTGGGATGTGAGGTCATTGCACTGGACTCATCCACACTCTTTCTGTTCTCCCAGGGGCCAGATCCTCTTCCTCCTCCGCCTGCTGGCTGATTATGTACCAGGGCTCGGATTAATCACGCGTAAGTATGCAGCGGTAGTGGCTGCATTTCCACTGAAAGGGGCTGGAGCTGAGGGTGGGGTGAAAAAAAGCCCCTGGGATATTTGCCACCAGAACACCTACCATTAACACTCACGCTGGTTTAAATCCAAACAGTAAGGAGTTAAATATCTTAGGGACGTAAGCTGCATGATTGTAATGGTTCAAATCCCCCTGCAGCTAGAGCTGGCTGGATTTCAGTCCTGGGGTTCCCTGCACAGCTTTGCTGGAGCACCTCAGCCCGGACCTCCAGTGCACTCTGCTGTGTGGTCCTGCTCTGCTCCCCTCTGCTCCATGCTCTGCTAATGCCTCTTTGTCCATCTTCACCCACCTCATAAGCACTGAGCTGTGCAAAGCACAGCCCAGCATGGTAACGCTCTCCAAACTGCTACCAGGAAACTTACTCCATAGTAGTTTTGTATGGACCATAAATTAAAGAATGGAAACAGTCATACATTTCTGTAGCAACTCTTCCTGGGCCCTGCACAATCTCTCTTCTCCCACTCCCTGCTGAAACACAGCCTTGGCTACATGAGTTTAGTTAGGGACTGAGGGAAACTGTCTTTGCAGCTGATCTTTGGTGCTGTGTTGGGTTACTTCCCCTTCCCTATGCTGGGGTTGGGACCCTCCTCTCCCACAGGTTTCTTCCTGTGGGTAGAAGCAATCCTGGAGCAGAGGGGAAACTCAGTCTCTATTGCGGAGGTGTCCGGGCCTCATTTGTTGCCTCTATTGTCCACATTTTAAGGCCTGTGATTGGTCATGTGAGTTTTGTCCTGCTCTGCTCCCGGTCGGTACATTGGAACCACCACTTACCACGGCCCAGTTGGAGATTTTCCTTAGGGAAGAGCTGGGAATGGCATAACGGGCGGTCGTGGGCTGGGATTGACGGGCATCAGCAGAAGTGAGCGTGGGAAATTCATGCTCAAGTGGACAGCTGTTGTTCCCCACTCTGGCTCACCTGGTTCCTCTGTTCTCTCATTTCAGGACCAATGATGAATTACCTGCCAGCTTGGCAGAAAATCTATTTCTATAACTGGGGCTGATGGGGAAGTGGCCCTTTGCTGCTGTGACCGGGGCTGGCTCAGAGTGGCAACAGGATGTCTCTGTGGAGGGCAAACTGGCCGGAGGGATGTTTCTGTTGTATCTATTTTCAGTTAAACCACTGATAAGAGACTCCCAGTCTCTGGAGGCGGGGGTTGTAATTTTTTTACTTAGCTAGCTGTGAACAATGGACACTGTGGGGGTCAGAGACCTTGCCACCCCGACATGTATTATACTGCAGCTTCAGTGCTGGTCCAGGCCCTTTTTTATAAGCACTTGGGTTTTGTATGGCTATGCAGTAATAAAGGCTGGCAGTGGCACCAGTGCCTTGGGGACTATCTGTTTGCTTTGCCTCTGAGTGCTGGGATTTGCCCTGCACCACACCACTTCCTCCTTGTCCAAACTACAGGACGCCTCTTCCTGCTAAGGAAGCTGGCTGTGCTGAAGAGGAAGCCCTAAGACCCTTTGCCCTCCAAAGGTTTCTCCCCAAGTCTGAGTTTTCTGTCCTGGCTTGCAACTCCCTTCCCTGTCCTCCTCACCCTGGCTCACCCCTGCTCGTAGTAGCTCATACACAGCTGCTAGTCCAGTAACACAGCTGTTTGCTGGGGCAAGAGAGCTTTGCAAGGCAAGAACATTCTTTCCTCCCTCATCTGCAGATTTGGGGGCACTGCATCTCAGACTGCCGGCCAACTCACCTCCACCATAGCTCTAGCAGCAAAGGCCACCTCTGCCAGTCCCTGTTTCCGCGACTCTCACTTACTGCCTGTGTCGCAAGCATGCTCTTCAGTGCTCTTTCCCCTGGAGCATGCATCGTGCCCACATGCTGCTGCCTTGCCCACAGCTGGTGTTTTTGGTGATCGGCTCAGGCTGTTTAATTCCCTGCAGGTATTGCATGCCACAGTTTTTACATGGCTTTTCTAGCAGTTAATGTGTACTAACAGGCCTTGCTGAGCAGCTGGCAGCGGAGGGGGCTGGCCAAAGCTAGAAGAGAAGGCAAATCAATTCAGCAAACATTTACCTATGAGCACAGTGCAAAGCTTAAAGGCCCAGGTCAGGTCTCCGTGAGCCCAGGAGCAGCTCATGTGACTGGGGTGGTTAGTCTCTTTACAGGCTGAGGAATGGTAAATGGAAACACCAGCCAGGGGTGGTGCAAACTCCCATTCGCAGAGCTACAGAATGTCTGGTCCTTTAGTGTGAGGTGTGTTCTTGGCCTGGGTTTCTCATTTCCCAACTCCCCTGCTCTTTCATTCCTGCCCTCCTAGTGCTCCTTTGTTCTTCAAAGGCAGAGGTCAGCGGTCTTTTCAAACCAAAGAGCCAAACTACATCAAAATTCAGAATAAGTGGTCAACAAAGAGCTCTATAAGAATGCCCATTTGCATGACTGACAATATACAACTTATTACTGAGAATTCACATGATGACTAATAATAGTGTAAATGAAACACTGTATTCAGATTTTAGTTAATGGGACTAATGCTGCTGTATCATTTCACAGCAAGTTTTCTTATGTTGTAAACATTTCTTGAATTTTACATCATAACTGGTCAAATCCAGCTGCTCTGCGGCTGTGCTCCGGCACCTGGGCAGCCATAACCAGCTTGCCCAGGGCTGGAGCTGCCAGGGGCGCAGTGGGTAGCTTGCTGTGAGGCTGTGCTGAACCACCAGGCAGACCGCTCTGGCGGGTGCCAGTGCTGGGATGCTGCGGACTCCCAGAGGAATCCATCTGCCTCGGGTAAGGCTACTGCTGAAGGCAGAGGTATGGAACAGCCAAGGCAGCCACATCAGCTTGCCCATGGCCACACCTGGTGCCAGCTGAAGATAGGGAGGCTAAGGCAGCTGCTGAAGGTAGAGTGGTAGGAGGGGTGGTCTAATGGATAAGGCATCAGTCTCCAGACCCTGGGGTTATGGGCATAGTTCCCTCTAACCTGTGCAGCTGCGCACAAAGAATTCTAGGCCCACTCACCCTGTTTGCAGAGCCAAGTAGCCACACTCACCACTCACTTTCCTGCTGGAAGGTGAGTGGTGTGGTGGTGGGTTCCAGCTCCAGCGTATGCTGTGCAGCTCCAGCTTGTGGGGCTGCATAGCTAGCAGCTGCTCCCTTGTGCTCTGGCTGGAGCTGGGGCATGGTGAGCTCACCACAGTCCCAACTGTGGCATACACCCCACCACATCAGAGGCTCATATAATGGCATGTGCACCATTGTGATCTGTGCCAGCACTGGCCCTCTGCCATGTATAGTGGCCAGATTGAACAGTCTCTACAACAAAGGATTAATAGACACAAATCAGGTATTTGAAATGGTCTAACACCTACAAACCTGCTGGGAAACATTTTAACTTTCTCGGTCACTCACTGAAGCTATGTCTCCACTGCAATGCTATTTCAGGGTACCAGAGAATCTGGAAATTGCTATCCCGTGTCTTAACAGCAAGCCCCTTATTTCGGGCTCCATATTCCAATGTCCCTGTAAACCTCATTCCACAAGAAGTAAGGGACATTTTGGAATAGCGGGTTACTTAAAATGTGCTGTGTGGACAGTGCCAAATTATGAAATAAACTATTTTGAAATAAGAGTGAAGTAAGATACGCAAGTTGCATAGCTCAAATTGTGTATCTTATTTTGAACTACAGTGTAGTGTAGACATAAGCCTAATGGAGCTAAAAGTGACAATATTGTTACAAGGCAATTTCAAAAACCAGCAGAAGAGAGAAGCTGCAGAACTTGATTTAATTTACAAGTTTGACATCTGTGACAGGTTTAAACAAAGTCCTTAACTGGATGGCCCGCTACATTCCACACCCTGATGACATAAAAAGCCAAGCACCGGGTATTTAGAACCCACTCTATCAGCCTCATTTATCATGAACATGCTAATTGACAATATATTTTTTTCCTTCTCTTTCCCACCCTATCCCCTCCCTCTAACAAAAATATGTATTGTTATAATGAGTGTTTATGAGTAAAACCCACTTCCTCAGATGAGTTGAAATGGAAATAACTGAAACCAATATATACCAACTCATCTGAGGAAGTAGATTTTACCCATGAAAGCTCATGATGCTGTATATTTTTGTTAGTCTTTAAGGGTGCGTCTGCACAGCACCCTAAACTCGAAATAAGATACGCATTTTTAGCTACATGGCACCACATTTCTAAATAACATGCCATTTTGAAACATCCCTTAATCCTCATGAAATGCGGGTTCCAGCGATGCCAGAAAGCACACCCATTATTTAAAAAAAAAAAAATTCAAAATAATGGGTGTGTTTCAAAGATGGAAGTGTGTGGGGGGGGAGGGGAGGGTGTGCTGTCCAGATGTACCCTAAGGTGTCACGGGTCCACTCATTACTTCTCAATCTGACCAGACTGAGATCTTGAACTACACAAAGACTAGGCATCTGTTAAAGAATAAGGGTTTCCAAGCAACCTAGCACAGTAACTGGGTGGCTAAGGGTGATCCATTGTGGTCTTTAAACCTGCACTACAGCCATGCACTGAATTTGAAACAAACTTGGCATTTTTCAGCTATTTGATTTGAAGGTCTTGTGCTCCTTGTGGGTATGTCTACATGTCACTCCGCTCAAGAGAGAGAGGAAAGCAAATGCAGATACCCGAAAGTGCAAATGCAGCAGGGATTTAAATATCCCATGCTTCATTTGCATAATTGCGTTATGGCACTATTGCGGAATAGCATTATTTCACGAGAAAAAAACGGGGTTATTTCGAAATAAAACCCTTCCCTCGAAATAACCCTTACGCCTCAAAAAATGAGTTAGGGTTATTTCGAGGGAAGGGTTTTTATCTCAAAATAACCCAATTTTTTTCTCTCAAAATAGTGCTGTTCTGCAATAGCTCCATAATGCAATTATGCAAATGAAGTGCAGGATATTTAAATCCCCGCTTTATTTGCAATTTCAGGTGTCCGTATTTGCATGCCGAGAGAGAGAGAGAAAAAGTGTAGACATACTCTTTCTGTCCTGTTTCTGTGTGTGTGTGGGGAACAGCAGTCAGTCACTAGCTGCCATAGGGACAAATGCCTCCCTCACCCCTTAAACTAAATGAACACTGAAGTCCATTTGAGATTTCTCCTGAGCAAGAACCTCAGCAATGTGGCCCTATTGGTTTGACCATGGGTCTTTTGAAGTAGATTGGTTAGGGATGGCTACTGAGAATGTTGCATTATTAATTTTATTTGCTTTCACATTAGTTTAAGTCATGCACCATGTCACTTGTTTTAGTAGTCTTTCTTCCATAACGGTTAAAAAATATATAACAGATATGTGTTAGTAACTGGTCAGTAGCACACATCTGAAGAAGCACCACAACCTCCATTGTTCCCGCTCAGGTGTGCACCTGTGTGGCTGCACACAAAATATTCTAAGCCCACCTCCTTCACACAGCCGCACAGCAGCACTTGCCTTCCTGCTGGATTTGGAAGATTTGGCATGACTGCTCCCATGGCTGGAGCTGTGGTGGGGATGTGCTGAGGGCCGGTTGTTCCAGTTGCTGCTGGAGTTTGCAGCAGCATGGTGGGCTAGTAGGTGGCTGCCACGGGAGTTTGGGCTGCGGGCAGGCGGGTTGCTGCCACCAAGGTTTGGGGCTGTAGGTAGGCAAGCAAGCGGTTTGCTGCCCATCTTTGAGACCATGGGCCCCGAGGTGAGGCCATGAGCTGCCGCTGGGGTTTCCAGCCATGTGGCAGGAGGATTGGGGCAGTGGGCGGGCAGGTGGGTTGCTGCTGCCAGGGTTTGGGGTTGAAGGCGGGTGAGTGGTTGGTTGCCGCCTGGGTCTGAGGTCACAGGCTGCCGCTGTGGTTTACAACTATGTGGCAGGCAGGTCACTGCTGCCAGGGTTTGCAGCAGAGGGTGGGCGAGCAGGTTGCTGCTGCTGGGGTTTGGGGCTGTGGGTGAGAGGGGTGCTGCCACCAGGCTTCAGAAAGTGGTAGAGTTGCTACCCGGGGCTTGAGGCAGCAGCCATGTGGCTGCTCTGTGGCCTGGGCTGTATGGCTCTCACACTGCAGGAGCGGGGGAGGTAGAAAAGACAGAATCAGCTGAAGTGAGAGCAAAATCAGCATTGCTTCAGTCTTGCATGGGAATGATTCTGCTGTCACACAGCTGTAAATCAGCTATGTGCCTAAATGTTTACACTTTTTAAAAAAGAGCAGCTGAACACAAAATAACATTTTGGGAGCTGTTTCACTACAGCACTAGTTTTGGAGCTTACTCTGTGGCTGTGTCTAGACTGGCAAGTTTTTCCGCTTGGAAATACTTGCCAGCTGTCTACACTAGCCGCTTGAATTTGCGCAAGAACACTGACGATC
>CM057848.1:69381692-69422042 GCA_030068395.1 Apalone spinifera
TCTATTCTGCCCTGATTAGGCCTCAGTTGGAGCATTGTTTCCAATATTCCAACTGGAATTCAGTTCTGGGCACCACATTTCAAGAAAGCTGTGAAGAAATTGGAGAAGGTCCAGAGAAGAACAACAAAAATGATTAAAGGTCAAGAAAACAAGAGCAAGAGGGAAGATTCAAGGAATTGGGCTTGTTTAGTTTGGAAAAGAGAAGACTCAGAGGGGACACGATAGCGGTTTTCAAGTATCTAAAAGGGTGTTACAAAGAGGAGGGAGAAAAATTGGGACATTAGGAAAAACTAACTGTCAGGGTGGTTAAATTCTGGAATAAATTGACTAGGGAGACTGTGGAATCTCCAACACTGGAGATATTTAAGAGCAGGTTAGACAGACAGCTATCAGGGATGATCTAGACGGTGCTTGGTCCTGCCGTGAGGGCAGGGGACTGGACTCGATGACTTCTCAAGGACCCATCAAGTTCTATGATTCTATGCAAGTAGCTTTTTGTTTTAGCATGCATCCAGATATCACATTATTGATGTGATGTAAGTCAGAATGAGTATCTGTTGGGTTTCACTCCAAGACATTGCATGGTGCTCACTAAATCCCTAGGGGACCCAAACTAAGAATGGTATTCAAGACACGGCACATGTTTACACACTGCATATGCCAATTCAGAAAAACAGCTAGGGTTCTTTCCAGTTCTGCCAGTTTGTTGCTTTAAAACTCCACCCTCCTAATTGCTCTAACATCTGAAAGGTTAGTCACATTGCTTTGAAATTTAGGGTGCCTCCTTGGGTGCAGGGTAATGTTAGTGAACCACATTTGGAGTCATTTGACAGAGGGATTGCCAAATTACAGTCTCTCCACCCCCCCACGGTTTCCTTCTGTTGCTTTGCACTGTTAAATGGAGAAGCTCTAATGACAGGATGAATCCCCACAGGCCTCCTGATTACTGTTAACCCACACTTGAATTAACATTAACATAATTAAGAATAAGTTAATTACAAGCCCCACCTAAGACAAAAGGAGTTTTGGACTGAGTGACTGGAGGTTGCTGCGGCAATGTGTCAGTCAGTAGGTTGCCAGGTACCTGCTTCTCAACTGGAAACTTTTGTTGAAAAGGGGAATTGGCACCGGATACTACAAGTTACCATGGGCAGAGGGAGAAGCGACAGCCAGTTGCCTGATCCTGAAGCGGCAGCAAGCGTGCACTAGGTCAGGCGGCTGCTTTGCAGAGCATAGTGTGCAGTGTTGTGGCAGAGGACCCTTGGCAAGCGGGGTTAGAGTTCCCAGTGGGGATGGTACATTCCCCGGGAGGGAAGGAACTTGAATTGCCCCCTAAGCAGTCAGCCCTGGCATGGGGAAGGTGGCTGCTGGGCTGCATGCTAGTAGGAGAGCTGCATCCTAGCTCACCCACGGGACTGCCTGGCTGAATCCATGAAGCCACAGGGCTCCTCTGCCTTGAACTCCCAGGGGCCTGCTGGAGCTGGGGTTTGCAAGCCTCTTGGGGCAGCTCTTGCTGGAGGGGCAAGGAGACAGCAGGGGGCAGGGTCTTGGGGGAAGAAGAAGAAGGGGAAGGGCCTTATTGAGACAAGGTGGAGCAGGGGGCAGGGCTTTTGAGGGACAAGGTGGAGCAGGGGCAGACCCTCAGGGAGAGGAGGCAGAGCAAGAAATAAGGAAGCTGACAGCCCCTGCGGTTGCCAACATGTGGATCCTGGAACACGAGGTTGCAGAAGTTTTCAGGAGAGAAAGGAGAACACCCTGACATGGGAACTGATGGCTACAGGCTGGTCTGGGGTTAAAAGGAGGCCTGCATTGGCATCAGGTTTTGCCCACACTGCAGTGCCTTAAAGGGGTTGGGTTTGTCAACAGTCCTTATTACAAGGGACGTCCCTTAATTTTTTAATCTCTATGCAACAATATCAGGAATTGCTGAGTGCTGTGAAAAACCGCAAGAAATATCCCTGGTGAATGTAGGTCAAGTACTGCTCAATACTTAGTATTAATAATATTGGGAGGAGTAGGGCTGGGGTACTAAGAAAACAATCCCTGATTTTTGAACTACAATGTTGGCAATCCAATACACTGGATTCACGTGGGCAGAGATGATCTGGGCCTTCTGGCTGCTCCTACAGTGGGTGAGAGCAGATCCAGATGGCACCAGATGCGTGTCCAGGAGCTAAAATACCTTTCTCTGACTTGACTGCATGACTGAATAGCTACTCAAAACGCAGGACAGGAGGGAAGTTGTTATATCCGTGTTGGAAAATTAGGAAAGCAGAGGGTCTGTGGCTGACCAGACAATGTGTGCTGTGTGCACAAATTCACCCTTTCTCAGAGAAGGGCTACAGATCTGTTGGACAGGGCTCCGAGGCCTCGAGGCCACATGAGGGAAGGCTAGAAATCCTTGGGGACCTGAGGAACTCTAACAGCCAAGGAAAATTGCCTCTGTCCTGGTAAAGAACGAGTCCCTGCCTCCTGCTGAGGAGCCTGGCTTGACTCTGCCCTAAACTCTGGGCTGGACAAAGGCAGTGACACTGGTTCCAGATGTCGACACCAGCCGTCACCAGCTGCTGCCCAAAGGGTTTCTGCAGTCACCAGAGCCTCTCTGACCTTGGGAGAAAAAGAGAGAATTCTGAGACCATGCGAGGAAAATGTGGGGCCTGTGCCCTCAGAAAACCTCTACTCCTACATGCTACCAGGCAGAAGCAACCAGGACACACAGCAGTGTGAGCCACTGAGATGTTGGGGAAGGAATCAGGATCACTTTGCAATACAATCACAAAGCCCTCTGCACCCCTTCTCCTCTCCCCCGCCCAGAACACCCTGGAGGAGGAGCCCCATCTCTCCCCGATCTGCCGGCACAGGACTCACTAGAAGAACGTGACCGGCCACTCATGAAGACGTTGAGGAACTTCTTGGAGAAGTGGATGTCAGCCTCAGGGGTGGAGTCCTCAGACAGGCAGACCGAATCACGCTTCAGCGCGTCCTCCTCATACTCCTCGCCGATGGCCGACTCATAGGGCGAGGAGACGCAGTTGTCGTAGACGGTCGCCGAGTCGCTCTCATCACTGTAGCCCGAGTAGCACTGCTTCAGGCTGACCAGCTCCAGCTGCACATTCTCATCCACCACCAGCGTGTACTTGACCGAGTCATAGGAGAGGGCACTGGTGTCTGAGCTCACCGATGCCCTCTGAAGGTTGTGCCCATGCCGGTAGCCACCATTGCTGCTGCTGCTGCATGAGGTCCTGGGCAGGCTCATCTTGTCGGGCGAGGACATGTAGTCCAGCACCTCGTCCTCCTCACTGATGGAGGGGTTGGGCTTCCCCGTGAGTGGGGGGTAGCTGGAGGTGTCAATGTCAGAACTGATGGACATGCGGTTCTCGCTGGACTGCGACAGGAAGGGCTTTTCCGGCTCCAGTGGATCTGAGTTCTTCTGCACAGGTGTCAGGTAGATCTCCTCCGTGGCCTCTAGCCTCACGTCCGTCTGATAGCGGATGCGGTCCCGGTGGGCCTCCGGCCCCCTCGTCACCACCACCACACTGGGGTTGTGGGGTGGGAGCCGGCCAGCAGCCTGGTTCTTCTCAGGCACCCGGGAGGAGACCACACAGGCGGGAACAATTTGCGTGGCAGCCGTGCGCCGGCACGGGCTCTCCGTGGACGTGCCCCGGTCTTTGGTGGAGGTTGTGCTGTTTTGGTGATTGACCTCATCACTTAGGCAAACATGGTCATGGGGAGGGGTCTGTTCACCTGGGAGGTGGGAAAGAGGAAGAGAGCAACGTCCACCCATCAACTCCAGAGCACAAGCAGCCTAGGAACATTCTGTGCTGGGATATGCGGTGAGAATGCACCCAAAACATCTGCAATGACAGCTGCTGCCAACCCCACCACCCAGGGCTGGGACTGAGGTTATGGGCCTGACCAGAGTTCCCGTCTGAGCTTATGTCTCATGCCAGCTGGACAATGTTCAGATTACTCTCCTGCATATCCATAGGCTGCAGTAGGAACAGGAAAGCTTTCTCTGGGCTCTACATCCTTATTCCTACCCCCAGATTCACGGAGCTATTCGTGCTTTGGAAACATCTCAGGACAACCCATCTCTCACTTCTGACCCAAGCTGGAATGGTCCACAGCCTCCAAGGACACCAGGAAAGGAAGGACCTTACCAGCTGGGGACAGGTACCCAGTAAAAGGGGTCTGGCGGAGGGGAATCAACTCCCAGCTGGCCAGCAGCCTGTGGATAAGTGCAGCACCCACCTCACTGGGCACAGGCCAGAGGGAAAGGGAACTGGGAGGTTGCAGCACTGCGGTTGCTCCTCTGAGATCCAGGCACAGGAGGAACTGGCAGGAGACAGAAGGGGAAAACCGGAAAGAGTGAGAAAAGCAGCCTCCTGCTGAGAGCCTGGGACTCACCAGTTTTCAGGGGGGATGACGACCGGGACACCCGCTCCTGCCAACTGTGCTTTTTCCCTAGAGAGTTGTTATTCAGAGTGTCCTGAAGAGAAGAACAAAGCTGCCTTGTAGCTGGAACAGTAAACAGCGCATGGCACAAAGATGCCCTGTCCCTCCCCCAGCCCGCCATGCCACTGCCCCAGCCTCCCCCCACAGCAGCCAGCTATTGTCCATGTGCATCAGGGATCTGCCTGCTTGGGGGATCCTCAAGCTAATCCCATCTGCAGCTGGTGCTGGGAAAACCTGGGCAATATTGGGAGCTATCCCGGGGCACAATAGGGAACAAGCCATGAGCAAGAACCTGATGTGGATTTTTGTACCCCAGTCTTAGAGTGGCACTCAGGACACAGTCCTGAGGACACTCACTTGGTTTGGGTTTTTTCTGCAGGAAAACTCGAGCAAACTTTGCACCCACCTATGACTGGTCATCTACATATTGTGCATGTGGTTGCTCACCTGACACTCTCTTCCCCCCACCCTCGCTTGGGGTGTGTCCACACTGCACTGGAATGCAAAATAAGAGATGCAAATTGCGTCTCTTATTTTGATGCTATTTCGAAAGAGCTTATTTTGTCATTTGGCTCGGTCGACCCAGCACCAAATTTCAAAATAAAGCGCTATTCCGAAACGTGCCTTACTCCTTGTAGAATGAGGTTTGCAGGGCATCGGAATTGCGACCCCAAAATAACAGGCTTGCTGCGAAGACGCGGGATAGCTATTTTGTGATGCCCCGGTATCCCAAAATAGCACTGCAGGGTAGCCATAGCCGTTGCGATCTTTACTGTTCATTTACCAGAGAAGCTCATGGATTCTAGCACACAAGAGCCTCTAACAAGAGGCACATTAACTCCCTGGCTACTGAGCACCATGGGCCAGGTCCTGCATCTGGCAACCCGTGACCTGAAAATCTCTGGACCCAGGGTGTGTACAGGAAGTACAGGCCCTTCCATGTCACTGGGCACAGAATATCACTGGTGTTTTGCAGCCATCTCACTGTAAACTCCTGTCCCCATCCCCTCTCAGCCCAGGAGAAAGGACTCTGCTTCCTGTGTTCTCCCATTGAGTACTAAGCTTAGGGGTTATTTTTCCCCAGCTGCAGGATCTATATTGCCCCAGGCTAAATCACACTTAGTTGTTTCCTGCCCAGGTGTCTGACATCTCTGGGGCGTTTTGGATTTCCTTCGCCTTCAGCAGGGTTCACAGAGCCTCCTAGCACTTCTATGCCTCCTCCTAGGAGAGGGAATCAGATCTGCTAGGGGATTTCTAGTGCTGAGTCTGAGCTGCCTGGTAACCACCTCTTCTCCCTTCGAAGTGCAGAGAGCCTTTGGCATGGGGAGCCTCTGAGAGGCCACATGTTGTATAAGTGATTGCCAGTCTCCGCCCTCTGCCCAGGAAGGGGGAGACCCTCTGCCTCCAGAAGGACTGGTGCAGGCTGGCAGCCCAGCCCCCAAAGCCCTGCTCCTGCCAGTGCAAAGAACTAAGTGTCCCCATTTGCCTCACTGCAGCTCCTCGTCATTTGTCAGAATAGGATTCCAGCCAACCAAGCTGCCACAGTGACCACTGTGCCAGGTCTCCTGCATGCTGTGCTCAGAGGGGCAACCCTGGCTGCAGAGGAGCAGGCAGCTCCCGGTCCCCTCTCCACCAGCACATAAGCTGGCCAGGGGACGATGGGTGTGCAGGCCCCTAGTGGTGGGGATCTGATGGAGCAACTCCAACCTGGAGAATGCAGGCAGCTTACAGAGTGGCCTCGGGATAGGATGCATTGAGGTTACTACCATAGAAACTGAGAGCGCACCACAAAGGGCTTGAAGGGAATGAGCAGACACTCTCATGCCCCCACCAAGTTTGATCAAGCAGGTGTTTGGTCCCAGCAGCCAGCAGATTGGATTTCCCTCCCTCCCTCCCGAGCCTTGGATTTTCTTGGGCCTGAAGGTATCTGCAACTGAGGTTGGGCTGGAGTGAGGCCTCCCCAGGGAACCCCCCTTCCACCATACTGATGGAGTCAGAAGCACCCCCATCACTGAGACCATTACATGGCACCAGATGGAGATCTGAGGTGCCCCACATACACCCAGATGTGCCCACTACTCAGCAAGTAGGACAGGACTGCAGATCATGATGGGGAAGAAGTGTGGGTGCCTAGGCCAGCTAGTCGGTAGAGCCATGCCAGCCACTCTGTGACATTAATAACCAGGATGCTCTGGGAGTCTAACCCATACCCCAGAACAGAGCGATGTAAATGGGAACACCCCCACGTGCTCTAGTGAACCGGAGTGTCCAACGGCAGGATTTCCATCCAGAGGGAAGCAGCAGCTTGGAAAATGGTGGGGCAGCTGCCCAAACCAAAGCTGCAGGCTACCTCCAGGGCCATAACTGAGTTTGTGGGGAATGCCTGAGAATGGAGCAGAGATGGTCTAAGCCCCTGCCCTGCCAGTGAAAAAATGAGACTTTGCCTCCTCCCTGCTCTAATAGTGGGATGCTAAAAGAAGGCTCTGAGCAGATCCTGGCTGTAGTCTCCTCATGAGGGGGTGGGGGAGAGGACGAAGGGAACACTGATGGGTTTGAACAGGAAACACTCCCCCCCCTTTTCCTGCCCAGATGGAATTGGGAGCCTGGCTGTGAGGGGAGGGCTCTGGAAGCAGCACAGCTGGGCAGCAGTTGAGCGCCACCAGCGGTGCACAGGAAGCTACAGCCAGCTATAAGGAAGGGATTTAATGTAGCTCCCAACCCTCCCCCACTATCCTGCTCATCTTGCTGCTGCTAAACCTTTGGAGATGCTGTTCAGTGCCCTTTCCTCCTATCGCCTCACCCAACAGATCTGAAGAACAGCACAGTGGTTAGGCTACTAGCCTAGAATTGAGAGACCTGGGTTCAATGCCTCATTCCTCTAAATGTTTCCTACATAGCACTGGGTAAGTCATGCCCTCCTTCCCATGTGCAATAAGGAGAAGAGTGCTCTCTCAGGGTATGTCTAGACTGCAGAGTTTATCCTGGAAAAATTCTGCTGTGTCCAGGGAATGCATCTGCTTTTACTAAACCGTTTCCGAAAAAGCGAGCTCATTCTTTCGGAAGCCCTGTATTCCTCATGTTATGAGGAATAAGGGATCTTCCAAAAGAGGAGGTTTTTCCCACGTTTGGCCCAGTGTAGACCAGCCAAATGTCAGAAAAGCCTCTTCCGAAAAAACAAGCGGAAAAAGGTTCACAATTTGTGTATCTTTTTTTTTTGAGGAAAAAAAAAAGCAGTATAGACATAGCCTCACTTCCCCTGCACGTGGCAAATACATTGCAGCGTGTGGGGTGCTCACATCCTATGGTAATGGGGACTTTGGACAGACAGGGGCGGCCCGCGACTATAGGTCGACTTGGCCATCGCCTAGGTGATGATGATGTCACTCAGTTGACGGCTGTGAAGGCGAGGGCACCAATCGCGCGTTCCACCTGGGGCGCCAGTTGCCGCAGCCGGCCTCAGGCCGCTCCTGTGGACAGACAAACTCCTTCTTAGACAGGACCAAGCCCATGCCTACAGAACCTCAGGATACACAAAGACCAGCCAGGGAGTGGGTGACCAGGCCAGGGGCAGTGTTGCAAAGGAGAGCTATAGGCAAGTCAAGAGGCCACTAGCATCTCTGAGGCACCCCCTTGGAGAGAGACTGTGGTGGGTGGGAGGCCTTTTGGGAAAAACAGAGGTGGAATTTGCCCAGCTTTGCCATCAACTGAAGCAGCAGCAGAATCCACTGCAGGCTCAGAGGTAGACACACTGCACTGGGAACCCTGTTTCAGCTCCTGCCCTGTTTGCAACATGAGCAACGGTCAGAGCCTTCCCACGTTGAATAATCAGCTCTGCTCAAAAAAAGGAGAGAAGACCAGAAGTGAATGTGTGAGGTGAAGCAGAGGGAGGGGTAAGTACACAAGGCTACAGGTGGAGTGATGCAGACCCCACCAATCAAACCCATGACAAGGAGAGAATGAAGAGAGATGAGAGTCTTGTGGAACTGGAAGGGTGGACAGAGGCGAATCATAGAATACTAGGACTGGAAGGGACCTTGAGAGATCATCAAGTCCAGTCCCCTGCCCTCATGGACCAAGCATGGTCTAGATCATCCCTGACAGATGTCTATCTAATCTGCTCTTAAATATCCCCAGTGATGGAGATTCCACAACCTCCCTAGGCAACTTATTCCAGTGTTTAACCACCCTGACAGGCAGGAAGTTTTTCCTAATGTCCAACCTAAACCTCCCTTGCAGCAGTTTAAGCCCATGAGGTTGTGAACAGTGCTATTTGCCTTCAGGCTTCTGGATCCTCACTGCAACTCTCTCTGGGACCTGCAGCCCCCTCTCCACTGCACTGTGAAGCCCCGTGCGTCGAACAGCAACCCCTTATCTGTAATGATTCCAAGGGCTCCCAAGAGCGACTCTAAACAAACGTCATAGGATTCCATGATAGCGACCCCAGATCACATGGGCTCAGACTGCAAAGGACAGCATCCTTCCTCACTGTCTATGGCACAGACTGCCCTTGGCATTGGGGAGCCAAGCAGGGCGCTCTCATGTCTCACACAGCAACTCTTAACACAGGGTCTGCCCCCAGAACCGAACAACAGAAATGCTGCCGATGGGGAGAGGATGGGCGGCTCTGCTAGGTGAACGGGAAGAGCAGTACGAATGTATTTTAGTCACTGGAGTGAGCGACTCGGATCTAATACACATACACGCACAGGGGAGCAGGGCTGTGTGGGGAAAGGAAGGGCCATTTGGTCTATACTGCAATTGCAGGGTATGACTGCAGGGCCTGGAGAGCAAGTTTAGATCCTAGACCAGCGAAGCTGCGGCAGCACAGGCATCACCAAGGGCCGTACAAGCCACCTGGACAGTTATTCGGGTAACTAGCCCACACTGAAGCTTGTGCGACCGTGGCTTCACTGATCTAGTGTCCGAGCTATTAAGATAAAGACTAGCTTGGGTGTGTCTACATGAGCTGCACTCATACCCTGTGACTGAAATGCAGAATTACCTCCTACTCCTTTTCCAGATCAGAACCACACTCTGAATCTGTGTTTGCGTTTCTGATCCAATCCAAACCCACTGAGTCTCTGAGTGATCCAGGCAGCCCCCAACCCCATCCAAGTGCAGGGTAAGGCCCAAAGCATGGACTAGAGGCGCTAATCTGATACCACAGTATTTTCCAGGGCGAATGCTGGTGGCTGCCCCTTACAGAGGTTACGATGGCAAGTCCAAAGAGGAGGAAGTGAAAGGGAAGAAGAAATCTCTCCTTCCCACAGTCACTCTCACTGCCTTCTGTCACCAAGGGCTCTGCCACTTGCTCCCCTTCACATGACAGCAGGAGCTGGGAGACAGTATTACCCAGCAGCCAACAGCCCTGTGATGTTAGAAGCAGACAACAAAGGCTCCCCTGTCATTCAGCAGTTTCTCTTCCACTCTCCAGCCCTCCCCCACTTCACTAGGGTGCTGTCTCTGCATTTATTTTCCTTTTGCCGCAACAAGAAGCCAGCAGCACGAGCCTGTGCGCAGCAATGCCCCGGCATGTCAGTATCCTATGCAGGCTGCCCTGCGCCAGCAACGCTGCCCAGGATGTGAAGCTCAGATTCCTACTCTCTCAAGCTTGTTCTGCGGGCTCAGGGCCTGACAGGATTACAGCAGGCCCCAGCTGTCACTGCCAGGCACCTCGGCTCTGCACTTGTCTGTCCATCTGGTGGCTCCACGTGCACAGGATCACGAGCAACTCATTTGACAGCCAGCCAGAGCTGCTTGGAAAGGAGCCAGCCTGGAAACCTGACTGGCCTGCAGACCCCCTTCTCCTCATTCAGCCCTGAAGGGGTGTGGGAGGACATGGGGGCCAGCTGCGTCTAGAGTCGGCATTGCTCCTTGGACAAGAGCAAATAAAGCAGAGCGGTACCCAGCCCTCAGAGATCCCGCCCCAGATGGCTCCAGCTACAATCTTCCCTCAATAAAAAGCCAAGGAGGCAACCCCCAATCAGGTGTGAAAGCCCTTCTTGGACAGAGGCCAGGGGCCATGGGTGACCCCATGGCTTGGGGAAGCAAGCCCCCTCAGCCCTGCTCTCCAGAGTCCAGGCATCCCACTGTAGCCGCTGCTGGCCCCTGCCCAGCCTGCCCCCACCCCTCGCAATGTGGCTGCTGGCCCTTGCCCCTCCCTGCTCCAAAGGTAGTGTCCCCAGCCTGTCCTGGCCCCAGAAAAATGGCGAGCGACATGGCTACAGCCTTCCTCAGTGCTGGAGAGCTGGTAGGTGGCGCAGCTGCAGCCTTCCCCAGGTCTGAATATCGGGAGAGCCAGCTAGAGGGCATGGCACAGGGCTGCGGCCATGCTGCCTGCACCCTGACCAGCAAGGGAGGTCCTCTGAGCACCAGCCCCAGCACTGGATGGCCAGTCGCAGCCCCCAACTTGCCTGCCCCAGCCTCTGGGATCGTAACAGCAGGCTGGGGAGTGGGTCTGGAGGACTCCGGTGAAGAACGGGCAGGGCCAGGTGAGGCAGTTTGGGAAGGCAGCGCCTCCCCTGCCTACAATACCCGCTGTCCGTGACAACGGCCCTCAACAGTACAGACTCCACAGCCTCTAGGGGGACAGCCAGGCCCAGCTGCCCAGACATGCCGATGAAGAGGGGCAACAGGAGCATAACTGGGGCCACAGTCTGGGAGAGATGACTCAGCCCTGGTGACTCTGCAGCACAATGAGGGGAAACAGTGTCATAAAGGATTCCACAGCTAGTGAGGTCAGCCAGCTTGACAGGGCCATTTAGCACGTGGACACTCCCCACCTCAGCCAGCCCCTGCCCTACAGCACACACCTGTCCTAACCCCCAGTCCTATCCATGCTCCCTCCCATGCCCAGTCTCCTCCCACCACACATTCCCACCTGCACACTCAGCTCCTGCACCTAGCCCATCTTGCCCTGTGTACTCCACCCTCCTGGCTCCTGCCCCCCCGCCCCGCACCTGACTGTTCTCCCCAATACACAGAAAATCAGACGGCCCCCTTGAACAGCCCCAAAGTTTGTCTCTCCAAAGCCACTGTCTTGGAATTTCACCAGGGACCTGCTTCCTGGATCAAACTTCCTGATTCAAAGGACAGGAGCTGAATATGACCCAGGAGAGCAGGGCATAGCCCTCCAGGGACACAGCCCTGCCCCTGAGCTGCCAAGACCAACTTTGTCTTCTCACTCCTCTCTGGGGCCCTCTGCTTGCTCCATCTCGACCTTACCTCCCCTTCCTCTCTGCCAAGAGTCTGCTACTTGCTCCCACTCCAGAAAGGCAGGAAGCTGCTGTAATTCTGTGGCAGCCAAACCTCCTCTTCCTCCAAGCCTCCCTCCCACTTACTTAGTCTCCCCAGTTTCTAGCACTTCTGTCCACACTGTATCCTCTGCCCTGCGCAGGTCTCCTACCTTTCTGAGTCCCCTGCTGTCTCATCTCTTCCTGCTTCTTGTCTGCCACCACTGATTGCTCCAAACTGTCTCACCCTATGGCTGGGGGCCCTATTCTTGGCCCCCTTCTCCTCTCTCACCTTCCCCTCTCCTCAGTTCCTCCACTGGATCAGCTCAGCTCCCAGTTTTATGCTGATGCAACCCAGTTCCATGCCCACCAACTCCTCCCCATCTGTCACACACGGGAACACCTGCCTCTCACTTCATTCTCCTCAGCTCAACGTCACCAGAATGAAAATCCTCTTACTTGGCAAGACAAGCCACATCTCAACGAGAGAGAATGATAAAAATAGTCTTCTGTGTATGTATCGCACTGTGCGCTGCTTTGCCAACTTTGCAGGAGACAGACAAGTGAAGGGATTCCTACCAGTGCACATAAGCCGCGCACACAGCACTGAAATGCAGCCCCCTCACAGGCAGAACAGCAATGCTGCACAGCTGCTAAGTAGAAAATGTGAAGACGGCTCCTCTGTCTAGCTGAAACCGCAGGGGAAATTTAGGAAGACAGAATGGAATCACACGAAGCACCACTGGTCAGGACCCAGGGCTCCTGTCTCACTCAGAAAAGAGCACCAGCACTGGCCCCTCTAGCATTGTGTTGGGGCCAGGGGGTCAGCAAGCATCCCCTGCCAGCACTACCTGCAGCAGCCCCTGCATGTTCAGATGTTGGAGCTCTCCCATCCATCTCCTGACCAGGCTGAGACCTGCCTCTCCCTCAGAGGAAGCAGGTGAGACAGCCGGGCTATAGCCTCCAGCTAACCATCCATCCCCTTGCTGTGGCCGGAATCTCTCCAGTGCCCATCCCATTACTTCACCCTCCATGTCCTGGCTGATTTCCCCTCGCACATGCTGCTCCGTGGCTTCATGCCTCATTTACTGAAGCTCTCCCCTATGGCCTCCCAAAGCGGCTCCACCTCAGATCTAGCCTCCCCAGCCCCCACAATCCCTTCTCCACTACTAGACTGACCTGCCAGGGCTACATCCCCATCTACCTCCTCTCAGATTCCCCATGCGCCCACCCCGAGGCTGACTCTTTGCCCCACTACACTAGTACTCCTGCCCCTCCGCTCCTTACCTGACCAGCACTTCTGTCACCACCCTGGGGTCTCACCAGACCCATCACAACCTCCCATCCTCCGGACAATTATTTCTAAGGGTCAGCAGGACAAAGTGACCCTGGACTATCGGGTTGGGAATCTCAGTGGGGAGGACACCATGTCCCTCCAAGCCTCACCTAATGATGGGGTGTTTATAAGTGATCTCAGGGGAGAGGGACATGTGTCTCCTCTGCCATTCAATGCCTCCAACTCCAAAGTAAGGGAGATTTCAATCCTCCTCTCCCATCTGCCTCCACATCACGCTCATGATTTCAGCGGCTTCCATTCATCAGCTGAGCTGTGTCATCCCAAACAAAAGCCCTGTGGCAAAGGGATTAACCCCCTCCTCACCCCACACCAGAGGCTGAGTTACACGGGCTGGAGCTCGGTCCAGTCTCACCCAGCAGCTCTCACCTCCCCAGTTGTTACTGGCACTGCTGAGCTCGCTTGAGGCCCCAAGGAGGCGACTGGCATCTGGGAACAGTGGGAGGTTAGGAATCCTTCCTGCAACCCCAGGGAGAAGCAAAGAGGGAGGGAGTTTTCAAGTACACCCATCACCCTCCCCTCCCCTGGGTTCTAGGCCCCTCGTCCCCCGAGAAGGCTCCAATCCAGGCTTACCTGGGTCCGAGGCACCTGTGGGAAGAGGTTGAGAGTTGTAGGCCGTTTGGGTCTGTAGGTGTCCATGGTTACAGGCGGGGGCTCTTTCTTGAGTGGCTCAGAGGCAGTTTCCTCTTCGGCAGAGGTCTCCCCGGTAGCATCAATCAGGTCCAGCTGAAGCATCTCTGCCTGGAGCCGGCTCGCCTCCCCGCTGCCCACCCCCAGGCTGCTATTGGTCTGCAGGCTCACATGGCTCTGGGAGGATTAAGAGACAGAATCATGAGACTGGGAGGGAAGGTCGGGCAGTCGCATCACATCACATCAGCCCCTGAGGGATGAAAGGAGGGAGCCAGACTGGGAAGCAAGTCTCTGCTGAGCTGCCTTTTATTTTTAAGGGGACAGAACAAATATTTAAGTCTCCAAGACCAGCTAAAAGCAAAGGGTTCCATATTCCTCACAGCAGGCACGGGGCACTGACACAGCTTCTTTAGAACTCAACCACTTCAGCTCCTTACCCAGCCAATACATCTACAATCGCAGCAACATGGCTATTCTCTGGTTCATAACAAGTGGCCAGCCTTGTAAGCGCCGTGGGTGGGGAGGGCGGGGACGCAGAGGCACTCAGACTGTGCGGGTTGATACCAGGAGAAATGCAAGTGACACTGGACACACAGAGTTTGAAAATCAATCCCTCAGTCACTCCACAGAGAATCACAAGCAGCACAAAGATCCTGTTAGTCCATCAGTTCTTCCTCCCAGGGCCCAGACAGGATTCACTGCATTCAATTCTCCAAGCCTCTGTCCCAGTCTAGCTTTACAAGTCCCAGTTGATTGCACTGCCACCTCTTCCCCTTGGAGACTGTTCCACAGCCTCATGCATTTCACCGCCAGGAAGCATCTCCTGGGAGTTTCCCTTCCTTCATTTCACCCCATTCTGTCAGCTATGCCTTTACTTATCCTGTTAAAGAGCCAAAACCTGCATGGGGCGTGGCACACCTCATTTCCAGTTTTGGGACTATAATTGGTAGAATTTTTCCATTGTGTCTTTCGGAAAGAGCTTTGGTAAAACTGATGGTACTGTACATGCAGAACTGGATTTTAAATACTAGTAGCCTAACCCAGGGAAGATACCTACCTCTGTTGTGCGTTCACTGATATAATAAAATAATTCCTTTCTGTCAGAAGGGCAGCCCTGTGCTGCAGGCCATCACACAATAAGTGCCCCTGCCTCAGTTTACCTCTTTCTGAGTCCCCAGTCTTCCCAAGTTCAAACAGCCTCTGAGGTTCATTTTTTGTGGAAGTCCCATATACAGAAACCATCACAGAAGTCCCACAGATCTCCCCAGCATAATCCAACCTGCAGCCCTTGCATCCCTCCCTACACAAGGGTTCTCCAGCACAGCCCCGGCATCCCTCACCATACCCCAACTCTCCAGGGCAGTCCTCTCCTGACCTTGCACCAGGACAACCACTCCAGCCCTTCCAGCTGGAGTGAAACCCCCCCTCTTCCCAGCAGGAACCTCCACAGTCTCTCTGCTGGGACAGGAGCATTCTTCTGCCTGTCTCATGGTTCCTCGGGGTCCAGCTCTCGGGCGCTAGAGATGCCAACAAGTAAGCTCCTCTGCTGTAGCCCTGCTCTGGCTCAGAGATGCCAGCCACAAACCCTTCTTGCTGCTCTCCTGACTTCAGCCTTTGCCCAGGAAACACTTTTGGCTTCTTTCCAGGACTCCTCTAGTCCCCTGGGAGCTCTCCCCTGCCCATCCGGACTGGGCCATTCTGCTCTGACTCACCAAGACTCCACCCCCCTGCCAAATACCTTTTGCCAGGTTTCCCTTTGTCACTGGGTATCCCCATTCTGTTACAGCCCCCAGGTGCTGCCCCACCCTCTTAATTGGCCAATGGAGCACCCGCACTGGCATGGGAGCACTGGACCTACATTATTCATGGGGGCCAGTC
The DNA here is from genome assembly GCA_030068395.1 of Apalone spinifera. NCBI lineage: Eukaryota > Metazoa > Chordata > Testudines > Trionychidae > Apalone > Apalone spinifera. Next base: position 69,397,242 of record CM057848.1, read on the forward strand.
ACTATGTGACACTAACTCCTGGATGCTTACAGCCGTCATAGCTCTCAGTTCCTCCCTCCCCCTCCCCCAGCTTTCTTGGTTGTTATATAGTCAATTTGGACAGATTGAGCTTGTTCTTGTTTTCTGTCTTGGTATCAATATTGGTGCCAATCATCAGGGCACCAGAGTGCCTTAGAACACCCCAGAACTATAAATACAGTCTGTCTTGGTTTCTCTGTCCCAGTTGCTTGGATTCTCTTTTTAATCATCCTTTATTTGTGCAGATGCCAAGTTCATACTGCTCAGAAGGCACCAAAATACATCAGATGGTTCTAGTGATCCTTCCAGGAGCGAGATCCACAGCTGCAGAAAGAAGTCTGGCCCCTGTGACTGCAGCTGTCATGTTGGGGTGACAACTCCACTCTCCAGGGGGCCGGAGTACCACCAGGCACTCAGGAGGTGAGCTATTGGGTAGTATGAGCTGGATTGAAACCTCGAACCCAACATTCAATGGGTATGGTTAGGGCGCTAATGCCTTTTAAGTGGTGTGTGCTTCTGGGTGCATTTTGCACCAACTGGGGCAGTTCAAGATCAATGGTTTAATTCACCTAGCATGTGTTGCAATAATCAAGCCAAGAGATCATACATGGGTGGGGGGTCCTTATGGCCAACAGGTGGGCTGAAGTCTCCTGAACAGGAAGAAGTGGAGGAGAGCTTTTTACACAGTGCCAGCCATGACTCTAACAGGACTCCAAGGCTGGAGATGGACCTGACATCCTCAGAGCCACCAGTTGAGATACAGGGAGGCATTCCCGTAGCAGTGGGGATTCTTCGATGTGCTTCCCTCTCCCCATGAACCTTACCTCAATCGTGCTTCATGCATCCATCCCAATCCCTCTCGCTTGTGTGTCCCTGCTAGGATCCAAATACAGCCTCCTATAAAATCCTGGCAGTGGTAGCTGCTGCCCATTATGAGCCGTTTGCCCCCGTGTCTGGGCTTTTGATATGGGTGGCTGTTACAGAGGAAAAACTCAGCCTCCTGAGTTCAGGTCCCCTCAGGGAACTCCTCACTCTGGCAGCCCACTGAAAACCAGCCCACTTGTGAAGTTTCACTCCTAATCTGCAAGGCCCTGCACAACATGGGCACAAACTCTACCAAGGACCACTGGGAGGTCTCTGTTCCCCACAGCCATTCAAGGTCCTCTCCATTAACACTGCAAAGAGGAGAGCATTAATGATTCTTGCACTGCACTCTAGGCTTGGCCTTTCCACAACCTGAGTCCCACATACAGAAGGTTTCATCTCAGAACTAGTGGGGAGCAGCATGGATCATGAGACCACTGACTCCAAACAAGAGCACGTATGGGTGTGCGAACAGCCACGAATGGCAGAACCAGCATCCACCAGTACTAAACCCCCCGTTCTGCAAATGGATCCAAATAGGCAGACATGCCTCTGTGGTGCCCCAATGAAATCCATGGGACTGTGCAGTCATGGTAATGGCTACTGGCTGGGAGCCTAAGGCATCAGGGGAGAGGGACAGGTGCTGCTGCTACTTGCAGCCTTAGAGAGAGGGGTTCTTGAAAGTGAAATGGGGATTTAGGGTAATTAGTGGCACAAAGACAGGCCCCAGAGATAACAGTTCTGTAAAAGAGTAAATACCCTTGCTCCCTCAGTCCTGCCTGCTGCTGCCTGCTTCTTCAAGGACAGTAGTTGTGACCAGTGCCCCTGCAAGTTGGAAGGGGCTAGAGTAGGGTGGAAATAAACACAGACAAAGCCTGCAGCTGCACCAACTTTCCAAGCTTATTTTTCTATAAAGTGGGATTTATGTGGGAAATGCTGAGCAGCTCCAAAATGGCAGAGCTGTAATTCCTTCTAATATGATAAGCCAGGCTTTACTCCTGATCCTTCTCCCTATGTAATCCCCAGCAGCCTGAGAAAGGCAACTACATGCTGTATTCACCACTGTACTGGCACAGAGGGGCCCAATACTGGCTGGCTGCCCTAGTCAGCCCCATCTTGGGCCTGCAGACATACTCCAGGGTCCCGTTAGACCAAGGGTGGGGAACCTGAGGCCCGGGGACTAGATGTGGCCCCCGGCTTCCCTGGATTTGGCCCCCGAGTCTCAGAGCACCCTCCTCCAGTACTGGGGAGCCTGTGCTGGCACTCCAGCTCCCCCGCCATCTCACCGCTGGAGCACACGAAATCTACTAGCCCGGGCCCCCCTAGGTCTGTTGTGTGATTGGAATGTGGGGAGTGTCTTTCTGCTTCTCAGTCAGGGGCCACGTCAATGAGAGTTGGTTTGGGTTTTTTTGCTTCTCATTTGTGCGCAGCCCCTGACTGATTTTCCTTGTGTCAGCGGCCCCTGTCCCAAAAAAGGTTCCCCACCCCTGCATTAGACCCATGCTGTTGTTCCTGGCCAATGCTGCCACCTTCAGAGCATTGCTAAGTACTACCACGTTATCATAAGGAGAAGAATAGTGGGACACAGTAGGAATAGAACTTTGCTTCTCCAAGGCATTATGACAGAAACAAAAGGGAACATTTTTAACTGCAGCTGAAGTCAAGGGGACCTGTAGCTGTTTAGCACTTCTGAAAATCAGACCTGTCTGAGGCACCCCAAATTACTGGTGACGTTGCACTACTTGATTTACCCCAAATTTTTCAAATGCTGAGTCACCACTTAGACCTAGGCATGTCCTTTTCTGAGGTAGGGGGCCATGGTATTCAGCGATGACTGAGGCATGTTTAGGGCAACTTATTTATTCAACAAGGCAAAAACCATATGTAGTAAATAAGATTATTGCTAGTGTACTGTTGCCTGGCTCTATTTCCTGCCCCAGCCGGTACAGCTGGATCCTCATTTCTGTGCATGAATCAACAGTCTGTTTTGGACTGGATTGTATTCTGTAGGAAGGGTGGCAACTCTAAACTCCTTGCTGAAGCTTACCCCTCTGAAGCAGGCCTGCCCTTTATAATTTTGTCCTAAATGTCCTGTTTGAACAAATTCTAACAATTAGAAGGGTTATCACCTTTTTAAATTGTTATGCTATCAACAGGTCTCAGACAAACTTCTTGGCAATTTCAATAGTCTTTCAGATATACCATGAAACAAAGTGCCTTTCCGTATCTTCAGTGGCTTGTTCAGCCTTTTTCTTGCAGTCCAGAACAGGATCGATCCGTGCCTGTTATTTAGGGTTGCCAGCTCTGACGGAAGCTAGTCCAAGAGATTCCCTCCACACCCCCGCAACACGAGATCATGTCATCTTTTTAAAATATCCTATTAAAATCACCAGGATTGCTTTCAATAGTCAGAGAGATTCAAGTTGATTCCTGGAGATTCCAGTGTTCCCTGTCAGCTTGTGTGGCTGCTCAGGAGAGATTCAAATGCTGCCCAGCTGATTAGCAGAGCGCCCAGAGCTAGGTTTTTTGTTTCTACTAGTGCTGCACATTCACACATGCCTCAGCGCACATAAACATGTATTCTGCACATGGATGGAAAAATCCGCACGTAGATGGAAAAGATTAGAGGGAATGTTGGTTGGCAACCCTACTGTTATTGTACACCCAGTGTATCTGCTCTCACACTGTTGGCTGCTTGTTAGCTCTTTCAACTTCAGGTCCCTTAGCAGATGTCGGAGCAAAATGCTTTCACTTTCTGGAGATCATGAAATATGAATGACATGGCCTTCCTTTAATCACTGCAGCCTTTACTGGTCATTAACTATCTTTTAACATTCACACACCACCTTAGTTCTTAAATAAACCTTTCAATTGTAAGGGTCTTTCATCTTTTTAATAGTTTTCTATCTGTTTTAACTTGTCTGACCTCTTCGCTGAAAAATCAGTTATTTGCCATCCTTTGGTTATGCCTTGTGTCTGGTAATAGACCAAGTCTATCATTATATAGGGGTTTTGTGGGTGGTTTTTCACAGTACAGAGGTGTTGCTCTATAGGTGAGTAGAGCTAAAGATGGAAAAGCAATTGATGCAACAGCAGAGCCAAGCGGATCCTTCATTGTACTCTACATTCTGTTAATTCATCTCTATCTTTGCAGAAACTTCGGAATTTCAACAAGAATTCCCCATTTTTCAGAGGTGGTCTCTGTCCATTACTACAAACCTTGGCATTTTATGGAATTCCCTGATATGCAAACCTTGATCTAATGGGCCTGAGCCAGATCGCACTAAAGTTTGATACATTTAAGTGTTGAGCTTTGGAAAAATCATCTATGATGTTTTCTTCCAGAACAAACAAATCTAAATCAGACTGTGTCCTCTGTTCTCTCCACTGTACATCTCTGTAGCTCCAGCAGGTTCCACACACACTTACCATTCTGTCAGTGTCACTGCTCTTTCTGGACAGAATATGACTTCTGCTGCTCTCTTTGGCTTAGTCATTCACTGGGAAGGAATGACCCATAGAAATGACTGTTCCTGTACCTTTCTGCACATGTGCACTTGTATGTTGGGAACGGGAGCGTGAGAGGTATGGACTTCTACATCCATTACCTATAGCTTTTATTACTCCTTGCAGTGTTTCCTCTTTAATCTATTTTCCTCTTTCCAGTTCATCCCACGTTCCTAGCGATAGAAGCATGAGGCTTTTATCATCAAGTTTACATGGACTATCCCTGCTTGCTCCTGGTCACCTTGTGGAACATGTGGTTTTTTAGTGTATAGGCAACTACTAGATAATGCCAGTAATTGCTAAATCCTTAGCTGTAATTCTCCACCTCCTTTTATGTATCACAGCCACTGGTTTATGGTATATTTCAGCTCTGAAAGGTACAGTCATGAGACTTTGTACAGCCATACACAAGGCCTAGGCTCTTTTGATATGCAAATTCTCTGACACAGTCATCATTCTTGCAGCATATGTGACAGGCAGCCATTCAGTTCCATGTCTCCTTTTGAAACATCTGTTGAGTGTTTGAACTTTTCTGTGTGAGGAAGTATTGCAGCACTAGTGCTGAAGTCAGTACATATTACCAATCCTTGAACTCTGTCCTACTCCAACATTCAGCTCCATTGTATCTTTGTGACAGCATTTTCTTAGGTGAGTTGTCTAAGGTGCCTAGATGAGTAATCTTGTACCCACCTAAGACAAGAAGCCTGGCAGTCTCACTCTGCATAGTCACTATTTCTTGAATTTTGGTTAGCTTCTCTACTCAGTAGGTGATTTCAGTAACTCAAAATGGATACTTGGGCCCTGTCTATTTTAAGGTTGTTTCTTCTTGTAGTTTCTAGTCCCCTCTGCAGTTGTTCCTGAAGTTCAGGAGGGAAGCTACCCCAGATTATAATGGCATCAATGTATCTTTGCGCTCCTGAGGAACATTTCTACATCTGGGACATTGTGCAATGAAATACTTCCTGGTGCCAAATATATTCTGAAAGGCTACCTCACAAGGCAGCCAAATGGTGCACTGAAAGTGCAAATCTCAAAGTTTTATGTCCAGAGTATCTGCCAAAACCCAGCTGATTAATCCAATTTGCCAAACAATTTGGCTCCTGCCATCTCAGCAAATGTTTTCTTCCTTGTGGCAAGTGTAATTCTCCCCTTATGATGTTCTTGTTGGGTCAGCACCAAGTTGTGAGTTTGCCTCCCTTTTCACTCAACAGTTACTAAGGAGTGAACCCTGTCCGTTGTGTATCCTGCTCTATGAATAATGCTGCTGTCTGTCATGGTTTTCAGCTTTTTCCTCTGGTGTCTATAAGAACATATCTGCTGACATGTACAACAGACTTTTCTCCTGACTTCCTGATTCAAGTGCGGTTCAAGTTTACTACCTGTTATTTTGATTCCTTGTGCCATACGCCCTCTTGGCCAAGCCAAGCATCTATGTACAGAAACGTCAGGTTGCTTTCTTCAATGAGCTGCTACAAACGCTTGTTCTACTGTCTTACCTCTTACCTCTCCCAAGACTGGGACTGTATCTGAAAGCCCTATATCAACTGTGACTTTTCAAGCTATATACTTCCTTTAAACCTCTCTATTGCCATTTCTACCATTACATGCACTTATGCTCCTGGCGTGATTGTATGTGTCCCAAGTAGGCCATTTGTTCATAGCCATTCTTCTGAGTAGAAAGTTCCTTTCTTCAGACCCAGCCTTAGGGCAAGACCAGCAAGGCGGTTGCCTTGGGTCCCGCACCTTCAGGGCCCCATGCTGCCCAGCACCCACCTGCTCGCTCACTGCCCTGGCTGGGAGCCACCGGCCGCGTGGTGCAGCATGCTGCCTTGGGTTCTGCAAACTCTTTGGCTAGGCCTACCTTTCTTAGTTATACTATGAATTGCTCACTTCCCCTTCCCTACAGGAATTCTCAAATTCCATCTGTAACCAATGCATGCTCCTGCTGTACCTGCACATTTTTGCGCAGTGGTTATACGGATTTAATGTGTACATACATTACATGACACATAAAACACTCCTCTGAGAAAACATTTCAGATTCAAAGTCAGGCACTGCACTCAAAATTAGGAATTGTCAGTGGAACCTTAATTTGGCACCCTGGCGATATACCTTATGGCACCTACTTTACATACATGATTATGTGCTGTTTATTTCCACGGGTCCCTGCCTCCTTCAGTGCACAGCATTTTAAGTCAGTGCCTCCATTCCTCTGCTCTCTCCCTCGTCCTTCATACTGGTTGCCCCTCCTGCCTCCCACCCCAACATCTCATCACCCTGCATGCAGGTCAGACTGTGTCTTCATCATCACCCATGCTGCCTTGGTGCCAGCTGGGGAAGTAAGAGCACATAACAGTCTCTCTGCTCTCCCTTCTCAAGTCCTGGGACACCCTGGCCGCCAGGAGGAACAATTGCAGGGAAGGTGTTGCTCAGCACCTGTAGCCCAGGGCTAGACTATGCATAGCACACTTAGTGCACATGAGCTTTGTGGGAGGGCCTGGAGCATTCTCAGAATGCACAAGATAGTCAGAGACTATAGATGCCAAACTCTAGCATGTCTCTGTTGAATTTATGCTAACTGATTTCTAGAGGTTTACAACTTGACCAAATTTGGGTGGATCTTCTTGGGGATGGCAAAAAGTCAAGTTCTGGATATCAGGACTGCCCTGACAAATGTCAGGTCAATGGAGGCACTAGTTCGCCTCACCAAAATGACTACAATTGTTTTTAAATGGACAAAACAATGCATTTTTCTATAATCTTCTTCCAAGCAATCATTGAAATGCTTTTGCTGAAAGTTTTTGGAAAATTTCAACTTTCAGGCTAATTTCCAACATGACAAATTTCAGCCCAGATGGGTAAAGTTATAAGTGACCGCAAATAGGATCTCAGATGTTGGGCAATTTTACTCACAGGTTTCACTACTTGCACCCACTTTAATATCCTGGATATCTTCTCTCTGTTGTATGCAGCTGTCACGTTGTTTACATCCTTCCTTGTTTGGCATGGTTTCTCTTTCCCTGTTTTCTCTTTCTTTCCTTCGTTCCCACCTATCTGGTGCAGTGAGCCTTGCTAGCCTGCATTTACTTTTCTGGTTATTTCACTGCATGAGAAATAAACACCACCAAGAACTGCTTCACCGTCAAGATTTTGTAAAGTGGCCAGTGTTGTTGGGTTCCCACCTTGAAACACCATGGCCTGATTTTCAGAGGACACCCATGCTCTGTGCAACAGGTGTCTCAGAATGGCTATGCAAAAACATTGAGTACTTTACAAAGTCTTGATCCCTGCCTTTTCATGTATCAAGTCTATGTCCCTCTGTTGCCTTTCATGCATCTCTTTATTTTTGGAACCCAAATTCATCACTCTTTAATGATGGAGTCCCAATAATCCAACTTCAAAAATTTTGCTTTTTAATTTTAATGCTACAGTAAACATTTCCCCTTCTTTTTTACTCTTTATTTGGAAAAATCCATTTTTCACATGGAACATGTTTTCTAAAGATACAAAGAGCCTCACATCTTTATAGTACTTCTGCAAAGCTTTCTTCCCTTTGTTATGGAAGTCACTGTAAACATCCCATATTTCTCCTATTGCCCAAACCAATGCAATTTTCCACTTATCCTCCATTGCACTAGCCCCCGTGGCTTTCACAGACAGTTCAAATAGCAGTCTGAACCCTTTCCAGAGCTTGTCAGCATTTCCCAGGATGTTTAAGGCTGATAAGTGATTTAGATGTTGCAGATCCAAAGGTTTCAGAGTAGCCATTTTTATTTTACTTGTTTCCTCTCTGCAGTCAGTGTCCCTTCTATCAAACATTTCCAACTTGCATCCTCTTTCCTTGCATTCACCTGCACTTGAGAACCTATGGAAGGCAACATGTTGTAACAGCAAACTCCTTGCTGAGGTATAATCAACAGTAGCACAGCTGGCACTTCCCTAGATTCCAGCTAATATAAATTCCTGCACCAAGAATAGGTTAACAGAACATTTACTAAGCTTTTTGATGATAGGAATGGATACAATTTTTAGTTCAAACATATAAAGGAGAAAATGCTCAAGTCTTGCCTTACTATTTTATCCATCACTCCCAGAATCATCATAAAAACCCACCCGTCCCCAAAAGTCAGAAAAACACACATGAGCCTTTCAGTATGGCTTGAGGGTCAAGCAACTTTGGCTCTGTCAGACCAAAGGAGAAATGAAGGTCAGTTTCAAAGCTAAGGAGCACTCTCAGAACCACCCACCGCATTAGTTGCCTACCATTTTAGCCAGGTGGCTGTAAGATCAAGGACCTCTGCAGATCTCAGCAGCCACAGGAGACATGACGAGAGGCCGTTCTCTGCTAAAGAGATCCCAAAACACTTAGAGCAGTGGTAGGCAACCTGCAGCCCAAGGGCCGCATGCAGCCCATTCGGGTTTTGTGTGCGGCCCACAAGACATTTTGTTTACCATTGCACATGGCGAAGTATTGCCAGATTCCACTGGCTTCCATCTGCGTAGGTTTTTTCCCCCTACCAATATTACTTAAGTGACATGCACATAAAGCAAGGGCAGGTGAAGTGAGGTGTGAACTGATTGCACACAACGCTGACTTAGAGCTGTGCGGGCTCTCTGTAGCCAATGAAAGCGCTGCCCAGTTCAATTGGCACATCTTGCAAATTCTAGGTATGCAAGGGCTGTTGGCAAACCTATCCTATCCTGGAAGACCATCTTTGCTACAAAAAATTTGTGGCCCACTCAGATGAAGGAGGGCCAGTTATGTGGCCCACTCACTAGATTGTGTTGCCCATTGCTGACTTAGTCAGAATTTCAACAGTATATAAACAGGATTTTTTAAAGCATCTAAGCAGGGTAGGCATCTAACTTCCATAAATGCTTTTGAAAACCCCACTATGCCTTTAAATTGCTTTGAAAAAAATCTAACCCTTACAGAGCAACACCTCCAACTCCACCTGGACATGAATTCTGACCAGCAGAGATCCCCTACCATCTGTGCAATGCGCTCCCTCTGAAGCACAGCTTAATAAAATAGGCAGCTGCATTCTGCACCAATGCCAGGTCCCACATGCTCCCAAAGTGCAGCCCATGCAGAATGCATTGCAGCAATGTCATCTCAAGATGCCATGGGCCCCTGGTCCAGATCAAAAAGGTCTGAGCACTCTTCATACAGCCACAGCTGCTGCCTGGGTATCCAGGAACAAGTGAGATCTAAATGACCCTTAGTCAGGGAGGGGGTTGATATGCCTTTTGCTATTGCTTGCATAGGGCTACGAACAAATCTGGGCCGATCCTCGGGCATCTTTGTCCTCAGCTAGACCCAGATAAGTTTCTGTGTTGCCAAACAAATGGAGATTCAAAGCTGAGGTTGGTGCAGACCACATATCCTCAATGAGGTCCTTCTCATGACAGCCCGCTATGATACTGGAAATCAAGCTAGGCGACAAACATTCCAACTGGCTCCCCATTCCCTATCACATCAGATCCCCGCTCCTCACCCACCTACAAATTCCGACAGAATATTACCCTTCACCCACCACCTACATTTCTGCCCCTATGCTATGCTTATCCTAGCCCTTTCATGGTCTTAGATTTGCTTCTTCACTTGCTGTGCCCTATATGCTTGGAACGGAGACTCAAAAAGGATTCAAATTTAAATGGCTAATGGGAACAGCCAGAGTTACGTTAGCTAAGGTTACAAACACATCAAGAATATAAATCAGCTGAACTAGCCACTAACAGATGGAGTAGAGAGAAAGCCTCCCCCAGCAACAGGGACCTTGCTGATTGTCCATTTCAAGGTTTCTTGCATCTTCCTCTGAACTATCTGGTACTGACCACTGTAAGAGACAGGATACTTTACTACAAGGGTTACTGGTCTCATCAGATATGGCATGTCCTATCTTCCTCTGCCATTATCTGTCCAAATCTCTCTCCTCATTCAAATTCCCCTAAGAATTCCTCCAAAAACACTCGTGTCATGGCTCCTTCCCCACTCTGGCATGATAAATGCAGAAGTGGGGGCCAGCAAGTGTACCCCAAAGCCTTATCTACCAGGCTTTGGTATAAAACTTCCCCCAAAATCTTAAAAAAAACCCTAGATTTTGGGAATAAAACTTCCGCTGCCACCACCCAAATATTAATAACGAGATGAGGGAAAAGATCATTTGGGAAATCTCATCCCTATTATAAAAATCAGGACACACACGTAACCAATGCCAGGTTAATAAAAAGAAAAGAGAAAACTTTTATTATTACAACAATATTCCTGTTGCAAGCATAAGGATCAGATGGAAAGGTAACAAAATATACTCAGGGAGGAATTACACCATGGGCTAGAACTTAGTTAAAAAGAAAAGCGAAACATCTCTTAAGCAGTGCCAGATATCAGATCCCATACCCAACCCTTAAAACAATAAAGCCTAACAAAACTACCTAAACTTTACCCTACTTACAGAAAGTGAAGAATTGTTTCTTGGAGAGAGAGAGACATGCTTGTCCCTCCCTGTAACTGCAGAGGACTCACCCAGAGAGACAAAGGAAAAAAGAACCCAAATTCCTTTGTCCCAGTTTGAAAGTCCTACCTACATTCCTATTGGCCACTCCACCTGACTAGGTGTAGTTAACCCCTTAATCTCCAGGCTGGTGGCTAACCCTCATAATCATGACAACTCGTCCCCTGAGCTTCTGCCCAGATCAGCATGAAGACTCCCAGATGACAGAGCCATGCCTTTCGCATGTTCTTAGGGGTTTACTCTAGCTGCACGTGCTAGCTCATTAGTACCTTGTTCCAGGAATGAAATAGAGTGAAGACACAGACATAGCAAATCTCCTGGCCTGCTCCCAAGCCTTTCACTTCAGCCCCCATTCCCCAATGAGAGAGAACTGCTCTAATGGTGGCTTAGTCATGGTGTTGCTGATAGAAACCGCCAGAGCTTGGTGCCTTGGAACCAGAAGGCCAGCAGGAGGAAGCTTACCGATTGCCCTTGGGGGGTTTCACATGGAGTTTCTTAGGTGCCAAGATCTACAATAGGATCAGACTGGAAGAGCTCTCCTTTGGGCTGGGAGTAATGGAATCTGTTTCAGGGGCAAATGGGGAGAGACTTCCACTGGGCTGGAGTTAAAAGGATCTGTGCTGGTCACAGAGAAGTCCACAGCATTTAGCCACATGGCTTGATGCTGCCTTATTGTCCATGCAGACGTAGCTGACCGATACTGCCAGAACCCAGCTGCCAAGCTCCAAATTGATCTATGAAGCTAAACCATAAGCTGGAACCTGCAATTTCCAGAAGCTGCAGCAGTGTACTCAAAATAAAATCATACAACTTCGCCTCTCCCGGATCCCTGGCTCCTCTCTCCAACCCGCCCCCTCCCCTCCCCGCCACCGACAGTTGACATCCTTACCCGGGGAGCCAGGCTGTCCTTACAATGCAGGCTGATTCCACACTCATCAGTGATTTCAGAGAGATCTTCATCCTCAAATTCCTCAAGGCTGATGTCATGGGTGAGCCTGGCGGAGGCAAAGACCATGTAGTTACTGCCAAACAGATCTAATCTGCCCACGTAGCTCCCGGCACTGGCCCATGAGGAAGAGTGGACAGTGTGTGACACAAGTTGCATTGTGTTATGGGGTGCATACTGGCAGCCCTGCTAGGAAAGAGGGATTACAGGGCAGTTTCTCTGGTCTATAATGGGAATACTTGTGAGACATACCTGTTGAATTGGGGTACAGCTTTACACCAGCTCCACCTCCCCTCCCCCCCAGATTCTGTTTGTCTGTGGGGCCCCTGCTGAATTCCTGCAGCATCGCTCTTCATCAACAGGGCCCAGAAAGCAGCCTCGCAAAGTTCGTTGGTGGGGAGGCAGTGGCCAGACCCCTTCTGGGAAGATCAGTATGTTACCTACTCTGGGAAGTGCTATGCTATTTTCTGAGGCTCTCCAGGCAGGGCCCTGTGGCTTCCAGGGAGAAGAAAGCTACTGTACAAGAGCTGCTGGACCTAGTCTTAAATCATACCAGTCCCTCCACACAAAGGAAAATACAAGGAGTCCCAAAGTAGAAAAGAGGTGGGGAAGGAAGTAGAGGGGTCAGAAAGAATCTGCATTCTCCTAGCTTATTCCCACCAACAATGCACACCTGTGTGGAATCAGAGAATTAACCTTTAGGTATAAAATCCAATATTAGGAACATAGGAAGTGTCAGCTCAGCTGAGATGGAGCAGGATTCATCTAATCCAGTAATAAACACTGACGGGAATCAGTACCAAATGCTTCAGAGGAAGGTACAAGAAATCCCCCATAGTGTACAATTATGGAATGATTTGCCCACAGGGGAAATTTCTTTCTAACCTCTGGCAGTTATTGGCTGGCTTATGCCCTAAAAACACAAGATGGATGGAAATATTATATATACATATCACATTTACTAAGCTCACTGCAGATGCTATTATCCATAAAATATTCAATTCTTTTTTGAATCCATCTAAGCCCTTAGTTTTCAGTGTTTTTTATGGTAGTGAATTCCACAGGCTAATTGTGCCTTTACAAATGTATTTCCTTTTAGCAGTGTCACTGCATGCCCCCCTGTTCTTTTATTCTGAAAGCATGTGAATAGAAGTACCTGATTTCCCTATCCAAACATTTATATTATATACCTCCATCATCTCTTTCTCTCTCATCTTGCACGTCTCTAAACTGAAGCCTCTGGTCTCATCTACATACAAACTTACACATTTTAATGAGAGATGTGGTTTTAAACTAATTTAGCAGAACTTTAATGTAGACACTTATTTCCATTTAAGACTGGCTACTTTTTGTTCAGAATAATATGTTTAAAACAGATTAAACATATTTGAGATATGGTAAGAATGGTAAACCAAAATACCCTATTCTTAAACTGAAATCAGAGTGGCTACACATGGGTTTGCACCCATGTGCAAAATCGATTAGAGTTCAGTTAAACAGATACAAGTTACGATGTGTAGATAAGGCTATTTTCTTGACTCATACAGAAGAACATTTTCATCACCAGAGTTTGAATCCATCTGTAGCAGAGAATTTGGCCAGAAAACCCCAATGGCTAACATGATCCATGGAAAAGGAAAGGCCCCAATAGGGGAATGGAACAGAACCAAAAGCAAGGTCACCGGGGAAGGGGGAGGAGGGAAAGGAGTCCCCATGCTGGGATCTTGTAGAGCAGGAAGTGGAATGGGTCGGGTTCCTGGTGATGCAAGTGGGGAAGGGAAAAATTCACAGCTTCTCAGAACGACCTTGTGTCCCCCTTGGAGTTATAGTGCCAGAAAGCAGAAACCTGCCCTCCCTACCCCAATCATGTCCTTGCTTAGTCCCCCTGAGATATCAAGGCAGCAGCAAGAAACATCCTTCCCGCCTGCTATTAAGAACCTCAAGGGAACAGATGGCATTATGTCTAGAGGAGAGCATATTGACCTGCTCACTCCTAGAGAGACAGGGAAGAAAAGGTGGGAAGAGTAATCTCCTCTCCTAGATATTTCTAAAGATCTTGCTCCCTTCCCAGGGACCCTCTCAAGTGCAGCCTCCTGCCAGCATCCAGCAGTGGGGAAGAGGCCATTTTGACCAAGGGCAGTGGAGCGAACCTCTGGGTCTTTTACTGTCTGCACAGAGCAGACAGAAGCTCAGGAAAAAAGCCTGCAGCACAGAGTCCCTTCAGCTAAATGACTGATCTATAGTGCAGGGGTCAGCATATGCAATGCTTCCCCAGCTGCTTTCAACAGATGCCCTCTCTTGGGCTTCCTTTTCACAGGCCTGAAGCTCCTCTGCCTTACAGCCACCTGATATCACTGATTACACTGGGACAAAATGAGCATGAATTGCTGGCATCCGACACACAGTTTGCAAGGGTGTTAATGATGTACAAGGTGCCAAGAGAGGGGGAAATCAGACCCCATGTTCCTAGGCTGCTTTCCCCTCAGCCTGCTGTTCTATAGGAAGTGAGAGAAAAAGTCTAGCAATGAACCTTTACTGCATGAATCAATTCCCTCTCTGGTTACACAGGGTCAGACAGGATCTGCCTCTAATGATCATCCTCTCATGTACTGCTATCAGGGCCCTGGGGCACAGGCTGACAGAGAGACCCCCTTGCTGTAAAGGCCCAGTTCTGCTCTGCAAGACCCACAACTTCTCAGAAAGGCCTTTCAAAAGGTTGTGGCTCCCCCCTCCAAATACTGCAGAACCTCTTGGCAAAGCAGCTCCAGGACTGTCCAAGTGGGATGGCTGGAAAGCAGCTGCAGCTCAGCTCTCCTTCTGGGGCAGGGCTCAGCACTGTGTGCAGAAGGCATAAGCCTGATGGCCTGGCACAGGGGAGCCCACAGGTTTGAAGCCAGCCATGGGAAGCAGAGATGCTGTGCCAAGATTTGGAGGAATTACCTGGGGGCACTAGGATCTCCAAACCCTTCAGACCTCCCTCTCCGTGAAGCTGCCGGATTAACACTCCCCTTTCACAAGCAGGCTACACTGCTCTTACCCTTTCCACCTGCTGTTAAAACAAACATTTCCAGCAATTGCTCCTGCCTCTGGCACTAGGAGGCTCTCTGCATGTGAGCCCACGACTCCTCCGATGGGGAGGAGTCTTGGCTGCTCTGGTCTCCTCCGTGCCCAGCTATCATGCAGCCCCACACACAGCAAATAAACTATGGGCCAAGTATGTATTTAGTTCTCTCCTGCTCTGCAGGCACCGCACACAGAAAGAGGGGAGGCTTGACTGTTCCCCAGCCCTCCCTTCCCACCGTTCCCTACCATTTCTCCCACTGATCCTCCAGCCAGCTCTCCTCTTCTGTGCTTGACTCCATTCTCAAGGCCAGCTGCATTTAAAAGGAACCCGTTCCTTGGGGTTTCAGGGCCACAGTCCAAAGAAGTTCTCCCCAGGGAAAGGAGCCAGGCATAAGGAAGCTGAGCTCTGTGTGGGCTGCCCCTCTGCCTATCCCAGCTCAGAGCCCGGTGCTTCCTGCGCCACTCTCCGCCTTCCCACTGCGCAGTCTAGGGGATCTCATTAAAAATAGATACAATCAGCTGTCTTGGAAAAAAAATAACCCGCTGAGATGGTGCCAGGCCCTGCGTGCTGCCTGGGCTGCTGAGTCTCCCAGCCAGCCAGACTCCTGCACCATAGCAGCTCCAGCTCCCCCCTCTTCGTCACTAACAGACACCAGCTCGGTGAGCCACCTTCTCCTGTCCTTGCAAGGTCCCTTGCAGTCTATTCAGCCTTTTCATGGACCACAATCTCAGGTGGGAAAGGGGGCAGTCACCACCGTTTTACTTGGCAAGGAGAGAACTATAATTACATCTACAAAAAGAAATTTAAAGGGGTCACTGCAGCATTTATACACACATGAAATTGTGTGCTGAGGACCAGGTGGGGATGCTTGGTTTCATGTACTTTCAGAAATTATCTAAACCCCCAGACTTCCAGCCTCTCTTCCAGCCCATTCTAGGTATAGTCTCTCTGCCCAGGGTCTGGCAAGGCCGAGATCCAGGATAGCAGTGAGCACAGCTAGCACCTCTTTTGCTTTATTTCAAGCTTTTAAGAGAGTGGAGGGGAGTTAGGAGGACAGAAACAGCTTCTCTGGTAACCAAGCATTCAATTCCACAAACTAATTAGGAACAGGTGAGACCTGCCCAATGGAAGCATCACAACAGACATACCCCTTGCTGCTAGTGAGTCCATGTGATTTTCAACATCCTGACACAGGGAGAGCAACCATCCTGGCCTTAAACATTCACCAAATTTCCTAACCCAAGGACTAATCTTATTAGACAGGTCAGAATCCTTGTGTTGTCACGCCCCCAAACCACCCACCTTGCAAGTTAAACCAATTAACTATGTATAGTTTTTCCTGGGTGATGCACTGAACTGTAAGGTGTCACCAATGAACAAACATTTCTATTTAACACCCTTTAAGAAGTGTAATTTACATAATCTATCTGCCTTTAATTCCATTCCCCCTTCCATCTCCTTGCTTTTCTAATAAATCATGATGCATCTTTTCCTGTGTGGTTTTCAGACTCTGTTTCTCTATTTCCTCCCATCCATTTTCTCTCTGATTTATTTTCTCACCTCTCCCTCTCTCTTTTCCCATCCCCTGACACTGAAGTAACTGGTAAAATTTCCAAGTCTTAGGAGTTAAAAAATTAAATATGTTAAGTTAAAGGTCAAAGGGCAGATGTGGACAGGTCACTGACCAGTGAGACACCAACCCCATTCCACCTGCTGAGAAATGAGAGGTGAGACTTCCCTGAAGCTGTCCCTCGACTCCACTTTTAAGGCCACAAGGAACCCTTATAGTCTTCTTGAGACTGACCTCCTGAATAACAATGGCCATATAACTTCCCCAAATGGCTCCTGCATCAGACCATTACTTTTGGTCTAGATAGAGCAGATGGTTTAAGAAAGACATTCAGCCATGATTTAGAGACTTTGTATGATGGAGAATCTACCACATCCCTGGGGTAATTTAGAACAGTTCACCCCACCGTTGAAAATGTGCATCTTATTTCTAGTCTGAATTTGCCTAGCCTCAGCTTCCAACCATTTGGTGTGACATCTCTGTTAGATTAAAGAGCCTTCTGCTATAAGTGGTCTTCTCCCCATTGTAGACCATGATCAAATCACCTCTTAGCTTACTATTTAAGTTATAGCTAAATAGACATGAGCTTCTTTAGTCTCTCTGTAAGGCAGGTTTTTCAATCAAAATTATTCTTGTAGCTCTTTTCTGAACCCTGTCTAGTTTATTGGCATCACTGTTGAAGTGGGGACACAGTATTCCAGTAGTGCTCACACTAATGCCACATACAGAGATCATAACACCTTCTCACATCTAACATTATTCACATACAGTCACTGTCTTAGCTACAGCATCACGCTGGAAGCTCATGTTCACCTGATCATCCATCATCACCTCACAATCCTTTTGGAATCTCTATCTTCCAGCATCTAGTCCCCCTTTTTATCGCTATGATTTACAGTCTTGGTTCCTCCATGTACATTTGACTATATTAAAACTTGTGTTGTTCAAGTGAGTCCAGTTTATCAAGTGATCCAGCGTGCTCTGTAACTGACCTGTCCTGTTATTTACCACTCCACCAACGTGTGTGTCATCTGCAAACTTTATCAGCTACGATTTTATATTTTCTTGCAGAGCAATGATAAAGATTATCAATGGTTCAGAGCTCCATCTTTTATATCAGCTTGTATGTGTCTGATACATACTAAGTCCCTTCAGCTGTGTGAAGGGAGAAAGAGCTCTCTCTACAGTGTTTCCCTATCCCTCCCACTCAGAAACATCCTGGCTGAAACAATCCTCATTCCCAACAGTTTCACAGATGTCCATAAAAGTCTCAATAGAGGCTGTCAAACCCATCATGGCCCTGGTCAGTTTTCACTGCAAGCACTGGCAGAAGCATTGGAGCCATTAGACTGTAGACTCTGATAAATATAGCTGCAGCAGTTATACTTACATGCACAGGTGCTGACTTTCTCTTTTCCCCTGGGGGGACCTTAACCCCTGCTCAGCTCCAGGCCCTGTCCTCACTCCACCCCTTCCCTGCAAGATACCATCTCCACCCCACCTTTTCTCACCCCACATTCCCTCCCTGTTCCACTCCATTCCCCAAGCAGTTCCACCCTTGTTCTGCCCCTCCCCCCTCCTGCTGCTGCTTAACAGCTGATCTGTGGGGAAGGGGGGTTGCCACAGGGTGGGGGAGCAGAAGGAGTTGATATTTGGGGCCTGCTGCTGGGTGCTGAGCACCAGCTATTTTTTTCCTGTGGACCCAAGAAGTCAGCACCTATGCCCAGGTGACTTGAAGATTTTCCTCACAACTATGTAGGCTAGAAGATTTCTTTGTTATAATGAAAGTTCAGATTCTGCAGAAGTTGAAGGCACTCTCGTGGAGAAGCTTCCTATTTCCCCTAAGTGAGGGGATTTTTTCAAGCCCTGCTGATAGCAATAATGTTTAGCATTTACACAGCATGTTTCACCTCTCCAGTGCTGTATAGCTGTTCAGTTAGAAGGAAGGAAATATTAACCCCATGATACAGGTTGTTAAACTGAGGCAGAGAGAGTAGAAGGGACTTGTCCAACGTCACAGCAGCAGAGCCAGGAACACCACCTATGAGCAGGGGTGTGCCAAAGGCCCTCTGTGGGTTGGATGCAGCCCACCAAGCAAGTTGATCCAGCCTGCAGAGGCCCTGCCACTCCTCTCACTCAATCAGGGTCTGTGGGTGGGGAAGCACAGAACTGTCCTGGCCCCGCCCCTTCTGCCTGAGGCCCTGCCCCTTCCGGAGCAGCCCGGAGCTGCTTCAAAAATTTCTGAAGTGGCTCCTGGTCAAAAATTATTGCCCACCCCTGCCTAAGAGAGTCCTGATGCCCAGTCCAATGCTCAGTCTGCAACCATGCTCCCTTTCTGAACCAGCAATAGGACCCAAAGTACCTGCATGCTCAGTCCACGAGTGTCTCCCAACCTTTTTGGTATCAGGGACCAGCTTTCTATTTTCCTAAACTTTCTTCTCCCCAAGTAGGGAGATCTCAGGAACAGTGTAGGCCCACAGACTGGTCATTGAGAAACACTGCACTAGACCATATGGTGTGTCTGCTTCTTCATTCTGAGGAGAACAAGGTAACGGATCTAGGCTGTGCAGTGCATGAAGGGAGTATACATAATGGCTGCCAACATTACAAGCTAACTCTTTCATAGTTGTCCCTTTTACCAACCATTCTCTGGGGGGTGGAGGAGGAAGAGGGAAGAATATCAGGCAATCCATGACTTTCCCCACACCACAAGAGGAGCGCTTATGCCAGGTGATGTGGGCAGTGAGTGAGTGGGTAGAATGGTAAACTGCCATATTAAAACATGTTCCTTTCCATTAATTTTATTAGAGTAATAATTCTTTGTGTTATTTCATGGACCAACCCTACTCCCACCCAAATCCTGGCAGCAGCAGATTAAGCTGCCAGCTGAATTCCAGGAGGGAATCATATCTCTAGTTGCTCTTCTTCTATCCCACCTCACGAGAGAGAGAGTGTGAGTGTGAGTGAGAGATAAAATTAGCCTTCACTCCCAGAAATGCCCAAAGCTGGAAAAGCAGGGGATGCAGCAACTCAAAACTTAGGTGTTGTGGGTTTTGCCCACGAAAGCTCATAACACATCTACATGTTTTGTTAGTCTTTAAGGTGCTACTACACCAGCAGTTCTCAAACTTTTTGGGCTCCGGAGCCCTTTATATGCGTAAAAATTTACGCGGCGCCCCAGCAGTCCACTGATTGTATGTGTTGTACCTATCGATGTTTCCAGTTTGTCAACCTCGCGGAGCCCCTGGAGATGTCTCGCGGAGCCCCACAGTTTGAGAAACACTGTACTAGACTATTTGTTGTTTTTTAGATGTATTAACAGCTGTCTGTGGTGCTCTTGCATTCAAAACTGGATGTCAGTTGGTCTCCTTCATTCCTGCAGGGATCCACACTAGCTTGGAAGAAGTAATTAAAACCCCCATAAGATGCTGAAATCCTTCCTAACAACAGCTCACATGATGCAAGGCCAAGAAGCAGAAAGCCAAGTCACTTCCCTGCAAATGCACCAGGCCTCAAGGCATGGAGAGATCTCTTTATTACCCAGGAGGCCAGTCTCTTTGTTAACAGGGTCACTATGTGTAGCAGGAGTTTCCTACCGAGGAGACCTTAACTTAGGCAAGGCAAATTCCAAATATGCCTTTACAGGTGACATCTTGCTTCTATCAGCACCTCAAATGCCGCAGTCCCCAGTTGCCAAAAGCCAATGGTAACAATTGCATTTTAATAACAACTTATGTTTCTCCAGAGCACTAACATCCAGAAGTCATTTTACTTGACACTTTAATGCAGCGACTTCTAGGATAGAAACTGGAAGCTGATTAACAGTTATACAGCCATGCTATACCACAGTTCAGGAAAGGAAGTGAGCAACAACTCTGTATCCACCTGAAACTCTGAAGAGAACGTAGGAGCCTGGAGGAGAATCAAGTGACCTGAGCTGGAATTTGGCCAGAGTAGAAAGGCTAGCACCCTGACTCTTACGAAAGTGCTAGGAGATCTCTGATGAACAGAAGAAGTCAGGACTTTGTTCTGACATTCCATTTGCAAATTAGCACCATACTGGGGCATTCGGTACAGCATTAGTTCAGAGGGAAACACCTTTCCATCTGTGCTCCAGTTCCTGTTCCCCCACACACCAACCGAAGAGAAATCTCAGAGAGGCCTCATTTTGTATAATAACAAGTGCTCTGCCCAGTAACTCTGAGCTGGCTACTTAGACACCCCAACACATGCAAATCAACCAGAAGCACAGGGCTTGATTTTCACTTCTGCCTAGACTTCCCTGAGCTTCCTGGGGAAATACAAAGAGGTTCATTCCCCTTTGCTAGAGACTGCATTCTCTTTAGAATCCCTTTTAATAGGAATGCTTCCCAGCTCCCTCTGCTATAGTCAGACTCCCAGAGGAATTCAGGTATTCTCAACTTCCCTGAACCATAGAAATAGCTCCTCTGGGGGTAGCTTTCCCAGAAGCCCTGCTGTCCAGCATCTAAACTGATGTAATGACTTTTTATCAGGAAAGTTGGAAGTATGTGTGTGTCCGGGCCAAAAAATAGCCCCAAAACATCTCTGCCACCTACCTCCCACTCCTGTTACATCCTTAAACTGTATCAGCTCCTCCAGCTTTGTCCTGCATGTGTCTCTGAGTACTGGTTAACTTCCAAGATCTTCTCAGACTCATAGTACAAAGTGATTTGTCTGCATGCTGCTAAAGCCAACTATCCCCGCCCTTCCCTGCAGAGGATGGAGGACAGATTCATTGATGTTTTGCACCTTGTGCAGTCATTTACACCAGTTCACAGTGGGGGTAAAATACCACCAAGTCAGAATGCTCTCCCCCAGTGGTGTCAATGACTACGCAAGGTGCAGGGTTGTGGAGAATCAGGTTTGTGTTCACCAACTGCAATGAGCTTTGCATAATGCTTTACACCCCAATCCTGCTTTAAAAGTGAAGCTCCTATGTCAACTGAGAGCTCCTTTAGTCACAGAATGTCAGGTGAACATCTCCCTCATTTCCATCTCTATCTCCTCCTCCCTGGGCACAGACTAGGAGGCATTAATGTAGCTTCAGCAGCCTGACTCCTGCCCGAGCTCAAGGATGAGCACTGGACAATCCTTCCCCAAAGGGCTGGCAAAGAGCTCTAGTGCCAAACCCTCTGTGAAACTCATCCTGCTGGGCCCTCATTCTGTCCCAGACAGGCGTGACACACTCCATGCCTGGCCTGCCCAACTGGTCATCATCGACACGGCCACAGACTATAGAATTATTAGCTGCCACACTGCAGCCTCTTCCTCTGACTGGCAGGTAGTTTAGAATTAGAAAATCCAGCGAGAGACAGGAAAAGTTTCAGACACTGACACTGCAAAGAAAGGTATCCTGCTGCTCTCACTGTAGAAGAGGATAGGATTCACCTCAGATCCAAAAAGAAGAAGGGTCCCTCTTATCTACTCTTAAGTCCACTCTCCCCATTGGAGAGAAGAGTTGTAACCAGAACCACCTCTAACACAAATGACTAAGGCATAAGGTGTCTTAGTCTCACACCACCCTGTGGCATCACAAGGGGCCCTTGCCTCAGTTTCCCCAAAAGACTTTTTCAGTAACTCCCAAATCCTCCTCCCATTCTTACTCTTTCTTGGAATCTATGTTTATTAAATTAATAAACATTCTAACTAAAATTTTAAAGTCCCTTCTCAAGTTCACCCATTTACTCCTGTATCAGGTCATGTCCAGGACTTTCCCCCCTAAGTTCCAGCTGTTCCCCACAGCCCTGTACTCACTCAACATCCTTCTCAGCAGTTCCCTGATGGTCTCAGGGTTCTCTGCTGGAGCCTGCTTACTTCCTGCAGCCCATGTTATCAATTTCCTTCGCCCCACTGGCCTCGCTGGGGATTTTCTTTCTGTAGCTTCCTGCTGCTCTTTAGAGGGGAATTAGCTTGATCAGGTGTCTCCTCAGTAACTACGGTTGACTGAGCCCAGGACTTTAGCCCTTCGGGGAGCAAACCATCCTGTTGCAGGGTAGAAGTAGGAATTAGAGGATTAGACCATGGGAAAAAAAAATCTAGAGTTGAATCTCAGGAGCTTCTTGGCAGTGGGGTATGTGAGGCCATGGGACTGTCTTCTTAAAAAAGGGAAGGGAGCCCCATTGCTTGGGATATTTAAGCTCATGTGGGTACAACCCTGGAAAATAGACTGTGGGGACCAATCCTGCCTTGGGCCCAAGGGACAAATGGATTAGATGGAACCTAATGGGACATTTCTCTCTCTTAAGGTCTAGGATTCTTTGAATCAATCCCCCCATTGAGGCAAAGTAACCACCCAAGGAGGCTGCCCTAGAAAAGAAGGACCTCATCCCACACTCTTCCCAAACTGTTGCTTCCCAGTCCCTTTTCAGGCCTTCACACTAGAGAGATAATTAGAACTTCTTATGCCCATTCATCACCACCATTTTGGAACTAGTTGGCAATGCTGTTTCTCTTCCATGTTAAGGACACACACTGCCTCATGTCCTTTGCTGGGAGCCTGTGTGTTGCCATTCAAAAGGGGTTAGAATTGCAGCAGCAAATGTGGCTCGGACTCCCTTTGTGCCAGTATTCATATGTCCTCACAGTTCATTCAGCACCTCACTTAATGAGCTAATCTGATTCTGCACCCTGGAATGAAGTCTCTGCTGTCCTTTTCAGCCAAGAATGGAAGTCCCCAGGCAATCCAAGTGTGAAAGGTCTCCTCTCACAGATGGTGGAGCTGTGTTGGCTACAGTATAAGGATGGATCAAGAAAGTCCTCTGTCACACCAGATACTCTCTGTTCACATGCTCTTCCAACACTCCCCAGTGCTTGCACCTACCAGATAAAACACCCTGGTGGGGAAGCAAGTGGAGAAGGGATGGGGTCCAACACCCCTGCACACCCATAAATATTTCAACATTATCTCTGGTCCTCAAAATTCACCCCAAGTTCAGAGATGTTAGAATTGTTTCCATCAATCCCAAGAACCTGATCCCAAACTCAGGGCTCCTGGAATGATTTTCCCTAACTTCAGAGACCTCTGAGTTCTTCCCGTTAAATCTCAGGGCTCTGACACCTCCCCATACAAGGACTTACCATTCCCAGCTCCCTTTCCTATTAAAAGTTGCTTCTTGAGCATTTGGACTCCACTTCTGGAGACCTGGACAACAGAAGGAGATGACACCATGCTCTTCCTTCCCTGGGTGTTGCTGTTTACATTTGAGAGGACAGAGCCCAGGAGACAAATGTTGTATCTAGGACAGCAGCACACAGCAAGCCTGAGACTGTCACGGGACCAGGCTGAGCTTTGCTGCTAGACTCACATTACCCAGCTCTGTGGCTGACCCTCTTCCCCATGGTGGACCCTTCCAGAGGCAGCTTGAATTGTTTAATTTGCATGCAACACGCCCCCATGTTGCATGCAATGGCTTCAAACAATTCAAATAGGCAGCATTAGAACTAAAAGGAAGAGAGTAGACTACTCTTTGCAAAGCCCCACAAAGCTGTTTAGCAGAGGAAGCACCAGAACCTAATGACAGTATGCACAAGGGCTCTCACCCTGCCTTACAATGTCCAAACACCACACCAGTTTCCCCTCAAAATAATGGCAGATATTCTCTTTCCCCTGTTCTCAGACTCCTAGACACATCACAGAATTACATGTGAAACATTTACCTCTGATAACAGCATTTCTCAGTATAAGTATATACAATACAGTACAGGTCTCATCTCCCTGCCCAGCTCAGACCCAGTTCTAGGCTTAGTGCCCCACCATTCATGAAACACACATCTGATAACCAGATGACACTTGCTCCGAATTTCAGAAAAACAAACGATATCAACCCCCCAAATCACAGGAAAAATAGTGGCATGGCCTACACAAGACCAAATGTCAGGTGCTGCCCCCAGTGCACTCCTTTGCTAATTCAGCTCTTCAGAAGTCAAACTGGCAGGCATCCTGCCACCCAAGCCCACCTGTATCCTTATCTCAGCTAGGCAGCTGTAGGTTCTGCTGTCCCCCTCTGCTCCTGTCCCTGCATCTGCCTGGAGCTGTTAGGCCCACATTGTGAACAGTTTCACAGCCTTCAAATTAAAAGGGCTCTATGTCCCAGATAGATGGGAGTGATTGGTATTTCTGAGAGGATCGGTTCTAAATCTGCAACACTCTCCTGGGTTTGGTTTGTTTCAGGTCTGTACCTAGGAGCATACACAGGGGTCCTGGTCTCTGAGATGACATAAGAAGGAGGAAGGAAGTATTTCCTGGGGAGGAAATCTGTTTTGGGGAAGGGGGTGAAGTCTTTTGTGTTGGGGAAAG
>CM057848.1:69433172-69447691 GCA_030068395.1 Apalone spinifera
TTCCGTTAAAAGCATTTCCGGAAAATCATGCCAGTGTAGACGTAGCCTGGAAGTCTACTTGTGTAGACATAGCTTTGGTGTTTTGTTGCTGATTCTGGCCTCCAAAAAGTGGCCCATAATTCCCCATCAGCTGCTCTGGTCAGCAGTTTGAACTCTGCTGCCCTCAGCCAGGTGACCAGTTACCCACCCCAATTTAAATCCCATTTCCTGCTGGCTGGCTTTTCAGTGTGAGTTCATTGGAGAGTATAGCAACTGGTTTCACCACATGATTGTTGAGGCATTTAATGTAATGCATGAAACAGGACTGATCTTATAAATCATGGTGTCCTCCTCAGCCTGAGGACCTGATGAGGTTGAGATAGATTAGGACGATGGAGCTCCCTCTGGGGTCACCAAGTGTGTCTGGCAGCCAGGAACTGATCTCCACTGCTGACAGACATAGCCAGTCTGAGAAATCATTTTCCAGGTATCAGGAAGAAGGGGATGAGACACTGGGTAAGTAGGGATACCAATTCAGATTTTGTTAGGGGGAGGCTGACTGTGCATGCCATGATGGGCCAGGGCGGAGAGTGAAAGCATGGGGAGAGTGGGGGAAGACGGAGGACAGAGCCTTCAGCAGTGTTATTGACCATGGTCAATACAAGCCAACAACCAAATGGGGCTGGGTGGGAACCCCATCTGCACACCCTCCCCCCCCCCAACATCATCTTTAGCCAGTGTCCTGGAAAACTCTACTTTTTCAGCAGATAGTTTAGCAATCAGCTGACAGGTTCACTGTATCTAATTCCTATATAAAAGAAGGAAAATTAAATATTAGACCCACTCAGCTCTAACAGTCACATATTCTGACATCTTGTGGCAAGTCACTTAAGGGACATTGGTTAGCCTTATATTTTTAATGTATATTCTTACTGTGTTACTAACTCTGGAGAAAGAGATACCTCATCAGGACTCCTGGGTGCGCTCTCAGCTCTGGAAGGGGACTGGGGTCTATTGGGTTACAGCAAGGAGGCAGATACATTTCAGCTCTATACAAGATCATCAGAATGGCCATACTGGGTCAGACCAAAGGTCCTCTTAGCCCATGACCACAGCCAGGTGTTTCAGAAGGAATAAAGAAAAGAGGCAATCATGATGTGTCCCGTCACCCATTCCCAGCTTCAAAATCCTGTGTCCAGCAATCCCCCTTCCATTACTTTTTTCACTCTGGGAGTCCTCATTTTCCCCGTACACTCCATCCCCTCTCCCAACTTTGTTTATATCTGGACTTACAATTCACAAATGTGTAACTCTTTGCCAGCACCTCCCATATTGTGTTTCAGTGCACTGTTTTCTTACAAATAAAGGCACACTTTTTTTAAATGGTTCTACACTTTTATTTTGTTAGTTTCACAGACTAATCACTGCACTCCCAAGTGCAAGCTTTAAAGGCATGGTCCTGGCTATAGCTTGCATTGGATGGGAAGGGCAGCCTGGAAGCAAGTGTAATGAAGACGTCCACCTGGCTGACAAATTGTTGCAGTACGGGGAGATTCAGGGACAGTGGTGCTGGCAAGCTTAGGCTGGGAACCAGAGGAAGCAAAGATCTGCACTTGCCATGTTGTATTGGTGCAGCAGGTGGCACCATAGTGCTGTGCTTGAGGTTTCCTCTGTTCCCCAAGAAGCTTAGTTTTGCTGATGAGAGCTAGACTGCAATGGGTCTTTTGCCCCTTGGGTCATGTTGGTACCAGATGGTCTCGGGTGCCTTGTGGTCTGGTGCTCAGGGTGCTATCAGTACCAGGGCAGTTTTTTTTCAGTGAATCATGCTATGGCAAAGAATGAGACTGCTTTTTTTGTAGCTTAGAAGAGGACCCCATATATGAGGACTGGCAAAGATCCTAGACTTGGGGTTGGAAGATTCTTAGATTTTTCTCGTCCTCACTGAGTCTCTTTCATTTCTTTTCTGCGTTTGGGGGATTGTCCCAGCCATAGGACATTTGGAACAGCTGCTGTGGAGCCCCTCACAAAGCTTGGCAGGTGCACCAAACTGCCTATGGTTGGGATGACTCTGCAAACACCTCCCATGGGCTACAGGGTCGTGACAGCAGCGGCAGAGTTAGCAGTTGGAAGCCGCTCTGCTACATTACCAGTGGTGGTGCTACGGGATCTGGAGGAGGGAAAGGAGTTAAATTACTCAGAGGTGGCAGGCAGAATTGGGGCAGGAGGGGGCTCATGGACTGGCAGATAGGGCTGGGAAATGCATGGAGACTCCTCCTCCAGAGCCTTACCAGACAGGGATGCCCTCTGGCCCACTAGGATTTGGAGTGACACTCGTCCTAGGGTGAACTGAGTTTGAAACCCCTGGATTAGAGGCATGTGACAGCTGATATGGGCAATGCTGTTGTTCCAACAAACTAAAGGTGGTAGAGAAGGAACTGGGTAATGGCTGGCTGTGTGCATAGGGTAACTTCTTGGAGTAGTACGAGATGGCTGCCATGTGCGCATGGCCAACCAGGGTACTGCTAGCACAAAAATCTCCAGCTAGAAGCACGTGGCACCAAAACACTGAAAGTGAAACACCCAGAGGGACACGTTCCAAAAAACACAGGATTTAACAGACCCTTATCTCCCACCTAAATTAAAAATAAAAATAGTGTTATACTAGCACACTCGATTCAAGGATGAACTTTACCACAGATTCACATATGGGTCCTGAAATGAATCAGGAATCTGTGATTACTGCACAGGGATCTATGGTTCCAGATACAGACATTTCCTGGCAGGCCAGCTGCCTCCCCGCCCCGAGAAATTTTTTACTTCTCTCTTTAGCGTCAGGGCAAAGTGTTTCCCCTCAAAGCAGGTCACTGCATGATGGATGATAGGGCGCCATTGAGGCCGATTGATAGCTTGCTCCTCCAAACTTGTGATAGCCACATCAGTTTTCTTGAGATATGCTTTTCAGTATATCTTTGTAGTGCTTCCTCTGACTACCATAGGATCTCTCATCATGTGAGAGTAAAGAGCTTGTTTTGGGATGTGAGAGTCTGGAATTGACACACAAGGTCCATCCCAGCTGAGTTGGTGTATGGTCAGAGTGGTTAGGATGAGTGACACTAATGTTCTTTGCTCTCAACCCCCCATTATCTGATGAAATGGGTAGTCTCCGTTCTTCCCATACCATTCTTCCCACGTGGAAACACCTCCTAAGACTGAAAAATCATTACTCTCTCACGACCTAAAATAAACAGTGTACTTTGCCTCTCTCCTTCCTTCATATTTATATCTTCTCAGATTGAGAGTTCTTCAAAGCAGAGTGTCTGTCTTGTATAGACTGCACCTAGCAAACTGTGGGTGCTCCATGTGCCAGAATACAAATACCGGGGATAACAAAGAACCACATACATTCCCCTCTGCACACATTCACAAAGCTTTGCAATAGACCACTAGAAGATTTTCTGACCCAGCATAGAAAGACCCTCCAACATACACCTGACTCACTTGAAATAAGTGAAAACACAACAAGTAGAGGGTTAAAGACATTTATAAAACAGTATTTACAGACAAACGATTGTATAAGCATGAAACTTTCCATATGACAGAAGTCACATTTTCTGAATTCTAAGTGTACAAAGTGCATTTCTTTCCCCTTCTCTCTGCACCAGAAGATGGGGTGCTATACTGTCCCTAACCCCTATGCTACCAGACTATAAAGCCCTCCACCCCCACGGTAAGGATTTGGAGACATCCCCCAGTTATGCTGGATAATTGGGTTATTCTTAAGTCCTCTCTAGAGGATATTAGTATGGAAAAATACACACCAAAACAAGGTTAGGAGGGGTGACTCACTGCTTGGAAAGTCTGGTCAATAGATTCCACTGGAAAGGGAAATCTGGGGTCAATGCCCTAGTGTTATTAGTAGGTGGGAAAGGTTATTTAGCTGGTGTTTATAAACTAACTCTTGGCTCTGACATACTGCCCCATCTCCCAGTAACTATAAACTTTTCAAGTGCTCCTGAATCAGTTGCTATTTATAACCCCAGCATCATTTAAACTTCAAAGTCTGGGTCCCAAAACTGAATCCAAATCCATTTAAGATGAGAAATTGTCTTCTGTTATGGTAAAGGAACAGGTTATTAGTAGGGAGGTTGTGTGTGAACCTAGGCAGCTGTTTCTGCTAGGGACTATGTCTATGCCACACAGATATAGACTGTTAATTTAGATGGTGAACAAACATTGTGCCAAGCACAGATACTGGAGACAATTCTTTGTGATGGCTGCAGAAACAGAGGCTCCTCTACTCTATTCCACCCATAATCTGGGGGGCAGCCTGAGGGCCTGTCAGTGCCGTGATGAAAGACGAACAAGACCAGGGGATGTATAGTTAACAGCCTGTATGTGCTACAAAGCTGTCAGGTTAGAATACAAGCACTGAATGCTGTGAGGACAGAGGGAGAGGATGCGGTGCAGGGTATAAGGTCATAGGGTTACACAATACAGAAACAAACAAAAAAAAAAACAGATACAAATGCACTGCAACCTACAGGAAGGGGAGCTGACATCCACAAAGAATGGGCTATGGAGCCCAAGGAAGACTCACGTATAGGAGCTGCCCAATAGCCCAGCCTCATTCTAGTGGCACATTCACGCCACATCAGACACTGCGTGGGCTCCACACCAGACATTGCTCACTCTGTTTGAAAGGGCCTCTTCTTAGGGAAGGAAAACGTGCAGAAAGGGTAGATACCACAGCTTAGTAGATCCAGAATGGGTTTCCTCACCAGGTACAGCTTTCTCTGCTACTCAGAGGACCAAATATTTGGGAGAAAGCTTCACCTATGATCAACGCAAAGGCTTATTCTCAGAAGAGTCACCCTTCTCTTGAAATTTCCCCTCAAGAGGGCCCCAGAGAGGCAAAAGCCAGTTTTCAGCTGCCTAGTCTAGGCATCTGCCCCATTTGGACAATGGCAGGGTCACAATCAGGCACTGGTTTGAATGTTTAAGACTCACTGAGCAGATAAGTACTTCCTGGTCCATGGAGGGTGATCATGGTTACCGCAGTACTGATGTCTCATTCCTGCAGCTTCATCCTTTTCCAAATCCCCCTACTTTGCTGACAGTCTCATACCGAAGGACATTTCATCATGCTCTGGGGCTGGAGTTGTTTGAACAGATGCCTTGGGAGCACCCTAATGCCATACAGACAGGAGAAAGGACCTATTTTGGGGTGAAAGACATCTCGCTGCCTGCTATTTAATAGTTAAGGTGGGTGTATAGTTCTTCTGAGACATGCAGATACTGCTTCCTGTAATTAGGCAGCAAATGGACCCACGTAGGAGACAAATGGAAAGGAAGAAGATACACCTGGGAGTGAATGAAAAACTCTTGCCCCTCCAATGAGGGCAGATTCCAGGCTTGGCTAAGAAAGAGGTTTAGGTCCCAGGGCTTCTGTATTGCCACTGAGCCAAAAATGTACCCAAACACAAGTGATGCAATAGCCCTGTGTGGCAGCCATCAGACTTACACATTCATTCCCCTTTCCCCTCCCATTTTCAGCTGTTGCTCAAAAGCTCTGATCCCTTTGGAAGCAGCACCCCTCCACTGCTGTGGCGAACACTTCAGCACCCCAATTCTTCCCTTGTGATTCGCCCATCTCTGGCTGCAGGAAAAAGAGAGAAAGGAGGATTTAGGTATCAGTACTCTTTGCAGAACTAGAGCTAGAACAGCAGCACTTCTCTCCAACATTTCAAGAGAACTACAAGGAACAGCACCTTGCCCCAATAAAAGATGTGCTTCTCTCCCTCTCAGCTTGCAATACTTGGAGCAGACTCGGACCAGGCAGTGAAGTCTGATTCTGTAGGACAGCTAGGTCCTGTCAGAAGGGAGCAACACCCTGTAGAACAGGTCCATAGAATAAGAGCAGTCTGTTTCCTAAATTAATAATGCTGCTGCCCTCTGCTGGTCAGCTGTGCTAAAACCTTGCCAGACAATGTAGTGACAGACAGAAAAGAGTCACTGAGGCTAGCTGGTAGTATAATAGGGCCCATCAAACTATAGCAACACAAGTTTAACATTTTTAAACTACTGACACCATTTCAAATTGGGTACCAAAAGAAATAGACTGAGAGGAGGATTACAGCCCTGCAGTCATCCCATCGTAAAACCATGGGGCTACTCACATTCACAAGTTCTTGCTGGGGATCTCTGAAATGTGCAGACCGGTCACTTTGGCCCGTTTATACAGCTCTTCAGCACATAGCTCCTCTATTCCCTCATGTTTACGTTTTGGAGAGGTCTGACCACAATGCAACAGCCTCTGTGCTGCAAGAGGGAGAGGAGAGTCACTGCAATATTTCCTCTGGCCCTGGAGTGTCTCACATTTACTGCTTTAGGCACCTTTGTGCTGAGACAGCAGGGGAAAAGGAGAGCCTGCAATGCCAAAGCAACAGGAAGTACAGCCACAACCTCACTTCACTTTTCTTTGACACAAATATTAATGCCAACAGGACACAGAGTCTCAGAAATTCCAGCTCAGGACAAACACCAGAGTCTAACTGCTCTACACTAATGGACTAGTTTTATAAAAAAAAAGTTTCTGTCTCCCCTCTTCATGTCCTATGTATCTAGACAGGTTCCATTGAATTGTGGCACATGAGACAGAAACCACCACCAACTAGAGTTCTGTTGGCTTTTTAGGAAGAGCTTTTGGGAACTTTCAGAAAGTCCAAATGAAAGTAAGATCTATTCCATTCTAGTCACATACTTGTTCCTAGCTGTCCTTTCTAACCAGCAATGGGCACCAAGTATCCATTAACTTACCTAGGTAATTTATTAACAGCTCCTGCTTACCTGTACTGGTGCTGCTGCCCTGGCCTGAAGTTGAGTCTGTGACTGGGTTGCCGAGATCTTCCACACAGGAAGGGACTGATGCCAATAAACCTGGGGAAGAGAATGATCACTGAAACAGCCACTGAGGAACAGGCTCTTGTTTTTCATGGGGAGCTCAGAACACCCTATGTGCAAACAGTTAGTGGTGCACCAGTGTTGACAAAAGACAAGGCTGGATTTAAAGCTCAGTTGGCACAATGCTTGCCGGGGATCCAAGTCCTGGCCCCCATGATGTATTAGCATTCTTACTTGGATCTTATGCACGGGCTTTAGGAGAGAAGCACAGGGTTTCTGGTCCCTAACAGGATCTCGCCCATTTTCGATTCCCTGAGAGCTGTTCCCAACCTTCAAAGCTTGACATACTGACGTGCTCATGGTCTTGTCTGCATTTCCAGGGAAAACCATGTGCCCTTTGAGAAACTTTCAGCAGAAGTCACTTCCTCTTGCAAAAATCTGATCAGGAGCGCAACTGCTATTTGCTGTATTGAGAATCCCCCTCCCATCCCAGTAATTTTATCTCCTTCAATTGATACAGAGTTAAAATGCACACTACAGTAAGTGCCTCATAGCACCTGATACTTACAGAGGCCCCTGTAGCGTGACAGCTGCTGGTAGATCTGTTTCATGCGTTCAATGTTTAGCCGGCTGGTCTCTGCATGATTCACTATGGGTTTGGGGTAGTCCACCCCAATAATGCACTTGGCTGCCTTCTGCACTGACTCAGGGGCATTCCAGGGCTCGTAGATGTACCGTGAGGGGAAGCCCTTTAACTTGGGCAAATATCGCCTGAAGCACAAATAAAAAGATACTCTGAATAAGGAGTCAGTGTAATAGTTACAAAGAGTTCATATGTATGGTATAAGTAAAAAGTCAGCCACCAGGCAGACAGACTGTGCAGCTATGTCTCACTGGCATGGCTAGGATGTGTACGAGAAGCACCCACCCATATTACTCACCTAACGTAGTCACCACTGGGGTCTGTGCGACGCCCAAAACCCACAGGGCAGTAGCAGTGGAAGAACTGCTGAAAAAAAGCACTGCACGAAAGCCACATCCAGCTGCCAGCATTCACACTGAAATCTGCATCCAGCAGCAATTCATCAAACACCTGCAGCAATCAGAGAGAAAGCTGGTCAGGGAACCAATTGCTTAAGGAAAGACTCAGCAGCAAACACCACTAGAAGATTGTCTCAGATGCTAATTATCAGCTTGTCATGACAGATCTTGGTAACTGGAACAGGAGCAGAAATGCAGACACCAGACCAGATAATCTTTACATCTGAACCATTCCCAATGCAAAGCCCTGCCTGGTCATGTTATTTTGCAAACATTACAGTTAGCTCCTGCTGCTTTAGACTGTTGTACAGTTTTACTGCAGGATTTGGACACCAACCCTGTACTTGGAAGTGTAATGAAAGTATGCAAAATAGATCTTGAAGGAGCAGAGCAAGTCTGTGCAGATCAAAAGTGAACAAGTGCTTTTCCTTCTAGGTATAACATTATCCATCCCCCACTCTGAGCCAAAGCAGGGTTTTAGTAATAACCCACTGAATTCCTGTCTATTTTGCTTTCTTGAAGTTCTGTATTCCAATTTCAGTGGTCTATTGGAGTTTTCAGCATCTTGGGGCAAGGATCTCACTCCTTCCACTTTCAGCAATGAACATATTGGGTGGATTCAAGGCTCCCCCCGACTTTTTTTAATATGTCCAATAGGTGAATTTTTTAGCTCTTTCCTTGGAAGACTCTAGACTCAGATTTCACATTCAGGGAGCTTACCTTGACCAGCAACAAGGAAAAATGCCCATTAATATCCAAACACAATGAAACTGACAGACCACAGATGGGCTGGGAACGCTTTATAATAGCCCATATCAACCAAAAGATCCCATTTAAATGTATTTAGGGTAACTGCCGTCCAGGCAGAAAAAAAATCCAACTTCTGAAGGAAGCAAAGCTAGTGAGATCATCCTATCTTCCACACTACTTTACATGCCAAATGATTGCCAGGACAGTACAGGTTGAACCTCTCAAGTCCAGCATTCCCTGGTCCAGCAACATCCAGCCAAGTTTCCCGTGATCCTGTGGTTTGTTTACAACCACCAGTCCTGGCTCTCCACGTTTTGTGCTATTATTTATCTCTAACTTACCCCTCAATGTCTTCAAGGGCCCAGTAAACAGTAGAAGCATAAACAGTGGTAAAGCTGATAGACAATATTGGCCTCCCACAGTTCGGCAAATTCTCGGATTTGGCATCAGTCACATCTAGTGTTCCCTCTAAGATTTTCCATCTATGAGTGAAGTGAGTTGTCTTCTGTGCTGATATTGAGGTCATGGGTGCTTGTTTGGATGTGTGCCACCATTGGCGCTCCTCCCCGAGTCTCTCTCCCAATGCCCAGGGTTTGCAGGGAGCGGAAGGCTTGGGCAGCAATGTGGGAAGCCAGAGGGCAGTGAGAGGGTGGAGTAGGAGTGCAGGGGGATAGGCGTGGGGAGAGAGAGACAGGGATGCAGTGGGACCCAGCCCCAGGAGCAGCCATACCACAGTGCTGGCTTCAGCTCCTTCTCTGGCCTAGAGGGAACTTTGTATGTAACTAAGTCAGTGACAGAAGATGTCTATAAGGATAGTTCCTGAAAATTAGCTATTTGGGGGGAGGTAAACACAAAGAATATCTGCCCTTCAGCCACAAGAACCCCCTTACTTGTGATTCATTCTAGTTTTGTAGGTTGGCTAGAAGACAATAAAATATTCAGAGCAAGTAGTTGTGACACTGTCCGTTAATCCTCATTTGCTGAGGGACAGCTTCCTGCTTCTGCCACCTCCAGCACTTTATAATTTCCAATTGAACTCAGTATATTCATAGAACAAACATACCAATAATAGGTCTACTTACAGTATTACAGAGCAGCTACTTTTGTTACACTTATAAAAAAAACTTCTTAAATTTTTAAACAGTCTTTCCCATTTTTGCAACAGAGGTGGGCAGGTTTCAAATTCTGGTGTGCACCTGCACAGGTGCATATCTTAGAGGGAATCCTGGTCAGGTCCCAAGGATACTGGATTAGAGAGATTCAACCTATACGGCCATCCCTGCAGAACCTGCCAACAGGAATTTGCCTTTCATGTGCTCTGTTGCTTAATTCTGGAAGTGTCTGACTTACCCTGACTCCAGACTCCCAGCTGATCCAGAGATCACCCCTGGTCAGGAAGCAGGCCACAGCATGTCTGGCCAGGTGGTGAATCCAGCCTTCCTGTTTTAGTTGGGTCATGATAGCATCAATCCAAGGGAAGCCTGTTTTGCCCTCTGCCCATTTTGCCAAGGCTTCAGGATTCCTGTCCCAGGGAATCTGAATGCAGATTGGGTTCCCTTCCATACGGTCAAATTTGGGATTGTTGGTGGCTGCCGTATAGAAAAATTCCCGCCAGAGAAGCTGCCCATATAGTGAGAGTGGTGGTGTGTTGTTTCGCTTCACCTATAGAAGAGGAAATGCAGGGGCAAAGAGAGAATATTAGACTTTCCCAGCTCCTGCACCTGGGTAACTTAGTTCAGCCCACCTTCCGCCCCATCGCTACAGGCAATTTCCACTCAGGGACCAAAACTACTTGCAACATTTGGAGCCATAAAGCTATCCTCTGAACTGCCCTTTCCTAGAAACTCAATTCATTGGGGCAGAATGTCCTTGTTTTTAAGCTAGTGTGATATGTTGAAAGAATTGGTCTGTCCAGAACAAAAGAACAAGCACTAAGCCAATCTAGAGCTAATGATTGTGAGAGCTCAGGCTTCAGAATCCAAATAGCTACATTTAAAACCTAATTAGGTCTACAAGAGTCACCATTTGTGAATGTTCCCCTCTCCCCAACACAGGCAACTTTATTTAAAGAGCTGAGCACTGCTTCATAGCCAGGAGAATTAAAGGCAGGGGAAGGAGGAAATGTCAATCTGCAGCTTCTAGTGTCAGAAACAACATTATATGACAGAGCTGCAAGGGAATTAACACAACCCACGTGCTCAGAATCAGCCTGTTTCTTGGTCTGCCTGCTCTGGAAGAACCCCCCACCTTCCCATTTTCCTTCTCACCTTTTTGTACAGTTCCCAGAGGCGGTAGTAGAACAAGCGGCAGGACAAACAGCCGAAACGCAGGTATGGACTGAGCCCTGTGGGGCTTGCCAACAGGGAGTTGGCATTCATCCTTGGCCTTTCATAATTTGCAACCCAAGCCTAGGAGCATTTGGAAAAGAGAATGGGTTTCAGAAATGCAGCATTCTAAGGAATAGGTTCCAACTATCTCCAGTAGGTTCACTAAAGTGCATCAACTCTGACAGTATTCCTACTGAACTGGCTTCAAACATTTGCTGGAGAGGTCTTAAGCTGGCCATTTCAGCACTCCCACAGCAGTGAGAGGCACACAAATCACTTTCTATTCAAAGGGAATTTGATCTAGTCATGTTTATCTTGGAGGGGCTATTAGCTCTGGTCTGCTGAGTAGATCTGGGCCTAGGACCTCGCAAAAGTATAGCCAATTCTGAGCTACAGGAAGAGATCTTAACTGTCTCCCTGATGAATGCAGTAGGTGACTCTAGGAGGAAAGACTATTAACACTGAAAATGGCAGCTGCAATTACATAAAGCTGAAACTGAGCACTGCCTGCAGAGTATTATACTGAAGTTTTATTCCCTCCTCCTCTATGCAGCACGACAGGATGCAAGATGAGAACTGCACAACTACCATCAAGAAAGATGGACGTTAGAGATACAACGTAGCCATTTCTGACTGAGTAATTTTATCTTGTATTGTCACCAGTATCACCTAATATTTTTACTGTTCTAATTTGTTTGTGTGAAGCAAAAAAACAACCACCACCACCGACAGAGTCAACAGAAAGCGTCTAGGTATTATGATGAGTGGCTCAAAGTATAATGTGGTATGTGTTGTACTAACAATCCTCACATATTCTACCTGGAAAAAGCCTGTTTGTTTGCCCTGTTGGTGCATCTGCACAAACGTTTCCAAATGAAAAACTAAAAAGGAGATGGTAAACAATAGGGATGTGAACGTTTAACCAATTAATCCAGTAAGCCTCACCCTTACAGTTAACTGGTGACCCTGCAGGGTGTACCATGGACAAGGGTGTTCCAGTGCGCCCCTGTCCCCCACTAGTCCCATTTAACTGGTAATTGGTTAAACATAACATTTAACCAGTTAAATAATTAAATAGGATTCTACATGCCTCGCAGGCAGTTTGTAGCTAGTATTGTACCTTCGTCAAAGTTGCTCTTCACCTATGCTATCCTAGACAAAACAGGCTCAATACCCTTCTTGCTCCAAGGGAGCTGAAACACCAGAATTGCTCAGTGAGTGAATTCCACCCCTAAGTACATGTACATCAGTACACTTCTGCCACAGCTGGAGTCCTTTTAAGCCTAGAAGTGGGGAGGGCACATTCTCTATGCCCCCCAACCAAGCTGGGTCCTACAGAGACATTTCCATCAACACAGAACTGTATCTGCTGCTACAAACAGCAGAAATGAGGGTGACAGCTAGGGTTAGTATTTTTCAGCCAGAGGTGTCAGCATGCAGAAGGTATCATTTTCTGAGTGAAAGGAGGTTAGTTACCTTTCTTTCCAAATGCTTATCCAGCCGGGCTAAGGCCTCTGTCTCACCTCCTTTCCAAACTGCTGGGGCAAGGCCATCTGTGGGGAAACCTGAGGAAAAACAAACAGGGTGGTATGGTTGGAAGCCAACTCTACGCAAAGGGCCCAACAGGGTTCAAGCAGCAACAATATCAGGCTAGAGAAAGATGGCTCCTGAGTTCTCTGAACATCTGTTTTATTGTTGCTGGCCTGATCCTTATAGAGCAAAGCAAGCATGACTTCTCTCAAATCCCAGTAGAGAAGCCTGTCGCCAAATTAAGTTCTTTAGTCAGCATTCTTGGGGCATTCCACCATCATTCATACACAAACCCTATCAATGCAAAGCTATCATCTTCAAGATCAATACCAAAGATAAAGAGAACAGCCAGCACGGGGCATGCTATATTAATTCAGATGGATTATATGGGCCAAACAGTTGAAGATGCTGACAATTATAATTAAAAAAAAGTTAAGGCATACAATGGGTTAAATTTAGCTAGGGGCATAAAATGCAACAAGAAGTTCCATACTGTAAGAATGTGAGACAATAAGGAAAGTGTAGGTTCTCTACTTAACGGGGAAGGACAGCAAACACCTGATGACATCAAGAAAGCTGAAGAGTGTGTCTATTTTACTTCAATCTTCACTAAAAAGATTAACAGTGACACAAAAACACAATTAACAACAAGGGGAAAGAAACAAACCAGATTAGGGAAGAACAGGTTAAAGAACACAGAAAAATTGCATGTATTCAAATGGCGGGACCTAATAAAATTTATCCTAGGTACATAAAGAACTAGCTGAAGCAATCTCAGAACCTTTAGCAATTATCGTTGAGAACTCCTGCAGGATGGATGAGGTCCCAGAAGATTGCATAATGGCAAACATAGCTACCTGTCTTTAAAAAGATGAGCAAAGAGGAGATGGGGAATTACAGACTAGTCAGTCAGTCTAACTTTATGTGGAAAGATAACGAAGCTGTCACGAACAAAACCATGCCAAACTAACCTAATTTCCTTCTTAAGACAGGCTTACTTGCTTAGTGGACAGCAGGAAAGCTGTGATATATTTTGAATTATGTAAGATTTTTGACAGTCCTACATGAAATTTAATAAGCAAGTAAGGAAATAAGGTTTATATGAAGTAACTACTCTTTGATTGAGGTCTTATAGTAATCAATGACTCACTGTCAAACAGAGAGCATATCTAGTGAGATCCTATAGCAGTTGGCTGCTATTCATATATTTTCATTAATGATTTGGACAACAGAACAGAAAATATGCTTGTAAAGTTTACAGACAACATAATGCCTGGGAAGCAAGCACTTTGGAGGACAGGATGACTGGATGAGCATTCACAAGGATCCTGACAAATTTAAGAAGTGGCCTGAAATCAACAAAGTGCCATTCAATAAAGTCAAGTGCAAAGAAAAAAAAGTCAAATGTGCAACTATAAAATGGAAAATAACTGGCTAGGTTGGTGGTACTGCTTAAAGAGCCCTAGGATTATAGTGGATCACAAACTGAATATAAGTCAATGTGATACTGTTGTTAAAAAGGCTGATAGGGGTATACTAACAGGAGTGCTCTATGTAAGCCATTGAAAGTAACTGTGCTGCTCTACTGAGCATTGGTGAGGCCTCAGCTGCAGTACTGTGTCCAATTCTGGGCACCACACTTGAGGAAAAATATGGTCAAACTGGAAAAAGTCCAGAGAAGAGCAACAAAAATAAGATTTAGAAAGCCTGATTTATGAGGAAAGGTAAGAATCAGAGCACTTTTAGCCTTGAGAAAAGGACACTGAATAGGGACCAGAAAACAGTTGGCATACAGGTTTAGTGTTGTTATAAAAAGAGGGTCATCATTCCCCATGTCCACTGAAGGTAGAACAAGTACTAACGGGCTTAATCTGCAGCAAGGGATATTACAGGTTACATATTAGGAAAAACATTAACTGCAAGGATAATTAGGGTTGTCAGGTGTCCAGTTTTGAACCGGACAGTCCGGTATTTGAGCTTTCTGTCCGGGAA
>CM057848.1:69447881-69461881 GCA_030068395.1 Apalone spinifera
CCCCCCCAAGCCAGCCCCGCTCCCCAGCGCCTGGTTCCTCCCCGGCTGGCACCACTCCCCCCAACCCCTTCCCAACCAGCCCTGCTTCCTGACATCTGATCCCCCCCACTCCCCGATCGGAGATCAAGTGTGTCCGGTATTTTTTTAAACCATCTGGTAACCATAAGGATGATTAAGCTCGGGACTAGGCTTTCCAACTGTGGGTTGGAACCCCAAAGTAGGTCACAACCCCATTTTAATGGGATCACCGGTGCTGGCTTAGATTTGCTGGCACTTGGCCCTGGGCAGCAGGTCTCAGGTCTCTCCCTCCCCCAGGGTCTGAAACCCTTGGGATGTAACCCTTTCCCCTCCTAAGGCAGGGTGGTGGGGCTTGTACAGACTCAGGCTTCGGGGGTGATGTAGTAATTTTTGTTGTCAGAAGGTTGCAGCGCAATGAAATTTGAGAACCCCCAGTCTAGATTGCAATAGCACACGGTGCTGACTTTATAACTTTAAGGTCCCTTCCAGCCCTACATTTCTATGATTTTATAATCCAGTCACTCTCCAACATTAGAGTTTTAAACAAGTTTTGGGATTTGTTGTATAGAAATCTCACTCCGCTTAGCGCCATGGTAAACACACTATTAGAAATCCCTCTTTTTATTAAAGACTAGAATTACCCAGCCTGTTGTGATAGTTGACATACACTCAGGTTGGCTTGGTGAGGGAAGCAAAAGCAGACCTGGCTGCCATCTTGTCCATGAAAGACCTGCTGCTGCCACAGTTGTATCCTCACTGCTACGCTCCCACCTCGTGTTGTCTATGCATGCCATGCACTCACACCTGCCGGAGAGCAGCGTGGAGCCACTGGAGACCATCATCCAGGGGACGGTGAGCTGGATCCTGGCCAGCCTGCCCAAACCTGCTGGCCAGACTTCCTGCGCTTCTGGTCAGGTGCGGCCGCCATTCCACACTCGCCCATGGGCCGCTAATTTATTCCCTGTTTGGAGCAGCATCTGACTGCCACATGGGAATGATTGTTATAAATAAACAAACTCTGCTACAGACACTGGAGCTAGGGGTCCCTGCTCTGCAGGCAGAGCTCTGTCCCAGTGGGATAAGCCTAGGAGGGAGGGGACTGGACTACTCTTCTGTCCCTCGTGGCCTGGTCAGGGGAATGGGCAAACCTGACCCAGCATTGTCCCCAGCTTCAGGGGAAGGTGTGACTAGGAGATTGGGAGCTGACCTCTGGGGGAGCGCACTGGCTGCTGGCCCCACCTGCGGGTTCTACAGAATAGTCAAGTAACCAAAAAGAATTCATGAGGTTACTCGACTATTCAATTAACCGCTATTTAACATTCCTACTCAGTACTGCCAGCTAAAGGAAGCCCCAGCTTGAGAAAAGTCCCAGACAGGTTAATCCACATACATGAAAGATGCATACAATCCCAAATAGAGAGCAACCTGAACATAACAGAGGCTGTAGAAGGTTAGCCACCTTGGTAACTGTCACAGCATGAAATGAAATACTCCTGTCTCCTGACTGGGGTTTGTAATACTCTTAATGGAGCATAGACTGTTTCCAGCACAGAGCTTGGTACTCCCATCCAGGCAGACAGATGAAATGACTGTCTGCCCCCTGCAAACTCAAAGTGGTATTTGACGTTGGGCCATTGTCATAAGTGGAACAACACAATTCATTTGGCTAATATGGGATGAGTGAGCCTTTCTGGGTAACATGAATGCTGAAAAGGAGATGGGGGAGGAAAAGTGCTTCTGCTTTCCTGCCTCTCCCCCCCAACTTCCTGAACAAGATCACATGGAAGACTGCTGGTACTCAGGGCACGGCAGGGCTAAGCTTGGATCTGATGAGAAAGAACTGGTCCAGCTGCTGTGGAAAGTAGTGGATCTAG
Source organism: Apalone spinifera (assembly GCA_030068395.1). NCBI lineage: Eukaryota > Metazoa > Chordata > Testudines > Trionychidae > Apalone > Apalone spinifera. The sequence continues at coordinate 69,449,774 of CM057848.1, forward strand.
CCCTCTACGTATGGTTCCCAGTCTCAGGAAGAAAGACAAGGCTACTTACATGGACTGCCCCTGTGCATTTGGTGGTGGGAGATTATAAAAATTGGCTAATCAGCTACAAAGGAGAGTTGGGGCTGGTGCCCATGAGCACTGAATAGGCACTGCCTCAGTGAAGAGCACAGACAGAGTTAGGCAACAGCCAAGGCCACCCTTTTATAGAGCTTGTGGTCAAGCAAACTCCTCCACTAATCCCATGGCATGCTCTGCCACACAGACTTTCCCTTGGGCCTCCAACCTAAGGGGCAGCTGTCCTGCATGCTAGGAGGCACTGAGAGGGAAAGGCAAAGCCCCACTCTCCACAAGCAGTCAGGGGTTTTCTCCATGGCCTGGGTGTTTGCTCAGCACCCCACATCAAAACTGTGCCCTAGCACCCCTCCTCCTTCCTGACACTCTACCCCAGCCTGGAGTCCCCTTCTGCATCCAAATTCCCTCCCAGAACTTGCATCCCTCACCCCTCCCTGCTCCCAAACCCATTGGCCCCAGCCTAGAGCCTGTACCCTCGTCCCTAGCCTAGGCAAAGTGAGTAAGGATGGGGGGGAGGGAGAAGGGAGGAAGGAGAGAAATGGGGAAGGAGCGGGGCAGGGCAGATCCTGGATTGCTCTGAAACTTAAAGAGTGATGTGGGCTGTAAAAAGGTTGGAGACCACTAGTCCATAGTTATAGTTAGTACATGGTATGTATTTTTTAAATTTATGCTGCTATTTGTATGATTTTATTGGCAATTTAATAAAACTACTAAATGATAGATGCTCTTTTAACTATGTTATTTGCCTACCATTTCTCATATTTCTAGCAACTCTAGATCTCAAGTCAACAGAGACAACTCTCTTGAACTTAAGACTGTAGCCATCAGAGCAGAACCCAGGGAAGTACGATTAACTATAAACAGAATAAAAGGCAACACCTTTTCCAAATCAAATCCACGTACTTGCATAGCTTGGAAGCAAACTAACTCCAACACTGATCTTTGTGCCCAGGTTCACTGGTTAATCTTAATGACTACATGAGAGGCAGAAAGAGGGAGTGGGGTGATGTGTCTTAAGTCTGGTGCACGTAAGTAAGCAGGCAAGGTTTGGGAGGCAGGAATGTTTTGAATAATACTACAGATTAAGCGGTACAGCAAGACAACGTCAAAAACACAAGACAAGCAACCTTGTACAGGTACTTCTGTTTCTGATAAGCAAAAATTACAGATGCAGCCATGAAACTTAACTATGCACATAGTTTTTGCAACATCCTGAGTAGCAGGATGTACCACAAGGAGGGCATTGGGCATTTTAGGTAACTTACACAATATGTAATCAATTGGTAAATATTATTAGAACAACAAAAAACTTGCTTTGCTATAAAATGGGCTTAGTAAGAAGAATCGATGGGAGGGAATGAGCAGGATTGACCTACAGGTTCTGCTTGATGAACTAGAAGTAAGTAGGCCCTTCACACTGGCAACCCGAGTGCATGGCATTCCAGTGTGTGGGAATCAAAGGATCCACGACCTCTTGCCTGGAACTGTAGGTAGCATAGAGGTGAAGTATAAGTGAACTAGTCTTTATTATTGTATTATAATAGATCTTCTATGAATTGCTTTTTTGCATTGCTTTGTGCAGCATTAATTGCTTTAGAATGTATAGTAATTGTTTTTAAGGCTTGTGAAACTTAAACAACTATGTTAACTGCTTAAAGCTTGCAATAAGTAAGAAAGTGATTAAGTTTCCCTTGAGTGTCCTGCTTTCCCTTGCATCTAAAATAAGCCGAACCACACAACACTGTGAGGGACCAAGTAGCAGAGGATGCAGTAGGTCAGGACTGAGCAGCACTAGGTGCGACACAGGGCTGAAAAAGCAGGCAAAGGATAGCAGGTTACATTGAGAGGTATCAACGAAGCTGTGGGAAGAAAAGAGAAATTTGCACTAGAAACAAGCACAACACAGGCAAACAGTCAGTGGCTCATTTTCTCAAACTGCATGACTCACTGAGTATAAATGTGGCTCCCAAATCTGCAAGCCTACTCAGGTCAGACAAACAATGAAACCATTTTGGAAGCATTTCAGCTAGCAGAAACATTTTAACAGAGCTCTGATTGGTCAAGCCCCCTCAGCCCTGGATACATACCCAGCTCCTCCAGAGATGGGACTCCGTATGTGTCATCATGATTATCCTGGATCTCAGACTTGCACTTCTCCATCTGCTGGCTTGTTATGCTGCTCACTGGCTTCTTGGGAAGCTCCATGCGGCTAATGATGGTCTGGAAACGCTTGTAGGTGAGAGGTGGTTTGTGGCCATTCAGCTCGATTATTCTAGACACACAGGCCCAGGAGACAGAGTCAGAAAACAGCTTTATTTTTATAGGAAGGGTGAGGAAGAACACCCAAACACTAGCCTCCTTGGACTCCAGGTATTTTCTCTGCATAGATTTGCCCTCCTCCATTTGGACCTACCCGTAAGCAAGGTATTAATATTAATCTCCATGCTAACCCCACTTCCAGGAAAGACATGCATCAGCCCCCATGCCATGGCTTGAAACCAGAAAAATTCAAGCCCCTAACCAAACTGAGAAAGCCAAGTCAAGCTATTTTCTATTGATCTCTCAGATAATAAATCCTAGTATATTTGCCCCCATCCCTTTCTTCGCTAGATAGCAAAATCCAAGCTATTATAATTTCAGTGCTCTCCACCCATCTTGGAAAAATCCCAGACTGTGCTTGTTTTTGTTTCCTCCATACTAAAAAAAACAAACTCCAGTCCCTCTGTCACATCTCCCTCCTCCAGCCCCACAGAAGGGATACTAGTATGTGTCACTCCTCCTTTCCTGGGAATAGAAAGATCCCCATCATATGATCACAAGCAATTCTGCAACATACTTAGTATGCCATTTACTTTTTAGTATTTTAACCCATTTCAGCTCAAACCTGGAGCACAGGTTGCAAGGTAACCACAACTCCCTTCTATCTTCCTAAGAAACAACCACCTGCCCAAGTTACTATTGGGGAATAAAATGTGATGCTTCCCAGAACAGCTCTCTCCCTCCCCTGGGGAAAGAGCTGAAAAGAATTTTAAGAAAATAATGTGGCAGAGTCTCAGAGTAGAAGCAAGAGCATTTTTCTTCAGCACTGTCTAACACAGTACCAAGAGCAGAAGAATTAATAGGAAAGCAGGGAAGACTCAGACTTCCAGGTTTATATAAAGCAGCAACAACCAAGCCAGCAATCCTGCAAGAGCATTTACAGCAGCAGCATTCCTCCCCACCCACAGTCAACAACTTATGCAAGGGGCTGAGCTTGGAGCATATTGTTTCAGGAGAGGCCACATGCCTCCCTTCTCTCTCCCCTCCCATCATCTGCACGTGTACTGGGGAGGAGCTCCATGCTAGCCTGGGGCCTTTACAGAGCAGCTAGTCACATGTGATACTGTGTGACCCATCTTCCAAGCTCTACAGCAGCCAGAAGGCAGGAAGCTGCTTCCTAATAAATCTAGTCTAGCTGCTGCTGGGATCTAGGTCATAAATGAATCAGGGTCTCTCATGTATAGGGGAGAGGGACAAAGAGGTTTTTAAAGGCAGAGCATTAAGGAAAGGTTTGTAACAGACTCCCACTATTTCTAATTATTTCTTCATGTAGATAAGGTAAATATACAGGGTATATCTACACTGCCCACATTACAGCACAACTGTGGCAGCACTGTGATGTGGACAGTGTAGTCACGCTTTATTGCCAGAAAGAGCTCTCCTAGGGTGCACCTCAGCAGCTAGGGCACTGAAACGCAAAATAAGATAGACTCAAAATAAAAATTGTGTATTTCAAAATAGCTTATTTTGTCATTTGGTGCGGTCTACGCAGCGCCAAATTTCGAAACTTGCAACAATTGGTTCCTGGGCCATCCCTTACTCTTCGTACAATGAGGTTTACAGGAATGGCAAAATAGTGGACGCATTCAAAAGATGTGGGGTAGCTATTTCAGGATACCTCTGGTATCCCAAAATAACTTCGCTATGTAGACATACCCCTGGTGATTAAAAAAACCCTCAAATGAGGAGTAGCTGCATTTGGAGCATGGCTCCCAGCAATAAAGCATGGTCTATAACTGGCACTTTCAGCACTAAAACTTCTGCTGCTTGGGAGATGTTTTTTCAACCCCCTGAATAACTCAAGTTTTAGTGCCAAAAGTGGCAGTGAAGACAAAGACATAAGGTAGGAAACATTGAAAAAGAGGAATAATTTGCTGGTATATACCAGTCACCCAAAATAAGACCTGTGCAGCTTGAAGAAAGATGTTTGCTTCCCTGAACTCTTCTAAAAGTAACTAAAACATTTCCACCTTTATTAATACACCCTGAACTCTTTCAGTCTTCCCCTGGTTTTGCACTATGCCATTCGAACTCCACACTGGAAAGAGGCAGGAGAGAATGAGACCTTCATTCCTGTCCCTCTCAATATGTTGTAAGAAGCTTTCCAGTACCTCAACATCACTGAGGTAATGGGAGCAGGAGGACTTGCAAGTACAGCAACTGCTCTTTCAACAGGTTTGTGACAGGGTGCAGTTTTGTCACACTCAGGAGTACTCTGCAAGTTCCCTCCCTTATCCAACTCCTAGTAGCACCTCAGCCACACTATCTAGTCTTCTTCCATATAAACCCTGATGCACCTGTCCAGATATGCAGTCCCCACTATTAGCCAGTCTTAGGTTTCCTACCCACACCCCTGACCTTGCACCTTAATCATGACAGTGGCAATCCTCTGGTCACAGGGCCTGCCTTGAACAGAAGCTGCAATTTGGACCAAACTGTGGCTTTTATAATGAGCTACTGCCTTCTACTTTTGACATTTCATTTTTGCCTCATCTCCCAATCAGGTAAGTTACTGGAGCAGGCTCAGGACAAGGTATGGATATAATTTTTACAGCAACTAACAAAGGCTTGGGACCTCAAGAAATTATTAGTGTATTTTTTGCTCACACAGTCCCTTATCCACAGTGCTACTTTGTCTCAGGGAGAAGCACATTTATGAGCGTTTGTTGAGTGGATTAACATTGATAATTTGTGGTAGCCCATACAAGAGTTCTCCCAGATCTCTTTTTACTAGGAACGTCAGATGTCGTTTAATTTAATAATCATGTAACTGCACCAAATCTTAGTGGTTACACAATTATTTGATGGTCCCCAAGGGCAGAACCGGCAGCCAGTGTGCTCCCAGCTCCACCTCCAGGGAGCCCCCTTATCACTCCACGCTGCTGCCTGATACAGAGGCAGCAGCGCGGAGCGGCAGCAGCCTGTGTCTGGCGGACCCAAGCTCCCCGGGGACAGAGGCTGCTCTGCCATTGCACAGAGCAGCCTCTCTCTGTGGTGAGCCCAGACCTGCTGCAAAGAGAGGCTGTTCCGGCATTCCACCTGCCCCAATACAGAGGCAGCAGCAGGTGGTTCTGCAGGATCCAGTGCTCGTGGGGAGCCAACCTAAAAGCTGGCTTGCTATGGGCACTGGCTCCCGTCTCCCCCACTTGCGGCCTCTGATCTAGAGGCAGCAAAGGGGTATGTGTGTGTGTGCACATGTAGGCATTAGGATTAACCAATAAGATCAGGTTTATCAGTTAATCATTTAAAATATATGCTAACATCTCGACTTTTTATAGAAGCAGATTCGAGGACTATAGCCCTTTATGCGTTACCTTCTAAGACAAACACATGCAAAAGCCATTCACCATAGCTCCTTCTTCAGTGGCATCTTTCCACTGGCTGGCTTGCCCATAGGAATACTTCTTGGGTATGTCTACACTACATGGCTCTGTCGACGAAGCCACGTAGATGAGCTTTGTAAACATAGCAAAATGAAGCGACGATTTAAATAATCGCCGTTTCATTTACATCAAAATGGCTGCCGCGCTGTACCGATCAGCTGTTTGTCGGCTCAGCGCGGTAGTCTGGACGCTCGGCGGTCAACATCAAAAGCCATTGTCGACTGCCCCATTATGTCTCGTGGGATGAGGTTTACCGGGGCGGTCGACCAAGGCTTTTGATGTCGACCACCGAGCGTCCAGACTACCGCGCTGAGCCGACAAACAGCTGATCGGTACAGCGCGGCAGCCGTTTTGATGTAAATGAAGCGGCGATTATTTAAATCGCCACTTCAGTTTGCTAGGTCTACAAAGCTCATCTACGTGGCTCCGTTGACAGAGCCATGTAGTGTAGACATACCCCTTGTGTATGAGGGAAAAGGACATGTTCACCCATTTCCTGTCTGTGAGGAAGTCCTCAGTCAGCACTTGAGAATTATGCTGCTCAACTGGCAACACGGGTTTGGATAGGTTTGGGACTACTTGAACAGCTGTGATAGCTGGCTAGGGCAACTTGTTCAGTCTCTCCTTGTCAGTTTATTCAACTACTAGGCTACACATACTGGATGAGCTCTCTAGGGTGCACACTGTACTTTATTTACACATACTGTGCCTAGTACAATGGGACCTTAACTGGGTTTCTTCAGGTTGAGAGAGAAAACTAGACAGCAACTGCAGATTATAGGCTGCTAGTATACCAAGTACAGACTATTCTACTTCTCCACATAAGGAAAACATTATGTAAAACTATCAAAGGTCAAAGTGCCCTGATCAACCTGTGAATAAATACATAGGGAAAAGATATCTGAAACTAGAGGGCTTTAATCTGGCAGGCAGACTTAACAAGATCCAAAACCAAAAAAAGGCTCAAGTCAGAAAAATTCAAATTGGAATAAAACACAATTTTGACATTAAGGGTTATAATATTGCCAAGTTATGTGAAATTCTCCATGACTTGGTGTCCTCAAATCAAGATTATACATTAAAAAAAAAAATCTGATTCAGCCACTTACTGGCTTGATGCAGGAGCTGCCAGGTTAAATTGTATAGCCTATGCTATAATAGGGGCTCATACAAGATCATAATGCTCTCTCATAGATCACTTTGTAGATTTTCATTGATTGTTCGATAGATAGCTAGCCCGGCCTGGCCTGGGGTTAGGGAGAAACTCCCACAGTGACCATCAGCAAGTCTGGATTATGAAAGATCTAGATCCCAGGGAACAGAAAGCAAGGAGACTCACCTGGAGGAAGAAAATGACCAGCCATCAAACAGCTTTGGCTTAATGTGGCCCATGTTATTGTCTTACAGTAAGCCCCAATTATAGCATAGGTCATACAATTTAACCTGGCAGCTCTTCCATCGAGCCAACAGTATGTGGCTGAAATCAGATGTCCTTTTTTTTTTTTTATTAAAGTGTAATCTTGATTTGAGGACACCAAGTCATGGAGAATTTCACATACCTTGGCAACATTATAACCATTAATGTCAAAATTGTGTTTTACTCCAAGTTGAATTTTTCTGACTTGAGCCTTCATTTTTGGAACTAATCATGTCTGAAGGCTACCCTATTTCAGGCTTCTCAGTTAAAGAGGGCAAAATAAGGGGGCATCACTGCATACAGCAGTCCACACTAGAAATACTCAATGATGATAGAAGAGAACAGAGTATAATGGGAGAGATGTTGCTTCAATGCCAACACACATCACCATCAGCACTTTGAGATACTCTTGTAAAAGGCACGATTAAGTGAAATGTAATCCCTACCATCCTCATCTGTGCTCACATGCAAATTGTGCTTTAAATAGTTGCCAAATTATGCGGATCAGGGGACTAAACCCTTCCTCAGATACTAGCTTTCCTACAATACTTCTCAGACAACACAATATGAGCCCTGTTTGTGCAGTATAACTACCTCTTCTCTACCTCTTACCTATCCAGATCATAGAGAGTGTGAGAATTCTCTATCACCACCTCCACACCAGCTTCCTTGGCCAGTTTGATGATAGCTGCATCTCTCTCCTTTCCAAATGGTTCAGAATCATATTCAAAGGTAAGACGGGTCACTCCCCATTCCTGTGAAGAACACAAAACAAAAGTTGTCATTATAGATACCAGATCCTCAGAAGCTAGGATGGTCACTGAAAGAATGACAAAGGTGCCATAAGGTCATGCCAATGAGGCCTTGAGATTTTGCTTTACAGGATGCTAGGACATGATGAAAGATACCATGGAGGGCGCCCTGTGGACAGATGTGGCAACAATACACATGGAATAAAGAATCAGGGATATGTGCTATCACCTCTATAAAAGGTCTGGGTAAGAATCTTAGCATTATACTAACTCATGTTACTAAACTCCAGGATTATAGACATTTAAGAATCTCATTCCTCTCTCCTCCCTAATGCATATTCTCTTTGTCTGCACTGCTCTCAGTTTGATACCACTCCAATGCTGAAGTATTAGGGTTACAAATTGCAAGAGAAATGCTCAAAAACAGTGTAAAACTTAAACTCCTTGACCGTTTCTCAGTATAAGACAAAAATGTAGGTTCTGAAGTAAAGTTTTCCCAAAATCCTCTTGAGGCCACCACACAAGAGTTTCTCAAGCTTTGGGAGCCGCACATGCTAGGCCAGGCAGAAACTCCTGTTCCAGCAATAAGTTGGAAGTGAAGTTGCTGATCTTTGCTAGCAATGTTATGTGCCACCAGAGGCGTGGCCTGAAAGAACAAGTGTGAACTGGAGGAAAGCAGGCTTTGCTACAAAATCTGGAGAGGTGCCATTTCAGATTTCAATGGAAGAAGCAATTTTCAGTGATGGTCCAGGGATTGAAAGGCAACCAGCCCAAATTTGAGTGGCACTGTGACGCTATGGGCCAGGTTGGAATGCCACTCACATTTGTCCCAGTTATCTCTCAGGCAGCAATGTCACTTGAATTTGGCCTGGTCCCTATTCTGTAGCATAACAGAGGTGGAGCCAGATCAAATGTGAGTGGTGCCATGACCCCCTTGTAGTAGGTCAAGTTGCTTTGGGAAGTGCTTTTGTACTGATTTAGTAAAGGACAGGAAAAAAATTTATTTAAATAAGGGATGTCCCTTATAATACAGGGACATTAGCAACTTTTCACTGGAGGAAGGAGAAATCAGAACAAGATTTCTCCTTTTATTCTGGGTTTCTTCCCAGAATAGCACAGGAAGATGCTAGAATCCAGACTTGGGGCATTCATCCTCCAAATAGTGGTACTGCTTTTGCCATATCCAAGCTATGAACCTGGCAAGATATCAGACAACACACACCTCTAGAACACTTTACAGACTGCATGAACTTGGCTCAAATACACAGACCTGAGAAGAGTTGGGCAGTTGCACTGCCAATTTCAACCCTTTATAGAACATGATTTGCTCTCTGAATCCATTGTGTTCATTTGTTGAGAAATCTAGGCTATCAGAAGGGAGTTAGTAATTTCCATAGTGATACTCCTGATGGCACTGTCAAACACTAACCAAATGCGTGGGCTGCAGGAAACACTTTGAGCAAAACCAAAGTGCAGGGAGAGGGAGGGGGGCTTAAAAAATGTCCCAAATAGGAGGCTTCAAATTAACATGGGGTCACATTTTCCCATTGAAATGGCATGGGATATCCTTCCCATTATGCTCTAGTGATCCAATCTACTCCAAATAGTTTGGGAGGTTTTGCCTTTTCCTGAACAAGAGCTGAGGGTTGAGTGCTGCCAGCAACGCAAGCACAATACAACAAGATGAGTTTTGCAATCTTGCATAAAATTACATAGATACAATGATGCTAGGGTGGGGGAAATGTTAATGGTTAACTGGTAAGGCCCCTGCCTGCCTCCTCTTTAATGGGTTAAATGGTCAAACAGTATGTTTAACCGATTAACCAATTAAATGGGATTTTATTTCCCTAGCTCATAGCAGGAAACAAGTATTTCTTCCTCAAAAATAAGTCCTGTTTAGACTGCCTCCTTGGCTGCTACCATTGTTGGAACTGTATGCTTAAAAGCTGGTTTGTAACAACAACATAAAAACCACTCTTAGAAATGCAATGGGGCAACACATTTTAAAGTCAATATCCACTCCCTTTCAGCTTCAAACTTCCTGGCTATCATTTGCCTTTCCCCAAACTAGGAAATATACAATTAACAAAACACATTATCCAATGGTTTTAAAAGCCCTTCAAAGCCAGTTCTCTCCCCCATATTGGAACTTGATTTGTCACATCAGATTTAATTATACAATTGTTTAACAAGGGACAATGCCACTGGGTCACACACAAAATACAGGTTTGATTTAAAAGAACATGCATGTACAGGGAAAGAGGGAAAACATTTTATCATGACAGAATCGTTTAAAAATTCTGAATATTGGCAGGTTTTTAGTGTAGGAAAGCTGAAAACAATGGCTAGTGACTATGCTAATAAAAGGCAACAGAACATAGATAACTAGAAACCATGAAAACTGATAATTTTCAAAATACAAAGAAGTAGTTAGAAATTTCAAATGCAGTTTCCATCTTCCCTATCAGTGAGTGGTAAGGAAGCATTTCAGATTTATATTACACAGTATTTCTATAAAAAAGTCACCGCAAGCCATTTTGCTGCCTTGAATGCCTATTAAAGCTATAATCTCAAAAATATTGAATTCCAAAAGACAATTTAAGTACAAGCAATCAACCAGTATATCTGGTGTCTGAACATGGCACATACTGAAGCCAAATCCACACAAATACAAAAATTAACCAGAGACCCTTACACTCTACATCAGACACACACACTAGGGGGCTCTTATTGAACTGTGACTTACCACAAGGTAGCAGTGACCACAGGGTTTGGTTTTGTGCAAAGGGTCAAACTCCAGATGACTGGTTAGAAGAAAGAGGGTGTTTTTAAAAACCAGATACCTTGTGGTAGTGACAAAGCAGCAGAGCAAACTGCATATTAGGAATGTTAGATAGCAACTAAATAGTCATGTAACCGCATGAAAATTTAGTGGGCTATCAAAGGCAGCAGCATGAGGTGGTAGGCAGGAGCCAATCCGTGAGGGGAGCCAGTTTAAAAACTGGCTTCTTGCGCAGACTGGCTCCCTCCCCATGCTGCTAACTCTGAAATGGAAGTGGCAGGCCTATCCATGAGTCCGAGCTCCCTGCGGACAGAGGCTTCTCTGTGGGATTTTGGAGCAGCCTCTGTAAGCGGCAAGAAGCTGGAGACAAAGGCAGCCTCCCCGGGTTTCAAACTGGCTCCCCAGGTACTGACTTCTGTCTCCCCCACCTCTGTAGGAGGCAGCAAGGGAAGGGGCAGGCGGGTCCACAGAGACAGCATGTGTGGGGAGCCTGCTTGAAAGCCGGTTCTCCACATGTTTTGTCTCCTGCCTACCCCCCTCAACCTCTCTGCTTGCTGCCTCTAACAGAGGCAGCAGTGCGGTGGGGAGGGAGAGTGGATCTGGTGCTCGTGGGAAGCCAGCTCTTCATGGGCACCGGCTCCCTCATCACCCCAATACCTTTTTCTGCCTCTGATAGAGACAGCGGGGAGGAAGGAGGGGGAAGAAAGTGTGTGTAGTCAACTAGATTAACCAATAAGCCTGGGCTTATCAGTTAATCATGTACTCATCTACATGTTGACATCCCTACTGCATGCACCATCTCCGACTGAAGCAAACATTCTTTTTAGCCTAAATCTCCACAAGAGCCTCTCTACCAACAGTAGAGATATTTGAAGCTGTAGTGCAGACACTGCAGTTGTATTACTACTGTGCCACCTAGCTTTATTCTAAGCAGCATCGGACAACATGGCATGAACACCTGAGTCCTGTTTAGACTGCCTCCGTGATTGCTACCATTGTTGGAACTATATGCTTAAAATCAATTATAACTATGATCAAGTCTGCAGCTGCAGACAAGGCCCAAGAGTATGTGCTGCAAGCTTCAACTTCCCTCTTTCTAAACCCATTATATCCTCCTTCCCACTCCAGGGGTTGTCACTTGCACTCTTTATAAACAGTGAAAGGCATTCATTCCCATGCTCTGCTTACCCTTACAAAATACACAATAGACAATATCTAATTCTCAGATGATCTAAAACCACCCCCTAAAGAAACCAAATGTAATTGTATATCCCTCTATTACAGTATTTCCCCATTTTATTTGGCCACAGAACCATTTCAGCTTGAAAGAATTTCAAGGAACCTCTAGGGTTGCCAAGGTAAAAATTGTTTGGGGGGGGGGGG
>CM057848.1:69462677-69483437 GCA_030068395.1 Apalone spinifera
GCCCCTCCTGCACCCAACTCCCTCCCCCAGGTCACCATCCAAACCCTCTGCACCCCAGTGGCTGAGGTGCCAGAGGGCTCTTGTAACATTTCAAAACGTGGCCACTCACGTTGTTTCCTTGCTGTGCCTCTGCCTCCCCTGCCCCCCACGGAGATGATGCTTGGGGGGAACTGGCTTAAAGCCAGTTCCCCCCAGAACCAGCTTCCCCCACCCTTGCTGCCCCTCTCTGATAGAAGCAACAAGGATGGGGGAGAGAAAGCCACTATCTGATAAGCAAATGCTTATCAGATAATTGACTAGTTGCTAACATCTCTAGTCCTGACTCATTTTCTGCAGTCCTCTCTGTCTGTCTGGGTTGAAGGGGGAGAAGGTAGAGGGGAAGTAGGATGCATGGAGGTGTGTATGCCAGGACATTTGCGCGATTACATTTCAAACAAAGTTTACATAGATGTTAATGATTTATGGTAAGAAAGAAAAAGATTCTATTAAAAAAAACCCACAGAATTTTTTGGAATGTTACAGATATCAAATGGTGATCTTAATGATTTTTTTTAAACTCCTGTGTTACTAATTAATGCAATACAATATACCATGTATTAAGGCCAGATTTTTGCTATATGGTATAGTTCTGGCTCTTACACAGCAGAAGTAGCAAGTATTAGGCGTGTTTTATAGGATGAAACCTTATTTGAAAGTTCTTTGAAACATGCATCTGTCTACAAACCCTGAAGCCATCTGTTCATTTGTTCTGGGGCTTCTACTCTTTGAATTGGTAAAACAGAAAAGGTGAAAGTTTCAAACCAGGAGAACTTTTATCTATTTTTACAACATGGATCCTAAACATTCCCCAGAGAAACACTATAAGCCTGAGTGAATGTCTTTTACTCTCCTTTCCAGTGTCAGTAAATATTGTATTAGTCATGCTCTCCTTGCAAATACTATTTCTCATTGACTCAGATTTGTTTAGTATTTTAAAGCTGGGCTATGTGTGGATAATATGCATTTTGATTTACTAGCTTGAGTTGTTAGAAAGGATAATAATACATGTACTCCAAAGGTAGTGTTAATTTTATTTTTTATTTGATTTCATATTAAATATCATAAGCAGTGCTCCTTATTAACTATCCCTTGTTTTAATAGATTTTCTTCTACACATACGGACTGCTTAAAATATATATATTTGTGTGTGAGTTTTGTTTGTACTGGTGTTGCTCATCCATACTCTACCTCAGTATGGATGTTGCACATAAGAAATTTCAACCTGCCCAAAAGGGGAAAAAAAGTCAACCTGCCCAAAGAGAGAAAATATTAGAGGAAACACTGGCTGATTCCTCTTTGGGCAAGTCAATTACAAACTACTGTTCTTTAAGATTAGCTTGCTAAATTCCATTAAACAAGTTAGTAGGTTTCCTTTCTATTTAACAATCCTGGGATTATATTTAGTCCTCGCCTTATTTTAGCTAAGGACATGCACCACAAATAGACAGTATTTATTTGCAGCTTATTAGATAAAAATAACCTGCATTCTGGAAAGACTAAAAGCAAAGCAGAGGATATTTTTGTCATGTGCTAAAACACAGTTCAAGAAAGAATAGCAACATACCTTCTGACCCTGGTAATCTGATCCCCCTAACCCCTCCCCTCTTGTCAAGTGGGGAACTATGACTGCTTACTGTGCACTGACAAAGCATTCAGACTCATAAGAACTGCATATTTTCCCCCTCATCAGAAGCTTCCTCTATGGCAGGGTTTGAGAAGCAGGTAGATAAAAGTAATTTTATTTAAATTAGATTCTTACTGAAAATTAAATACATTTGTCTGTAAACTTAAATCTGTTTAAACTATGAGATTACAACAGCCTAAATTTACTATAATCTATTAAAACTGTTTAAAATTGCTGCATCAAAAGGTCCTCAAGTGTTAAAGAATGCTGCTTGTTTAATTATATATTAAATCATGAAGAACCTCTAATTTGAGATTGACAAACTGTAAAGATATGTCACAATATCATTTATTACATCATCTACTCTATTTTTGGTCTTTACAGTGGGTTACTATTTACACTTTTCCAAACATCAGTAGTTTTGGTTTCTGTTTTGCAGAAAAGCTTTTACCTTAGTGCCCTCCTTTGGTCTCAATGTAGCTATCAGGTACAGAGAAACTATTTTCTCATTTATACTAGTTCATTCAAAGCTGGTATACGGATTCAGAGAAAACAAGCATTTCTACTCTCTCAACTTTCTCCAGTCAATGAAGATCAAATATGAGAGGGGTGATCTAATACTCCACATTTCAATGGGAGTCCAGCACCTAACCCACTTAAACACTGTTATAAATCCCACTAGTTACCTTTCTGCAATCACAGATGCCTAAAAAACACAGGCTAACTCATGGATGCGAGAGTAGGTCAGTATTTCCTTTGTTTAATAAATCAGCTTTAAATAATATGTTTTGATAAATTGAAAAGAAAAAAAATCCAGCATATAAAATAACTATATTGTATAAAAACTCTTTTTAAATTAGCATTTTTGTACATTTTCAATTTCCATTCAAATAGAGCTAGACACAAATCCCAAATAAAATAACTAGTAAACAAATAATCCATTTACCACTTCTCCCACAATTAAAAAAGCAAAACAATTTGAACAAACATATGTTAAGCTATAGTATTGCTTAAACATATATAGTTATCTTTCTGGTTAGCAAAAAATTACAAATTTAATGTAAAGGCTACATTTGATTACAAGATACGTTAACAGTTATATCAACTAATAAGAATGAACCTCTCGAGGAAAAGAGCTAACAAATGTAGCACAAGATTAGAATCAATTGATTTAAATAATCATGCATGCTGATTTAAATCAAAGATGGCTGGAGAGCAACCTGAGGACCATAGGTGACTAGGGAACAATGACATAAGGAATAAAAACAAGGATCCCAAAATATGATCTAATGTCTTTCTGATGAAGCTAAAAATACAGGGTTAGCCTCTTACTTTGAAAAGTCTTGGGAAGACATCTGTTGGTTGCCCCCGGACCACAAACAAGCAGGAGCCAAGTTTTCTTAAACTATTGTCCAAGTCTTCCAGGGACTGGAGCAGGAACCTGTGGTGGTGAAACAAACAATTAGCAGCAGTAGTCTGAGTATAGCTCAGTGATTAGGGTTAAGGTCAGACAGGCAGGCATACCTAAAATTCAATCCAACTCTGAGCTAAATGTTAAACCAGCAAACATGACTCAACCTAACAGCTGGCATACACAGAACAGAGAGATTGCTGTACCAGCCATTTCCCTATCAACCACATCTAATACTCCAGACAAATGGAGATGTGCTAGTTTTCCATGGCCTTCTTGCTCTTGTAATCCTGTCTACTTATGTTATTCTCAGGGCTTTTAGTGTCCATCTGGCAATTAGAGCATCCTTAAAATAGACACCCCAGACTTGGTAATATTTATGTGGAGAACTTCAGACAATATAGCATCAGGCAGAATATATTGTACGGATTACCTCAGGGATGACATTTCTGGCTACAGGCCATTCCACAGTACAAAATGGCACAAACATTTCCATCCCATCAGGTTGGACATTAGGAAAAAGTTCTTAACTGTGAGGTTAGTCAGACACTGGAATAAATTGCCCAGGGAGGTTGTGGAATCTCCATCTCTGGAGATATTTAAGAGTAGGTTAGATAAATGTCTATCAGGAATGGTCTAGACAGTATTTGGTCCTGCCATGAGGGCAGGGGACTGGACTCGATGACCTCTCGGGGTCCCTTCCAGTCCTAGTATTCTATGATCAGTAACAGAGGCCAAATGTACAAATAAAACTTCAGAGACTCAGTTTCAGTCCCCAGGCCAGCTGCAACTGTTCTATACATTTGTATTCCACTCTGACCTTGACAAGTAGGTCATTTGTCCACACTACATCTCCTTTCATACCTATTATACAGGCTAAACTTCTTTAGTCCAGCACTTTCTAGTCTAGCAACTTCTGTGGTCTGGCATTATTTTAATGAGCTGGATGGCCACTTGTCTTGGGTGTGGTCATGTTTCCTGCGGCCCCATAAAGCTGTTTATAGTGTTTTAAAAATTTTGTAAGCTGCCTCGAATATTTTAAATAGAGACTCAAGGGTAAAAATATTTTCAATAAATAAATAAATAAATAAATAAAGTCACCAGTCCTGGCTCTGAGTGTCCTGTGCTATTCGTTAGGTCTAATTTACCCCTATATGTCTTCTAAAAGCCCAGTAAGCAATGGAAGTATTGGTAATGCTACTAGACAATACTGACCTCCCGTGGTTCAGCAAATTCTTTGGTTCAGCACCAGTCAGGTCCCAAGAGTGTCTGACTAGAGGTTCAACCTGTACTAACTTCATCCTTGACTCAGCCCAAAAAGCTGCTGCCAGAAACTGTCTCTCTCAAAGCATGTTTATACCTTATAGTTAAGGGTGCATGAAACATAACTAAAACTTTAACAGGCTAGTTTTAAATATAAAATATGATTGGATGCACTTCTTTCTTGTGCATAGTTAAGGCAGTTTTATTTAACCAATACAACAATTTTTAAATGCTGCTGTTCTGCATTTTACTAAATTTTCAGCTTAATACAAATCGATCAAGTAATTAAGAAATGCTCATTCACAATTTTCTGAAAAAAGTCCCAAACCCTAAAATCTGAATACATGTATGTAAGCTATACGACTATTTAAATAAGCATAAAAAGACTGTATTCTCCTGAAACGAGTAGTCCTGTGGCACTTTAGTAACTAACAAATATATATATAGTAGCATGAGCTTTCATGGGCAAAAGCTACTTCTTCAGATGAGATGATTTTCATTAGTAACCTCTGGGTTAGCAAACATTAATACAAAAGTTTGAGTAAAGACTAGGGATGTAATAGTGTAATCGATGAACCGATTAGCAAAAGCTTATAGGTTAATGCTATAGACTACATGCATTTCCCTCCCCCAACCCTTGCCAGTAATTTTTTTTTTTAGCAGGCTGGCCAGCAGCCCAGCTCAGTTCAGGCTCACACCAGGTCCAGAATCTATTCTGCTGCAGCTCTGCATTTAATGTGTAATAGGAGGCAGACAGCCCAGCTCAGTTGCAGCTCGTGTTGGGTCTGAGAGCTCAGACCCACCTTAGACAGGGGCTGCTGCCACCCCACATTGCTGCCTCTATCAGAGGCAGCAGCATTGGGCAATAGGCAGCAAGTCCATAAGGGGAGCTGGTTTTTAAATGGGCTCCCCACAGGGACCAATTCCTGCCTGACACCCTGCACTTCTGCTTCCAATACAGCAGCTGCCGCGTCCCCCCCCAGGGACTATAGAATAGTTGACTAACCGATAAAAATATATGAGGTTACTCAACTACTGAATTAACCGATATTTAACATCCCTAGTAAAGACTATATGTAGTAGGAAATCAATGTTTTAAAGTCAACAGCCAATGAGAAGCAATGTTTTAAAGAAAAAAAAACTAAGAACATGTGCAAAACAAGATGAAAACTACTTAAAGCAAGGCTCCCTGCTTGCTCAATTAACTCATTATTTAAATCTTGTCACTCCCCTCCACCCCTTAATCATACCAAGTTCAAGTTTCTTGACCTTGTTTACAAGGTCCTACAAAAAGCAATTCCTCAGCTACATCTTTAACATGATCTTCTTTTGTACACTCAATGGATTTTTGTGTTGCTTCCAGCATTAATATTCTTTTCGTTTTTTCCACTGGCAGCTTCACAATGCCATGAAACTCTGGAAGGAATTCCAAAGTTTATTGGCCAAACATCTACCTCATCTCATTCAAATTATCACTAAAAGCTCACTTCTGCAGCATCAGGCACACAAAGCACTAGTGCATGTGATCATTTAAGAAGGCTTCACTGCTGTAGGCCTGACAGTGGCTGCATGGCTAACAATTATCTCATATAAACTAGGAGCTTCCCTACACCTTCTCTGACGTACTAGGCTCTGTTAGATACTCACTTGTCTATCAGCTACATCATAACTACGAGCTATTTGTGGTAGGGACTTATCTATGTATTTCCTGTGAGGCAGGAAGACAGTGTTTAAAGGAAAGGGCACTGGATTTAGGAACAGGAGTTCCAGGGTTCCACACCCAGATCTGCTGTTTACTCATTGTAATACCTTGAGCAACAAAGTTCCTCTCTTTCTTGGCTTCCCATCTGTAAAATGGAAATAGTATTTACTGCATCTACCTCACTAAGGTATTGAGGGGATTAATAATAAATGCAGGAGTTAAATTCACAACAGATGTACAGGCGCAACATGTAATTTTCAACATTACCAGTTTCATAGAATTAAGTAAAACATACTTTAACACTTCTGCCTTATGATTCAGCTCTCTGATTCAACTCCTAATATGTTACCAGTGAAGATGAGTGGCAGAAAAGCAACAGAAGCCATCCTCGCTATAAGTCTAAGATACATTCCAAAAAAACCTTGGATTTATAGCGCAACAACTTAACGCAGGAATTTTTTCCCTCATGCTGACTTCCATTTGTGCAAATTAGGGTTTTTTTTTTATGCAACTTAAGACCGGGGAATGGGAGTACTTATAACGCATCAGTTCCTACAAGTGTCAACAACTTTAGTGCAGAATGGATGTATACCGGGGTGACTTATAGCGGGGACGCCCTGTATACAAACCCCTTATACACAGAGGCAATCTGAGTCTCAATTAACATAATATACTTACAGAGACACTTTCATTCTTAACAAAAAGGTGTAATAATCTCATGCATTTAGAATTATGGCTATCATGATGTAATTGTAGGGAGAACATGGAATTCCTAATAAATTACTAAGTAATTCAAACTGTATTCTCATAATAGGTTATCCAGGACTGCGGTGCCCAAAGGTGGACCATGATGCAGCACTAAGTGGTCTGCCAGCACAACTGCATTCTTTAACTCCATGTGACTTGTGCAATCTAAGTAAAAACTTATATAAACGTAATGTGTTCAGCTGCATATGTTGGACCGAGTATAGAAAAAAAATACTTTAAAAAGCTGCTACATGGCAAGTTTAATTTTCATGAGTTCAGCAATGCATTTAAATGCAAGGTAACCTAGAAGCATACAAGCACTCAGTCATTTAAACTTAAAATTAGTATTGCAAGCAGTATTGTAATCTCACATGGATGACTTTATTTTTCAAAAATGAGAAGGGTGCACTAGTGGAGAAGAAAATTAAAATTCTGAACCATCTACAACTACACAAAATGAATTGGTCAAAAAAAAAAAGTTATGACGACACACACAATCCTTGCATTCTCCTTTACAGGGTGGGATGAGTCTCTGTTGCCTTTGTGTTATAACTTGTTTTATATTTTATTTACAATACTTGATTATTTTCTAAATTAACAGAGAATAGGATTGTTCCTTGTTTAAAAAAATCAGAGTTTACAGTTAAATTGAAAATATAGTGTTCACAGTTTGATAACTATAACTATTTGGTTTCAAAGATCCTGAAGCATTTCTTTGAATGCATATCATTACAATCATTTACACTAAAATAAAAAGTAAACATGTACATTTTGTTATAGTTTACATGTACACAATAAGTAAAACAAATAAGTTTCAAGAAAAATTAATAGTAGGTCACAGTGCCTATTGCAGCTGTCCTAGTGGGACTCAGGGAAATAAGTTTGGGAACCCCGGTCCAGTGGACCAGACATCTTGGAATGACACACATTAATGGGATAGGCAGTCTTCCAGCCTCCGTTTAAGTTGGAAGTGAAAAAATGGTTGTTTGATGACCCATAAGAAAAGGGTTACAAGCAGCCTATTCATTTTGCAGTGAACAATTGCTCACATCACAAAGAATAGTATAGGCAGAGACCCTCTGGTTCGGTAACATCAGTGGTCCAGCAGGGCCATGGATGTTCCAGGACCAGAGAATCCCAGTGGAGGCCTAGCACCAGGGCTGCAGGAGCCTCATGCGTGGCAGCAAGAGCCCGGCGTGTAGAGGTGGTGGGGGTGCCAGGTAGGGCTGTGGGAGGCTGAAAAGTCAGTGGTCGGGCCAGGGCTGGAAAGAGCTGGGGGAAGGGGTACCAGAAATGACCTGGCAGGGCTGCAGGAGCCCCATGTGCAGCAGCAGGAGCCTGCTGTCAGGTCCTGAGGGTCCAGACCAGAGAGTTCAATCTGTACCTAGCTCAATGGAGCCCTGATTTGGCCCTCTAGGCATTTTCACAGTAAAAAAAGAAGCACCATAGTTGCTCCTGATTCACTATGTCAGTGGAAAAATGAAGAATTGAACTGGTCAGAGATTAACTAACCCCCTCTCGCACAGAGCTGTAGTCCCCTCCAGACCAGGAATGAGAGTCACTGGTCGCAGTGTAATCTATACTTCAGTTACCCAGGCTGCACCTCTCTGTGGAAGGATTGCACTCCGGAAAATTAAACTTAAGCCGGAACAAAATTAAGAGAAAATTTTGAATACCTGAATTTCTGTATTTCTAGTAGTTTATAGTACTTAGAACTTTTGAGTTATGCTATTAAAAACCATGAGAAGCCATTATTTATCAATAATCCTGCCACACAAAGACTGAGTGGTGCTGCAGTGATTGATGAGTTAGCCCTAAAAAATTCCCCAAATTTCATTCAGAAATTTTTTACATTGCAAAGAGCATGCAGATGATTTTTAACCAAGTGACTATTCCCTCATTTAAACCCTGCAACTAGATGCAAATGCTGAAGCAGTGCAAATAAGGAGATCAGGTTGTGCCTGCTCTTGTCTTGGTATAGAACTCTTGCTTGCATGCACAGCAGCAACATTAAGGTGAATCCTCACTTGGCTGTTCAAATATGCAGGCAGCCAAGACTCTAACATCAGTGTTATATAATGTTAGGAGAATACATCTTGGATGCCTATTAGGTTAAAAATCCTGCTCCCTGTACAGGCATTATACACCCAGCATATTCCTTCAGATCCATATCTGAAGAAACCCCCCAGATTTGTCCACCCCTAATCCCTGTACTCCCAGAAGCAACCAAAGTTCCCTAAGAACTGTACCACTATTACACTATTACATCCCTAGTCTTTACTCAAACTTTTGTATTAATGTTTGCTAACCCAGAGGTTACTAATGAAAATCATCTCATCTGAAGAAGTAGCTTTTGCCCATGAAAGCTCATGCTACTATATATATATTTGTTAGTTACTAAAGTGCCACAGGACTACTCGTTTCAGGAGAATACAGTCTTTTTATGCTTATTTAAATAGTCGTATAGCTTACATACATGTATTCAGATTTTAGGGTTTGGGACTTTTTTCAGAAAATTGTGAATGAGCATTTCTTAATTACTTGATTGATTTGTATTAAGCTGAAAATTTAGTAAAATGCAGAACATTTTACTAAAAAAAAAAAAAAGGGTTTGTGTATGAGTGCACCCACACATACAATGGCTGAAAGCTAGAGACAGGGTATTGCTTATTGCTGCCATACAACTCCGAGACTTCAGGGATATGTACAGAGTAAATGGGGAAAAAAAAGTTTTCCAAAGTAAAACATGCACCAACCAGAACTGCCTTACATAACCTGGCATTGTGTATGTTATGAGATTTTTTTAAAGCCCACAGCTCCTCACATGGTTAGAAATGAGACTCCAAAAGCTGCAACTGTTCTGGTGATACGAACAAGATAAGTTCTGCATCAAATTGGGTTTGAGCAAATACAGAACTGAAAGTCCAGGCTCAGGGTAGTATACAGAATTTTTACTGTGCAGAGAAACTTAAGAAACAAGATCAGCTAGACCTACAAAATTAACAAATGTTTTAGTACTTGGGAAGAAATTCTCTGCGCCCCCCCTCCTTAAACAACATACCGGTATATTTGAATTATATGATAAAATGTTATTCTCAATGGAAGAGTGAACTAATTTGGGGCTGGTACTTGTACCATCACTCTTCACCAGATCATAGAATACTGGAACACACATTGTTTTCAGGACCAGGATCTGTTCTTTTCCAGTTGCTTTTTAACATAGTGAAGTGATGTTTGAGGGCATCAGGATTCTCACGGATTAAGCATTAGAACAATCCTGCACTAGTCCCTGATGATTAACTAGCTGTGACATAATAGGGCTTCCTCATCTCTACCATGTAGGATTCTATAGGCTATCAAGGCCAACTACAAATGTGAAACATTTCCAGGATAGTGGAACAGGAATGGACTACTAACTAAAAGAGGAGCAGTTACTGGCATTACACCAGATGTCATCAAGATTACTCCCATCTCTGGGCTTCTTGGCATATCCCAGTCTTTTCCAGTTTTCAGGCTATAAACAGTCTTTAGATATTGGTCTGTAGTTTGCTTAGTAAGAAGCACTGGGCATGCCCTTCAATTATGTAAAAAAGTAGGCATTTTATATACTGTTTAAATTGTCGTCATTTTAGAGAGGCTCACAAAACCATCAAAATTTAGTTAGTAGCCAATAACTTGTTTCCTTTTGAAGTGTTTCATTTCAAAACTCCACACACAAACTCACACCTGCCCAAGGCAAAAAGTCTTTTTCATCTCTATTTAGACATATCACGAGTCACAGCTGACAAAAGGTGCCTCTACTATTGCAAGGACAATCATGGTTATTCTACAACCACTAGGAAGAACATATGGAGATGCAAGACATGAGGTGATGCACTTATCTGCTGCTGTATCTCACCTCTTTACCAACACTTTTGGCAGACCACAAAAATTCACTTCTTCACTAGTTCAGTGAGTCTTTGGGAAGAGACTGCCGGTACCAAAGCAGTTAGTAGAATGATGAAAAAGGCAAGCACAGCTTAGTCTTTACAGCAATGAAGTGCAGCCACAACAAAATATAGTAAGCCCATGTATTAAATAACACATTGCACAACCAGTCCCAGTACACTGATATACCCTGAAGCAGATCATGCTGTCTGCTGACATGTTGAATAGTAACAGAGAGGTAGTCGTGTTTATTTTTTTGTTTTACCAAGATCAGGATGTCATGTAGCACTTTAAAAAGACTAATCACCTAATAAACTATCTTGTTAGTCTTTAAAGTGCTACATGACTGCTTTTTTTTGTTTTGCTGACATGCTGTAACGTTAAGGGGAAGCTTGTGCTGTTTTCACTGGTTCTGATCTCAGAATGACCCAAACACCCCTGTATGGGAGGCTGAGATGTGTCTCGTCACTAGCGTCAGGGACCTGGATAGACTGGTGGCCTGCAATCCAGATGCATCGATCCCAGACTGGAATAAGGCAGCGACCAAATGAACATGCAGCCAGGCCTCTCTTACCTAACGCCCTTACCCTGCACGCCGAAGGGAGAGCACTCGCTGCCCAGGGCCCTGCAGCCCAGCACGGGCAGCAACAGAGACTCAACACAGCCGGAGAAAGGGGGTGCGGGGCAGAAGCGAGCTCTGGGCTCCCTGCTGCCGGCCTAGGAGGCACCGGCCCTTCCCGAGCTCAGCCGCTCAGGCACGGGCAGGAGACGGGCCGCAAGGGAGGGGCTCCTGGGACACCAGCCTCATCGCTAATGCGCCGGACTCCCCTCCCCAGAGGCCGCTGCCCCGGGAACCTCCGCCGCCTCACGCCGCCTCGCGTCACTGCCGAGCCCATGGCGAGGGGCAGCCTGCGAGCCGGGAGCGCCCGGCCCGAGAGCCGCGCGCAGCGCCCCGCTTCTCCGCCAGCACTTACCGCCAGCGGTTGATGCCCACGGTGGAGGAGGCGGCGAACCAGGGGTCCAGGATGTAGATGCAGCGCACGGAGCTGGCGTCCCGCAGCGCGGCCTGCAGCGCTGGGTTGTCGTGGAGCCGGAGCCCCCGTCGGAACCAGTGGACCGAGCGGCCTAGGTCGGCCGGAGTCGAGCCTGCAGCCGCCATCTCCACCGCCACTTCTGCCACCGCAACAGCCCCACCCGCGCGCCAGCCCCAACCGCCTCCTGCGCGCGCCGTGGCCCCGCCCACCGCGCTCGATTGGCCTCCGCGCCCGTCATTGGCTGGGGACGCCAGTGGCCAGAGCCTTTGTCGCACGTTCCCGCCGCGTGCGCGTGCTTGGGAGGCGAGGGTTGCGCCGCTGGGTTAGGCCGAAGGCGGGGAGGAGTAAAGGGAGAAGGTCTGGCCGGGGGGCCTGGCGAGACGTAGGAAAGGGGAGGGGCTGGACCCCGTTGAAGCCTCCACGGTTTAAAAGGGCTCTGCTAGCAGCCAGCACGACCTGCCCTAGCGCAGGACCGGTGTCCGTTATGGCGATGGGGCCCCCATGCGGCCGCGTTGCACCGGCATTAACTAGGAGCAGTGATACCCCACAGCGCAATCTGGACTTCCCTAGCCCGGCTGCACCAGCCCCCACCTGCGCCCCTCCGTTTGCACTGCACGCTCCTGAGACAGCCCTTCTTCATGGCCCCATTCTGCCTTGTCCCTCACTCGTCAATCATCAGATTTACACAGAGCCACACGCTGGGGATTATTTATTTTTCAGGCCGAGCTCAGGGATGGAATTTTTTTTAGGTAAAGTTTCAGCCCTGTTCATGTGACGTCAGGGTCACAGGCTTTAACAAGACCCACTTTCACAAGTCTTGCATAGTGTCAAATATCAGAGGGGTAGCCGTGTTAGTCTGAATCTGCAAAAGCGGCGAGGAGTCCTGTGGCACCTTATAGACTCACCGAAGTGTTGGAGCATAAGCTTTCGTGGGCCACGAAAGCTTATGCTCCAACACTTCGGTGAGTCTATAAGGTGCCACAGGACTCCTCGCCACTTTCACAAGTCTGATCTTAAAATCACAAGAATTGGCAACACCACATTAAACTTAAACCTTAGTGTTCTATCTAATTTGCCTCCCCTCCTCCTCGTTCCTTAGTGAGCACTGCTGCCTAAGCATTGTTGCCTCCACAACTTGTGGGAAAGCCAGGCAAGACACACACCTGACTAGAACCAAGAGTTAAGCAGCCTGAGAAATTCTTCTCCTAGCTCAGTGATTTTCAATCTTCTTTTATTTGCAGACCCTAAACATTTTCAAAGGCAGATGCAGACATGAGGCATAATCTATAGACCTTCTCTGGGGGCTTGCAAACCACAGGTTGAAATCCACCGTCCCAGGTTATTTTTGAATCCTAGGGACATTGGTCTGGTGAGAGTTCTGTGCATGCATCATCCACTGGCATGCATGCTGTTCTCTACTTTAAAAACATAAGAACGGCAATACTGGGTTAGACCAATGGTCCATCTAGCCTAGTAGCCTGTCTGCAGACAGTGGCCAATACCAGATGCCCCAGAGAGAGGGAACACAACAAGTAATCCTCACGTGATCCGTCCCCTCACCCATATCCAGACTAGGGACACCATTCCTACCCCTCCTGGCTAATAGCATGGATGGACCTAACCTCCATGAATCAATCTAGCTCTTTTTTGAACCCTGTTAAAGTTCTAGCCTTCACCACATCCTCTAGCAAGGAGTTCCAGAGGTTGACTGTGTGCTGAATGAAGAAACACTTCCTTTTGTTTGTTTTAAACCTACTGCCTATTAATTTCATTTGATGATTCCTAGTTCTTATGTTGTGGGAATAAGTAAATAACTTTTCCTTAGTCACTTTTTCCACACCAGTCATGATTTTATAGACCTCTATCACGTTCTCCCCTTCAACTTCTCTTTTCTAAGTTGAAAAGGCCCAGTCTTTTTAATCTCTCTTCACATGGGACCTGTTCCAAACCCCTTAGTGGAAAGGAGCAGGTATTGAATTATAACATGGAACATGTCAGATGTATAAGCAGGCAAGTGGGGGATACTGATGATGGAGAATGCCTACCACAGCTCTCTTAAGGAGGTATCTGTTCAGTGATCACACAATCACTATTATCTGAGGCATTCAGGGAGCACCCAGAATCTGTATGGTGATCCAGTAAATACTGGTTGCCTGAGACCATAAACTTCCAGGCCAATTTCTTCAGTTCAGCAGAACACAGGTGTGAGTCCTATCCCTCTACACAGCAGTGATATGCTTGGGGGGGGGGGGGGGGGGGGGGGGGGGGGGGGAGGAGAGCTATATGTGAGTTTTTCAGCACTAATCTCAGCAATTCCAGAATCCAGTGATATGAGACCACATTGTGTAACAGGTGAAACTATGACTCTCAGAAAGTGATTACAGGTCAATATGTGCCCTGTGGCCCATCTCTTACCTGTGCCTGCGAGGGCTGGCCTGGGGAAGGTTCAGTGATAACGCAATAATGAAAGGCTGGGACCGGTACCATTCTGAAGCAACTATTAGGATTTTAGGGATTCCGTGTGTGCAAGGAACACTGCAGAAACCACTAGTCATCCTGCACACTTGGTCAGCTTTGCAGACCAAAACAGTACCCAAGATTCCAATCCAAACTTTTATTAAACAAGTTTGACAATCACGAATCAGTGTTTGCAACCTAAAATTTATCCGAGTAAAAAAATTAAGAGACCATGGAAAAAAATCCATCCCCCTACCAAAAAGTGACCTTCAATGAGGCAAATATGATTCAAAACTCCAATGAGGTTTAGGCTCCCGAAAGCAGGAACAATTCACCCAGCAAGCAGAGGAGTGGAGGAAAGAGAGAGAGTGTGTTAAAAAAAAAATAGGCCTACTGCTTTCATAAGAATGGCTTGGTACTCGTTAGGACTTGTTAAGAGTACAATGGGATAGATCCTCCCCTACTCCACTTCAGTGGTCCCTGGGAGAGGAAGGAACTCAGAGGTTTGATAAAGCTAGAACAGTATTTGCTAGGGAGGAAGAATTGATGTTTGTGAATCAAAATGAGGAAAAGGTAGTTCATAGCCAGAATGGCACTTGAATGAGACACAGTAGGGCACAGAGGTTTCTGTGCTAATGAGAGTCCTAAGCGGGAGCTTGGATATGAATTCAGCCCTACTGCATTCACTGCTCCTCTGCGAACTGGGATTTGTTGGTAAAAATGTGACAACCTCCTAGTAAATTCATAGTACAGCTGAATTATGGCATTTTTCCATAATTTCACACAGTGGGCACCTCTTCTAGTGAGGATCACTAAGTAAGGCAACCACTAGAGGCAGAAAGCAATGCACCCTGAAACTGGCCTAATTACAGCCGCTCCCCGAGTTACGAACAAGTTATGGACCAACACTTGGTCCATAACTCGAAGTGTTCGTAACTCGGATCCCAGAGTTACATGGCGACCGCGCTGTTCGTAAGCGCGGATCGCCGTTCCTAACTCGGATCCGCATTTACGACCGCTTTGGTCATAAGTGCGGATGGTCATAAGTGGAGGTGGTCGTAACTCGAGGAGCGGCTGTATTGAAAGGCAGAAGGCAGCTCTGCCCCAGTGCAGATGTGAGAAATGTCTCAAACTCCCCAATTCACTATTATGGAGTACTCACCCCAGAACAGCAAATGGTTCAGAAACCCATAAGAAAAAAGAACCAGCTACTCTTTAATTAAGAGTACCCAGTAAAGGAAGGACCCATCAATATTTTGTGAAAGGGCCAGCACCGTCCTCTTGCTTAACACAAGGAATGTTGCTAGCTTTTGGAAGGGGGATTGTAGTTCTGTCTCATCCTTTTAGTCATTTATTGGACAAGAAACCCCCCCGGGGTGTGAAAAAAAGCCTCCAGAGTTAATATACAACCTTGAAGGGCCCCCACCAAGAAATACTGACCCCTCAGACAGTGAACTTAGAAGTACCAGAATTGTTGGTGAGGGAATTTCCAATTGTATATTGCAATGGGGGAGGAACAGGAACAACATCCATTTTAATTTATAATTATGGCTAAGATTATGTCACAGAGGTCATAAAAGTCACAGATTCCATGACTTCTGAAGACCTCCATGACATTTTTCTGCCTCAGCCCAGAGTAGCAGAGCCACAGCTATCAGCTACCTTGTCCTCCCTCCCTGCAACAGCACTCATGCTCTCATCCCCCCATCCCAAGGCTTCATTCACATACCCCCCCCCCTTTTTTTTTTAAGTAAAAAAGTCACAGACGGGTCATGGGTTTCCATAATTTTTTGTTTATTGCCCATGACCTGCCTGTGGCTTTTATTAACAATAACTGTGACAAAATCTTAACTTTATTTATAATAAGAGGCAGAGGTAGCCTGGAAAGTCTGGCTACTTGCCCCTCCCTACATTTAAGGCTAAATTAATGGCTACTTTAGAAGTAGCCATCAGTCTCCAGACTTGTACACCTCATGCCCTTTTCCCTCTTCATCACCAACAGCTTGGTGTCCATATGTTATGTAAATAGTAGCAGCAGTTTAAAAAAACCCCCAGTATTGACAGAAGATCTCCCAGTACACCCTTGTCCCCATCAACAAAAGCCCCCTCTTATTCAAGAAACTGTGAAATTCCATGGAAATAGCATTTTCCTCCCCTCCCTCACAATTTTAGTAAACAAACTGTATACACGGGGCGTCTTTGGCATCACTCCCAACACCCCTTCGTATGCAGTGTATAGTTGAGTGTTTTCCTGCCTGAAGGTTCTTCTTTTCCCACTGAAGCTCCATTTCATAGGCACAGCAGCAGATGTGCAGACTACAGCTGGTCTAGACGCCAGTCTCATTTTTCTCATCTGTTTTTGGAATGGATTCCACCTGTGTCTTCTTCATCTCCAGCCCTTTCACCCATGTGTAGACAAAGGAGCCTCCTAGAACCATCATGTTGCTCGTCCACCACAGGAAGCTTTTGGTTTCCTCATAGTAGCAGACAGCCAGCACTGTCTGGGCACAGGCCTTGGCTGTCCCAGACACATTGTGGGTGAGTGGGCTGGTGAACTTGATCTGGAGTCCTGTCACGTAACCGATTGCAAAACCAAACACGCCACCCAGGGTCATCATACCCCAGAAAACAGGGTTCCCCAGCTTGTCAAAGTGGTAGAGGGTGCGAAACTCGCCAAGCAGCAACATGAAGGGCAAGAATAGGACACAGGCATTCATATTGTTGTAGAAGGTCAGGCGCCAGATGCTGCCATCCACAGCAGGCAGCACTTTCTTGGTGTAGATGGCATTAAGTGAAACACAGAGACTTGCCAGGATCCCAAAGAATATGCCGGCCCATGACAGAGTACCCTCTGCTCCCTCCTGGTCTATGCCCAGCCAGAATCCACCTGCGACCAGACAAAAATAGTTACATACCAGGGAATTACAGACACCAGAGACCCCACATGCTCCCTTAAAAACAATATATTGACAGTTGCTTTTTAAATGGGTTTGTTACTCTCTCCCAGCTCCACCTCATATGGAGGAAGATGACATGAATGCAGCATCAAAGTTAAGGTTCTCCTCCATCCCTTCTTTGCAAATATTCTAAACAAAAAGCAAAAACAATCTCAGAAAAGTCAAATCTTGTCTTCACAGGTTTTGTTTTAGGATATGTATTTTTATGAGGTCTCACAAAATGTTTAATTAGTCATTGGAATAAGATAACCATTAAAAACCTCCTAAGAACTGAAAACTCCCGAAGAACAAAAATAGGGATCTGATAAGCAAATGCTTATTGGCTAGTCAACATGCTAGAGGCAGTGAGGCGGTGGAGGGGAGGAGCGGGACAGCAGAGGGTGCTTCAAAGCAGCAGTGCCACATGGAGCCTGAGCCAGACCCCGGGCTGCATGCAGCATTTCAAAGCGGCAACGCCACAGGGAGCCCAGGTCAGTTGGAGAGTCCGCAGCTGACCCCAGGCTCCATGTAGCACTGCCACTTTGAAATGCCGTGAGGAGCACAGGGGACAGCCCTGGGGCTGTTGCTACACTTCAAAGGTGGAAGCGCCCTTATCAACTAATAGAATAGTTGAAGCAAATTGCATCGACTATTCGATTAGCCAATTAATCAAAATGTTACATCCCTAAACTAAAAATATTATCAGTTGCTCAGTTTTCATTTTGTTGGCTTTAGGGTTATCATTATTTCTCTACTTTTCCAGTCACTGAAGACTCTTCCAGCCTAAAGAGGAATCAAATTTCTAAAGTTAAAAAAGGGGTAGGACACAATTTACAAGGAAAAACAAACAAACAAACAAAACACAAAACAAAAACAAAAAACACAATACAAACACTCAAAAATCTCCCAGGCTCTTTTTCTCCACCCTGAATTGGAGTAGGGGATAGAGGACAGAAGGAAATTATTTTTCCTTTGAAGGTCACGTTGGAAATTCATCCAGTTCTGAGATGATGCTCAAACTGGTCACACAGGTATAACTAGACTCCACAAGGTTTACTCACCTATAATGATCCCACATGCTATCAAGGCATAGAGGGAGGTGGTTTGCTTGAGGAGCAAGTAGGAGAGAATGACATTGAAGACAGTGGTGAGGGAACGCCCCACGTTGTAGAAGGCCACACCAACGTATTTGAGGCACAGGTTGTTGAAGGTGATCATGCCGATGAAGATCACAGAGAGGGGCAGGATGCTGCGGGACACCTTGAGGTCCATGCGGATGGAGGGAAAGTCCAGGTGGCCTGGTGGGCAGCAGGAGGCCAGCAGGCTGAGGCCCTTGCAGAAGACAACAGTGACAGCACACTGATAGAAGGTGACAAAGAGCGGGGTGTCGAGGTGTAGTGAGGGGCTATCCAGCAGATACTTGTTGAGGAAGACCATGGTGATGGAGACGAACCAGTAGAGCGAGACAACCAAGGCGATCTGGATAGCCTTCAGCAGGAAGGGGGTCTCCTTGCTGCCGCTGCCCCCTTCCTCCTGCTGCAGCAGCGGGTCAGAGGAGCCGCTCAGAGCCATCCTGAGGATCCCAGAGCGCTTCAGCTGCGTCCTGTTCATGTCAGAGGGCGGAAGCAGAGAAGCACCGAGCTGGGGTCAGTCACGCAGCGCCGGCCATTGGCTACGCAGCGTGGGATCCCGGCCAGCGCAGCCGGGACACCCCATAGAGCGCGAGAGGCCGCAGCCCGGGACCCGTCTGAAGCCGCCGAGTCCACTTCCTCTCCCGCCCCAGCGCTCGGCCCCGCCCACACACGCGCCGCGCCCTGGCAGCAGCTTAAAGGGGACGTGTCCTGCCGGAGCCACGTCCCTAGCACAGGCACCCCCCGCCCGGCCCGGACTCCCCGAGGCCCAGAGCCCCCGCGCTCCTGTCTGTCGCTCACCTGCCTCCCGCTGCTGGCGGGCTGGTTTCCCGGAGCGCTACCGCTTCCTGGTCCTATTGCACCTGCAGCCCCGCCTGCTGGGGCACTTTATTCACGCCTCCCGGAGATTAGGTGTCACGCTCCCGTTCGCCTCCGTCGTCGCTGCTGCCCGCCTCCTCCCTCGCTGGGGACACGTACAGCAAAGCAACCCCGCCCGGGGCTTCTCGCGTCCCAGGCACCTGCCCCGCCAAGGCTGACAGCGGCAAGGAAAGCGGGGCTTCTCCAAGCCAAATGGTTTGCGATCGGTCCTGTCGTGATAAAGCTCGAGTATACAACCCCCCAACTTTGCGCTGATCTTGACGGTGACTTTTAAACCCAAACAAGAAGTCTTTCCCCAGGGGCTATACCCATCATTCGTAGGCACTATTGCAATAGAAAAAGTAATAATTATCAGTTTTCCCTAGAGAGAATGCTAGGGCCCACAGAATGGGCTTTGGCTGTTGGAGAAAAAATAGCCCCATCACCTCCCCTTATTATTGCTGTAGGAAGACATTAGAGCAATGGTGTCAAACTCCTGTGAAGAGGGCCGTATTCCATTTCTAGTTAGAGGCAGCTCCTACATACTCCCTCAGTCTACTGGGGAACTCCCATGGGCATCACTAAGAACATAAGATCGGCCATACTGGGTCGGACTACCAACGGTCCATCTAGCCCAGTATCCTGTCTGCTGACGGTGGCCAGCACCAGATGCCCCAAAGGGAGGGAACACAACAGGTAATCCTCATGTGATCCCCCTCCTGACACCTATATCCAGACAAACAGCAACTAGGGACACCATTCCTACCCATCCTGACTCATAGCCATTGATAGACCTAATCTCTATGAATCTATCTAAGGGAATGTCTACACTACAGTGATATTTCGAATTAACTTAATTCAAAATAGTTAATTCGAATTAAGCTAATTCAAAATAATGCATCTAGACACAAAATCTAATTCGAAATAGTGTTTTGCTATTTCGAAATAGCGCGTCCACACTGATTGGACGCTAGATCGCATTTAAGGGCAGCTGAAACCGGTTCCAGCAGGGCATCAGGTCAGTAGTTGCTTTGTGTGGCTGCTGTCTGAGGCTATCTGAGCCTCGTGCTTAAAGGGACACTCTCCTCCCCCCCCCCCCCCCCCCCCCCCCCCCCCCCCCCCCCCCCCCCCCCGGACAGCCGCTGAGGGACAGCAAAGCGTTTTCCTCTCCATCTGCTTTGGTCGCTCTCATTTGGGACACCACAGCACTCAGCACCATGGAGCCAGAGCCGCCCCTGGGCACTCTGGTGCTCATGTTGAACGTCTTGCTGCAAGCTTGGCAGCAATTGCTGGACGCTGCCTGGCACCTTCTGCTGCAGGCCAGCCCCCTGGCCCTCCCCCTGACCTCCCTGGAGGCCCTGGAGGAGCGGTGCCCGGATGCCAGCGTACCCTAGAACATAAGAACGGCCATACTGGGTCAGACCAAAGGTCCATCTAGCCCAGTAGCCTGTCTGCCGATAGTGGCCAACACCAGGTGCCCCAGAGAGGGTGGACCGAAGACAATGATCAAGCGATTTGTCTCCTGCCATCTTTCTCCAGCCTCTGAGAAACAGAGGCCAGGGACACCATTTCTATCCACTAGCTAATAGCCTTTTATGGACCTAACCTCCATGAAATTATCTAGCTTCTCTT
>CM057848.1:69485098-69497467 GCA_030068395.1 Apalone spinifera
GGAACAGGCCAGGGCCCCTGCATGGCACCCAGCTGGGGCCACATGTCCTGGATGTCATGGCAGATACACAGGTTGCCGCCTGCTCCATGGTCGTCAAGGCCAACGCACACGGTCCCTGGGCTCCCTCTCCTCTCCCGCCCCGCATAAGGGGACTGTGATGTCACTCACATGTGGCGGCCTCCCCGGCCTTGGATGAGGCTGCTGACGGGCTCTCCGTTTCGGCTCAGGGGTCCTGGGTGCAGGTAGGAGCAGCCTGAGGCTGGCTACGGCAGCTGGCGCCCCAAGCGGAAGGCGCGATCGGTGCCCCCGCCTGCATGGCCGTCAATGGCCGTGACATCATCATCGGGCGCCTGGGCCGGCGGCACCCTAGGCAACTGCCTAGTTTGCCTAGCCTCACGGACCGCCCCGGGTGCAGGGCACACTCCCTGCAGGCTCCTGGCTGCCATCGTCCTCCTCGTCCTCCTCTTCCCCTGTGTCAGGGGCTGGGCCCTCTGACCCAGGGTCAATGATGACTGGGGGGGACGGACTGTCTGACCCCTCAGGATGTGGTCCAGGGCCTCATACTGCGGGCAGGCCTCCGGGTCAGCCCCTGGTTGAGAGGCCCTCGCATAGGCCTGCCGCAGTTCTTTAATTTTGCTCTGCACCTGCTCCTGGCTGCGCATGTGGCCTCTGGTGGCCAGCCTGGCAGCCATGTGGCTGTAGATGGCTGTATTCCTGTGCCTAGTACGGAGATCGTGGGCATTAGAGGCCTCTCCCCAAACCTCAATAAGGTCCATGATCTCCGCACTAGACCAGGAAGGTACTCGCCTTTTGCGGCCCCTGGCAGGCTCCTGGGAGCCTCCAGCCTCGTCCTGGGGAGCAGTGGAGGGCTGGGTGGCAGCAGGTTGTTGGCTCATCCTGTGTCAGGTGCATGGTCTGCTGGCTGTGTGCTGGCAGGCTTGCAACTGGCACAGGGACTGTGGCCAGAGTCTGCCCCTTTAAGGGCTCTGGGGCTGGGGGGGAGCAGACAAGTTTTCCTGGTTGTGCCCAGAGTGGCCACCAGGGCTCCCTGGGAAGGGCTGGAGGCCCCCTAATTCGAAATAAGTGTCTACACATCACTTTTTGAATTACCTATTTCGAATTTGGTGTTATTGCTCGTAGAATGAGGTTTACCAAATTCTAAATAAGTGCTCCACTATTTCAAATTTATTTCGAAATAGCGGTTTGGCTGTGTAGATGCTATTAAAATTAATTTGAAATAATTTTGTAG
This sequence comes from Apalone spinifera, assembly GCA_030068395.1. NCBI lineage: Eukaryota > Metazoa > Chordata > Testudines > Trionychidae > Apalone > Apalone spinifera. The sequence goes on from CM057848.1 coordinate 69,486,348, forward strand.
TGTAGACATACCCTAACTCTTTTTAAAACCATGTTAAAGTTCTAATCTTTACCACATTCTCTGGCAAGGAGTTCCACAGGTTGAGTGTGTGCTGAGGGAAGAACTTCCTTTTGTTTGTTTTGAACCTGCCGCCTGTTAATATCATTTGGTGATCCCTAGTTCTTATGTTGTGGGAATAAGTAAATAACTTTTCCTTATTCACTTTTTCCATACCAGTCATGATTTTATAGACTTCTATCATATCTCCCCTATAGTCTCCTCTATTCTAAGCTGAAAAGTCCCAGTCTTTTTAATCTCTCTTCACATGGGACCAGCTCCAAACCCCTAATAATTTTTGTTGCCCTTTTATCAACTTTTTCCAATACCAATACATCTTTTTTTGAGATGAGGTGACCACATCTGTATGCAGTATTCAAGATGCGGGGGTACCATGGTTTTATATAGAGGCAATAAGATATTCTGTCTTATTCTCTATCCCTTTTTTTTAATGATTCCTAACATTCTATTTGCTTTTTTGACTGCTGCTACACTCTGGGGAGTTTGCAGAAACATCAAGGGTTAAATGTGACTCTCATTTACTAACTAAACACATTGTTATTTGTTCATACTTTGTCACATTCAGTATTGATCTTGAAAGCTGTTTCATCTTCAGGATACTTGCCATTTCTGCTCTTTGTTGTTCTTTTTTTCCTCTCCTTTCTTTATTTAAATTGTCTTAATGTGAAGGATTTAATAAGTTCTATATATTAGTCTAGTCAAGATATGCTTAAAAGATGACTTGATCACAATCCTTCAATATTTACATGGGAGAAAGATGTCTGATAAGAAGACAGTTCTTTGCGCTAGCAGAGAAAAGGACAGAAAGACTCAGTGACAATGCTGAAGCTAGACAATTTTCAAAAATAAGCTATCAATTTCTAACAGTGAGGATGATTAATCATATAAATGACTTAAAGTACATGATGGATTATTCATCACTGAAAGTCTTTAAATCAAGGTGTAATGTCTTTGTAAAAGAATATGATCTCATTCAATCAGATGTTATCATCTTGATATGGGAATTACTGGTGATATTCTATGGTTGGTATAATGCAGAAAGTTAAGACTAGATGATAATGGTGGCATCTTTTGGATTTAAAATCTATTAAATCCATTTCTGTCCTACTTCCCTGTCTTTTTACTATCTCCTTTTCTTCGATTTTTTTCTACTTTTAGCAACTCCCAGTTTGCACTCCTTGTGTGCCTCATTCCATCTCTTCTCTGTTCCATTTGCTAAAATGATCACCAATGAGACAGTTAATGCTGACATTTAAAATGCCATCCTTAGGCTCTAGACTCAACATCCTAATGAGTTTTTGTATGGGTGGGGAAGATCATATCTCTAGGGCTATGTCTATACTGCAGAGCTTTTCCGGTATACCAGAGGTAACACATCCACTTTTTCGGAACACTTTCTGAAAAAGTGGATATATTCTTTCAACATTTCAACATTGTATGAGGAATAAGGGATGTTCTGAAAGGAGATTTTTCCAAAATTTGGCCCCATGTAGATGGGCCAAATTTTGGAAAAACCTCCCCCAAAAGTGGGAAACGATATGCAAATTGCGGTTCACAATTTGCATATCTTTCTCCGAGATAACCCTGCAGTCTAGACATGCCTAAGACTCATGGGCTACGTCTACATTGGCATGATTTTGCGCAAGAACTCTTTTGCGGAAGAGTTCTTGTGCAAAAACTCTTCCAGAAAAGAGCATCTACACTGGCATGTGCCTTTGCGCAAGAGATATGCTTTTGCACAAGAGCATCCGTGCCAGTGTAGATGCTCTCTTGCGCAAGAAAGCTCTAATGGCCATTTTAACCATAGGGCTTTCTTGCGCAAGAAATTCATGTTGCCTGTCTACACTGGCCTCTTGCGCAAGAACAGTTGCGCAAGAGGGCTTATTCCTGAGCGGGAGCATCATAATTCTTGTGCAAGAAGCACTGATTTCATACATTAGAACATCAGTATTCTTGTGCAAGAACTCCCGGCCAGTGTAGACAGGCAACAAGTTTTGGTGCAAAAGCAGCTGCTTTTGCGCAAGATCGCACCAATGTAGACACAACCATGCTTTAGGCTGCCTGCAGACTCAGGAAGATTGTGCTGCATCAATCTATACGTCCTTCATGTTCTAAGATTTTCTTTGCACTAATGAAGCCTAGAAACTTTACTTTTAAAATAAGATATTAGAGTCTGTAAAATCTAAAAGTCATTTGGACCATAGAGACAATATCAAGTGAGTTGAATGTTTGACACTTTTGTACTATAGCCTACTATAAAGGATTTGGTGTAGGGAATTGTGACCATCCATCCCCATCAGTTTTGAAACAAGGCCAAACACCCTTGCTGTTGCACCTCTGTCAAGGCAATGTCTACTGCGAAAGTAGCAATCTCTGAGGCCATGACCCTCTAGGCAGGGCCAAACAGTAAGTAGTTCAGGACTCAGACTAGGTGGGGCAAAGCACCAGTTTAGGGGCCTTAGCCTCCCAACCCCAGGTGGAGTGGAACACCAAACACTGTCTTACTTGATGTTCAGATATGGGTAGATAGCAGACAAATGCAGGCCTCTCTCTTAGCCTAAGGTGGGGTTGGCAGCCTCAGGGACTTCAGCTCACCTACTCCATGGGGTCCCAGCCCAGGACTCTAACAATAGCAGAGGGCTCCACCACAGGTCAGTGGGGAAAAACACTGACTAGGGCTCTGGCCACGCAGTTGGACTCTAGTCCGGTTTCCTTGGACTACTTCCTGTGACCCCCTCATTGTGTACCTGTGTATGACCTGGGGTACACTGCTAGTGGCCATCCTAGCAGCTCCTTGGCATTCTCGTTGACTGGAAGTCCCTTTGAATCCTCAGAGCTGCTGCCATTCCCTTCAGGCTCTCACTCCAGCAGCATGTAGAGGCATGTCTTCTTCACCACTCCAGCCTAACTGAGTTGGATGGCCCACCTTTTATGCATCTTGTTCCATCCCGCTGCTTCTGGTGGGGTGAGTGTAGCTTGTCTGGCTTTGCCCAGGGGGCTGGAAGGGGTTCTTCCTCACCAGTCTCAGAGGGAGGTCACACCCCCTTGCTACTTGATTTGGGCTTGATTAATAACAATTTATATTGTGCTGAGGCATGGTAGGTAAGAATAGAGGTCATTCTGTCATGGCACAGCCTAACTCTTCATTACACAGGTCACAGCATAAAGGAAGTATCCAATAGGGCAGATATTCCTGGAACAGGTGCTGCTGCCCTGATTCAATATCCTTTATGTCAGAGCTATTCAACTTTGGAAGCCCTGGGGGCCACAATGATACTTACAGCACATGCCGAGGGCTGCAACTTAAGTGAGATTGTATATACATGCAAATATATATGCAAATAGCTTGTTTCACACTGATGGGTATGAATACAAAGATTAAGGCAAGACTATACAACACGCAGGCCCCATTTAAGTCACTTCTGTTGATATTAATAAAATGCAACATTTACCCGATTTCTACTCATATGACAGCACTTTTAATGAGCAATGACAGTCCAGGAATTTAACTACTAACCTTCCAGTAAGGAATGTATCTTAGTTTTTCATAAAAATTGCTGTCAGGTGGACTCAAGTTTTTGAACTCAGGGTGACAAGATTCATAGTGCTGTTGTAGGTTTGTTTTCTTTAACACAGCGATAGTCTTTTGACAAAGACGACACATTAGTTTTCCATTTATCTTTGCAAAAGCAAATTCCATCTCCCAAACACGGTTGAAAACCCTGTGTTCATCAACAAGTGTCTCTTCTTTGTTGCCATTTTTAATGCATCTTATTAAAAAGAAAATTGTATACCAGTGTTTTGGGTGTTTAGTTTGAAGCTTCAGGTTTGTGTGTTTCTTGGAGTGATTTTACTGTAAAAAGAAAAGCCAGAGCGCTCCAACCTGCAGCGGGTGGGGAGTTGGGCGAGTCAAGGCGGAAAAAGAAAGGCAAAAAAGGACAGCTGCCTGGGAGCCCTGTCCTGGATTCCCAGCAGGACTGACATCCCCATGTGGGAGTCCGTTGCTCCATGCAGGACGGAGGCAGGGCTGCCTGGCTGCAGCGCTGGACCCAAACGTGGCCAGTGTGAGCCAGTCAGCACCTCTCAGGTTCTGCCCCCAAGGCTAAGCAGCCAGCACTTCCCACAATGCCCCAGCACCTCTTCCCTGGGGGCTAGAAACGCCGACACACTGTACCCATCTGTTCCAGCCAGCCTGTCTGCTTGCATCTTTCAATGCTCACCCCACCTGGGAGATGTCTTGCCATTGTGGAGCATGTTGCCAGTGGAGGCCATGTTCAAAGGATCCCATCTGTAGGCCATGTGTTGAGCCCTGTGTAAACCCAAACTGCACTGCATGTTGAGTAGCTCTGCTTTATGTGGTATTCAGAGTCAATAAAATCATGGCCCTGTGTGACATAGTGGGGGTGCCTTGCTGGTTGCTGTGCTGGGCAGTGGGCTGTGGGTGGCCTCCACTGGCTGCGGCAAGGCCCAGCAGGACAGCTGCTGAGTCAGTATGCAAACGACCCCCAAACCTGTTTGACCTGTTGCCGCCCATGGAGTGGGACAAAGAGAAGGCAGAGCCCAACCCCTGGCTGGGGGGCAGGGCTGGAAGAGAGTTAGTTTCTGTCTGGGTACCATGGAGGAAGCAGCCGAGCCAGGGGCTGGGATTTAGGGGGCCAGTCTCCCCCATCTCAAGGGGGGCTGAGGCATCCTAGGCCTGCCCTGTAACCAGATGACATCTGTGCTGTGCTGTAGCCTGGAGAAGCAATAAACTCCCTCTATTCTACTGGCTGGTGGAGTCTGTCCATGCCATTTCGGGGATGCAGGAGACGGGAGAACCCCAACGCGTCGTCACACCCTGTGAATTCAATGATTCTGCAGGTGTGGATTTTGCTGCAGGCCACACTTTGCTGCAGATTTGTGCTTCAGAAACTAAGCCTCATTAAAAAAAAAACACAAGTTACTAGTCTTTATAGCTGTACATAAAACCTTTCCAATGGGACTTATATGGAACTAATACAGTGATATGTATCTACAGCTAGTCCAAAAAGACAGAGGGATATGAACTGCCCCATTCTTTGCAATGGTGTGCTAACTTTGAAATTTAACCACAGAAGTGTTGTTGTCAACATTGTTAAATATTCCACCGCTAATCATTTTACCAACCAGCAATTATGATTATCCACAATCCCAAATTGCTTCCCTAGGTACTAAAACCCAACTGGCCACTACTCATGAACAAAAAACCGGCTTCTTCCACCTGACAACCTTTAATAACAGAGCTCTGCAGCACATTGGAAACTAAATATGCTGGGTCAGCGTAAAATTAATTAAATTTAATACAAAACTAAATAAGGCACAGGAGATGTCAGTGACTTTAGGATCATTAGTTCAATAGTATCCTCCATTTCTTAGATTAGCTGAACCTGTTGCAGAATCCTTAACTGCTGTACTGGAGGCTGCAGATTTATCTGTCTCCACTAGCAGAGTTCACAACTGAGCTCAACATTTTTAAATGGCCCATAGGCTTAAGCAGGAGGTGGGTGCCAAGGAGATATTTCAAAGTCTGTGTCTAGGTGTCAGAATGCTTCCTTTAAACTGGCCAGCCAAATCCTCTGCAGAGCAACCAACTTTTAAACCTTTTGAACATTCTCCTGTACAAAAATGAGCTAGCAGTGGGTAGAACTTACAATTCTAGAGGACTTTTGTCTCCTTCACTGACTTTCCTGCTAACCCTAAACAATGGTGAAGGCAGCTTATGGGATTGGGATTCCTGGTTTCCTAGGAAGTGAGCTGAGATGCACCAAATCCTGACTCTTTCCATGTAAGCTATTGAGTGCCCTACTCTAGAAGCAGGCTTCAGGGACAGGGGAAGCTGCTGTGACCCTCTTGTCTACACTACGAGATCAGGTTGAATTAAGATCTCATTGTTTAGGGGTCGGCCTAATGCGGTTAAGTTTGACTTAAACTTCTAGTGTAGATCAGGCCTAGGTTGGAAATTAGAGGCCAATTTTCCGCGTGGCCCAGCCAGCTCAGCAGCTTCATGACCTTATGTTAATGGTAGTGGAGCTAAAACTGACTCTTTGGGACCTCCTTGTCCCAATTCCTTTCTGTCTTAGGTCCTTGAGCCTTCTCTAGTGTCAATTCCCCTTCAGCCTTGGACCTACTCCAGTCTCTATTGGGATGTTCGTTGCTTTCCTTGACTATTCTTTATTCTTATAGCTGTGTGTGAGTGTATATAGTAGCAAGAGTGTGCTACTGTGCTTATATAAAGTAGCAAATTGCTTTGACAGTTACGCTGAATAAAGGCTTGTCTACAAGGGGAAACTGACCAGCATAATTTTTCAGCTATAGCTAAGCTAGTGTAACTGCTTCATGTGGATGCTATTCTGCAATAAAAGTCACTATATTCAAAATAATTGTTAGAGCTATGCCAATCAATTTTCCCCTTTAGACAAGCCTTAAATCTCTTTCCCTGATGCTGGCTTGTAGATTAATATACAAATACGCATATTAAAGCAGGAGGTTCATGTGATTATCCACTTCTCCGGGAATGTGCTATGTTATGCAGACTGAGTGCTTTCAAGATGCATAACCATCATTGGCTTAGAGCTCAGACTGGAAAATAAACAGCTTTGACCTACTCCTCATATTGGGGAATTTGGTCCTGTCTGAGATATTCATGTTCAAACATTCACACAGACATCTACACTCAGTCCTCCTTGTACCATCACTTTCTTAGACTAGCTAGTTGAGGAAGGTAGACATGAATGCACATGCTTACTCTTTGCCTGCATCTAGACTGGCATGATTTTCCACAAATGCTTTTAACGGAAAAGTTTTTCCGTTAAAAGTATTTGCGGAAAAGAGCATCTAGATTGGCATGGATGCTTTTGCGCAAAAAGCACTTTTTGTGCAAAAGCATCCGTGCCAATCTAGACGTGGTTTTGCACAAGAAAGCCCCGATCGCCAGTTTAGCCATCAGTGCTTTTTTGTGCCAAACAGTTCTGGGTTGTCTACACTGGCCCTCTTGCGCAAAAGCATTTGCGCAAGAGGGCTTTTGCCCGAGCGATAGCATCATTGTATTTGCTCACGAAGCACTGATTTTGTACATTACAAAGTCAGTGCTCTTGTGCAAATTCAAGCGGCCAGTGTAGACAGCTGGCAAGTTTTTGCGCAAAAGTGACTGCTTTTTGCGCAAAAACTTGCCGGTCTAGACTTGCCAGTCTAAAAAAAGTTTAACCATTTATTATGTACATAAACATTTAAAAAGATTTAGGATCTTGGCTGCCCCTCAAATATATACAAATTGAAACCCTTTTGCCAGTCACGTGACATTGGTGAAGGACGCTAATGAAGAACCCAGCATTGTTTTATCTGAGAAGAATAAAGGAAGTATTTACATAAATCTTTAGGTGTTAGGCATAAATCAAGTGCGACAGACAATGGAAATATCTTAATGTATTTCCAGAGTCAATGGATGTTTCCAGCATCAACATTTCCAAGGCAATTAGGATACAACCAGGGATGTTGGATACTGTGTAACTGAATACTGTAGTTGTGTAACCGCATGAAATCTTAGTGGTTATGTAACTATTTGATAGCCCCTGGGGTCAAGGCCAGCAGCCAATGCACTCCCAGCCCCACTCCCAGTGAGGCTACTGCAACCCCACGCTATTGTCTCTGGTCCTCAAGGGAAGCCAGTTTAAAACGAGCTTCTCATGCCAACTGGCTGCCTGCTGTCCCGTGCTGCTGCCTCTGATACAGAGGCAGCAGCATAGGGTGGCAGCAGCCTCTGTCTGTAGGGAGCTTGGACCCCCTCGCAGACAGGGGCTGCTGCCGTGAAGCAGCCTCTGCTGATGGCAGGCCCAGCCTCTATCCGCAGCCGGCCTGAGCACCCCACAAACAGAGGCCAGGCTTGCTGTGGGCAGAGGCTGCTTCATAGCAGCCTCCCCTGTCCCCCACACTGAGGACAGGGGTTTACAGGAGCAGTCGACAAAGGCTTCCCTTGTCGACCGCGCCGTGTCTAGACTGCCGCATTGTGCCGGATCAGCTGATTGTCAGCACAGCGCGGCGGCCATTTTTATTTTAATGAAGCAGGGATTATTTAAATCCCCACTTCTTTGACTATGCTGAGTAAACTACTTTACATGGCTCTGTCGACGGAGCCATGTAGTCTGGATGCACCCATAGTTGAGTACACATTGACATCCCTGGATACAACATGTTTCAGATATCTCCTTCCAGATCAGTAAGAGATATCAGACATAGGCAGAATGATGCTTTATTAAATATTTGGTAGTTACTGAAGGTTTAACCTTCCTCTTAGTTCTTTGGAGGTTCCTGGAATATCCTGCTGTTGAACTCTCTCTTCATGTGCATGTGGGCAGCACCCAGCACAATATGACCCCATCCTGATGGGGGCCATTAGATGCTACTGTAATGTAAACAGCTACTGACAAAAAGTTCCTCTCAAAGTTTTCTCTGCTTTTCTTCAGACTTGGCAAATCCCTGCAAGGATTTTAATTCCTTCAATATTTCTGCCTTGACTAGGAAAACTCCAGGAACCAGCCTTGATGCTTTGGAATGCCAACTGAATAGAGCACTTAGAGTCATCACCATTTAACCAGGAAGAAGTACTCAGCCTTAACTATAGCAAAACCAGTGTTTTGCTATAACAACATTTTGGATGCTTTTTTACTTTTTACAGTGGCAGGAAGAATCTTCCCATGGGGCAGGCCTTCTCTTGAGCCTAGTGATGACTGTCACCCTCTCCTCCATGGACCCTGCCTGATAACACATATCAGCAGTGAGGCCTGCCCACTCATCTAGGTGAGGGAGGTGGGGATAGGGAAAGGAAAGCTGGAAGAGCAACATTGAGAGCAAAGGACAGAACAGAGGATAAAACCCATCCATATGCCCAAGTTCTCCATGGGCTTTAGGGGGACTTAGAGCCCCCCCGTCTTGCTACACCACAAGTCCCTTCTCAACAGCTTCCTGTGTGGTGGCCTCAGGTGCCAGGAGGAAGACAATTTTCCCATATATCTTGGTGGCCACCATGCTAGCTACAGGCTTCACCACCTGTGCCAGCTGTTGGCATTCCAAAGCGTCAAGGCTGGTTCCTGGATTTTTCCTAGTCAAGGCAGAAATATTGAAGGAATTAAAATCCTTGCAGGGATTTGCCAAGTCTGAAGAAAATGTCCAGTTTTTGATCAGAATGCCTGGTCGAAAAGGGACTCTGGCAGCTCTGGCTGGCACTGCCGACCATAGCTAGGCCATTAAAAGTCTGGTTGGTGATGAAGTGGGGGCTCAGGGGTGAAGTGGGAGCCTGAGGCTAACGTAGACCCTAGGCTTAGGGAGTCTGAGTGCACTGCCCCTACCCTGAGTACCAACTCAGCAGCTCCCACTGGCTAGGAACCGTGACCAATGGGGGCAGCGCCTGCAAGTACGAAGGTAGCATGTGGATCCTCCCTGTGCCTATGGGTCACAGGGACCTGGATGCTGCTTCTGGGAGCCACAGTAAGTGTCACTAGGACCCCACATACCCTGCCTCAGCCTGGAGTCTCTTCTCACACCCAGACTCCCTCTTGGAACCTGCACCCCACCCTCCAAATCCCTGCCGCAGCCCTGAGCCTCCTCCTGCACCTCAAACCCCTCATTCCCGGACCTATTCAAAAGCCCACACCCCCAACTGGAACAATGCCTAAGAGAAGGGCCTGGGCAGTGGTGAAGCCTCAGAGAAGGGATGAGGTAGGGGACAGGGCAAGAGTGTTTGGTTTTGTGCAGTTAGAAACTTGGCAATCCGAATACCTGCCACTGCCTGCATGCGGGTCTCTGCAGAGCCATTTGTTTGGCTAAAACATGCAGTGACACTAGAGGGCACCACATACACACAGTAACCAATATCCTACCTTAGGGTTCAGAGCAACTGAGTAGGCAAAATCCATTGCTGTGTTGCCATCAGGATTCTAATGTGGGATTTACCTGTCCTTTCCATAGGTGAAAATCAGGAGTCAGCACGGCTCTGTTTAGTAAGGGCTGGGAGCTCTGTGATACCCTTGTTGTGTGATCTGGGGATGGTGAGGCCTAGGACACATCCAGATGAGAGTCCTTGGCCTGTGCATCTTCACATGGATGAAAGAAATTGGGTATTAGTTTCGGCCACCTCTGTAATGTTGTCAGCTTGAAATGTTAAAAAAAATCATGAGGCAGGCCACAAAAATCATGGAATTGGGCTTACAAATCATGAGATTGACTGTTGTATTCTGTTATTTGCCTTCTGAGCCCTCAGGATGCACTTGATTTACATGTGCAAGCTTTTCTCTGCAGTCAGGAGAGCTAAACATTTAATATTTAAAACTGAACTCTGAGACTTTCAAATAACTGCTTTTCTCTAGGAACTGAGGCACCAGTTACTCATCAAATATTGTGAGTCTATGCTAGTTGTGTGTCCCTTGGCCATCTGATCCATTGCTAACCACTGAGCATCAGAAGGCCCTGTGGATAGACACAGTATCATTCAAGTGCTATATGAAAGTCATGAAGTGGCATTAGCTGCAGCCTGCATCTCCCCTCCACTGGCATGCATAGGATTCAGAATATTTCAAGTAATTTTTCCCACACACTGTTCATCCTAATATAATAAACTGGTGAATGTGTGGCTCCTCCCCTGTAGCACAGAAGCAATTTTAGGCTCCATCACAACAGGGAGGTTACTAGAGAAATCTTCTCTTGTTATTGGTAAGAGCAGCTTGTTCTTGGCCCTGCTTCAGGTCTGCCATGTTCCCAGGTCTTGGTGGCAAACAATCTTTGTGAGCACCTCTCACCAGATTACGCTAACATCAGTGTGGCAGTACCCATCTGCATCCCACCACAGAGAATACAAAGACAGACAATGGGGAAGGAGGTCTCAATCTGCAACTGAGAAGAGGCCTGTTCGCCCTCCCTGGACTGGAAATCCATCCTCTAGGGCTCTATCATACTTTGTTCCCTCCCACTCCCAAGTTTATTCCTTTGGCAGCACCTCTCTCAGGGTATGTCTACACTACAGCACTAATTCGAACTAAGCTAATTTGAATTAGTGC
>CM057848.1:69526823-69537890 GCA_030068395.1 Apalone spinifera
AAGCAGATGATTTTCCGCAAAAACTGGCCAGTCTAGACGCAGCCTCTGAGTTCAGGCAGCAGCAGCAAATGGCATTAAGGATGTTGCTACTGGCATTTGTTATAAACACCACCCTCAGTTTCCCTTTTTAAATTATAGATGGCTATGAAATTCCACAAAGCATCAGTGTAGCCAGAAGCAGCTGAGCTGTACACTCAGAGCCCAGAGCCCTTTCACTCAGTGTAGGGATGGGGACTTTCCAGAGGTCAATGCCCTTTGATGTGACTAGCCCGGGGCCTTGCAGGGAGCCACACCTGCCTGCTGTGATAGCACATAGTGTGTTGTGGATAAGCAGAGCAGGCCAGGGGGAGGCAGGCAGAGGTTATTCTCATTAACACATTGTTAGAGACTAATTAACAAGCTGCATGCTTGTTTGCTCCATTTCCTTCCTGGGGACTCTAGCTGGCAACTTCTTAGTGCTGACTGGGCAGGCAGACCTTCAGTCCTAGGTGCAGCTGCTACCAAGACCCCCTCTTAAGTGTCAGGGATGCGTCTGAGAAGCAGGCCGGTGTTTGGCTGGAGCCCTCAATAGATGCAGGGTATATCTATGCAGCAAAAGCTGTGGATGAGCTAGCTGATGGGAGCTACCTTAAATCCAGACAGTGAAGCAATACAGTGCAGGCATCAGAGCGGGCTAGCAAGCGCCAGTATGTACCCAGGGTCTGTGCCAGGCTTGTATGACCCGCTGAGACGGGGTCAGCAGCCTATGGCTCTTGACCCAAATATGGCTCAGCACGGAACCAAATATGGCTCTTTTGTCATTCCCAAAACACATGCAACTTTTTAAATTAAAATGAAAAATTAATTAAAAAATTTAAAAATGTGTAATTACTCTTGTCAAGATGGTATTTTTTTTGTCTATTTCACCTTTAACCAGAGGTGAAAGTGAGGCGGTACACCCTGGTAAGAGTGGGCTGTGCAGCGGCAAGAGCTCATTTAAAAGGCTGGCTGTTGCGCTATAAGGCTGCATGGGTGCACTCCCAGCTGGGATAGTGATAGGGGCTGGTAGCAGCAGATGCCTCTATCTGGCTACAGTGGCCCAGCTCCAGCCCCCATCTGACGGCTATGATTTCTCCCCAGCTGCCATGTTCCTGGGTCAGACAGTGGCTCAGCTTGGGTCCAGCCATGGCAGCCTGGCCAACAAGGCCCCAATCAGGGGCCCAGCCCCCATCTGGCCACAGTGTCCTGTCCCCAGGCCTGATGCTGGGGTAGGCCCTGCGGTCTGGTTCCCATTTGGCTGCAGGAAGGCCTGGCAGTGGCCCCCCTCCGGCTGCGGCATGTTAGGAGGGGAAGCCTGGCCCCTCATCCAGCTGCTGCTGCCCAGCCAGATAAGGTAATCTGGCCCACAGGCCCCACCCTCCATACGCTACTTCCCACCTCCAGTGTCCTGCCCTGCCTCCTGCACCTCCAACACACCTCAACCTTGACTCCTGCACCCCCACATCCACAAACTGCACCCCCAGCAGCAGTCCCATGAAATAAAGTTTGTGAGTACAATGTTTCATTGATGCTATTATTAATCAACATCATCTCCATTAGGCCACTGGGAACCACCCCATCTGCCTACCTTTAGCTGATACCAGCTCTAGTCCTGGAGATGCTCCTGGTGGCTACCCTGCTGCTCCTGGGACTGCATAGCAGCCCTGTTGCTCCTGGGTGTGGTGAGGGGCATGGGTGGGACTTGAACGACTATCCCAGACTCCAGACCCACTCCACTGCCCTACTCCAATGGGGACTCACTCCCTGCCCTACCTTCAACTGATGCCTTATTCTCCCTACCTTTGGCTGATGCCAGCTGCAGCCCTGGGTAAGCTGCTGGTGGTTCTGCGGCAGACTCAGCGGGCAGGGAACTGGCCTTGTGAACTAGTGGGGGCTGAGATGCAGTGGCAGGGCTCAGATGTGGATGGAATAGCCTGGCTGCAGGAAGAGCTGCCTGGAGGTGATGGAAATATCCCTGGTCCTGCCTGCTGGGCTGGCTGTGTGCGGGTGGTGTCTGACAGGCCTGTGCTGGCACCAGATTGATGTCCTTTTTGTTCCTGATAAGAATCTGAGCTCTCCTCTGGGTTCCAAGCAGCAATTCTTTTATCCTTTCTGATAGTGGCATCCACGCTCCGAGAGTCCTCAGAGGCGCATCAATCGCGGGGCGGCAGGCACGGTGGCTGCTATCGCCGGAGATGATGGAAAAGCTACAGGAGCAGCTGTCATTTCTCCCTGTTTGCGTATTGTTCTCAGGCTATCAGCAGGACGTTTTCCTCCAGACACCTATCAATCTACCGCAGCAGAGCTCAGCTCTGCCTGCGGAGGCATGTGCTGTAGCTTGCGCCCATCTCCACCCTCTGCTCCACGTCAGCCCCTCTCCCCAGCTTCTGTGCCTCCCCTCATGTCAGGTCCAGCTCCCAAACTAGCAAGCGCACAACCCCAGTTTCCTGGCTCTGTGCTGAGTTGAGAGGATGCAAAACTTCCAGGGCTGCACCCAGCATGGGAACAGGCACTGACAGACAAGCCTCTGGGGCCAGCAGGAGGGTCAGATTGCGGGGGAGGGGCAGATGCGAGCCCTCTATCATCCTCTAGGTTCTGTCTGAAATGACTGAATGGAGCTAATGTGGGGCAGCCCCATTCATTTTTGCAAGGTCTCATACGCTCAAGAGTGCAGAAAGCCACTGACCAATCTAGCACCGTCAGCAAATAACGTCTCCTGCCCTAGGCCAGTGGAAGGGTGTCCATTGGCTCCAGCAGAGCTGTGACTATGTCATATCCTGATCTGAAAACTGACAGAGATCTAGGATATGGGAAAAAGAAAGGGCTCCTGGGAGCGTGTATGGGTAACCCACACACATAGGGCTACGTCTACACTGGCAGCTTCTTGCGCAAGAACTCTTTTGAGGAAGAGTTCTTGTGCAAAAACTCTTCCAGAAGAGAGCGTCTACACTGGCATGTGCTTTTGTGCAAGAGCATCCATGCCAGTGTAGACTCTCTCTTGTGCAAGAAAGCTCTGATGGCCATTTTAACCATAGGGCTTTCTTGTGCAAGAAATTCATGTTTCCTGTCTACACTGGCCTCTTGTGCAAGAACAGTTGCACAAGAGGGCTTATTCCTGAGCGGGAGCATCAGAGTTCTTGTGCAAGAAGCCCTGATTTTATACAGTAGAACGTCAGTTTACTTGTGCAAGAACACACGGCCACTGTAGACAGGCAGTAAGTTTTTGCACAAGAGCGGCCGCTTTGACGCAAGATTGCACCAGTGTAGACACAGCCCCTAGTGTGGTTACTGAGCAATGCAAATGGTACCTAGACCACAGCAACAGCTAACATCAAGAGACCTCTACAGCATGGGCTCAAAAACAGGGAGCTTTTAGCTCAGAGGGTAGAGGCTCCTATACTCAGCTCCAGAAGTCCCAGGTTCAAATCCAGCTGGTGGTGGTTACGTATGTTCCCATGTTTTCAATGACCAAGCCTATAAAGGAGAGGTTGGAAAGAGGGGAGTGGATGAGGTTGCTGGTGTCAAACCTAGGCCTCAGCTATTCCATTTCTTCAGGGTAGTTCAGAGTCTCTTTTGAAGGAGGTGATGATGGTCTCTATTATTACAGGGCCCAGATGCTCTTTCCTTGCCCTTGGCATCTGTGAGGGAAGGGCTTGGTTTCACAGGTAAGATGGTGCTAGCAATGGGGAAGACATTTTAGAGAAAAAAAAGCAGATTGAGCAGGTGAAAATGGATCTGCCTAAGCTGGCCTGCTCAATAAACACGCCAGGTCTTTGCTTCTGTCACTGAATGAAACTTCTTGTAGTTTTTCATAATTCCTCTCTGGAGAATCCCGCCCCCCATACTCCATATGAGGCTAGGCTCCATCTTTTTCTAGGACTCAGGATAGGGACAGCAGAGCACAGAGGGCAGAGCGCAAGGGCAAGGAACAGCACCAATAGATTGTGAGAGCCGTTGGGCAGTGACAGAAAAAAAGGAGCTGAAAGGGATAGAGTCTGTGCTAAACCCTGAGCCTCCAGAGTAGTATGGAAACAGTTTCATGAGGGGCTCAGAGAGCAATGAATGGCAGAAACTGGCAGGAGGAGACTCAGCAGGAAGTGCTGCTTTTTCCCCTTTCCCTGGCAGAAGAAGCTGAACCTCCATGCCCGCAGCAAATTCTCACCTGTTCTACCACAGACAGATTTACTGCTCCCTTCATTGAGAATTTATCACAGGTAAAGGGCTCATGCCTGGGGATGCCAGAGGGGGATTTGGAGTCCAGCCTGTGCCCTGAAGGTCAAGTGACTTGCAGTGGGACCTGGCAAATCCAGCTGAACCAAAGGGAACAAGGGCATAGCATCAGACAGTGGGGAAATCCAGTGCTATGTATAGACTGGGGGTGGGAGTGGGGGGACAGAAACATGGTATCAGATGGCAGGCAAATCTATTAAACTCATGAACTAGAGAAAGCAGGGACCTAGTGCCAGCAGGGGCATTTTGCCAGGTGACTGGCAGAGCTGCTATCTGGCAAGCACATTGACAATTCCAGTACAAGGTCTATAGTGTTCATAATCTGGAGAGGCATTTTGGATGGTATCTTAATTCTGCCCCTGCCACCTCTCTGTTCCCTTCTGTACTCAATCCGCCCTGCATGATTTGGGAATCATTCCTTGGGGGAGTATCTACAACCACTGTCCGTACCAGCCTAGTGTTTATAGTGCAATTGTGCCCAGGCCTAAAGTTCTTGCTCTGGGTAGTTTACCCATAAATTGACAGCAGGGGGCGTCCAAATGCAATAGATTGTCTCCCCCTGAGCAGATGCTGTGCCTTGGGGCTTGGATGAAAGGGACTGAGAACAAGAGTGGAGCCTCATATGAGACACTGAAGCAGCCTTAGGGCTGCTCTCTCTGCCACAGGAGACCCAGCAGGGATCTGGGGAAGAGGCTGTCCTCCTGCTGTATGCTGAGAGCTCTGTGGAGAGATGGAGGGGAGGCTTTATGGCCCTGAGCCCATATTTTCTCTATAAAAGGCAAGATTAGCAATTAATTGGTTTTGGATGTAAATAACTGGAGCCCTCCCTCATCGCTGCTCCTCCAAGACAGGAGTTCAGCAGCTTCTTGTCTGACAGTATGTAATGGGAGCCCAGGAGGAGATGTTGTGGGAGCAACGGCTGGTGTTGGATACCTTAGGGGGGATTCCTAGGGAGAGGGAGATGAAGAGAACATGTGAGGAGGGGGAGACGAGCTCTGCAGCCACCTAGCTTCCTCAGGGCTGTGGGGCATGCGGTGGTAGGGATGGGGGGTTATAGGGCCTTTGGAAGAGAAGCTGGGCTGGGGAATTGCTGAGCAGTATTATTACTTGCAAAGAAAATCTCCTACCCCTCCTGGAAAAGTGCCCAGCAATAATGGAAATTTGTCTGTACAGGGACTCTGACAATTGGAGCCAGAATATCAGGACCCGTATTCATAGTTTTCACTGGCTTTTTTCAGCACTTTTGTAGGAGTGAAAAAGCTAATGTGACACCTGGTTTCTTTGTAGTGTTTCCGTTGCCTGAGGAGACCAGACCTGATGATCCCGCTACTGGCTCCCTGAGGCAATAAAAAGCCCACGAATGCCAAATACAAATACTCCTTGATTTTAATCCTGGTTGGGCCACAGACTCCCTGCATGGTTCAGAGAAGTCATTTCCTCCTCTCTGGGTCTGAGGCCTGGTCTTAAAATTAGATTGACCTAGGTGCATCATTGAGGGCTGAGAAAAAATGTCATGACCCATGCAACAGTTAGGTTGACCTAACTTCCTCCCCTACAAAAACATAGCTAAGCTGGCAGAAGGATTTTTCTATCAATCCAGCTACTGCCTTTCTGACTTGGACTGCACCTATACTGAAGGAAGGGATCCTGTCGACTTAGTACCTCTGAGGTCTCTCTGGCTACATCTAGACTACAAGTCTCTTTTGAAAGAGAGCGTCTAGACTACAAGCAGATTTTTCGAAACAGCAAGCTGCTTTTTCGAAAGAGAGTCTAGACGCTCTCTTTCGAAAATGCAGAGTTTGCATTCAATAGCGCCTTTTTTCAAAAGAGTACTTTTGAAAAAAGGCGTTATTCCTCATAAAATGAGGTTTACCACAATCGAAACAATGGCTCCATTCTTTCAATTTACTTTTGAAAGAACGTGACTGCAGTCTAGATGCAGGTGAAGTTTTTTCGAAAAAAGGCTACTTTTTTGGAAAAAATTCTGTAGTCTAGAGACACCCTCTGTCAATTCAGTACCACCAGTCTTAGGGCAAGAAGCCCTGGCGCTGCAGCACCCCATCTGTGCCACTGTCATGTAGACATAGCCTCAATTTCTACTTGCAGATGATGTTATTAAATGCACATACCAAGCTACATAGGACATTATTCCTCTTCCTGAGACTTGGGTGCACAGCCTTAATGTTTCCCAATGGCACAAGCATAGGTCTGCTTTTAACGGGGTCTCTACCCTCACAGCTTCTTACTTACCCCTACCTCAGGCACTACATTCTTCTGCCTTCCCCCTGCATTCTTGGCTCCCATCTCAGCTGTTAGCCATTTTTCTGGGCTCTCTCTATCCCTGTATCATCCTGAAATCCATCCTGTTTCTGAAGCCCTCTTTTTTGGCTCATCTGCTCCCTGTTGTGGTCCTGTGCCCAAAGCCTTGATGTATGTACCACATACTCTGCTAGCACTTCAGGACTGGGACTGTGTCTTCTTTTACATCAGAGAAAATGTCACATACATGACAAGTGAACCACAAAGAGGGGTGTTTGTGCCCATTGCTATTTTTTCTGGTGCAGGTGTTCTTTTCAATATTCTTCCTGTTATTGTTGTAGCCCACTGATGAGTGTGTGTTACAGGTCCTCCCCTGTGCCTGCTCCACAGAGGACAGGAGTCTGTTACAGCCCCAGCAACAGACTGAGGTATCTGGTTCACTGCCTGCTGTGTTTGACAAAAGATGGAGGCCAACACGCTGACATCAGAAAAATCAGCCTGTGACCAAATGCTTTTGCCTGGAGGACTGGAATGGGGAAGAGACATCACAACAGCCTGAGATGCAATTTTTAGCCCTCAGCTCAGACAGGAAGGGATTTTCTAGTCAGATAAATTTAAAACAAAATACAACTTTTATCTAAGACTCCTAACAAACAGCTGGGAGAGAGTCTCTGAATAAAGATTCAGGCTGTCCTCTATCTTTCTGTCTGAACGGCAGATCAGGGTTTAGCCCGTTGCACTGTTCCTATCTTAGTCCAGCTCATCCATCTTCCAGGCCAGAGGGTCCTTCAACAAAGCCAAGACGGGCGTCTCCTGGTATTTCTGAAATGAAAAGCAAACTGGAAAAGCCTTACAGTTTCCTTAACAAGGAGCAGTCAAGGTGCACAAGCGAATCCTTCTCTTCTTTTGCAGTTCACTTTGAATACGGCTTCTTGGAATCAGGTTTGGAGCCTGTATCCTGCATTGCTAACTGCTGCTGATTTCCTGGGCCCTGGACTCCTCAGTGCAACTTTATTCCAATCCATGCTATGATTGCTCTAATTAAACAAATAAATCTCAATTCTAATGAATATCTGCAATGGGATTTATGTGACGAGTCACAGCAGGACGTGTGTTACCAGTCAGCTATGCAATTTATTGGGCCTTCTGGCTAACTATTGGCCTCTTGGGTCAATAAACTTTAATGGTGATAGAGCTCTCCAACCTCTCTCTGCTTAGGCTTAACCCTTTCTTGTTGTCTTTGTGCTCAATTCTGCTGCCATCCCTCCACGTGCAGAGCTTCCTTCTTAACTTCCTTGGAGGTCCTGGCACAGAGGGGGTCCAAAGTCCCATGCACCAGGCCAGTGAGGGGTGTGCTGCTGATCGGATAGGTCTTGACTTGTGATTGGCTGAGTCTTGTTATTAAAAGTCCTGTTATTTGCCTTTTGCACGATCAGGGGCCAGGGACCTCTCGTGATACACAGTTTTGCATCCCGTAATCCTAGTGATACAGGGAGGTAGACACTCCTTCTGGAACACCCACTTTTTCTCTCCCCCACACTTTTTCCAGAGATCTCTATTCCCTGTAACTGACCTCAGACTGTTGTGCCATCTGAGCTTCAGTGGCACTCCCCTCCTGCCCCAGGAAGAGATTGCTGAGGGTAGTAATCAGAGTGTGCAGCAGTGCTAATCAGACAGGGTCCTAAGAATAACAGAGAGGATCAGGAAGGGGGTAGAGCCTTTAGGCTGGAGATGGGGAGCCAGCTGCTGTTCTTTAGGAGATCAGGGGCATTAGCAGAAACTAGTGCTCCCCTTGAACCCCGGTCATCAGAGGGAATGAAAAACAATGACAGTGTGAATCATGCAAGCCAGCAAATGATAATACAGCAATGGGCCTACACTAGGCTGACTTAAGTGTGAAATCCACGTGGAATGTTTATGAGTTGATTTAAACGCTAATGAGCCCTATGGCAGCGGGGGAGCTGAACAGGAGCTGTGAACTCGTGGACCAGCATGTGGAAATCCTACCCAGCGGGAGCAGCAGAATGTTCTTCGCTAGTCCCTGCTCCATGCGGTGCCTCAGTATCTCCTCCTGTGTTTGTAAGCGGGACCTCTGCATGCTGCCGCGCTAGAAATAGTCCCCAATAACATTCATCCCACACTCCAGCAGACTGGCTAACGTGCCTTGATTAAGAGGCACAAAAACATCTTAGTGACATTGTTGAGAAAATGGGCCCATGCTCCCTTCATACCTGAACTAGTGTCCTGGGAAAGGTCTGGGATGGCAGACTGGCACCCACGGGATACAGGGGGAATCCCCCCCTCAGTGGGCCACAGCACCTGAAACCTGTGACCAGCCCAGCTTCACATCAACAGGGTCAAGACTGGGTAAGCCCCCCATGTGCAAAAATTGGAAAACCCCCACTAGGGATATAGTTCATCCCGTTCTGATACCAGAGCAAGAAGGATGGATATCTTCCATCTATGCTTCTGAGCCCTGGGTCCCTTCAGTCTATGATCTCGGCTCAGTCGTCAGCTTGAAATGGCCAAAATGAGGAGGCTCCCACCCCCTACCTTGGAAGATGATCCCACAGCCTCCCATGACACACTGGGTTTTCTCTTTCTTAATCCAGCCCATTCCTCCTAATTATCCTCCTTGGACCCCTCTTAATATCCCTTCCCCTCCTAGTGTCTCTTCAGATTCTTGTTAAGATTGTTCTTGGCCTTCTGCCCCCTGACTGGCTGCTTAGCCAAGCTGGATAGATTTAGTTCTTTTCATAGCTCATTAATCAAGCCTTCCAGGCACATGGGCATTATTTGTTTGTTTTCCTCTTCTCTGAGGCGTCTGCTCTAATTTGTCTACTTCCCTGGTCAATGCTTGTCTACACACACACAAATAGCTTAGTTCCTGTAGCTCAGTCTTTGCTGTGGGCTGCGGGGAAGTCAGATTGCAGGAAAGAGGCTAGAGGGCTTAGATTTTAACTCAGTACTCTCCCCCTCTCCATTTTCCAGTTTTATGGTGTGGGAGTAGACTTAAGAACTGCTCTTGTTAGTTTTAGGGAATTGACCAGTGTGAAGAGCTCAAATGCGTGTCATAAGGCTTGCTCTGGTAACAGCTAAGGGAAACTTTCGTTTAGCGCATATGACAAGGCGGCCAGTGCTTTTGGAAGAGGAGGCGGCTCAGAGTTTGTTCTGTGTTGTCACGGTGAAGCTCCAAGAATTCCCATTATGCGGCACAGAGATGGCTGTGAAATGCAAAATGGCCATGGATTTGTCATGCTGTCGTACATCCTACTCCCACTGCACTTTGCAAGCTGTGGGTCTACACACAATGATGTGATGGGAGTGTCACAGTGCCAGCTCCAGCCTCCAGGGGGGCAGGATGCATATTCTGTGGAAAGAGAAGAGGGAGGATCATACTCCAATAGCAGCTGGGAGAGGCATAGTTAAATGGCAAACTGTGATCCTGCAATCTGTGGGAAGTGATGACTCTGATGATACCACAACATCCATAGTTGCTGCTCTGTTGATTTTGACCAGCCTGTGCACTGCAGAGCAGTAGGATAAATTTCATCCCACAGACTCCAGACATGGACAAGTCCCAGCCGTATCTGAAACCATGTATTTCATTACTGGGAGGGGCATGCAGGGTGGAGCCAGAGCTGAAGCTGTAATGAAAGAAGCTCATTAAAGTGCAGCATAACAAATAATCATATTAATGGGAGGTAAGGTGCTCTAGCATCTGGGAGAACTGCTGTAGATGAGGGGAAAAACTCCTCAGTGCCTTCACTGTGCAGGCAGTTTAATGTAACTCTAGATGCTTTCCTTTTGTTTCCAGTTTGGGTCAGTAGTAGAGTGTTATATGAAATCTAAGTGGGTACATAACTGGCTGGATAACCGTTCCCAGAGAGTAGTTATCAGTGGTCACAGTCATGCTGGAAGGATATGACAGGTGGGGTTCTGCAGGAAGCAAGACATGAGAAGTAGTTCTTTCACTTAACTCTGTGCTGATGAGGCCTCAACTGGAGCTTTCAAGTATCTATAAGGTTGTTACATGAAGGAGAGAGGAAAAATTATTCTTGTTAACCTCTGATGATAGAAGCAACAATTGGCTTAAATTGCAGCAAGGGAGGTTAGGTTGGACATTCAGAAAAATTTCCTGTCAGAGTGGTAAACCACTGGAATAAATTGCCTAGGGAGATTGTGGACTCTCCATATTGGAAATTTTTAAGAGTAGGTTAGACAAACACCTGTCAGGGCAATAAACAGCCCACGGGCCAGATGCAGTTCACTATGGTTAGCCCCTGGCAGGTTGCTGCCACGATATTTACCTCTGTCTCGACAGGCGTGAGAGCTTGCAGTTCCTGTTGGCCACGGATCGCTATTCCCAACCAATGCGAGCTGTGGGAAGTGGCTCCATGGCCAACAGGAGGTGCAAGCCCTCATTCCTGTCAAGGTGCTGGCAAATAAAGTGGTGGCAACCCAACGGGGGCTAACTCTGGCGAACTGCTGCCATCCTAGGGTACGTCTACACGGAAACACTATTTCGAAATAACTAGCGCTATTCCAAAATAACTTAGT
>CM057848.1:69540291-69578058 GCA_030068395.1 Apalone spinifera
GCCTCGGCGGGTCCTCCTGCTGCCGCTTGCACCTGGGCCCATGCCTGCTGCAGTAATCGGGTCCTCCCGCTGATGGTTTAGGAAGTCTCCCTCATCCAGGTCGAGGCGAAGCGGGGCTGGTGGATCTCCTGGTATCTCTCCGTCTGCTTCTGACGGGGCCGGGGCTTCGTCCCCTTAGGCCGCTAGTGTGGACCCCTTCTTACCCCGTTGCCCCACCCCCTCATTCTCCTCCCCCCATTCTTGCAACAGATGTGCCAACCCCGGCCAGTTCCTTCCTAACAACGCAGGGTAGGGGAGCTTAGGGGCCAGGGCTATCTTACAGGATGCTGCCTTCTGTCCGTCATTGATCCACATCCAGGCCGTGTGGTAGGGATGTACATCCCCGTGCACACATCTCATCCATATTCAGGGCCCTCATGGTAGGTGGGGAGGGACCACATCCTCCCGTTCCATCGTCTGCCCGCACCCCAAATCCACGACCGCTCTCACCGACCTCCCATTCAGGCTTATTTGCCAAATTACCTGCGCCCGGCTCGAGGTCCCTCCCGTTGTTCCTTCTTGGCATTTCTGCCCGAAAGTGCAGTCCATCATCCGACAGTCCTTTTTAAAGTGCCCCTCCTGACCACACTGATAGCAGGCTCCCCTCGGGGTGCTGTCGCCTTTTGGGTTGGGCTCCGGTACCTCTCCTCTGGTCCCTGTCTGACCTCTCCCACTTCCAGGTTGGTTCCAGACTGGCGCCAGCTTCCGTTCTGCCGCGTGTCCCCAGGGTGGTCGGCGGCCATAGCCCAGGCGGGGCGGCTGGTCTGTTTCAGCTCCGAGGGGGGGTCCTTTCCTGGGAACGACCGGGGGGGGAGGGATGTCGGGTGCTTCACTTCTGTCCCTTCTGCTGCTACAAACCGCTCCATCAAGTGAGTCACCTCTTCCAGTGAATCCGGTAAGTGACAGCGTACCCACTTTTGTCCTTCCTCCAGCAAGATCCTGATATATTGCTCCAGTATCACCTGTTCTGCCACTTGTAGACCGGATTTGTTTGCGGGCTCCAGCCATCTCATGCTGGCCTCTTTCACCCGCTGAGCTATCACCTTGGGGCGTTCCTTTGGGTCATACCTCATTTCGCGGAATCTCTGCCGATAGGTCTCTGGGGATATGCCCAGCTGATCCAGGATTGCCTCCTTAACCTTGTAATAACACAGGGAGTCCTTATCTGCCATCCCTCGGTATGCCATCTGGGCTGATCCTGTCAGATAGGGGGTGAGGAGGGTTGCCCAGTGTTCCTGCGGCCATTTGGCCACCGTGGCTACCCGTTCGAATGTCACTAGGAACGCCTCTGGGTCATCTTGGGGCCCTAACTTAGCCAGGCACAGGGGCAATTGGGCACTGAGGGTTGCTCCACCTTCTCCGGATCCCGTCGTGCTGGCACTACCTCCCTGCGCTGACGCCCCCGGAGTGCCCCCTTCCCGGATTTCCTTTAGCAACTGTCGCTGCTGATCCTGGAACTGGGTCATCATTTGTTGCAACACTTGATTCTGTTGCTGTTATTGTTGCTTCTGGCTATCTACCAGCCACTCT
This sequence comes from Apalone spinifera, assembly GCA_030068395.1. Taxonomy (NCBI): domain Eukaryota; kingdom Metazoa; phylum Chordata; order Testudines; family Trionychidae; genus Apalone; species Apalone spinifera. The sequence goes on from CM057848.1 coordinate 69,541,861, forward strand.
AGAACCTTGTTAAACTCCATCCTCTCCCTTCGGATACCCCCACAGTAACCGGGAGCTGTAGGAGGTGCTATAGGGGAAAGGAGCTGTTTGGTTTTTTTTTTTTTAACAACCCCTTTTTTCCTTGGGATTCAGGACCTCAGTACCCACGTTCTCCACCACGTGTAAAGGACCACTCCGTGTGCCCGGGGTGCTTACCCCCACCACCTTGTTTATTACAAATATCCTTATGTTCATAACAGTCCCATTACAGTATATTGCCAAGAAACCAACCGAAAGGAAAGTCACCAACCTCGGCCGGCGGAGTAGGGGGGTCCGGGCCCTCCCTCTCTCCGGACCCCGGCCCAGGGCCCTAAGGCAGGGATCACCTGTCCCTGCTCAGCGGTGAGGGGTATTGCCCCTAATCCCTCCCGCTCGCGGGCTCCATGACCCTACCCTGGGCCGCTTCCTGCTCCGTGCCCATGCCTTGCCAGCCCCTCACTCACCCTTTGCTCCTCCTGCTCCTGCTCCATTGCCCCCTCCCCCTCCTCAGGCTGGCGTCCCCTTTTGAGTTCCCCGCCACCGGCACTGGCCCACGTCATCTTCCGGATGCCGAGGAGGTGCCCGCTGATGACGTCACCGCCGGCCGCCACCGCGGCCCCTCTCGATGCGTTCCCGGCCTGCGCCGTGCGCTCCCCGGCCTCCTGAGTGCGGGGCAGGGGCGCCCCGTCACAATGCTGCTCTTGCCCACGGGCATCATCTCCCACCTCCTATTGCCCAGGAACTGGCCAATGAGAATGCAGAGCTGGTGCTCAGGGCAGGAACAGTGTGTGGAGCCTTGTTTTCCCCCACCCCCACCTAGGAGCTAAACATGCTGGCAGCTTCTGGAGTGCAATGCGGTGCCAGGGCAAGTGGGGACTAGTCTGCCTTAGCCCCATAGTACCGCCAACTGGACTTTTAGCACCACAGTCAGCAGTGCTGACCAGAGCTGCAAGAGTCTCTTTTGGACCAAGCATTCCAATCAAAAACTGGACATGTGGAGTGTATCATATCCTTGCAGCATGTGTCGGTGCCTGGCTGGGAGCAGATTCTAATCAGCTGCCTCTGTCAAAAGAGGCCACAGGGCTCTGGGGAAGAACCACCCCACCTCAGCTTCAGAAGGGCAAGGATTCCCTGAGACCCTGATAGCTTTCCCCAGCAGATGATGGATCGCCTCAGGTGGCACCCAGGCACCTTTTTAAGGAGCCATTGGGAGATGCCACAGCAATCAGCTTGTAATGTTGAGACAGCAAGGTGGTGGAATCCTTTCCCCCCCACCCTCCACTCTCTAGGGGTCAGTGCAGAGTCCTGCTCTTCTCCTAACTCTATCTGCACCATGGCTGCCAAGGCTGGTAACCAGAGGAATGTTCCTTTTCATGTGGCTAGATGCTGATGGCTCCCAATATGCACTGGCTCTGAGCATCCAGTTATTAGCCTCGTGTCTGCTTCTCCTTGCAGGACCTGGTGCATGTGAATAGTGTGGCCATGAAACAAGAAGAACTCTGTGCTTCAGGGAGAGGTCTAAACGATAAAGATCAGTGCCGACAATTGGGAAACTATTATCCTCTCTCCTGACCTGCCTTTCTGTTACCTTGCCCCTCATTAACTTTTGGGCTGGGTTTAGCAGGGATGCCAACCTTCACTGCTCACTGAAGAACCTGCTTTGCATGACTGCATCTCCCTTGACATTTGTGTGCCACTGTCCTCTTCTGCATGGAACTGTTCAACGTTGTGTCATAAACTCCGTACTGCTATCATTTTAAAGGAGAATCCCCATTAGCTCACACCGAAGGCGCCTCTGCTTCCGAAGCAAGAGAATCTGAGTTCTAACCTCAATTAAATGAAGCACAGCAGGGTATAATAAGATTGTACAAGTCTTTGTAGAAGTATTGAACTGGAGAGGCAGCATTACTCAAAAATCCCTACTGCAAAGGCAGGCTGGGACAAAAAGCAGCCAATATGAGACCTCCCTTATGACAGAGAATCCCAATTCAGAGAGATCTGCCATCTTGCAGCCCTTTGTAAGTAATGGTAAGAACAAATCCCACCATCCCCTCCCAAAGCTTTGACTGCAGGACAAAAGGGCCAGAAAGCAACAATGCTACGCAGCCCCATGTGAGGGAGCAGACCTACCCTTTCTGTAATCCACTGAATGCCATGTTCAGAGTTCTACAGGCACAGTGCCCAGATGCCTGAAGTTTTAGGTCTGTGCCTGAGGGGAAGTGCCCAGAGTAAGCCCACAGCAGCTGTGTGGTACTGCTACCACATCAGGGCAGTGGGGAGCAGAGCTTGGAACGCAGCAACCACCAGGGATGTAAGCCCCAACTCGCCCTGTTTCTGAACACTCAGCGGAGAGTTGACTTAATGAAGCTCATTTACCTAATTATTTTGGACCAACCTCTCCATCATCCCCATAGCATCCCAGCGCTAGCTGGCTGGGCATTACTCATCTAGCCAGTTAGCGCCTTTGCTCTCCTCCTCAGTGCCTCTGGCAATCCATCACTGCTGCCCGTCTGGAGCACTAGCTCTGTGCTACTCCATGGCCGCACTACAGCATCCTCAGTCCTAGCTGAGGCTGAGCATCACAGCTCACACTTTCATGGGGACACAGGACTGGGATGAGGAGATGGGCCCAGCTCCAGAGTGAGATGAATGGAACTGGGAGGCAAGGAGGAGGACATTCAGGCATCACTGCAGCAGGGCAGAAGAACTGGCTGAGAACAATGCATCTAAGACACATCTTAGGCACGATGGGATCTGTAACTGTGTGTACAGCACAACTGTGGGCTAGGTATATGGTTCTGGAGAGTGAGGACTGCATATCCAACATACCTCAGCATGACGCGTTTGATTTGGCATGTGTGTTTACAGCAGATAGGTCTCCTTCCTCCCCCTTGGTCAATGTCCTTCCCCAACTCCCTCTGGGTATGTCTACACTAGCCCCCTAGTTCAATCTAGGGAGGATAATGAGGGCGACCGAAATGGCAAATGAAGCGTGGGATTTTAATATTGTGCGCTTCATTAGTATGTTCCTGGCTGGTTGCCATTTTAAAAATTGGACTAGCCCGAAGTAACTGCCCGCATCTACATGCGGCAGTGAAACGGGATTTCAAATTAAAGCCCTAAATCGAATTAGCTGGTAAACCTCATTGCAGGAGGAATACCAGCTAATTCGATTTAGGGCTTTAATTCGGAATCCCATTTCACTGCTGTGTGTAGATGCGGGCAGTTACTTCGGGCTAGTCAATTTCTAAAATGGCAACCGGCCGGGAACATGCTAATGAAGTGCAGGATATTTAAATCCCGCATTTCATTTGCGATTTCGGTCGCCCTCATTAGCCTCCCTAGATGGAACTAGGGGGCTAGTGTAGACATACCATCCCTGATTAGATGGCCATGCTCAGGAACTGCCACCTGCACCAATCACCTGTGACTTTTAATTACTACCCATCAAAGGTATGAGGTAGCTTTGAGATACAGGCTAGGGGAAGGGGAGACAGCCTTCCCTCCTCCTGGATTCCAGCACCCCCACTATTTGGGCCAGTGCTGAGCAGATTCAAACATTCCAGGCTCAGGAGCAATTAGTCACTGTAAACAGGGCTTTTAATTGCCCCTGTGATTTATGGAGCCCATGCTGCATAATTAAGATTCATTCTCAGCTGCGATCAATGAGCCAAAGAGAACAACCATGTTTTTATTTGTATGATTGAAGAGCCAATTCCCCCTGGGAGGGCTTGCATCATGTTCATTCATCTTAGAAGCCCCTTTTAATGTTTTCTGTCCTTAATTGGAGACATTGCACCATATTTTCTATTAGCCACCTTGGCATGGGCTCTGGTGGGTCTGCCTCAGAGCTGTGTGTGCTCTGTCATCCATCACCCTCTCCTCTAAAGACACAGTTCTCCCTTTTCAGAGTAATGAGAAGGAAACTGAAATCACCTGTATCCTGTGGGCCTAGAAATGGGCCATCACACTTCCGTTGCCCTGTCCCTTGTATTTCTTATGCACTGATCAGCTGGGTACAGAAGTTTATTTCATGCAGCACTTTACATCATTTTGCTTTCCTGCTCTGCACTCCAAGCCCCTAAACAGACTATCCCCAGCAAGTAACTTAGCCACATTTCCATGAGAATTCATAAGAACGGCCATACTGAGTCAGACCAAAGCCCAGTATCCTGTCTTCCAACAGGGGCCAAAGCCAGATGCCCCAGAGGGAGTGAATAGAATAGGAACTCTTTTAAGCAATCCCTCTTCTGTCACCCATTCCCAGCCTCTGACAGAGGCTAGGGACACCATTTCTACCCATCCTGGCTAATAACCATTGATGAACCTAAACTCCATGAATTTATCTAGTTCTTTCTTGTACCCTGTTACAGTCCTGGTCTTCACAACTGCCTATGACAAGGAGTTCCATGGGCCGACTATATGCTGCGTGAAGAAAAACTTCCTTTTATTTCATTTGGTGATCTCTAGTTCTTATGTTACGGGAACAAGTAAATAACTTTTCCTTACTCACTTTTTCCATACCAACCATGATTTTATAGACTTCTATCATATCCCCCTTTAATTTCCTCTTTTCTAATTTAAAAAGTCCAAGTCTTTTAATCTCTCTTCATATGGGACCCATTCCAAACCCCTCAATTTTTGTTGCCCTTTTTGGAACCTTTTCTAGTGCCAATATATCTTTAAAAAAAAAAAAAAAAAAGGAGGCGACCACATCTGTATGCAATATTCAAGATGTGGGCGTACCATGGTTTTATATAGAGGCAATAAGATGTTCTTGGTCTTATTATCTATCCCTTTAGTGATTCCTAACATTCTGTTTGCTTTTTTGATGGCCACTGCACATTGAGTGGATGTTTTCAGAGAACTGTCCACAATGACTCCAAGATCTTTCTCTTGAGTAGTTGTAGCCATATTAGTCCCAATCACAGTGTATATATAATTAGGATTATTTTTTCCAAGTGCTTTACATTACATTTACCAACATTTCATTTCATTTGCCATTTTGTTGCCCAGTCACTTAGTTTGATGAGATCTTTACAGTCTGCTTTGGTCTTAACTGTCTTGAGCCCTTTAGTATCATCTGCAAATTTTGCAACTCACTCTTTTTCCCTTTCTCCAGATCATTTATAAATAGGTTGAATAGGATTGTTCCCAGTACAGACTGTTGGGGGATACCACTAGTTAGCTTTCTCCATTCTGAAAACTAACCATTCATTCCTACCCCTTGTTTCTTGTCTTAACCAGTTATCAATCCATGAAGGGACCTTCCCTCTTATCCCATGACAACTTACTTTACTTAAAAGACTTTGGTGAGGGACCTTGTCAAAGGCTTTCTGGAAATCTAAGTATAATATATCCACTGGATCCTCACATGTTTGCTGACCTTCTCAAAGAACTCTAGTAGATTTGTAAGGCATGATTTCCCTGTACAGAAGCCATGTTGTTTTTCCCCCAACACATTAATGTTTAGCTACGTGTCTGACAATTTTATTCTTTAGTAAAGTTTCAACTAATTTGCCTGGTACTGACATTAGACTTACCAGTCTGTAATTGCCAGGATCACCTCTAGAGCCCTTTTTAAATATTGACATTACGTTAGCTATCTTCCAGTCATTAGGTACAGAAACTGATTTAAAGGATAGATTACAAACCACAGTTAATAGTTCCTCAGTTTCACATTTGCAGAACTCTTACATGAATGCCATCTGGTCCTGGTGACTTGTTACTGTTAAGTTTATCAGTTTGTTCCAAAACTAGTGATATCTCAATCTGGGACAATTCCTTAGATTGGTCACCTAAAAAGAAAGGCTCAGGTTTGGAAGTCTCCCTAATCTCCTCAGCTGTGAAGACCAGAGCAAAAAAATCATTTAGTTTCTCTGCAATGACCTTATCGTCTATGAGTGCTTCTTTGGCATCTCAATCGTCCAGGTGCCCCACTGGTTTAGCAGGCATCCTCTTCTGATGTACTTAAAACATTTTGCTATTACTTTTTGATTTTTTGGCTAACTGTTCTTCAAACTCCTTTTTGAAGTCTCATTATATTTTTACACTTAATTTGACAGAATTTATGTTCCTTTCTATTATCCTTGCTATGATTTAACTTCCACTTTTTAAAATGATGCCTTTTTAATCTCTCACTGCTTCTTTTACTTGGTTAAATCAAGTCACGGTGGCACTCTAGTTCTCCTACTGTGTTTTTTAACTTGGAGTATACATTTTAGTTTGGCCTCTATTATGGTATCTTCAAAAAGTTTCCATGCACTGTAAAAATTAGTCTGTTTAACTAACCTCCTAATTTTTGTGTCACTCCCCTTTCTGAAATTAAATGCCACAGTGTTGGGCTGTGGAGGTGTTTTCCCATCACAGGGATATTAGATTTTATTCCATTATGGTCCCTATTGCCACGCAGTCCAGTTATATTTACCCCTTGGAACGGATTCTTGCACTCTACTTATGACTAAATCAGGAATTGCCTCGCCCCTTGTGGGTTCCAGAACTAGCTGCTCCAAGAAGCAGTCATTTAAGGCATCCAGAAATTTTATCTCTGCATCCTGAAGTGGTGTGAACCCAGTCACTATGGGGATAGTTGAAATCCCCTAGTATTATTGAGTTTTTAAAATTTGATAGCCTCTCTAATCTCCTTTAGCATTTCATAGTCACTATCACTGTCCTGGTCAGATGGTTGATAATATGTCCTTACTGCTATATTCTGATGATTAGATCATGAATTATTACCCATAGAGATTCTAGGGAACATTTTGGTTCATCTAAGATTTTTACTTCATTTGATTCAACCTTTTCTTTCATATAGTGACACTCCCCCACCCGCATGACCTGGACTGTGATTTTTGGGCTTGTGTTTATTAGGTGGGAAGGGGTGGGTGGGCATTGTACAAAGATATTTTAGCTCTTGAACAGTTTGCCATAACTGTTACTTTGGAGCATTTGCAGTGTGTGATTGGCCCACTCATTCACATGGCCCCATCATCCCTGCTTCCTGACTGGATGACTGAAAGGCTGAGAACTAGGACGAGGGCTTAGGTAAGTCATGTATCGCATGCACCTAGGTTGCACCATGTTTTTCCTCACAAACATATTCTATGAACAAGACCCAGCCTGGAAAGCCAATCCCCAAGGGACTGCGCCAAAGCAAATGGGGGGGGGGGGGGGGGGGGGGAAGGAAGAGTTTTCATTCGAACAGCAGTTGGCGAGAGCTCCTCTCAGTTCCCACAGCTATGGTTGCCGCATTCCAGTCCCAGGCACAGCAATATCTTGGTATTTAGAGGAGAGCTGTATCTCAGAACCGAGCTGTCACAGGACTTGCACATCATCACTCTACCCGATGGGGCTCCAGGGCATGACGTTACCTTGTGATTAATCACAAATTAGCTGTGTTCACAGGGCTCCAGTTTTCCATTTTCTTTCCGTTTCTGAGCTGTCAGAGAAGAGCTTTGTTTCATGCCAAGTCCCCTGTCTGTGTTGGGGGACTGGGGTGAGCCAGGCAGAAAATGAAAATAAATCACTAATTCTTCCTAATAATGCCTGATTTCCTGATTTGATATCCCACATTAATTCTAATTACTCACCCAGAGTCAGGACATTAATCAATATGTTAAAACGTCTTCTTGCTTAGCAGCTGATGTGCCAGGCATCTGGCATGGCACCCATGCCCAGGAACGGGGGATGTCTCTCCATCACACCAACTTGGGTGTGTCACACCCTTTCAGGGAGGAGGCTTTGTCTCATGCCTTGCCCTGGCGAGGCAGCCCTGTGCACTGACTTTGAAGCCTATAGAGCAGCTGCTTCAGAGGAGGAAGGCAGAGGCACAGTTAAGTCTGAGACAACTACTCCTGGGAACTGCTGCCACAGTTGCTTCAAAGGCAGTGACTTGTTTTGGGGCTTAAAGGTCACAGACCCACGTGCACACACAACCATTGCTATCTCCTCTACTGCACGTAGGGGACGCCATGCAGAGCTAAGGAGGTGCCACTAATTCCAGGTGGAAGGCAAAAGTAGCTGGCCATGCAGGAGATGCCAGTAACTTCTGACCAAGGTGTGTGGGGCAGGATTAGAATAGTCAGGGGATGGTTGGTCAGGAGGGAGATGTACCAGCTAAGATGCATGGGGGAAGCCCAGGACTAGAGGTTCAGGGAATGCACCAAGAGAATGGAGATGCACTGGCAAAACTGCATGGGAAGCCAGTGCAGGAATAGCATGCAGTGAGGCAGGGCAGGATTGAGATGCCTCTACTAGCTCCTTAAGGACTGGCTTTGGCCAGCAGAAGCCAACCCTTATTTTTGTGAGAGCACCAAATTCACTCTTCAGCTTGGATATACAGGTTGACCCTCTCTAGTTCAGCAGATCACCAGAGGTCAGTATTGTCTAGCAGCATTACCAACACTTCCATTGCTTACTGGGCTCTTAGAAGACACTGAAGGGTAAATTAGAGCTAGAGAACAGCACAGAACACTGAGCGCCAGGACTGGTGGATGTAACCAAACTTTATGGGAGTATGGGAAGCTTGACAAGTGAGCCTCTGGCTAACCTAAATCATGCTGGACTAGGGATGTTGCTGGAGCTGAGAGTGCTGGGCTAGAGAGTTTCCACCTGTACTGCAAAATATCTCCTCTCCCAAGCTTCATGCGTTGCCCACCCTGCTGCCAAGAATCCAGTCCTGCAACCTGTTCTCCTCGTGTCCCTGTAGCTACAGGCATTACACTGCAGTAGAGAGGAATCTTTACCTTTCCGTCCCTTCCCACTGTACTTTGTCAGCATCTGCACTGTTAAGAAAGCTGTAAGTCCAGGATGACGCTGAGTGAAAACTGGGCAGCAGCACTAAAGCATTACTTATTTCTGCTGAAGCTGGATGAGTAGTTAGGGGATAGGCACGTCAGACTTTCAGCCTGGTTGTCCTAACCAGGGTTTGATTAACCATCACCAGTAACCAATGCATTTCACCAGAGAAGTTAAGGAATGGTCTAGAACTTCTTAACTACTTTGGAACTTTTTGCTGTTCAGAACTAACTCTGGAACTTGTTTCAAAGGGGTGGCCATGTTTTGTTTCAGAAAAAAGAAGTGTCCCGTGGCACCTTAAAAAGACTAATAGATTTATTTGGGCATAAGCTTCCATGGGCTGCAACCCACTTTGTGAGATGTTGCATCTGATGAACGGGGCCCCAGCCCACAAACGCTTATGCCCAAACAAATTTGTTAGTCTGTAAGGTGCCACAGGACTCTGTTTTTTTCCTGGAACTTGCGTAAGCAGAACCAGATATTGCTGCCTGGGCAACAACCCACACTCCTTTTTGCCCAGTGGTTAGCCCAGGGCTGGACAGAATATGGCCCCTGGGTCAGATTTGGCCCACCAAGTCACCAGATCCAGCCCGTGGCCCCACGTAGGCTCCCTGCTTGCCTCGTCCCACTGGCACACCACTCAGCTAGCTGCCAGGTCCTCTCTCTTGTACAACTACAAGCCTGGAGGGAAGGAAGAGGCTTCATGAGCTATCCCCCACCCCCAGCACAATCCCACTGGATGGTTTCTGGCCAATAGGAGCTGCACCATGCCCCCCGCCCCTCAGGCTCATAGTTATTCACACACATGGCCCCTGCAACTTGTGCAAAGGCAGGACAGGCAGGCAGGCAGCTTCAGAAATGTGTTGGACTGCTGGCTGGGAGTCACCCAGGTAAGTCTCCCAGCTAGACCCTGCCTCTAGCACCCCAGTCCCTCCCTCAACCCTCTGTCCCCCTACTCCTGCCCCTCTACCCCACATAACCCAAAACCTCTGCCTTCCTCCTGCACCCATATCCTCTCCCAGATCCTGCACCCGAATCCTGCACCTCAGGTCCCTACCCCCTCCTGCCCAAGGTCCCAACTCAAACCCCTTCACCCGCTTCTGTACCCCAGTCCCAGGTCACAACCTCCTCCCGCCCTAGGTCACATCCCAAACCCCTGAGCCCAATCCCTTGCCCCAGGTCCCAACCCATCCCAGACTCCACACTCCCTCCTGCATTCTAATTCCGTACCCCAGGCTCCCTTCTGCACCCAGTCTCCATCCCAGACCCCACACCTCCTCCATTAATATCATGGAAGAGTGCAGCTCTTGACCACTTTCCAAAATCTTGGCGTGCCTCCCCGCCCCGTCAAGTTATTGCTCACCCCTGGGTTAGCCAATAGGCAGGGCTTTGCTATGCTGTCTGTTAGAGGAAGAAACTGAGGATATGGATCATGTACATCTTTGGTGCAATCTTGTTTATTGATAAAGATCATACACAAAGTCCTGTTTCCTGAACACAGTAGGAACAAACAGCAGCAGGCAGTTCCATTGCTTATTTCAATGCCAGTTTGCCAGCAGGTCCTGTGCCCCAGGAGCTCTATCTCTGTACTCTCTCCAGGCTTCACTCTCCCCTGCTTGTTTCTTGGTTTGGGGACTCTCTGGGCTTTCTGCCTCTCTCTCACCTACACACGGGCTATGTCTGCACAGCGACTAGGCACCAGGGGCGGGTCCATGCCAGCTGACTCAGGGTTGGGCTGCAGGGCTGTTTCATTGCTGTGTAGACTTCTGGGCCCCATGACCCTGCAAAGTGGCTGTGTCCCAGAACTCAGGCTGCAGCCCAGAAGTCTACACAACAATGAAAACAGTCCTACGCCCCATGAGCTCGAGCTAGCTGGCAGAAAGCTGCCATGCAGGTCTAGCTGCTCTGTAGACATACCCAGAATTGCAACCAACTGATCATCCAGCCCACGTCTTTGCAGCCAGTCTTCAGAAGCTCCTCAGCCTGCCATAGCTCCTTTCTTGCTCAGGTCTTGCCATGCTGCCCTGGCCTCAGGTGGAAGTGCCTATTGTTTCAGCTATTACAACACAATGAGTCATTGAATTGTTCTGTTCATTTAATTTGAATGAACAGTGCTTAGTAACAGCCATCAGCTTTAACCAGGTCTGTGACTGATGACACTATTAACACCTTCAAGCATAAAACTATAAAAATATCAGCCATGACTACTGATAGGTACTAGCCCATATTTCCACAACATTTTGCATCCTAACAACCTCTGCAAACTACACCAACTAACCTTTTCACCCATTCCTGAAATGCAATGGCTTAGCGAGGGGCAATGGGGGAGCAGTTACCCCTGGGTGCCACGTTGGGGGGCACCAATTTAGTCCACTCTGCTCCCCCTCATCTCGCCTGCTCTGCCTCCACCCGCCAGCTGGAGCCTCCTCCTCACCTCTCTGCCCCCAGCCTGACCTGCCTCCATCTCCGCCGGCAGGTTAGTGCATCTAGGGGCCTGGCCCCAAACTGGAGGGGGTGGGGAAGATGCAGTACAAGCTCTCCCCCCTCCTTCTAGGGTTGGGCTCAGCTGTGCATTCTAGGTTCAGGGCCCCATAGTGCAGCAGTGGCAGGAAGCAAAAATTTTGCCTTTGCGCCTGGGTGCATAACACCCTCGCTATGCTTCTGCCAATATGCAGCCATTTCTGGGGTGGGGCATGGCAACGATTTAACAACTGACAGTGAATGCTTATCAGACACTGAAGAAAGGAAGTGAAGATGAAATTAGAGAAGCAATGAGTCACGTTACACCATGGGGTCTTTAACCACCATATATAATCATGCCCTCGGTTTTCTACCTTCATCTGGAAGATAGCACTATGCCCTCTAGTGACCTACTGAGGCATTGATTCTGTACGGACGGTGGAGTGACACCTGATGAATCACCAACACCCCCTTCTGTAGCCCCTCCACTTTCCTTAGAGGTTGCTCATCTATGTATTGATCAGACAGACCTGGCTTACCTTGTAGCATCTGAAGAATCACAGCACACCAGGCAGTAGTCACAGCACAGAACCAAGTACCAGCACCATGCGCCCCCTCCCCATTTTGCTTCTTTCCTCTGCACAGGCAGCCAGGGAAGTCAACAGCCATGCTGGCCCCTGGGCAAGGTGCATGGCTCTGCACTCCCGAAAGGGGCAGTGCCTTGAGTGCGCCATGCCCCCTACAGCCCTCATTACTGCCTGTAGCACGGCACCCCCTCAGCCCTTAGAACCAGCCAGAGCAGCCGCAGTGTGCCCCAGCAGTGATTCAAAGGGCTTGGGGCTCTGGGTGCTGCCACAGTGGCAGTGGCTGGAGCCCCAGACCCTTTGGAATCGCTGGACGCCAGGGCAATTACCTCCTGTGCCCCCCCTGTTGGCAGGGCTGCATGCAGCTCAGGAATTTGCAGCCAGTGTGAGGATTTCAGCAGCAGGTCCAGTGGGCTTGGGAGTTGTGGAGGAGGATTTGGGGGGAAGTTCCTCTCTGCAGAGGGTTGGGCAGACAGCTGATGTGTGCCAAGCAGATTGGTGCTGCCTATTGGCCATACACAGGGCATTAATACGCACATTTTGGGTACGGAGTCCTACGACGCGGTCTGAAGAGTGGAATGAACTGACTGCACAACATACACAACAGCAGCCACTCCAAGTGACTGTTTCACCGGGTATCACTGAGCAGCAGAGTACTGTGTCCCAGTATGGTCCCACTTGAGCTACGCACACACAGTTGATATTAAACTCAATCCTGCAGGGTCACCAGAGGGGCTCTGAAAAGGATTCCCTCACTGTCCCTTTATTGCCTTGCTAGGACTGCATCATCATCAGTGAGGCAGGATGCCAGGAGTAAAAAGGAGAAACAAAGGAGGTGTATGATCAAAGCCATCCCTGCATGGACACTTCCAAGAGATGGAGTCTGCAAAGAGCTTTGCCTTTGAAAATCCCCTTACTTCAAAATACACTGTGGAAGGCTACTGAGGGACAAGATGGCAGGAAATGCTAGATAATCTGGGTTCCTTTAGAACGCCTCCCTCCAGGCACCGATCTCAGATGAAAACACTGGCATATTCTAAATCGAGCAAGCACTGGGGTGGCAAAGATTAGTGACAATATGACCAAGTGCAAGCCAAGAAATAATCCCAAATGTGAAGGCAGAGTTTCTAGTTACACACCTGAACATTGCCTAATGCAACAACCCTGTTGTATGCAGAGGAGTTGTAGCGCTTTTGATCCCAGGATATCAGAAAGACAAGGTGGCTAAGGTAATACCTTTGGACCAGTTTCCATTGGTGAGAGAAACAAGTTTGAGCCACACAAAGCTCTTCTTCAGCTGTTGTGCTCCCAAGAAACTATTCAGAACAAGTGACAGCACCAGCTCTTGGCTGTGGTTTTGGAGAGACAAGCTAAGAGGAAAACTAGCCACTGGAATGAGGCAACCGGGGCCAACCAATCAGTCAGTTTGTCTCTCCTTCGCACTCCTCAACATTGCACCTCTATTATAAAACCTTCAGAGGGGTAGCCAAGTTAGTCTGTAATTGGAAAAACTTAACACACAACGAATAGTCCTGCAGCACCTTAGAGACTAACAAAAGTGGGTGATTTAATATCTCTCTGGTTGTAATGGCTGCTGCATCTCTTGATACGGTCTATGCTGAGCTAGTATGTAGATGGATAGCTGGCAGTTGAAAGGTTAAGTGTATGTCTTCCCCTGTTGCTCCTTGGGAACGATGCAGGCAACTTCTTTGGATTCATGCATAGGTTTTAAGGCCAATAGAGACCATTATGCTAATCTAGGCTGACCTCCTGCATAATGCAGGCCATTGACTTTTACTCAGATTCCAGCATCAAACTGAGTTAGAACCGATCGTTGAGAGACACCCAGTCTTGATAAAAAGACTGCTGGGGGTGAAGAATCCACCATATCCCTAGGTAAATTGTGCCAGAGATTAAAAAAACAAAACAAAAAAACAAACGTATTTCTAATCTAAATTGTTTAGCTTCCAGCCATTGGATCATCTTATACTGCTAGATTAAAGAGCCACGCAGGATCAGAAATCTCTTCCCCTGTGGGCGCTGTGAGAAGATAGTTTATCAAAAAGAAGGTTAAGAGGTGAGACTAAGAGACTGGCGTGGATTTGGGGGAGCAGAACAAAACAGCAGAGTTCAGTGTTACTGGGCCTGCTGCACTTCTGGTCATCTCCAAGGGTCTCAGGCCTTGAGCCATCATCTGAGCTGGATTCTCCCACTCTCAGACCATGCCTTACGTTGTCATCCCATGGTACTAACCGTGATTACCTCAAAGAGTCTGATTTATGTCCAGACCCTGCAATTCTACTCCCTTCTCTGGGGCAAGGATAGTGGTAATCAGTGAACAACTGTCATTAAAGCAAAAAAGTTATTTATGGAGAACAAAAGCCGTTCAGAGAGAGCACATAATAAAAACCGTGAACCACACACTGTGTGCCTGTGTTTTAATCATCTTACATACGGGGACCCTACTAAGGCAAGCTCAGACTCTCCCTGAGAGCCTCCGTCAGCCTTTGTGTCAGAGCTCATTGACAGCACCCTGGACAGCCCCTAGCAACTCCGTCCCCTTCACGGGACTAAAGCTAAAGCCCTTTGGCAACTTCCAGCTCTGACAAAACAAGATTTGCAACAGAGGACAGGATTTCTAAAGCTTACAGCCTACTCTGTAGTCTTTCAAGTGTGTGCCTACATGTTCTTACCTGGGAAGCTATTGTGTTGCTTTCCTGTTTATTCTTCCCACAGCCTCCTACTACACTAGATCAATGCATTCACACAGGCAAGTCTTAACAACAATGTATAACTTCCCCTCACTGCTCAGGTCACATTCAGGAGCCAGAAAAATGTTACATCTCAGTATTCATAACATTATGGCAGATTATTACATAGCAGCTGCACTTCTGTCCCAGTGATCACATAACAAGGTGCGGCATAACAAGCTCCTGGTTTCTGGGGCCTGCCCCCAACATAAGGCTCCAGCTTAGCGTAACACTTGTGTCCTTTATTCTTTTGCAGTTTCCCCACCACCAGTGTCCAGCTAAATACAAACCTTTCAGGGCGTTTCTCTGCTCCCAGCTAGAGAGTCACCAACTAGGAAGCTTCCAACTCCCACTCCGGCTGCCACTGCCACCAACTTCTGGTTCCCTTCCAGCCTTTGTAGCCTCTGGCTCCTCAGGCAGGCAGGTGTTGCCAATCTTCAGTCAGGCATCAGACTTTCCCCCCAGCCCCAATCTGTTCTTCTTGATTGAAACTGAGAGAGGAGGGGCTAACGGCATGCTTTTGCACCAGCACCCTGCCACTGGTCATCACAACAGCAGGTTAAAGTTACACTCATGTACCCCCTTGTTCTTTGGGGCTCCCACCAATATGAGCTTCTGCTAGGCTAGCTCAGCCTCTGCTTGCTTCTACCTCACTGCTTTTAGTAAGTTATGGATGTCCATGGCTCAGCAAGTGACTGCTGACAGGCGGCTCTGCTAACAGCATGGCTTCCCAGTGCCAACTCTAGGGCCCCATAGATGCAAGTGGATCTTCTGGCTCACAACAAATTCACCAGAAAGAACTAATTAACTGAGCACGGATCTTGGACCCCGGGAACAACAGTGGTCCATAAAGCAAACAAGCAGCAGTGTGCTTTGCCACTGGCACATGCATCCAGAGAGATTAATATGCACCAAGCAGCTGCGAGGGGGAAGAGACACTCAGTAGGTTCTTCTCATTAGCTCATTGTTCCAGCTGAGTTCATGACCCACCAGCTCTTGGCAGCCCTCACTCTGCCTCCTTGGCACCACAAATTAGTGGATAGCTGGGGGGAGGTGTATGGACACTTCCTCAGGCCTCTGAGGGGAAAGAGGAGGACAAGAGGAAAAGCCATCTCTAGCGAGCTTGGATGCAAATGGATACTGGGGAACGATGCCATTGCCCTTCTGCTGGCAGCCCCTCAATCAGCCCTAAGTTTATGCCTGAAGTGGGGGAGTCTGACCTATGTGCAAGGGAGAAAAGCAATCATGGTTTAGTTTTAAAGGGCACTGGGGCTGGCAAAATTGGAGAGCACGTGCAAGGGGGAAAGGCAGTTTGGGGCACGGAACATGCACAAGGAAGTAAGGGGGAACGAGAGCAGGCCATGGGACTCATGTTCATGGCAGAATAGCAAGTAGGAAACAAAGGAGAAGGGCCCACAGGGGCTGCAGCAGGGTAACACCCCAATCAGATTGTAAAGGGCAGCACCCACTGCCTCCTGATACAAGTGACCCCCATTACTGCACTGGGTCTTCAAAATCAGCAGGCATCCTCTCTCTCCCCATTGCAGGCAGGGATTAATCACATCAGGTCCTGCTGCCAGTGAGCAGAGAAACACACATTAGCAGGAATGGGACTCTCCTTAAGAGCCCAAGGCCCTGGTAGATATGACACAGTGCCACCTAGTGGAACAGAGGTTGCACATACACTTAACACACATTTCACGTATGTGACAGAATGGCATGTGTTTGAAAGATTTACAAAACACACATTCTGGGGCAGCAGAGCCAAACCATTCCAAGAAGGATGAAAAATGCCAGGTGCTGAAAAGATTTTTCATAGCAGAAACCCATAGAGAGGAGCTGAGTAGGGCTTGGGACTAGCATGCACCCTTTTAACCTATAGAAACATAGGGTCAGATTCTGTTCCAGATGCAAATATTTGGTGGGTCTGAGGGCACTGTGGCTATAGGTTCATATCTCAAAAGCACCACAACATTTGCAACAATTTATTTGGCAGTCTGTTGAAGATCCAGGACTGGAATGGCAGGTGGTAAAGCAAGTCAATATTGAGGTGAATTGGTAGTGTGGAGGGAGTGGGATAGTAAGGGAGGGGTCAGAGTTAAGGGCATCAGCAGAACTATGGGCAGAGGGCTAGGACAGGAAGAGCAGAATGGAGTTGTAAGTCAGGACTGATGTGCATTGCAGGGACAGGTAACTCATGGTAGCACGCAGGAGGTGCACTGCCTCCCTATGCTCTGCCAAAATTTTAATTGCTACATGTGGTGCCCCCACATGTCCCCTCCCTGTCCCTCTTGGTGGCCTTCCCTGCACCCCTCCCCTCACAGGCACCAGTTGCCTATGATCACAGAGCTTTTTGAAAGTCCATAATGAGATTACGGGTCACAGCAGGTGCACAGGACAACCTGCGTATATGAACCCTACATGATGCCTGCTTGCATTACACCTTGCTCTAGCTGTCACGAAAATTTGTTCCATTCACAGAGAGGGGGACAAACACTTCTCGTGTTACACTAAAGAAAGGTCAAAAAATCTTCCCCATTCCTGTCTGGCCCAGCAAAGCCAGCTGACTTCTTAGGCCCCATCCTATTGAAGTCCGGTGCCTCTTTCTGCTGCTGACAGTCTGCCAGCCCAGTGCCACAGCTCCAACCCCTGCATGCTCTAACTAATGCTTCTGAAAAGGCATTGGCTGGGTTCCCCTATCTCTCAGCAGCACCTGCAACTCCATAGCCTGCGTGCTTGTCCTGTTTGCTATTGTTCACCTTCAATAGCTCAGCTTTTGTGTTTCAGCACCAGTTCCTTTGTCAGGCAGGGCCCTGTGATAGCCTCCTCCCACTGCTCAGAGTGGGCCAGCCATATGGAAGAGCTGGAGGCAGATTCCCTCGCTTATCTTTCTCTCTGATACGTCTCTCTTCCCTCCCCTTCCCTTTTATCCTTTAACTCAAGAATAGAATGAAAACACCTTCTTCCCACCCCCAATAGCCCCAGATGGCAGCAGGAGGGAGCTAGGCTTCTTCTTATTGATTCTCAAAAAGAAATACATAGACACGACTTGGTAGCATTGTATCAAAAGCCACAGCCATGCTGCACTAAGATCTGTCCCGGGAGACTGGGACTCATCTCTTCTGGCTGCTTGAAGGCTCAGTTATTCTCCAGGGATCTCTGGCACTTTAAACTGCCACTACTGAGTGGGAGAATCATATGCATCTGCGGTTGGCAAAGGTTTCCCCTGTCGAAATCAAAGGAGACTGCATGGAAGCTGTATAGTTTCAGTACAGCTGGGGAGCAATAAGATGCATGAACAGAGGCTGAGGGAGCTAAATTTATACACCCGGGAAGACAGAAGATTTGATGAGGGGAGGGGGCAGAAGAAGAGGACATGATCAGTCTATAAATATTATCAAAGTAACAATATAAAGGAAGGATGGGGGATTTGTCACAGTCTTGCAAGGTAGAAGGATGAGAAGAAGTGGCCTTGAAACTTGAGAGAAAGAAAATTTATTCTAGTTGTTAGGAAACAGCACTCAACTGTGAGAGCAGATGTCATGAAAAGCAACTCAGGATGTGGTGTGTGTGGGGGGGGAGGAGTGGGGGAAGTGGAAGTTCCAGAGATTCAGGAATAGGATAGCTGGAATATATTGCCATAGGAAGTCAGACTCAAGGAACCCAGTAGCTTTTCCTGACTTTTCCCTGATTTTTAGGGGGTTAATATATTATATCTTACAGGCTTGCCGGTGGATCTGACCATAAGATAATAAGGTTCTTGTCCCAGAATCAAGCTACGCAGAATTAAATATAGTGACTTTATTATCTTGTAAGGATCCTTGGGGTGTGTGGCAAGAATACACGTGCTGAGGACAAAACAAAGCATTAGAGACGTCTATTACAATAAATGAAAAAGTTACGAAGGCGCCAAACCACAGAAGCAAAAGGAGCTAATACAGTATTGGGTTTACCTGTGGTCCCAGCCATTACAAAAGCTTCCTAAACTGGCATGCTCACCCTTCCTTGGGGGCCTGGTGGTCTGAGACACAGGACCAGCCTCATCCCTTTATGCCCAATGGATCAGGTCCCTCAGTGCTCTAGACTGATGTTGAATAATTGAGTGGAAGGGTCAAATGATGACTAGCTAAACAGCGAAGAGGCTGAAAACTAACAAGGCAAAAAAGCAAAAGCAGACACCCCCCCTCAAAAAGCTCAAAGTGACCCCTACATATCCCCTTACAGGACCTGAGGTTTGCCCCTTACAGGTTTGTCCCTTACAGGATCTGAGCATTATCCTGAATATTCATGTCAGTGCCCAATCTTCCGTGCCCAAATTTAATTTCTTCACCCACGTAATAGTGAGGGGTACCCTTATTCTATAGGCTAGCATACTCATGCCTCTTAGTGACAATTACTCATTCTCACACCCCGTCACTTCATGTCTGACCCAGTTTCTGTAACTTCCATGTTCTTGCAGTGAGGTCTGTGGTCACTTAAGGCAGGGATGCTGGACCAGGGACAGGCCATGAGGCCATAGCCCCACACTTTTTCTTGACTATAAGGATGAGTTATGGGTGGAGCAGAGAAGTGTGAGCAGGGAGTAGAGTCTTGTGGGAAAGAAGCAGCATAGGAGTGGGACCTTGGGGGAGAGGGCAATGTGGGGGTTTAGAAAGAAGAGGTGGCTTGGAGGCAGGACCATGGTTTGGGTGCTGTTTCCCTTCCCCCCACTTTAGGTAGCTTCCCTTGCTCCTGTGTTCAGTCCCAATTTTCTTAGGTAAATACATCTGGTTCCCCCAAATCTCAAAGGGGTCCCCCAAATCTCAAATCTCATTAGACCGTTTAGCTGTGACAAAGGTCACCAGCATACTTAACCATACTTGTGCTTAAGCTGATTATACAGGATACAGGCCTGTAGGTTCCTCGCACAACAGCCAAATATAAGAAAGTAATTCAATACAAGAACACAAGCCAAAGATATTACAGACAGCAAACCAGTAAGTAAAGGCAGATATAACCCAGACCATCTGAGAACCAGTGTCTTCTCCTTTTCATGGGTGTCAAGTGAATTCTGAAGAAGAGGTAGGAGTTAGCACTGCTCTTCCCCAACCCACTGAGTCCAAATGCTCCTGGGACTGAGGGTGTGCAGCTAAATGTAGGATTTGTGGATGAATATTCTGCCTCCATTTTGTCTAGTACCTAATAGACTCACATCCCCCAATCTCCTCTCCTGGGATCCTGATCCTGACTTCAAGAGGGGAGGATGGAGCTAGCCCAATATAGGTAGGTGATGGGAATAGCTCAGTGCTGCATATTGGGGCTGAAAGACAAGTTAATGCAGTCTCTGAGGGGTCTTCTGTTCTCAGCAGCATTGCCAGGTACCCAGATTATATCCGTCATCAGCCATGATTTTTACAGTGATCCATACAGTCACCACTCTGGTCAGTTAACACTTCCTTGTTTACTACCAGATCTGGTTTGAGACCCTGATCTTCAAAGCCCGCAATGTATTGGACCATAGCTATCTAGAGAACCGTTTTTCTCTTCTCATGGCTGTGACAGCTCATCCTCTGGGAAAACAATGGAGTTAATAGTATGAAAAATGAAAATAATGGGAACTTGTGAGCTAGAGACCCAGGACAGCTGTGGAACCTCCTTTTCACTATGGCAGGCTAGTCATTAATCTCTGGCCTCACTAATACATCCAGGAATAGCTCTGGCAGGAGGGAGTGGGATGGACAGCTAGATGAAAAGAAGAGAAGAAAGAGGGACAAAGAAAGAACAAAATCAATAATGCCCTCACTCTGATGGTACATAGGAAGGCAGGCTGGGATTTGCAGCCTCTCTGATTGCATGACTGCTAGTATTCAAATGCTGCGCTGACGGATACATTATGCACAGGCTAAATGCCTTCATCTCAGACACAGGGTTTGTGAGGGACAAGGCCACACCTGTCCTAGGGAACCCTCCTGAGCCCAGGCAGGAAGGCAACTTGGGACCATGTGAGTGCTGTTAGCAACCTGCATAATTCACTTTGGTTTCCAGTAAGGAGTGAAGCAGCTGTGCTGGGAGGAGGGGGAGGCCTTTCCACAGCCCTCAAGATGTTTCCTAGCAGGTGTGCTGCATTGTGAGCTCAGTTTAATCAAACCTTCCTGTTACCTGCTAAAATATTCCCTTTGTTCTGAAACGCAGATGACAATTGCACAGAGAGGTTCAGAGACAGAATGGTGCCTTTCCATCTGCTCCTGGCCTCAAGCCTTTATGGGTCATTTATAAAGTAGACTTGGACCAGACATTAGGAATCAGTCATGGCCTGGCATTCCAAGCATGGAATAGATGAGGCCTAAATTGGTCTCTACTATCTTTAGCTGCTAGGGCTAATTAGCATCAATGATTTTCAGAAATGACATTATTGTGAACTATCAGCATGTACACACACATGCAGGTGCATGTAGTTATTATGGTCACAGACAAGGCTGTTTTCTGATCAGGGACATTCATTAGTTACATCTATAAATTCAAAGACTGTGCTTACTACCGGCTCAATTGTCCATCCCTGCATTCCCCACACTAAGGTTACAGTGCTACAGTTGTCCCAGTGAAATCAATGAGACTATTCCAGAATGAGGGTCTACTCAGAATGAGAAAGGTGGGGGGTGGGCGATCACATTGGTCCTATGGAAGTGTGACAAGGATCTCTAATTTAGTAGCCAAATTCTTCTTTGAATTAAAAACTCATTTACTAACCTCCTAAAGCACTTGAACACAAAAAACTGCTACAAAACCAATAGTATTTCACAAAAATACGTGGATGTATTCAGTGTTCTCCAGAGATTCCAGTTATATTAGCTGCAGGGATTGCAACTTTTTAGAAAAAGCTCATATTGTATATGAAATAGGCTACATATATTTGAGGTTCCTGAAATGGATGTTTTAGAAATAGATTTGTATTGCTTATTTTTAGCAATAATTTGAATACTAGTTTATTACTGTAGATATTAAAGGAGATGGGAGCAACACCTTTAAGAAAAGGCTGGAGGCACAGTGAGTTAGTTACTGCAGAGGATAGAGGAGTGTTGTGTGTGCGTACGCCCACGCATGGCCCTGGCTGGGCACAGAAGGTATGTCAATACACAAGGCAAACCAAGGGTTAGTGGGACTCGAATCAGCTGACTTATGTTAGGGAACCATGAGCTTGCTTAATGTGGATAGTTAATGAGGATAGCTAATGTCACATCGATTAAAAAAAAAAGAGTTCTAGAGATGATCCTGGCAATTACAGGCTGTTAAGTCTAACTTCAGTACTGGGCAAATTAGTTGAAACTATACTAAAGAACAGAATTGTCAGACACATAGATGAACACTTGTTTGGGAAAAGTCAACATCGTTTCTGTAAAGGGAAATCATATCTCACAAAACTACTAAAATTATTTGAGGAGATCAACATGCATGTGGACAAGGGGGATCCAGGGATATAGTTTACTTAGATTTCCAGAAAGGCTTTGACAAGATCTCTCACTAAAGGCTGTCGAGCAAAGTAACCTGTCATGGGATAAGAGGGAAGGCCCTCTTATGGATTGATAACTGGTTAAAAGACAGAGAACAAACGTTAGGAATAAAGGATCAATTTTCAGTATGGATAAAGGTAACTAGTGGTGACCTGCAGGGGTCCATAATGGGACCAATCCTATTCAACATATTCATAAATGATCTGGAGAAAGGGGTAAATGGTGAAGTGGCAAAATTTACAGATGATACAAAACTGCTCAAGATACAGACTGCGAAGTCCAAAACAGACTGAGAGGAGCTTCAAAAGAATCTCACAAAACTAGGTGACCGAGCAATAAAATGGCAGATTAATTTTAAAGTTGATAAATGCGAAGTAATATTGGAAAACATAATTCCAACTATATGTACAAAATGACGGGGACTAAATTAGCTATTACAATTCAAGAGAAATATCTTAGAGTCATTGTGGATAGTTCTCTGAAAACATCCACTCACTATGCAGCAATAGTCAAAAAAGTAAACAGAATGTTAGGAATCACTTAAAAAGGGATAGAGAGTAAGTCCGAGAATATCTTATTGCCTATACATAAATCCAAGCTACACCCACACCTTGGATATTGCATACAGATGTGGTCGTCTCATCTCAAAAAAGATATCTTGGTATTGGAAAAAGTTCAGAAAAGGGCTACAAAAAAGATTAGGGGTTTGGAACGGCTGCCATGTGAGGAGAGATAAATAAGACTTGGACTTTTCAGCTTGGAAAAGAAACGATTAAGGGGGGATATGATAGAGGTCTATAAAATCATCTGGTGTGGAGAAAGTAAATAAGGAAAAGTTATTTACTTGTTCCCAGAACACAAAATATTTGAATCCAAGAATGAACAATGTTCTCTTTGAGAAGCTGAGCCATGTGATTCAGGGTGTAGCATTTACACAGACAGAATATGTCAGTGCTCAACAATGCTTGGCCACTTAAAGCATGGCACCCACATGGGCACCTGCTAGAGCTGGTCAAAACACTTGAATTTTGAAATATTTTGACATTAAAATGAGATACTTTGTGTGAAAAATATTCCCATTTCTCAATCAGCTCTAGTGCTGATGGACACCCTTCTGTGAGTGAGGTGCCAGTACCCTGCTCCTCTCTGTCACAGTGAGCCAGGGTGGGGACTAACTTCCCGCACCGCAGGAACCCCCCAGTTACAGTAGGTGCCTTTAGAAAGCCACAGAACCACAATACACATGTATATGCACACACCCATCAATAAACCATGCAGATATGTGAAAATATTCACAGGCAAATACCTAGGTAGATTTATTCATGAATTCTTGAAGCCTAATTCACCAGGAGACATCACTTTTAAGCACTATCACTCCTTTGTCTAGAAGGCTATAAAGTTGGAATAAGACATGATGAACAAGGCCTCACATTTATTCTTAGGTTTTTTTCTTTATAAGTACCTCCCCTTCCCTGTATGTGACATCTCTGCAGACTGGTAGGACGGAGGAGAGCATCAGCATGCTCAAAACTTCAGAAGTCTCTCTCCCTCCCTGCCATCAAGTTACCACATATCACCACTGCTGCTCCCATCACCGCTGCCGAGCAAAGGGCCTCCTCTGTGCTATTCCTATTATTATTAAACATATATTTTACCACAGCACAGAGTGAGCAATCAGTTCAGGGACGCCTCATGCCGAGTGCTGTACAAACGCATAGTAAATGATGGCCCTCCCCTAGAAGCGCATCTATCTGTCCCTGCTGCCTGCCACCATCTTCACTGCAGGAGGAAGGCCTCTCTGCACTGCCTCTATCCATGAATTCATCTCAGCCCATGGCAGTGTCAGAGAGGCTCTTGCCTTGCTGCTCCATATCCTGGCTAGGCCTGCTTCAGCATCCTGCCTGAGTTTGTACTGTGAACAGATGGGCCCTGTGGTGAAAACTGGAATAACTCTTACCTATTTCCCCCATATCCTGGCTATGCCCCATCAGCATTTCCCCTCGGTCCAGTTTCACCCGCTTAACTTCTTTGAAAGAAGTTATAGTATTTCTTTAACCCTTGCCTCTCAGCCTGGACTGCCCCCAAGTGTACATCTTCTACACCAGATGGGGAGGTAGACATGGAGAGGGGTGGTTTGAGGGCCTGGTTATACCAGACTGGTGTGCTAAGGCACCAGCTGCCTTGCAAACCACCCAAGACACACCTTGTAAACATGCCTGGCCCATAGGTTTACTCGGGATTCAGAGAGCACTGTTCTGAGACCACAGTTCTGCCAGACCCACCCAAGCCATCATTATTTTGCAAGCAGAGATAAACACTTCCATGCTGTGTGTCACACACATCCTACAACTCAGTGAAGCTTGATTGGCATGATGTGTTATGCAGGTGCTGCCAAATGGTAGGGAAGCTGAAACCCATGACTCTCTGTCTAAAGCTGGCACAGGATACCCAGGGCAGGGCCTCAGCCTGCATCAGGGGTTAATCCACAGCATTAGGTAGCTCTGTTGCCCTCCCCATGCTCAGGCCTGTTCCTCCTCCTTGTCCCTTTTGGATGAAAAGTCTTTTCTTTTGTCTCTTGTCAACTGGGGACTTTCCTTCAGAGCCCTCGTGTGCAGACCCTGGAGCAGAAAGGGCCCCCAGTCCTGTCTATCCCTGGCCTGCTGGTTGCAGTCGCTCCTGGAGGTCATTTTTGCTTATGGTATAGGGTCACCAGTTCTGCTGTGGTGAGGAGTCTGCCTCAGGTTTGCACAGCTCCCTGCAGTGAGGCATGTGCTGGGATGAGAGATCCCTGCAGGCATCTGTAGCAGTCTAGTTGGTGGTGATGCTTGTTGTTGTTGTTTCTCGTTTTCCCAGCTCTGACATGGCTTTCTCCAGTGTTGCCATAACAACAGGCGTTAAGAGCTTGTTGACATTGCCCTGTTGTACTAATTGCACATTTTCCTGCCTCTGTTACATGCCAGTTGTTCCTTTCAAAAGGCTGAAATTGCTTTTGGCCAGTCAGTCTGTTCCCTTGCTGACTCCATGGGTCTGATTAGGGAACTTGACTAAAGGAATAAATGACCCTGAAATGCTCTAGGGGAATGTTGTTTAACCCTGCTCAGAGCAGGTCTAGATGACGCAGTGACTAAAATGCTGATGGCCACCTGTGTCGCGTCTACACAAGTGTTCCCAATGTTGCTCCGATGGATGGATCTGAAATTGTGGTAGCAATGATGGGAAATTTAGGGATGAATGATGTCTACAAGATCTGTGAGCCTGACTGTGCTGGCTAGAGCCAGCTACAATGCATATAGCTGGAGCCAGGCAGGCTTCCAACCCACTCAATATATGCACCCGGAACCCGTGCATGAAGTTGATAAATTGGAAAGGGTTCAGAGAAGAGAGACACAAGAATAATTAAAGGGTTAGAAAACCTGCCTTTCAGTGACAGACTCCAGGAGCTCCATTGATTTAGCTTAACAAAGAGAAGGTCAAGGGGTAACTTGATTACAGTCTACCCATAGCTACATAGGTAACAAATATTTGATAATGGGCTCTCCAGTCCGGCAGATCAAAGTATAACATGAGGCAATGGCTAGAAGTCGAAGCTAAACACATGTACACTGGAAATATGGGGTACAATTTGAACACTGAGGATAATTAACTACTGGAACATTTTACCAAGGGTTGTGATAGATTCTCCATCACTGACAATGTTTAAATCAAAGCTGGAAGTTGTTCTAAAAGCTCTGCTGCAGGAATTATTTTAGGGCAAGCTGTTACACTGGAAGTCAGATTAGATGATCACACTGGTCCCTTCTGACCTTGGAATCTATGAAAACCTAATCTCAGGGACCAGGACAGGTCAAAAGCAAGGGAACTTGTGAGTCAGGAGTCACTGGCAGAAGTGTGCGAGGCTGAGGGCTGGAGTAACCCTTGCCGCAGTTTAGGGCTAAGGTACATCAGAAAGGCTCCATGGAGGGGAGCTTGCTCAGAGCCCACCTTCGCTACTCTTGGCTCTGGCCAGCTCCATCAGGCTCTCACTCTGTCCTAGAAAAGAAGGGGCATGATGACAATGGGCCTGGCTGAGATGTATAGCTGTCCAGGCTTTGCACAAGTGCTCCTGAGGCCTCTATGGGCTGAGGCCAGGAGAGATAAGGTGAAGGGCTGAGGAAAGTGTTACTCCAAGACCATTACCCAATGCTCTGGCCACCACAGCAAGGAAAGGGAGGAGATTTGGAGGCAGAATGGAGTCTGTTGCCTGTGGACAGAGAGTGGCAGTGGGAACATTCTGTTAATTAGTGTCTGGCTCCAAACCATCCAGAACATTCAAACTTCAGAGTCTCTCGCTAGGAGGTCCTCCTGCTGTCAGCTCACCTGATGGAGTTACCTCTCTGGGTCTGGCAGCCTGGCTGGGCTGGGGCCCAGTGATTTCTGAGGTGGAACAGCTGTATTGGAGGCAGGGAAATGATGCGGCTCTGCACCACCACAATGACCCAGGCTTGTTCTCTGCAAGGTTGGAAGTGCTGGAGAGACTAGGGCCTTGGCTCAGTGCTCCTGCTCACCTGGATGACGGGACACAGGAAACCTTATTATTTGCCACTCTGGACTTGTGCTTAGTGCAGGTATGATTTGGGGATAGACAGCTGTATGACTCCCACCTTGCCCTGGTATTTGCAGCCTGAGGGCTATTTTGATTGATATTCTGCTTTTCCTAGAGGGATAAGAAAAGCCAGAGCACAGCAGCACTCAGAACAACTGCCCCTTCCATGCTTGTTCCCAACGTGCTCCATGCACCAGGGGCTAGCCTAAAGCCCTTTCAGCCACTCTGCACCATTTGGGGAATCTCTTTATGCTGCTCCGGGGTGCAAAGGACAAGCACGTATGCTGTAGCACTCCAGCTGCAGATTAGGAGCAGGCAGACTAGCATGGAGATTTGCTAGGTGATCTGACTAATTTCTCTGTCAGGAGCACCTTCTCTCAGACAAGGCAATCCCTGCAGTCCCATCTCTCCATGTTTAACCCAGTGGTTAATATGTAATGAAAAAGGAGCCAGAGTTCAAGCAATATTTTTACTTTAATAAATGATGGGGCAAGGCCGGAGGTGCTGGGTTACGAATAGCTAAGCCTAGAGGTGCTGGGACTCAGCCCTGGAACAAATTAAGCACTGGGTTTCCCTCCTACTCTCTGGGTATCCCACTTGTGAGTTCACTGGTTCTGCTCTCTGCTGAGAGCATAACGACTAGGAGGATCAATTCCATTGATCCATCTATGTTTCCAAACTGCACTTAGGTCACCTTGAGAGTCTCTCTGTTACAGTGCTAGCATCCCAGCTTCTCCAGCCCTGCTCACAAGAGTTCCTCTCAGCCTCAACACACTAACACTCCAACCTTCCCAGTACCCCATTGTGGTCAGGTCTGAGCAGAGGCCAGCGACTAATCAGCTTTGCCCTCCTCAGTGAGGAGCACTGCAAGGTAGCAATCTTGTCACTGATCTACTCAGCCCTTTGCATGGGTGGCAGTGTGGCACCCTGGGGGGGAGGGCGGGAGGGGAAGGGGAAAGCTGGGCTTTCTATTGGACCTGGTGGATCCCAGCAAGGGATGTGAGTGTCTCAGATCAGTGGGCTGTGGCT
This sequence comes from Apalone spinifera, assembly GCA_030068395.1. NCBI lineage: Eukaryota > Metazoa > Chordata > Testudines > Trionychidae > Apalone > Apalone spinifera. Next base: position 69,569,567 of record CM057848.1, read on the forward strand.
CTAAGTAATGGCATTCCTCACAAAGCCTGAGGTTGGCTTCCAGCAGTAAACAGAGCCACCAGTACCTTGGAGATAGCTTGGATGACTGGCAGAGCCAGGAAAATGCCAGCATTTCAGACTGGTTGAGGTATTACACGAATTCAGTTCATACCCACGCCATGCACATTGCCAGGGGCTTTTTCCTTGGCTGTCCCAATGCCCGTGCCAGTGATGCTGCAGAGGGGCCAACAGCCACTGAGGGCCCTGGGACAAGGTGTTTGGGGGGCCCAGCTCTGTGCCCCCAGAAGGGGTGGGACCTTGGGAGGAAGAGGCGGGGCAGACAGCCCTCAGCACCACAGCGCTGCCTCCCAACCATCAGAGCTCTCTGGCGCCTGCATCGTACCAGCAGCAAATCAAACGGGTCTGAGGCAATTGCTCCTTTTTCTTCCCTATCCATAGGCCTGCCTGCAACACCATTACCGGAGGAGGGGGCATGAGGCGCTGCAGCCTGGCGGCAGACCCAAGAGCTTGTACTGCAAACAGAAATCCCATCTGCAGCTTCCCCACACTGAAGTGATACTGCCACGGTGCAGGGTGAGGCTGAAGGGAAACCCAACCTTTCCCTTCAGTAGGAACGGGGGGAGGGGACCTGCGGGAGCACAAGAGGCCAGCAGCTTTCCCAAGCAGAGGAAGAAAGCTGACTTCCTCCACTAATCAACAAGGCCCTGAGAGAGCCCACCAGCAGCTCCCCTAATCCCACCGGGAGCCTAGATGGGGGTGAAGTGACCTCCTCTCAACCTGGCTCATCCAATCAAAAGCCTGTAGTACAGAAGAGATGGGTAGAAGCTTCAGGCCATGACCAGTTACTGTGCTGGGCTGAGTCACTCCAGAGGGAGCCCCCATCATTCATCAGCCTCTACCTCTTGAGGGGGAAAGGCTGCCCTGTTTTGTTTCTTAGTAATTTATGGCCAAGGCAGTCAGCACCTTATAAATATTGGATAAAGGGCTCCATAAATCTTTAAAGCAGAAATAAAACTGCATTTGGTGGGAGAAAATGTCACCCGCCCACTCCATCCCCGTCTCTTTCTCCTTTGTCTGTACTAGAGAACGGCACCATTGCAGTTCACACTGCTGTGCTTGTAAAGGCAGTATGAAAGTCTGAGAGCCAATCAGGTGTGCTCGGTTAGTTCAGCTGCAGATTCAAGACCCGCTCGGCTCACTATGGAAATGGTACAAGGAGCTGAAACACTGCAGCAAAGCATTTCCTGGGGCAGGAAACTCTAGTTACTTGTAGAGAGAATTAACACAAAATGAAGTTACAAAGGCAAAAACAGTTCCTCAGGTGATGCCTAAACATCTCCCACATTCTCCACAGTTCCTGCAGAACCAGCAGCAGTGATTAAAAATAGTTTACAAATTATCACCATGCAATTTCTTAAAAACTACTCCCCCCTTCACTGTGAAACCAAATCCAGTTCTACATACACCACCAGCATTTGCTTCATGCAACAGCTGCTTTTCAAAGCACTAAATGGAGGCACAATGTTTGCAGACGTATACAGGTTGAACCTCTCTAGCCCGGCACCTTTGGGACCTGATCGGTGCTGAACCAGAGAATTTGTCGAAGCATGGGAGATCAATATTGTCTAGCAGCATTACCAATACTTCCACTGCTACCGGGCTCATAGAAGACATTTAGCGGTAAATTAGAGATAAATAACCACAGAGAATGCTGAAAACCAGGACTGGTGGATGTAACCAAACTTTATGGGACCATGGGAAATTTGGCCTCAGACAAGATAAGGGGACATCTGACTAACTAAAGTTGCCAGACCGGAGAATGCCAGAGCAGAGAGGTTCAAGCTGTACTTTGTTTGCTTTGCCTCTCCCCACCTCAGGTTTTTTTTTAATGGAAACTCCAAGTTTTATAAAGTTGTTAGTTCCCTTTTTACACTTCAAGCTTTACAGCATCTCTACAGATCATAAGAAAGAGAATTTAATTAAAAGAGTTCCAGTACCTGCACATTCAAAGAAACCTCAGTTTCTTCAGGGAGAGGGAAGGAAAGAGGGGGCTGGTGTTTGTAACAGGCAGCTAATATCCTCCTGCTCATTAGAACTGTACTGCTGGCGTTGGAAGTCTCAGATTCAAAGAGACAGAAGGTGGAAATTTTGGAGTGAGTTTACCCCTGGTGTAGTCACCAGGAGGAAGAGATTGTTCCAGTGGTGCAGGAACATTTTAAAAAGCGGGGGTGCTGAACCACTGCCATGCAGGGCAGTAGCCAGAAACCTGGTTCATGGAGCCAGCAGCTGAGTCCCCAGCATACATGGCTGGCAGCTGGGACTCTGGGCATTATGCTGGAAATCCAGGGGTGCTGCAGCATTCCCCCTGCACTCTCAGTTCCCGTGTTCCCATGAGCTACCGGAAAGAGCTGAAGAGTGATGGGTAGAAGATGGAATCAGAGAAGAGAATCATCAGTGACAGAAACAGGCCAATTGTAAAGGTAGTGCAGGGCATTGATACCTCTAATCTCACATACCCTGCCCCCCTCCCCCAGCATCTTCATCTTCAGGGCAACGCCAGCCCCTCTGATCCCCCAATCTCTGTTGCCTCATTCACTTGCAACCAACAACCCCTTGTCAAAGAAAATTCTAATCTCAAAATGCTTTCTCTTAGGGCATCCACATTCAAACGTAGGACCTCACCAGACAATGAGGATTGCAGATGTTGCCTCCAGTCTCTGCTCCATGCCTCACTGTTGTAAATCATTGGGGTCAATTGGCTGTTTACTGAGTGTGAGGTTACTGGAAGCTCAGGGTGTGATTCAGGCACAGTTTGGAGAAGGGCTGTTCAGACCTTTGACAAGTCAGCTTTGCCACTGCCCCTCTGTCCTGTCCTCAGCATCTTTTAGTATTCTGCTCATACCTCTTGATTCCCCTGGCCCTTCAGCCCCCTGCTATTCTAGTGCTGGACCCGTACAGGACAATAGCACAGGGCACAATGGTTTTATTATGGGATTGGGCTAAGGCGCCAAACAGTGTCATTTTTATATAACTTAGAGGCTGGACCCATTAATTGAACAGTTTGTGAATTAACCCACATTGCTAGCCTCCTCCCCTCACCCACCTGAGACAAATTCCGCTGGCTCTCCCCTTTGACTCCATTTCAGATTTGGCACAGGTGTTCTGTGGTACCTACCGTACTGAGCCACCCAGGGAGCACCTACTTCCGACTGAACAGCCAGGCCTAACAGCCATATAACTTTGCATGGGCTTGTGTCCTGTGAACTGCGGACAAGGTGCTCCGACTAAAGACTGCCCATCCAAGGGAACCCATGGAAATAAACTCAGCATTGCCCATGTTACAGTGGATGAAAGGCTCCCCCAACAGCTACAAAGAGAAAAACACAGAACTCCACGAACTCATTAAAGCACATGCTCGTACAGTCAAGAGCAAATCAACAATGGTTGGACATGTGGCAAATAATAGTTCTTTGGTCGAGTTTCCCCTTCTTCTGAATTCAAGTGTGGTTCATTGTGCTAACCCCAACATTGTGGGCGATGTTTAGCGGGTCACATTGCCCGCACTCAGGTTCCCTCAGACATTCTCCTGCAATTCAGTTGCAGTTAAATCATCCCATCAGCAAGCTGAGGATTGGTGGTCATGGGTATGGCAAAGGCCCATCTGTCCATCTAATCAATCTCCCCGTTGATGCCATACAGTGTCATACCAAGCATCTGATCATCTGACAGAAAGTGCCACAAAACAGCAGAGTCTGCAGCCAACATGAATTGTATCCTCTTCCCTCCTGCCTAACCTGCATGTATTCCAAGAGGCCCTTTGCCTCAGTATCAGCTATTGGTATGGCAGGATTTCAAGCAGTCCATGCTAGCATGGCCCACTCACCATCTCCAGGAAACATCTGCAATTTGCTGACACCAAAGACTCTGTTGGATTCCTGCCTGGAGGAGAAGGCAGTCATCTGGAGTCCTCTTGGTTAGCCCTGGCTATGATGCAGAACTCACCCCTTGGTGATTAACCCCCAGTGGGAAATGGAAATTAAGGTTATGACTGAATTTTGACCTTACTTTGCAGCAGGGGTTTTTTCCCCCCTAATAAATCACAGAATCTCCTACAGGACTATTCCAAAGTTATAGCAGCTCCAAACTGTGCTTGGCTTTGCACAATTTCACTAATCTCCCCCTGCCAACTGAGGAGTTTCATAGCCACTGCTCACAAAGTGGCATGGATACCTCCTAGGGAAACAAGTGAAGAACCACAATGTGCCATTTCCCTTCTGCATGTGAAACAGTCCTGCTGTCACCAAAACTTGGGAGAATCTTGCTAGAGGCTGGTGGAGTCACACTGTGTGAAAAGGTTTCTCTGTAGCACAGAGGTGGGCAAAAGGGCCTCCATGGACTGGATCTGGCCCAACAAGTGGGTTGATCTGGCTCGTGGAGGTCATGCTGCTCCCCCGCCCCCAGGAACTAGGGATAGGGGAGCGTGTGGCGCTTAGAGTCAACCCTGGCAGTTGACTCTAAGCGCTGCATGCTGGAGGGCAGGGAGCGAGAGCCTCCAGGGCCTGGGGGGAGCATGCAAAGTCTCCTCTGACCTTGCAAGGGGCTTGAAACTTAGAGTCAACTGTCAGCTGCTGCTCAGTTGGCTGGTGACTAAGCGTGGTGCTCCATTGCAGGATGGGGACAGACTTCACATGCTCCCCCTGCCCCCAAGCCCTGATTGACCTGGGAGAATGGGGGGAGGGGAGGAAACACATGAAGTCTCCTCCTGCCACCCAGGCCGTGGGTGCCTAGAGGAAACTGCCAGTGTTCAGAACTGCTGGCAGTTCTCTCTGGAGGAAGTGGGTGCAAAGACTTCACATGCTTCCCCCCCCCCATAGACCAATCAGGGTTTGTGGGTGGGGAAGCACGGAAGTGTCTTTGCCCTGCTCCTTCCACCTCAGGCCTTGCCCCTTCTGGAGTAGCCTGGGATCACTTCAAAAATTTCTGAAATAGCCCCCGGTCAAAAATTATTGCCCACCGCTGCTCTAACAAGAGCAATAAATACTGACTGAATACTGACTGCCCTTCTGATTGTTGAACCCCACCCAAATGGGTAACAGCTTCTCCCTCTGGGTGGTGTCCACAGTGCTGATGTTATGAATGATATTATTGGTCAGCACTGCAGCCCTCATTAAGGGCTTCATCCAGCTCCCATAGATGTCAGCGGCAAAACTCCCACTGATGTTAATGGAGCAGGATCATGCTAGGAGTCAGCAGGAGACTTGGAAATAGCCCCCTGAATGAGACATTTTAATTCTAAGTACAATTCTGCTCTTACACAAGGTGAAAAGGGCATTTACTGCTGTGCTGCTTCTCAGGGAACCACGTGGAATAAGATGATACCAGCTTTCTGCTCATGGCCTTGACAGAGCTGTATATTCTCTGCCAAATGAGGGATCTGTAAAACAAGCACTTCATGGAGCACAAATTCAGTCCAGCAAAGTCTTAAGCTGAGTTTTCAGCAAAAGGGGCATCTGAGGTTAGATGCCTGCCTGCTCTTGGTAGCCTCTTTGTGCTGAGCTGCAGCAGAGGGATGCCATGGTGTGAAACACTTTCACACATTAACTGTCAAATAAGGGAATGAGAGACAGAGAGACTCAGCAAGTGATTTGATTAGGTGTGATATAAAGTGCATGGCCAGGGATGTTATCACTCTGGGTTTTTTACACTTGTTAGCATGGCACGAGGGCAACATACAGAGAGTTCACAGAGGTGCTGAACAGCAGGTGAGCCTACTAAATGGAGGTATAAAGTCATGCTGGGAACTTTTTTTTAGTGTTGTCAGGTTCCTGTGCTTTTCACTCTTAGCTCATCCCTTAGGGATCTTAGCAGCTTCACCCCTAGTCACTGCACCAGCCTCACAGTTTGTCCCTGGGCCGCAGGGAGAAGGAGCTAAAGGAAAAGAGGAAAAAGGACAGAATTGGTCTTAGAAGGTTTAAGCAAGTTTATAGAGATGGACAAATGGAGCCAAGAAGTAAAGCTGCTGGAGTGCCAACCTCCATCCAAGGGCAGAGGAGGATTTGGGGAGGGTTGAAGTACAAGGGTGGGAGGAGAGAGAGATCTTTTATGTTTTGCAAGACAGAAATATGCAATATATCAGAGTACAAACACATAACAGACCATTTGTGCCTGGTGACCCGCACCATTGTTGTCCCTATATTCATGCCTCTCCTCAAATCCACTCACCCTAGCCCCTTGCTAAACCAACCACCTTAGCCCGAGCCTCATGCTTCCAAACCCAGTTATCAGGTTTTATGAATTTGGGAAGAGCTGCCTAATACAGCCTGGTCTGCAGACTCAAGGGAGATTTCAGTGGGTTCTCAGGGTCTGTACTGCACTGATCTGGGGTTCTGCTCTGCCAGTAATGATGGACAATTAAAGATCAAAAGGAGCTAACATAATGAAATGGCTTTTGCAAATGGAAAACATGCCTCACCAATCTATTCAAATTCTTTGAGGGGAGAACAACTATGTGAATAAGAGTGATCTTGCAGATGTATTGTACTTGGACTTTCAGAAAGCCTTTGACAAGGCCCTTTTCCAGACTGATCTCTCAAGCAAAATAAGCAGCCATGGGATAAGAGGGAAGATTTTCTCTTGGAACAGTAACTGGTTAAAAGATAGGAAACAACATGTAGGAATAAAAGGTCAGTTGTAAAGAGTAAAGGGTGGTATCCTTGCGGGGTTTGTACAGAGACCAGTGCTGTTCAAAATATTCATAAATGGTGTGGGAACACGGGCAAACAATGAGGTGGCAAATTTGCAGGTGATACAAAATTACTCAAGACACTTAAGTCCAAATCAGACTGCAAAGAGTTACATGTGACAGGACAACAAAATGGCAGATGAAATTCAGTGTTGATAAATGCAAAGTAATGCATGTTGAAAAACATAATCCCAACTATACTTATAATATGATTGGGCTAAATTAGCTGTTACCGTTCAAAAAAAGAGATCTCAGCATCATTGTGGATAGTTCTCTGAAAACATCCATTCAATGTGCAGCAGCAATCAAAAAAAGGAAACAGAATGTTAGGAACCATTAGGAAAGGGACAGATAATAAGAGAGAAATATCAGATTGCCTCTATATAAATCCACAGTGTGCCCACACCTTAAATACTGTGTGCAGGGCTGGTCATTCCACCTCTGAAAAGATCAATTGAAATTAGAAAAGGTACTGAGATGGTACAGAAATGATTAGGGGTATGGAATAGCTTACGTATGAGAACAGACTAAAAAGACTGGGACTTTTCAGCTTGGCAAAGAAATGACTAAGGAGGGATATGATAGAGGCCTATAAAATCATGACTAGTGTGGAGAAAGTGAATAAGGAAGTTTTATTTACCCATAACCATAACACAACAACCAACGGTCACTGGAGTAAATTAATAGGCAGCAGGCTTAAAACAAACAAAAGGAAGTATTTCTTCACACAATACGCATTTGCCAGGGAATGTTCTGAAGGTCAAAAGTATAACTGGGTTAAAAAAAGAATTAGATAAGTGCATGGAGGATAGGTCAACCAATGGCTCTTAGCCAAGATGATCAGGGATGCAACCCTATGCTGTGGGTGTCCCATAACCTCTAAGTAATAGAAGCTGGCATTGGCTACTGTTGGAAGACAGGATACTGGACTATATGGATCATTGTTCTGATATAGTATGCCTGTTATTCTGTTCTGACTGCATTGATTGCCTAGCATCTGGTCTATGGAGGAGAGAGGTCTAGGCTAAGGATGTGCCTGTGACCCAGCACCTTAACCAGTGACCATACCTAACAAGAGAGGCTGAACTGAACAGGAGAGATAATTCAGGGCAACATGAAGGTTTAGTTTCACTTTCCTGGAAAACCCAGGAACCCTGGAGTTGTTTTCAACGGATCAGTCAAAAAGAAACACATAAAAGCCAGCCTGCAGCTGCTGCACCCATCTTGTCAACATTCCAGATAGTACATGGAAATGCCACACAACTCAGAGTCTCTTGAAGGGAGAAGTGAGTGATGCAACTGGCAGACAAAGGATGCGCATGAGCTTCCATTCCCTCCTGGTGCTACAGGCAGCGCTGTCTTCTTCACCTGCTGAACACAGAGATTTAGAACTCTGAGACCCTCCAGCAAGCTTACTCTGGGCAGTATTTAAATTTCTCCTGAGTGTCCTCCACACAAGCACACAGGGAACACTGATTTAGAGGATATATGTCTATAAGAAATAGCTGTGGAGGATTTGTCAAAAAATCATCCCAAACCAACCTACTTTCCTTCGACAGGGTAATTGGCCTAGTATGCGGGGAGAAGTAGTAGGTGTGATATATTTTGATTGTAATAAGGCTTTTAACACAGTTCTGCATGACATGCTCATAAGCAAATGAGGGAAATTTAGTCTAGATGAATTTGCTGCAAATGGTATACACATGGGCTGTGTCTAGACTGGCCAGTTTTTGCGGAAAATCAGCCGCTT
>CM057848.1:69580971-69597850 GCA_030068395.1 Apalone spinifera
AGTCTAGACGCAGCCCAGGAGCCCATCCAGGAACAATCGCTGAGTCCTCTGGCATCTCCCACATGACCACAATCAACTGAGGTGGAACTTTGATTGCTGGTGAAGAGGACAAAACCGTTTCCAGTCCCCTTCCAGGTAACGTGTCTGACACATACAAACACGCACACTTCTGGTAATGGGGCTGAAAGTGATTAAGTCTACTCTAGTAGAAGCTAAACTATTTTCAGCACCAGCCCAGCAGAATGTGGGATGGGGAGACACAAGCATGTTATTTTCCTAGTGTAGATAGACTCTGAAACGTGGGCTTGGCACTATGGACCTTTAGAGCCCTCTGGGAGACCACACTTTGGTGGTGTTTGACACTGGGGGAGTGGGTCCTCCTTGAGAATGTTATGACATTGATATCTGCGGAGTATTAGAAGAAGATCCCAGCTAAGTCAACTTTCCCTATGATCGGTGCATATTAATGTGGCATCTCTGAAGGATTTAGACTCCATATGGCTTTGTATATTAAAACCAACACCATGAATAGCCACAGGAAGTGGACAGAAGGCTGGTGCTATCTATGAACCACAGATGTAATTTGTTCTACATGGCTCACGCACTAAGAGACCATGCTGCTACACTGAACATACAACAGATGTTCACTCATCATAAATGAATATATTTTAAGGCCACAAACAGCCATCATGAGACTCCACATGAGGGTAGTGACCCATAACAGAAGCCACGGAACTTCACCAAGTGGTCCCTGCATCATCCCCAAAATGTCTAGCTGAGCTAGAGCAGATCTTGGACAAAGTGACATTCACACTTGGATTAAAGTCTTCAAGTGAAGGAGAATCCTCCACCTTCCTGGGTAAGTTGTTCTAATGTTTGCTGACATTCAGGCAAGCTGACAGACTTGCTGGGCTTCTGGGCAAAGTGGGGGATGCAGGCTCCATGCTCTCAGAAGGAACTGGGCTAGGGCAGCTGGCCCTCAGCACCACTCACACTGCACCCCCCTCTTATCTCCCCGCAGTGCCCTATGGCATGTGCTGCCTAGAACTCCACAGCATGCTTCATGGGTCTCCAGTGGCAATTTAAAGGGCCCAGGACAGTTGCTCCTTTTGCTCCCCCCATCCCCTCCTGTCAATAGGTCTGTGAACATTCACTGTTAAAAGTATATGCCTTATTTCTAGTTTAAATTTATCTAGATTTCAGCTCCTAATAGTTGGAGCTCATAATACCTTTGTCTCTTAAACTGAAGGCCCCTCTTCTCTCAGAAATTGTCTCCCCGTATAAGCACTCTTAAGCTTCCCTTAGTTAAGTTAAACAGATTGAGCATCTTTAGTCTTTTTCTACACAGTGGGTTTTCCAAATCTTGACTCATCCTTGGGGCTCTTTTCTGAATCTTTCCAGTTTGCTGGCATCCTCCTTGTTAAAGTGAGAACTCCTGAGCTAGACACAGGATTCAGTCATGGTCTCAATATTGTTGCTCTGGTGGTGGTAAAACCTCCCTGATTCTACTCCACCGCCCCCTGCTTATGCAGCCACAGATCTTACTAGATCTTACTAGCCACTACATCACTCTGGGATCTCATGTTCATTTGGCATTCAGCATGATGACCAAGTCGAGGCCCACCAACGGGGGAAGAAGACGGGGAATCAAAGGGGACAACTGTGTTGAGGCCCAGTGATTCAAAGGGGCCTAGGGCTCCTGGCTGCCATTGCTGATACAGTGGTGGCCAAAGGCCAAAGCCCCCAGCCCTTTAAATCACCACCTGGCTCCAGCACACAGGCAGCGTGCTCTAGACAGAACTGGGGGGGCGGGGCACAGGGTGGCACTGAGGGTTGGCAGCCCCCAGGAGGGTGGAGCTGCCCCCGACACACGCCCCTTGCCCAGGGGCCCTGCGAATCTGTTGGCTTGCTTGGTCAAGTCTCTGTCAGAGTCACTGATTTTAAAAAAATGGTCTCCAGTCTGTGTGAGTGTCCTACGTCCTTTGTTCTTAGATGTACAGTAAAATGTTGTGTTTGGCTGTTGGGTGATCATGATATGGACCCAGATCCGCCTTCACTGGCTGCTCATGGGGTCTGTCCAGTTAGGCGACAGCTACACTGTAGCCTTCTTGCGGAAAAGCATATGCAACTGACTCGCAGCGTGGACTATCGCTGTGCTTCATTTGCATAAGTAATGAGCAGCTGATTTTGCACAAGAGGCTTTTGTGCAAAAACTAGCTGTGTAGACGGCGCCTTTTTGCACAAAACCCCCCTCTTGTGCAAGAGCCATTCTTCCTCAAAAAGAAGGAACAGCTCTTGTGCAAGAGGGGGTTTTTGTACAAAAAGGCGCCACCTACACAGCTCATTTTTGCGCAAAAGCCTCTTGCGCAAAAACTGCTGCTCATTACTTATGCAAATGATGTGCAGCGATATTCCACGCCATGCTTCATTTGCATAGGCTTCTCCACAAGAAGGCTACAGTGTAGCCGTAGCCTTAAAGATCAATGTGCACTATTGCAAAGGTCATAGGACTAGCCAGTGGTAGAGCCAGACAGAACATGTTTCTGTAACAGGTGATCACAGGCCTGCACACTCTACCAAGCATGGGTGGGGCATGCACCTCCTGTTCAGTGAAGCTACCCCCCCACCCTGTTTTTTCTTACTAACACCTCCATTCTGCCCCTCACCACATCCCTGCTCACCAGCCATCCCACCTGCGCGTCCTCAAACCTCAGCCACTGCCCAGAGCAGCCCAAGCCAGGGTCAGCCCATCAGTGCCTGGAGCAGCCCCAAAGGTTAGTTGGCCCCTTGGAGCCTGGAGCAGTCGTCCAGAGGAGTCCTGAGCCCTGGCTGCTGAGCCCTGATCCCGGGCCACCTAGGGGAGCTCTGAGCCCTGTTGTAGCCAAGCCATGGAGCTGTAGTGGGGAGCATTAGTGGAGGCTTGGCCTTTCCCAGCCTCCATTACCCACCACCCAGGCTACCAAGGAGAATAATAGAGGCCGAGGTATTTCCATCCTCCCTCCTTGCCTCTCTCTTTCCTCCTCCTCTCCCCCCCATTGTTGTCTCTCTCCCTGACACACTGCTCATGTGAGCGCAAGGCACATGCTATCTATTACATTTTGACACACTTGCAACAAGCTCTGGGTATGTTAGCTGCTCTGGGTTATTTTCAAGGCAGCTTGTCTCCGAGACACACGAGAGATGACAGCACACGTGATGGGAGCAGCACAGCCTGTCGGGTTGTGTGATGTGGCAGAGCCTCATGTCCCTTCCAGTCTGACTGCAGGACTCGGCCAGCTGCAGATGTGAGGAGAGACGCCACAAGCGCACTGCACAGAAGCCCTGGGTTGCCCAGTGCACCATGCCACACCCCATTTGCTCACCATGCTGAGGGACAGGTTGGACAGCAGCAGCTCTCTGTCATGTCCTGAGACACAAACTTCCTTTCAAAGAGAGAGCTGAGAGGTGGAAGTGGGACAACTGGGGACCCTAGCTGAGAAGGAGCACTGCTGCCAGCTCCCATCCCTAAGGCCCTCAGAAACAGGCATCTGCAGCAGAACAGAGCAGTCCACACACTCCTACTCGCTGCTGCAGGTTGCACACAGGTTCTCATTTCTTGTGGGAGTTACCTTGGGTCAGGAGCTCAGCTTAGCCAGAACCCCAATTTCTGAGCACAATAGGCCCAAGAGAAGCCCAGTGGCCCTGAGAAAAATTTGCCACAATGGCCAAATCGGTACCTGGTGTGGCTGCGCTGCCTCTTTAACCTATTTGGGGAGCTGCAGAGGTTCCCTAAGTTCTGATCTTCCATCAATCCATGAGCAGCACGTGAGCCCCACCCTTCATGGAAGCTAATCTCCTAGCCCCATCCCTCCCACCCAAGGGCCTGCCCCCGTCTTGACCCTTTTGCCCCCACTTACCAGAGCCCCAAGCCTGCACTGACACACACTCTGCCCAGAGGAGCCCCAGTGAAACCACCTCCCCCACTGGGCCATTGGCTGGCCCCAAGCAATGCTGAGCTCCAGGCTACCTGCATGAGCTGAGCCCCTGGCAATTTTGGGGAAGAAGGGACACAAGGGAGGAGACTCAGGCATAGGGTTGCCAGATGGTTTCAATAAAAATACCGGACACACTTGACATTACATCACGATCTACATTACATCTTATTTAGAAAATACTGGACATTTCTATTTTCTCAATCTGTTTCCCGAACAGAAAGCTCAAATACTGGACTGTCTGGTTCAAAACCGGACACCTGGCAACCCTATTCAGGCAGAGCATGAGTGGGACATAGCCTGGGTTAGGGGAGGTTTAGTCTCCCCTGGCCTACGATACCTGCCACTCATGGATAGATTGATAGATTCATTTCACAGGGCTGCACCTAGCATAGTGGGCTCTGAGACAGGTGAACCAATGGTCTGATTTTCAAGGAATGTGGAACATTTGGAGTTGATTATTCTGAAAACAATTGTTTTGGCTTCAGGACAATCAGCTGGTTTGCTGGATTCCCCCTGCTCTTTGATGTCTGCCTCATGAGGAAGGACTGAGCCAATTTCCTATTAGAGCTCATGAAATTACTGTCTAGCAAAAGAAATGGAAAGAGCCGTGAACATTAGATGGACTTCAGAGGTAGAAAGGTGGGTTGTTGCACTGATTGGTGCAGGGGAGGGGTGGGGAAAAGCTAGAATGGCAGAACAAATATCTGAGGGCTGGCCATGAAGCCCAGAGCAGTTTCAGGGAAGCCCTCACTGTCTCTCTCATTAAATAGACTCCACAGCAAATAGGATCAGAGGCTCAGGGAGCATGGGCCTGTGGCACAGATTGGATTACTCGGAGCAGAATTAAGTGGAGATAATCTCCAGGCTAGCATCTGTCAGTCAGGGTGGGTCACGCCTCATGCTTCCTGTTAAATCCAGCTGCCATTGGAGAGCTTTGAGAGCCCAGCATCTCTCCCTAAAGATGGTGACCAGAGGGAATGTCTCTGAGGGATGCAGCAAAGGACAGTGGTGTATTGAGAGCCGTGTAAAAATTACCCAATCCCTCTCAATTTCAAGGGTTTTCCTGCTTTTGCTTGCAGGCAATGGGACTCTGTATATTTCCCTACAATCTAGGTCTAGCTGCAAGTCAGCTCGCAGACAGCCTAGAGTCAGGTGGGGGTGAGTTGTTCCTCTTCATTTTAAGGAGAGGCCTGCTTTGTCTCTTTCTGGTTTGGGGGTCCTGGGTGCTATCATGTTGGATTCCAAGAAATATATTAGTAGCCTATTGCAACCTTCCAGCAAGAGTAATTTGTGTTTTTATCTATTTCTATGCCATGAACCTACTAGACACTGTCTCCTGTTTCTCAAACCATCATCAAAACTGAACTTAGGACTTCACACAGTTTGGGCTGTGACACCAATACTAGGCATATTAGTAATAGGGTATAATTTATAGAAGCATTCAAATGGATTGATGCTGTCAGACGTTTGGCCTGTGCTCTCTCCCTGCGTAATCAGGGAATCCCTTGGGGATTTGCTTGGCTAGATGGTATTCAGATAATGGGGGAAGTAAGGCATCTAGTGCAAGAAGCATTACCCCCTTTTACAGATGAGGAAGCAGGTCAAATTACTTGCCCAATCTCTCCCAGAGAATAGTCAGTGGCAGAAGAGGGAGCAAAGATTACAAGCTCCCGAATCCCACAGCCAACAGCTGCTCGGTGACACAATCCACCCAGTCACTGGGTCCACCCAATCCATGCTCAGTGCAGAACTGGGGGAGGAGTGAGGTAAGCTTCTAGGGGGCCAGAGAAATACTTAGGCCTACAAATTTACCCCAAATGTGTATTTGTTTGTAAAGAAGCGAGCGAGGGTTCATTTAAATGTGACAATAACTTGTTGATTGGAAAAGGTACAAAAGGAAAACAGCAAGACTCAGTTACTCCAAACTAAAAGACCTTCTGCTATAACTCAAGAACTATTAAAATCATGTCTGGTAAACAAGAGTAAAACCAGAATTCAATGGACAAAAAATGGTGTGTAAGAAATTAGGACTAAGTATTGGACAAATTAAGAAAGGGATGGGCTATTGTACTGTATAGTCAATTTTGAGATGCAGACACGCACACACACACACACAGAGGAATTAGCAATTGCTGTGCTCATGTCCACTGACAAAGTGAAGAAGGAATGAGTTTCATCACCATGGCTGCTGTCTCCTGTAACACTGGCATCAAACCAGACCAGAGAAGGGGGCCCAGGTGACATTGCTACTTCCCCACCCCCAGCAGACTTCACCCACTCTGTTGTATGTCATTTTCCTTCCCCACCTGCTTTCTCTCTCTGCCTTGGGTTTCATAAGAGTTTGGCGTAGCCAGGTAAGACCACATATTTTGCAACACTGGTGTGAAGTTGTGACTAGAGAACCAGTTAAAAGCAATGCCTAACGAGCTCAATGCCAGTACAAGACCATGTGCCATTGCTTGTATTTCTCCAGCAGTGATACTGCAGCTTCTGTCTTTGCCATTCTTTTCTCTCCCCTTCTGCATGTGTGTTCCGTTTGGCTGTTTTCTCAGAAGTGGGATCAGACTTTAATCAACAGCAGCAACAATCACAGCATCAGCCCATCGCACTTAACATTTCCTCTTACCAAGACAGACAGTTATTACCTTCTGTAAACCAGTGACAAGATGGTCAGACAGGAGTTGCCTTTGGAAAACCTCTCCCCCACTTAAGGAGAAAGGAAGAAGAGCTGTTAAAAGACAGCTTTGCTGTGGACTTTACAGCACAAAGGAAAAAAGTGAAAATATTTGAAATGCATCTTTAATGAATGGTTTGAAGGATTTTTAATGTTGCCTTTGCCATGGCAGGCCAACATCTCTGTCCTCAAAGCCATGACCTTGTTTAAAACTGTTAATGTTGGTCAGGGAGTCATTTTAACACCATTGACTCTGGGCCCATGGACTCAATTGCAATTAGTACAATAGGGCTAGGTCAGACACTGGCATAAATTAATCCTGGCTGTTTAATTTACACAGGCTGCTTTAGTCCCCTCCTCTCTCTCTTCGGTTCTTATAGAGTCCACATTGCTGTAAGTGTACCAGTGCCTTGCAGTCTGCAAGTGATTGATCCTGGGAGATAGCAAAGTGCTCTTTTTACCCCCAGTCTACAGATGAGGGACTGAGGCAGAGCACCTAAGTGGCTTGCCCAAGATCACACAGGATGTTTGTGTTAGACCAGGAACTGAACTCATGTCTCACAGCATTCTAAACACTGGTCTGCACTTTAGGGTCCCTCATGGGTGGAGGAGATCTGTGGGACTCTCCCTGAGTGCAGCAGTATGTCCACCCCTACAATGCTAGGGGGAAAAGACAGGCCAGGCGAAGGTAGGGCACCGGTTGCTATAGTAACTCTATACTACACAGGGATTCCACATGCCAATGTAGGGCAGGTTAATAGTCCTTTGCTCTGCAGGGGCAGGTGAAAGGAGCCATGTCTGGGACCAGGATCTGGCCCCTAGCATCTTATAAAAAATCATATATATCTTTTGTACCATTGAATAGCCGAGTGGTAGATGAGCAAGGTGGATCCCAAATCCCTGGAAAATCGGATAACAAAAGTCCTTGGAAACCTCTGAACCAAAGGCCATTCCTGTGAGCCACCGAGCAGCAGCTTGAAACCATGTGTGAGCGAAAAGAGTACATCATGGGATAATGGAAGGTGCTGAAAGGGAACAGGAAGACAGATCCAACATGGAGGCATAGAGGTGTGAGGCTGAGCTGGACTGAGAAGTGAAGGAAGAGGGCTGACAACACAGGAGCTCATATGTCACTGTTTTATGGGGAGAAGAGCCAGTGGTAGGGAAACCAGGTGTCGCACTGGAGTAGAGAGAGAGAGAGGCCTTTCCCTTGGAATAGCATGTGCAACTCTGGGCCCTTCCCCAGATCAGAAGATGACATACTCAACTGGGGAGAGAGAAGGAGGCGGCAGTACAAGGAAGGGCAACAAAAAAAATCCTCACTTGGGAGGACGAGACAAATGAGGAGGGAATGGGATAGGAGAATATAAAAACCTTTAGGGGAGCAGTCTGAGCTAAGGAAGGAGAATTAGCCACAGGCTCAGATGGCAGCAGGACAAGGAGAAATGGATGCGAGTGAATACCACCGAAGGTTTATCTTGTTGTCAGGAGAAGATTCTGAACAGTGCCAGCAAGTCCCTAATTAGTGTTTGCACCATGCTGACTAATGGGTAGAGAGGAAGCACCCTGGGAAGGCTGGGGAAGCCCCATCACTGCAGAGATGTTGATGTGTCTCTAATCTCCATGGTTCTAGAGTAATGTGTGGGGGCAGAGATCCATGGGATGAGATGACATCCCCTGTCCAGGACTGAGGCAATTTCATAAGACTGAGTTCCAGTAGTGGAACAGGATATCTAGACACAGCTCCTCCAATTCTGCTGAATTTCTTGGCTTTGCTCTTGGCTTTTATTTCCTGAGAGGAAATTGTGCTTCTCTGGTGAGCTGTAGCTGGCTGCTCTCCCTTCCTTACCTCCCCGCTTATAGTAGGGGCAAATAAGAAAGTGTTCTCTTATTTTTCATCTGGTTTTCCCTTATTTCTCATCTAGCACATGCGGTCATCCTCACTGCCCATAGCCTGGTGTTAGCATGGCAGAATGGTGAGGAATGCACAAGATGACTTTGCCCAGGAGGCCCTCGCAAGCCAGTCACCATAACCTAACCTGTGTTAGGTTAATGCCAAGGACAGGACTGGCCTTGCTAAAGGGGTGTCACAGGATGGGAAAACCCCCACTCACTAAAATGGCAGTGCTGCCATAGTGAAATTGGAACATATCAGGCAAAGACTCCACTGCTGCATAGCCCCTCCACACCACACTGCAAGGTGGTGAGTGACTTATATCTGCAACCTGGCCCAGGCCACGTAGCAAGCAACTGCTTGAGACAAACACACTAGAGAATATCCTTACTTAACAGTGTGGACTGCATCCCATGGGAACACTGGCATAACCCGGCACAGGGGGCTAGTGAGGGGATATCTGGTTGCCTATAGAGCTTTTACAAACCCAGTGATTCCATCCTCAGGACTGTATTTCATGTTCCGAACCCACATGCCTATCTAAAGGCCCTCTCCTTTGAGTCAAACCCCTTCTTCAAGTAGCATCCTTACAGATGCTCCACTGTCCCTACCTGTGCTCAGCTGTTGGTGTGTCTGCATCCCTGCACTGCCACTCAGAGAACTTCTGTAGCAGTGTTCATTGGGCCTGCACACACACCGGCTCTCTGCTAAAAAATGCCAGACTCCAAATTAACTCCCTTCCCTAAGCAGCTTTCTGGACAGATGGGTCACTGAATGCATCTAGATAGGGCTGGGCTGGCAGCTCCTGAGACTGACCATGCAAATTCCTTATGTAAGATTTTTTGGATCAGCCCCAAAGCACTCATGCTAATATCTGAAGCACAGGCACACATGGCGGAGGCATAATTTGGTACAATATTCCTGGCCCATTCAGTCCTCGTCCTCTCTGTGGCTGCCAACAAGAGAGCCACTTGGTGCCATCATATTGGGCATGAGAGAGACACGGACACCTGGACTGAGACTCGTCAACTCATTCCACCCAGGATCTACTCAACACTCACCAGACTGGACTGGAGCAGCAGACAGAAATTAAAGGCTCAGTCTATAGCCTGTTAGCTAGCTCCCTGCACCAGCCAGACAGCTACCCTTAAGCTAATTTCTAAGAATCTGTGTTTCATTTACATACAGCTGGTCTGCTTCATGTTGCTGGTCACTTTTTCATTGTCAGCTGCAGACATACTCACTAGGGCCAGCACAGAAAGGGTCTACCTTGCTGATCCCACAATCTCCCAACTGCTGGGATGTCACTAGCCAGGACTGGAGGTGCTTAAAGCTGTTATTCTCCAGAAAAAGCCATCATGTAGCTCCATAAAGGTAATATTTATCAGGTTATGTTCACCTTCTCTAACACCTCCCATAACATGGCTTCAAATGGCTTTATAAACAGCAATGAAGTGAGCCTCAGAACCCTCCTGGAAGATGGGTCAGAATCATTAACCCCCTATTACAGAAGGGGAAACAGGCACAGATTAATATCAGTGAGAAAGTCAGTGGCTGGGCAGAGAATAGAACCCAGGATTCCTCATTCCTATCTCCTGCTCTAATCCACTACACACACTTGCAACCATTTTGAACCACATGTGAGTCCTTCAAAATTTGGAGATTTGATCTTGTGAAGCCAATAAAATAGGGACATAAATTATAGCGGCCAGGGAAAAGGGAAATTAGAACAGCTTCAGAAAGCTACTAGCTAACAACAAAGTGATTCCTTAAGTGAACCAAAAGCAGGAAGCCTGTGAACAAACTGGTGGGTCTGCTGGAACAACAGTGCTAAGGGAAGCAATTAAGGACATTTCTAAGATGATAAATTATGTATTTGAATCAGTGCTCACCAGTGAGAATGCTGAGGAGCCTTATCCTGGTCTCACTCTCTCTTTTCTACTCATAAAAATATGGTGGTCTCAGAGAGTGACGTGTCAGAAGAGGTGCTGGAGCAAACATAAGTTAAAAAGAGACCACCAGCCCAGATTGTTTACAACCAAAAGCTCTGCAGGAGCGGAAATAAAAGGCAGCTGAGCTGCTAACAAAAATATGCATTCATTAAAAACCAGTCACTGTTCCAGTGGCTTGTAAGGTAGCGTTTTACCTATACAAAAAATTAAAGGCTCTAGGTGTCATCTGGTAAGCTATAGACCAATAAATCTTACATCTGTACCTGGCAGATTGGTTGTAATCACAGTTAACAAAAACCAGAGCAACAAAACATCAGGATATAATGGGGTCTAGCCAGTAGGGATTCTGCAAAGGAAAATCATGTCTCACTAATAATCTTAGAAATCTTTAGACTGGTCAATAAAGTAATGGATAGAAGAAAACCACTTGATATCATTTATTTACAACCCCTTCGACAAAGTCTACTAAAGAAATTAAATAGTCACAGGCAAAATATTGTCATGGATAAAAAACTGGCTAAGGAGACAATACCGGGAGCAGGAATAAATGGTCAGTTTTTTATGGCAAAAGTTAACCAGGGAGGGGGAGGGGGCTCATGGTTCTGTACTAGGTCTTGTGTTTAATTTTTATTAGTGATCTGGAAAGTGGGAGGGGAAAGTAGTAAGGCAGCAAATGGTTAGTCAGGACCAGAGAGATGTGTAGGGGTGAAAGTAACTTAAAATTTCTTACAGGTACTGTTCTATAGCAACCTGGGTCCCTGCCAGCTCTTTAAATAGCTCCCTGCTGGCTCTTGCTGGAGCTGCGCTGGGGTTCACCACCTTACTTTCACCTCTGGAGATGGGTGAGGAACTTCAGAGATCTAGACAAGCTCTGAATGGGCAACATAATGGCAAATGAAATTCAGTGTCCATAAATGCAGATTAAAGGGG
This sequence comes from Apalone spinifera, assembly GCA_030068395.1. Lineage (NCBI taxonomy): Eukaryota > Metazoa > Chordata > Testudines > Trionychidae > Apalone > Apalone spinifera. Next base: position 69,592,396 of record CM057848.1, read on the forward strand.
CAAAGGTTATGATACTGATACAATATTATATTGCCTTTATAGAAATCAGTGGCGCTGCTTTACCTGGAACAGAACATTCAGTACAAGTCACCCCAAGTGTAAAAGGGAAGTTACACACTTAGGTCCCATCTATGCTACACAGAAGATCAATGCTGCTGTGGTTGGTTTTCTGGGGCTCGATTTAGCGGGTCTAGTGAAGACCCACTAATTCGAGCTGAGGGGGTACCCCTGTCGGCACCGGGACTCCTGTTCCTCATGAGGAGTAAGAGAAGCCAAAGGGAGCGTTTGCTCCCATCAACCTCCTGCTGTGTGGTCTAGGGCGTTTAATCTGCTAATCGAGTAGTCGAAGGAATTTCCATTTCCCCGGAAGCTAACCCGGCTGTGGCGTTGTCTTTTAAATGTATTAAGAGCCACAAGCTCTTAATATATTTAAAAACCAGAGGAGCAGCATCTGGGACCAGGTGCAGCTGGGAATTAACTGATTCCTGGCTTGCGCCCAGCCCACCACTAGCCTCTTCCTTCCCCTCCCCCTACAGAGATGATGCTGGGAGGAACTGGCTTTTAAGCCGGCTCTCCCCAGCACCAGCACCAGCTCCTGCTCCCCTCCACCTTGCTGTAGGGTGGCAGCAGGGTGCAGGGGAAGCGACTAGTTGAGTCACTACTCAACTACCTGATAAACATATGCTTATTGGATAGTCAACTAGTCTCTACATCCCTAGTGTGGAGAGAGGGCTCTCCTCAGAGTTCTACTTCGCAGGCCCCCTGACCTTTTTGCCTAGACGTCTTATCTCTGCTGAGCCCCTGCTCATGGGACCCTCCCTCCAGAATTAATCCTCCTTTCCCAGGCTTAGGCTATCCTGTCTGAGCTGGTTTTCTCCTTTTACATGGCCTCTGTGGAATCTTTCTATGCAGCACAGCTCCTGAGTTCTGGTCTGGTTCTTCTAACAGTTCTCATCTGTCCCCTCTCCAGGCCAGCTCTCCTCTCCTCCAGCCTCTCCCAACCCTGTCTCTCTTAGAATCATATAGCAAACAACTCTGATCAGCTTCCTGGATTTTTATAGGGAAAAATGTGCCTTTTTCTCAGACCTCCTTGGGAGGTCCTTAATGAGTCACAGGTGACATAGACCCATTTCCGCTCAATAAGACCAGCCAGCCTGTGACAGACATTTATATGGATAACAAGATGATCCACAGTTACAATCGGTGACAACAGATTTTAGAAGAGACATTAAATCTAGTTCTTCAGGGCTCCAGCTGATCTACACCAACATACAGCTCCCCTGGTGGAGCTTTATACCAGCCTTTTAAGCATCTGGTACCGGGCACTGTCAGAGACAGGATAATTGATGAGGTGGATCCCAGTTCTGATCTAGTCTGTGAATTCTCTGGTATCCTTGGAATTAGGTGCTGGGAATTTGTTGGGTTCATTTTGCTTCATTAAATCAAGTGCTAAAATGTTACAGGGGCAAAGGATCCCAGAATATCCTACCTTCTGTGGAGGAGAGACTGGAACTGAGAGGCAACCTCGGGGGAGGTCTCATAGGCAACACAAGGGCGAGACATTGGGTAGTTTAACCAAGAGGGCAAAAAATGACCCATGTTTGGAGAGCAGCTTTTGCAGAAATACAATAGGTAGGTAGAAAATACATGTTTACAGGGTTCTCTTGCAACACCCATAGAAAATCTTTGGTTTTCTGTGTAACCACCTGAGCACCGTAGCCCCCTGCGGAGCTACATGTGTGCTGCTCCTGAGTGTAGATTTGATCAGGTACGTGTACACAAGACAAATGAAGTTATTAAAAACAGAATGTTTGTCAAAGCACGAGAGACTTGCTGAGCCCATGGAGAATTTCATACTGTGAGAATATTCTCCTGTTCTTATCACACAAAGAAATCTCACCAGGAGATTGGATATGGCTTCACAGAGTACGTCTGCCCTGCAATTAAAAACCTGCTGCTGGTCCCTGGCAGTTGATTCAGGCTCCTGGGCTGTTTAACTGCAGTGTAGATGTTTGTGCTTGGGCAGCATAGACATACTCACAGAAACTGAAGGGGTGAGAGCTATAGGGGGTGGGACCAAATCCTGAATATATGGAGGTGAAATCCAAGATCCAAGGTCATGTAAGACATGACTTGCAGCCCCCCTACTATTTCATTCTGCAGCCTTTCTTAGGAAGTGGCTGCTGAGCGTACCACACTGAATGGTGATTTGTGATAGCTACAACAGGAGGCTATTGTAAAATGAGAGAGGCCTAAAATCACTTTAATTTGTGATGAAATTCAGGTTTGAAGGCAGGTCTGCAGCAGTGAAAGGTGACCACATTAACACTCTACCCCTTTCCCTCTCACCATCCTCTTGGGAAAGGGTGCTTGAAAGGCATCTGGCATTTCTCTCTGGCTCCTGTCCGATACAAAATTATTTCTCATTATAGCAAGCAGATTCCACTTTCCTCCAAGACAGAAACCTGGTGACTCGGGTCTTGACCTAATCCCATGGTTCATCTTGCTAAACACAAGATAAGACTCAGGTTATTACATTGGGAATATTACATCCCAGCTTGGTCACCAACCTCCTCCTAAGAACTAATATCTTCCCATTATCCGTCTCCTTTTTAATGTATAAATTTAACAGAGAAACAAAGAGCTGTGTGGAAGGTGAGAGGCAGCTGGGCTGTGTGAGACGGGGCTTTAAGAGCTGCCTGCAAAGCAGCTTCCAAAAATATACACCCAGGCCAGATGCGTGTCTTGTGAGCAGAGGGACGGGAGGGCAAGGAGAGGCCAGGATCGGAATTCTGAAGCGACACACCATCAATGAACTGGGCCATTTATCAGCTGGGAACTAGAGTAACCAACTTAATGCTTACCACAAACCAGACTCCTCCCTCTTCATCAGTCCCAACCCTACTACACTCCCCTGTCTCCCTGCCCCAGCTGGGGTGTGCTGGTGACACACTTTCTTCTAGGGCTAGTTTAAGTCTCTCTCCTGAGTGCTGGCCACTTCCTGGCATATAAATCCAGTGTCCTTCCACCTTTGTGCTGATAACGGATACCTCTATTTTTAATCAAAGGAAGGAAGACCCTGTTAACACTCTGACTATGTGACAGCCTGGAAATCCATCTCTATTTATTTTTAAGAGTGGAGAGACACTCCCTCCTCTCCAACTTCTGTACTCCAGATCCATCATCATTAGTAACCATAAACATCAGAGCCAGAGCCATTTGGCTGCTGTTTGTAGATAAATACTGCCTTCCCATATCTAATGTATGAGTGGTTGCAGAGCCTCTTTGGGGTGCATAGGGTTAATTAAGAGCTGAATTTGATGGAAATGCTTCTCCCTGAGGAGACTCAATTAAACACTTCTTGCATAAAAATAAGAAGTGTCAAAATTTCTCCTTCAACAATGTTGTGGTGAGTGGTGTCTGGGTTGCCATGTGTATTCTTATTGCTAACATGGCACAGGAGTGTGCTCCTCCACACACAGGTGTGTACTCACCAAAGTGCTGATGAGTCCACACACACCAGCATGACCAGGATAGCTTGTCTAACTGGTCCCAGGTTAGTGGGCTGGCTGGCTGAGTCAGATTCCCATTAGATATAAATAAGAGGAATGAGCCAGGGGAGAAAAATTAAAATAGAGCAGGTTGGAGGTAGTAATAGTGACTTCTAGTTCACATCTCAGGAGCTGACCAGGACACAGCCATGGAGATAACGTTCTCCTCTGGTTATCTCCCCTCATTTGGTTTGTCAACCTTCAAGATTAAAAAGGCCCATTGGGATGCACTCTGAGTGTATGTCTACACTGAAACACTATTTTGAAAAAAACTAGCACTATTCTGAAATAATTTAGTCCATGTATACACAGCAGGCAGTTGTTTAGAAATAATATTGAAATACTGTCTCAAAAAAAGATATATCGGCATTGGGAAAGGTACAGAAAAGGGCAACAAAAATGATTAGGGGTTTGGAACGGGTCCCATATGAAGAGAGATTAAAAAGACTGGGACTTTTCAGCTTAGAAAAGAGGAGAGTAAGGGGGGGATATAATAGAGGTCTATAAAATCATGACTGGCATGGAAAAGTGAATAAGGAAATGCTATTCGCTTATTCCCACAATAAAAGAACTAGGAATCATTAAATGATATTAATAGGCAGCAGGTTTAAAACAAACAAAAGGAAGTTGTTCTTCACTCAGCACCCACTCCACCTCTGGAACTCCTTGCCAGAGGACATGGTGAAGGCTAGGACTTTAACAGGGTTCAAAAAAAGAACTAGATAGATTCATGGAGGTTAGGTCCATCAATGGCTATTAGCCAGGATGGGTAGGAATGATGTCCCGAGCCTCTGTTCCTCTGGAGGTGGGTGACGGGAGGGATCACATGAGGATTATCTGTCACATTCCCACCCTCTGGGCCATCTGGTATTGGCCACTGTTAGCAGACAGGATACTAGGCTGGATGGACCGACGGTCTGACCCAGTCTGGCCGTTCTTATGTTCACAGAGTCAGACCCATTCTTCCTTTAACCATGGGCAAGGAATGGAAGGGCGACTGCAGCAATGGCTGCCCTCTAGTCTGAGAGCTCTTCTTGGCTCTTGGTCAGGGCAGTGAGGACCTGTCCTTGCAACAGAATCAACCTGTAAAACACACTTCAAATAGGGCTATGTGATCCTACAGCAGTTCGGCTCACAGCCTGCCAACTGGCCAGTGAGCATGGGACCCACTTGTCACACACACTTCTACCAACTCACTTCTCCTCATGGGCCTTTCAGTATCCCCCCTGAATTGGCTGACCACCATCCTTTGCAAAACACCTTAATGGGAAAGGAAACCTCTGTTTATACCCTGTGTGACGGAGACCACATTGGGGGGAACCTTAGGCTCAGGTACTCCACATGCTTCTTCAGCACCTCTCTAGAAGCTAAGGATCCCTGTCTCTTTGGGGCCAGGAGCGGGAAGTTACCCAGACAACAGCAATATTTTCAAAAGCAAGATTTAATTGAGAGAGTGGTAGCAGTTCAAAAGAAACACTGTGTAAAACTTATCTCATCTGAGTACTTTGCAAAACTCCCCTTAACCTAGTTAAAGAGAAGAGAAATCCTCACATCTCTAAAAATTAAAGCCCCTATCTGCCCACTGCATTCCTAGTGAGCCTGACAGCCACTCCCAGAGAAGTATGATGAGGTAACTGGCTCTGTGGATGTGGGAAAGTCAGTGGATGTGATATACCTTGACTTTAGCAAGGTTTTTGATACGGTCTCCCACAATATTCTTGCCAGCAAGTTAAGGGAATGTGGATTGGATAAATGGACAGTAAGATAGATAGAAAGATGGCTAGAAGGCCAGGCCCAGCAGGTAGTGATCAATGGCTCGATGTCAGGATGGCGGTCAGTTTCTAGCGGTATGCCCCAAGATTCGGTTCTAGGACCGGTTTTGTTCAATATCTTTATTAATGACC
>CM057848.1:69597950-69628060 GCA_030068395.1 Apalone spinifera
CTGGACTTGATGACCTTCTGAGGTCGCTTCCAGCTCTATGGTTCTATGATTCTAAGTCTTGTCCCTCCTTTCCACTCAGACTGCTTATCAAATGCCAGGTGCTAGAGTTTATAGGTTGCATCAATCTTTCCACAAGGAGTGTTTAATCAGAAGTTCCTGGAGCACATGCCAGAGGCTCTGCTCCCATACAAGGACTATTGTACCACCTTGACAGTAGATGCTATATGATGCCCTCATACTGGACGTCCCCAATTTCTGTTAGCTGGTTGCATGGTAGTACCAAGTTATAAGTTTCCCTTTGGTCCAGAAAGATCAATAATTGCCACACTGTAGGCCGCTGTCACACCAAGCAGGGCCAAAAAGGGTAAGCAGGCCTCAGTGATAGTTTGGTCACAAATGTAATAGTCATTAGCCAACCCTGTGTAGCGCTGTGCTTATTTGTGCAGGGCTGGCTGGGAGACAAGGGGAGGGAGAGGAAGAGGGACCACCATGTTTTTGCTGTAATCATATCTGGAAACATAGAAGACTATAGAAACATGTTTTCGGAATGGAGAGAGGTAGCTAGTGGTATCCCCCAAGAGTCTGTAGTGGGACCTATCCTATTTAACCTATATTTATAAATGATCTGGAGAAAGGTGTAAACAGTGAGGTGGCTCAAGATAGTTAAGACCAAAGCAGACTGAAGAGCTTCAAAAGGATCTCACAAAACTAGGCGATTGCACAACAAAATGGAAAATTAATTTTACATGTTGATATATGCAAAATAATGCACATTGGAAAAAAATAATCCCAACTATACATACAATATTACGGGGACTAAATTAGCTATAATATTCGAGAGAGATCTTGGAGCCATTGTGGATAGTTCTCTGAAAACATCCACTCAGTGAGCAGCGGCAGTCAAAAAAGCAAACAGAATGTTAGGAATCATTAAAAAAAAGGGATAGAGAAAAAGAGAGAATATCTTATTGCCTCTATATAAAACCATGGTATGCCCACATCTTGAATACTGAGTACAGATGTGGTCGCCTCATCTCAAAAAAGATATTTTGGTATTGGAAAAGGTTCAGAAAAGGGCAACAAACATGACTGAGGGTTTGGAATGGATCCCATATGAAGGGAGATTAGAAAGACTGGGACTTTGCATCTTAGAAAACAGGAGACTAAAGGGGAGGATATGGCAGAGCATTTGCTTATCAAAAAGTCGACTAGTCCTTAACATCCTTAGATGATACCTGTTCTGTTCACGCCGTTTGGGGTATCTGGCATTGGCCACTGTTGGAAGACAAGATACTGGGCTAGATGGACCTTTCGTCTGACCCCATATGGCCCTTCTTATGTTCCCCAGATAATTTGGTGCTGTCTTTTGGCCTAGGTCAGACTCCAACCTGGGCACTTGCTGGCTGGTATTATATTGCTAGGCTACAACCAGGGGGATATAACTCTCCCAGTCTTGCTGGGAAGAGCTGCTTGGGACTCTGTGTCTGGCAGATTTCCCCTCCTCCCCGCAAATACATTTCATATGGAATTAGAAACTGGGAAAACATTGTCCTGTGTGGGAGTGAGTCATTGCTTGGACAGCTGAGTCTCTGCCTACAGGAAACAGACCCCAAAAAGTACATTGAGCGCCCCCGTATGGTACCCACCCAAACCTTAGATCTACAGGGACCATGCTGTGGAAGTGTTTAACAGTAACATACAGTATCAGAATAAGTGTCACCTGAATAATCAGCTACTTCACTGTCAGCCCTCCATGGGAGGGCAACTCTGGGAAGCCATTCTGGGTGGACTCTGCCAGACCCTCAGGAGCATTAAGCCTGGTTTACATTGCACATTTTACCAGTATAACTTGCCTTTTTGCAGCACAGCCTTGTGTGTGGCCAGGCTCCCATTGAGTTCTCCCAAAAAACGATGAACTTCTATTGGAGAAGTGGTGTGAGATACCCCAGCAGGGTGAGAGCTGCTCCTAGCCTGGATCTGTGGGACTATGCCACCGAGGGTGCTTCATTACCCTATTTTACAAACAGATCTCCAACAAGAATCCCACAATGCTGTTTTCCCTGCAGTTGTGACTTCTCTGGTTGAATTTTGGCCTCTACTGCCTAGAGGTCACAAGTGACCAAAAGCTCACCCTCACTTCTAAAGCCTCCAGGGTGATTTGGAAAGGCCTGTCCCCTGGCTAGCCCACCTTTCCATGCATACCAGTACGGCTCCAGGAAAAGCTGCAGCTAAAGAAACTTCAGAGAAAGTACGTGCTGCCGGCTGGCTCAGGAAGGATGGCCTGGATTTGCTTAGCTGTGGAATTCCTGCAGCAATAAAAAGGTCTCTGGGAACACATCAGAGAGATGTGGAACACAGGTATGATAGGGATGAGTGTCAATACTGGGCAAAGGGGAAGGGGCTGCGGTAGCAGTCCTACCAAAAGGCAAAGGAGAGCAACACCATATCTAGTGCTGCGGTACTGCATTTTCCTTTGTTACCATTTATACTGAGAAGAGATGAAATGGCACAACAGCAGCCAGCTGCCTGTCCTTCTCCTCCTGCAGTGAGCCACCCTCCCTGCTCTTCTCCCAACACCTCTGAATCCTCAAGAGGTGAGACTCATGCCAGCCCCCGGCCATCAATGCTGGCAAATTAGTGTCGGTGCCAATCACATTGCTGTGTGGGGAGACACATGGGCATCAGGTAGAAGGCTACGTCTACACTGCACATCAATTTTGAAATAAGCTATTTTGGAATAACTATTCCAAAATAGCTTATTTTGAAATAGCACGTCTACACTACAGGGAAGCCTCAAAATTAGTCAAAGGCAGGTTTCCTTAATGTAGAGGTGCTATCTTGATTTTGAGCCCCAGGAGGCACTGGGGAGGAATAACTTAGACTAGCCCTGGTGAGGGACTATTTCGAAATAGCAGCAGTGGAGCGTCTACATATGCCTTATTTCAAAATAGCTATTTCGGAATAGGTGTTATTCTTCGTAGAATGAGGTTTACAGATTTCAGAATAAGCCGTCCGTTATTTTGAAATAACGGAATGGCTATGTAAACGCTTGCATAGTTATTTCAGAATAACGGCTGTTCTTCCAAAATAACTGTGCTGTGTAGACACTCCCTAAGAGGCAGGGGAAAGTATTGCCTGCCCAAACTGCCAGGCGTGGCCCAGCCCACACTCCACCCTCTGCTTCAGGGAGTAACTTTTTAATGCTGTATCTGATCAGTACTAAGATCTCAGGGATTGTTCTAAGTACCAGTGGGAAAACCCCTATTAGCTTGGTACCAGCAAACCAGTAGGGGGCAAATGAGGAACACACAGAGCCCCTTTTCCAGCCCAGCCACCTCTGCAATTGTCTATAGCTCAAACATCTGGTTGACGGCACCCATGCCATCAGAACAATACTCCATCTCATCTCTGGCCCTTCTCTGGACAAGGTTTAACAGGCCGATGCCCTGAATGACCTAGCTCCCTCAGAAAGAAGAAAATCTGAGGGTGGACGGTGAAGAGGGTGAATTGGAGCTTTAACAAAGGCCCTGGCATGTGAGGGAGAGAATTGATGGTGCTCAGAAATGAGGGGAACAAACAGAGCCCCAGGTATAAGACAGGAGGTGGGGGACATTGCATGGAGGCCCTGAAATAGAGGGGGATGGAAGAGTGGCACATAGGGAGCTTGTGGGAGGGAATGGATGGGTACTAGGAGCCCTTGGTGAGTGTACTGTGTTTGACCTACAGAGCGTGTGATCTGCAGTCAAGCATACAGATGTAGCCACGCACAGAATGCTCACAAAAAGCACTAATCCGTGCACCTGCACTGCTCACAAATACAGATGTGGACACACATGCTCCCTGTCAACCATACACTGACACTGCAGACCTCTTGCTGGCTCTTTCCTACAGCAGAGTTTATGCCATGCACATGGATCAGAGCTATTAATCTGAGTTGTGGGTGTTTTGCTTGTGACCCTTCTGCTTTCTGAGAGCTCCTGCAAGTGGAGGGATATTAATGATGCTGCCTTTTGATATGCAAAGGGAATGTTCATTATAACTCTCGTCCCACATCCTCTGAGCTGTTAATTAAAGAGTGTGCAGCAGGCAGAAAATTATCATTGTCTCCTGCAAAATAAACCAACAGTGTCTGGGTGGCTGAACCCCCTGCGCAGAGAAAGGCCTTCTTCACTGTGCCAGCCCAGACTAGCTTGGAGACGCCCCATTTGCTGGTGCAGGGGGCAGGTTAGTCATATGGATTCTACACAGAGAGGGACATGGGAGCAATCGGACCCATATAACTAAAGCGGGGTGTGGTGAGGCAACTTGACAGTTGCTGTACTTGGTAGCCTGCTGGGTAGTGGTCCGATCTTTTAGATTGTGTTTTAATTATATTGATTACTTAAGAATCCCCGCTTATCAGTTTGAAGGGTGACTGATTCTTGCCCCACGATCAGGTCCAGTATTATTCAGATGATTCTATAGTTGAGAACCCTGATGAGCTCCGATGCAAGACACACACTACAGGAACTTTTGTATTTCCAGATAAAGTTTAGCCATACATTAAGTGCAGTCACAAACACTCCAACTCAGTAAGAGATACTACAGAACATACATCTCCCTATCATATACTCACATCATGAAGTGTTAGCCGACATCTTCCTCATCAACATCACCAGCAGCCATTATTCTGGCACCTCCCAAGGAAGGCTGTATCTCCTTCGCCTTCTACCGCTAAGCTGGGATGCTGCTTTTATAATATGTTACACTGATGCGGTTACGTTCGATGCATATTCAGTTAGGGATTTCTCCCCCCCCACCACCACCTTTTCCTTATTTGTATTGCCTCCCCTTACTAAATGTTGGAGTGGCTATTTCCCATAGGTTAGTATATCAGTGATCTCAACTTATCATATATATCAATTCTTTACCTGACTTTTGCGATTATGTATCTGTCATAGGGCATGATTTACCACTGTGGCACCTCCTGCTGGTAACATTGGGAATCAGCTCTGTTGTGTGCAGGACACCTCCCTCTGGCTGGCATCTTCCCCCGTCCTCACCCCATGCTTCAGTTCCAGACTTGCATTGCTCCACGACCACAGCATTCTCTTAAGGACACTGCCCTTTGGCAGTGCCCACCCCAGGGGTCTTCATCCCCCTTCTGGGGTGTAGGGGTTGTAGTGGCAGTCCTTAGTCTCTACTGACACTGTGGTCTCCAAGCCCAGCCCCTCAGTCTCAGGGACAAGCCACAGTTTGCATGGGCCTCACCTTGATGGCAAGGCGTGATGCAAGGAGGAAGGGGGGGAAAGGGGGGAGAAGAGACCCAGGCCCACCCACTACTCAGGGTCCCAACCCAGGGATCCTCTGGCAGCAGCCTTGTCCTGCCTTCCTCTACTCCCCTTCACTGCCTTCTGTTCTCTGGGCCACTTCCCCCATGGCCCTTTTGCACCCTCCTGGCCCTTTTAGCAAGGCCTGCTGCCTGGCAGGTATCAGGCTGGAGCCTCCCTCTAGTCCCCCTTCCTCCCTGAGCCTGCCCAGCACTGTTCTATTAAAGGTACCATCTCTGCAGGAAACAGGTCCTGCTCCAGCCCCTTCTCTGGTCAGGGCCTAACCAGCTCTCTCTGCTGGACAGCTCCTTATATAAAGGGCTGCCCCAGCAAGCTACACCCTGATTGGCCAGGATTCTGGGCATTCTCCCTCCAGCCTGCATTAACCCCTTCTGATCAGCTGCCCCACCACAGTATCGTATTTGTTATTTTGGTTCTAAAACTGGTTATTTTGATTCTTTCCAAGTTGTGGTGTACCTGTTAAAGTTAAAAGGGTAAGAATTTAGGAAAGCCCCTGTGCCAGTCTGCTTTAAACACACCCTGTTAAATATATCGGCCTTATGCTTTAGCTCTTCACCTTCTACCTAGATGAAAGTCCCAAATTTATATGGATGTGGCCTGTAGGTCCCTTACAACACAGCCAACATATAAGTCTATTATAATAAAATACATAGTCAAACCCGTTAGAAACATAAGAAAAGAAATAGGGAAACAAGCAGGCTAGCTTTAGGTGCATCTCATATATTGGTTATGTACATCAGTTTATTGCCAGAAGACTCTGTAGTTGAATTATGTACCTGTGACGGGCCGGGCCGGTTCTGGGCACCGCTGAGGGCATCTGCTCAGGGTGAATTGCTCAAATTCGGGGCTCTTTATAGCCCGCAGACTGGAGACCTTCCCAAATAGGCCACAAACCAGTCCCACAAAGCGCTTCATCTGCCTGCCTGGCTAGCCAGAAGCGTCATGAGCAAAACCCCTCTGACACTCCAGCACTCTCCGTGCCCCAAACGGCCCCAGGCCTGCCCACAGATGAGGGGTTTTAGAATCCAATCTCACCTACCCCGAACAAGTTCTGTCCAGTTCCAAGAAACCAGCCAAAGATCCCAGGTCAATTTACACTCTGGATCTTACCCACAAATCACACTGAGCCAATCCTTTAGACTCTAAAATCTAAAGGTTTATTACTAAAAGAAAAGAAAAGCATGAGAGTAAGGTTGTTAAAGTATCATACATTACATGCATCGAATCACCCAGTTCTCGATGCAGGCTTGCAGCAGAGATGTTATAACTGCTGGCTTAAAAGTCCTTGGTGTACATCCTAGGTCAGAATGGGTCCACAGTTCTTTCCGGCTCGTTGATCCCTGCAATCCTGCATCTGGGATGAAGAGCTGAGCTGAGCACCAAGATGGAGTTGGCCACATGGCATATTTATATCCCTCCCAGCTTCTTCCAAGCTGGGGACAGTCACATGGTCAGTGGCCAGGTGTGTCTTTGGCCTTCAGAGGTCCATTGTTCTTGGGAGTTTTGCTCATTAGCACGTCTATGGGCTGAGCATTCCTTGTCTATTGCTCAGCCACAAACAGAAGTTTCCATTATTGACACAGAATACATATTCATAATTCTACACCCAGATACTATACAAGTATATGGATAGCATATACAGAACCAGTAGAAGGAAAGCTTTCGTTTGACACCTTACATGGCCCTCTGTGTACCAACATTTGGGGCAAACACCCCCCCCCCCAATGGACACAGCAGTGATCTAGAGGCTCCCCTCAAAATCCAGTAAATGTGACAGTACCTGAGGTTAGAATCCACTGATGGGAGGGAGGGGGGAGGAGAAAGGAGGTGGAAGAAAGGGGGCAATTGCCCTGGGGTCTGGTATTTCAAAAGGGCCTGGAACTACTGTCCGCAGCTGCTGCTACTGCAGCAGTGGCAGTGGCCATGGCCAGAGCCCCAGGCCCCATTGAATTGCTGTTGGAGCACTGCGCTGGGTGCTCTGTGCAGCTTTGACAGCTAAAAAGGCTGTGCAGCACCAAGAGCTGACTGCCCTCGTCCTTTCACTTGAGCTCCTACCCCTTCTGGGACTGCAGAACTGGACCCCCCCTCCACCTTTCCCTCAGGCCCGCGGTGGCTATCACCCCATTGGTCAAAATTTCTCTTTAAATTCTATTATCAGCTTTCCAAATAATTGGGGTTTTCCATTGGACCATTGATTTGTACCAAACGTTGCTGTTCAAAGTTCACAGTTCTCAAGCTTTGTGCTAACTTGCTGAAGTTAATGTCTGACAGGATATAGGCCTGTAAATTTCTTGCATTACTGCTAACAATAATGCAAAGCAGAATATAATTCAAAGCAGTGACTAGAACACAGGCAAGCTAGCCCATTGGGCTAAAGGGTCCACCTGTAGTCCACCATGGATGCCATAGCAGACGGGGAAGTTCACAGCCCCCCCTGTTAGAAAGGGAAGCAGTAATGAACCACTGCCTTTGCCCGCAGCTCATCCTCCAGCATCTCATCCAACTGCACCAAGTCTCCAGACTGCTTAATTGATTTACCATGCCCATCCCAGCCTTCCCTAGTGATCAGTGCCCAAGCGCACTGCAAAGCACCTGTTTTGGGCAGTTCAGCATCTGGGAGACAGGCCTTCCCCCTCCCCTCATTTCAAAACTAACCTTCCTGGTGTGTCTACTTCTCCTGGGGAGAGGGAAATCTGGCTCCTCTTTATCTCTTTGCAGGGAAGCTGCGGAGTCCAGTATGCCCTTGACGGTGAGCCCTGGAGAGTTCCCACTGCAGAGCTCACCTGCAGCCCTGAGGCAAGGTTAATTGGGCTGATATGGCAGAAACAAAGTAATATTTCAGTCTTGACAGGCCTTTTGAGGAAAGGGGGGGGGGCAGCAGATGGGGAACAGGGTGTGTATGAAGATGCTTTGATTTCCTGCATTAGCAATTCCTCATCTTCCTCTCCAAAGGGCTGCGCTCCTTTCCACTCCCCCTCCTACTCTCCTGTCTCCCTTTGCTCAGCACAAACCTCACCCTTTCACAGACAGGCTCTCAGATTCACCCCCGCACCCATGCTGCCCCCTGCTTCCCATATACCAGCCCCCTCCTGCAATTTAGGTCCCTTGCCAAATGCTAGTACCTTAGCTGTGCTGGCCTGGCTGTGTTCCTTCTGCTGCATTGGATACTTAACAAAACTGGCCCAATGTTTTGCTCACTCCCTCATGCCACTCCCAGGCAGGCCCTGCCCCACAGACACTACCAACTATGGCAGTGCAGCAGAGAACAACCCCCTAAGTCTGTGGGCCAGCTCCTGTTGGTCCAGAAAGCAGGTAAAGCAAGACAGCACAGGGCAGAGAGCCCTGGCGATAGCCACAGAACTGTGTGGTCATGGGTCAGTGTGGGTTTACAGTTTGGTTCAGTGACTCTCAGCACCCTACTCTACACATTGTTCCAGCACCCTGCGTGTGGCTTTATTTATCAATGCTAGGCCAAGGATTGGGCCTGTCTCAAAGGTTCAGCAAGAAAAGAGTTACAGGCGATTACATTTTTCCTGCTCTAGGCCAAGTCAGGCAAATTGGGTGCTCAGCTCAGATGATCTCCCACAGGGACTCCCTGTGGAACTGCTTCACACGGCACTGGGGATTTGACTGCCATGCAACTGAAACTAGTTCACCCAGAGCCATGAAGATGCAGATTGGCCCTGAGGTTGGCCCAGCGGTGCTGCACAAGGCACCTGTGCCATGGTTTGGTGGTCACCAGAAACTGGATGAAATGCAGTCACTTTTGTCATGAATTCTCAAAGCCACTATCAAGACTCTGCTGAGCCTGCCCTCCCTATTTTAGTTCTGCCTCTCCCGCCTCACCTCCTTAGGGTGGAGGAAGGGTTCCACAGCCTACTTCTCCTGGTATTGCATAGGGGCACCAGTCTGTGCTCTCTGCTAAGTGTCAAAGCATCTCTCAAATAAGAAATGCAAAGGCTGCCCTAGAGGAGCAGTTTCCTCTCCAAGATGGCACCTTTCTCTTCAAGTCCTCCTCTCTCCCTTTGATAGAAATAAGTGGTTGATCCCATTCCCCAAGTGGCCACCTTGGCTCAGCACACACAGGAACTAGAGTAAGCACCCTTTTAACTGCAGTTGCCTTTTATTAGCATGGGTCTCTCTGCTCTGGGATTTTATCCTAACTAAATAACTAGGCGATTTCTCTAGCAAGCTATTGACTCAGCCAGTAACAGTGCCTGGAGCAACCACAACTGATCAAAGGAAAGGGTGGGAGTTGAGGTAAGAGGCACTTGAGATTTTGATCAAATTAAATAGAGAAACAGATTAACCAGTCAGTGAACTGGGGGACACTTCAGCTTTTATGTTTGTTCCAGTTTCATTCAAAATACTAAGCTTCATGATTGGTAATTTTATTGGTTGTTTTCTCTCAGCCCTGCCATTTCTCCCAATGAAGTGTTCTACAGTGGCTCTTTAATAGAGGTGATGCCCCCAGAGAGTAGAGGTCCCAACATGCAATGGTCCTTCTTAAGACGGGGGGGGAGGGGAAGGAACTCTCCTCCCTCTTGAAACAGAGTGGGGCCTGCAGTCTACAGCCTATGATGCCAGGTACAGATAGGGATGTAAGCAACTTATTGACTAGTCAACTATCTGATAATTCAATAAGCTTTTGCTTGTCACCTAGTCGCTCCCCCCCACTTGCTGCCTCTATCACAAAGAGGTGGCGGCAAGGGGAGAGGGAGGGAGGAGAAGAGAAAGGGGGTGCTGGGGGGCAGGAGGGGAGCTGGCTTAAAAGCTGGTTCTTTCCAGCTCTGTGGGAGAGGCCAGAGGCACAGCGGCAGCATTCCAACTTTGAAATGTACAAGCGCTCCAGCAGGGACTCTTGTACATTTCAAAGAAAAACACAGCAAAGAGCTTAGGGCCAGCAGGGGACTGAGTCCCCCACTGACCTCAGACTCCATGAGGTGCTTCAGCTTTGAAGTGTGCATTTTAGAGATTGAAACACCAGGTGGAGCCTGGGGCCAGCAGGGCTCAACTCAGTGTTTCAATCTTTGAAAAGTACAAGAGCTCTTGTACATTTCAAAGTGGAAACACCCTCATGGGGTCCGGGGTTAACAGGGGACTTCCATCACTTGCCTGTTAACAGGCATTGTATGGCAGTTAACATGCTAAATAAGGTTTTAGGGAAAGTAGTGATAGACATGTGAATTAACATACTAAAATAGATAAAAGGGTGTTATTGGGGCCACACTGTTGCCACTCGGAGGTTGTGCTGAATGTCTGAGGTAAACGTGCGTGGGTGATAAAGCCGTTCCGTTTGCCCCATCTACTCCTGGGTTGCCTCTCTTCTCCAACACTCACATTCTCTAGAAGTAGGATAACCAGATAGCAATTGAGGGGGGAAAAATTGTGACAAGGAGTGGAGTGTAATAGGTGCCAGTGTAAGAAAGAGCTCCATATATCATGGTATCTAGCCACCTTACCTAGAAGGTTCTTTCTTCCTTTTGGCTGGAAAAGCTTGTCTATGCCCACTTCCTCTGCAGCTAGTGGGCTATGAAGACTGAGTGTCTCTTGGCAGCGGGCCAGAGTGCCAGCATTCTATTCTCTGAGGAGCACATGTGCAGAGTACTCCATTTGAGGGTGCTAGGACTCATCAATCCAAATGCTACGAGGCATCTGCTGCCTCTCTCACACTCATTTCTAATGCTTCCCATTACCATAGTATCTAGGCACCCTCTTCTCTTCGAGATGCTGACTCAGCTCAGCTGCGTCTGCTTGGAAAGATAAACAAGCCACAGTTTCTCCACAGGCATTTGCTGTTTCCATTGCACAAGGTTATTTCCTAGCCCTTTGGGACCCTACACCAGATGCCTCTAGACCAGGAGTGGGCAATAATTTTTGGCCCGGGGGACACTCCAAAAATTTTTGAAGTAGTCCTGAGCCATCCCAGAAGGAGGGGGCCTAAATGGGAAGGAATGGGGCTACCTCACCCCCAAACCATGATTGGTCTGGGGGTGGGGGAGCCCCTTTACCCCCCATGCCCTGGAAGAGGCTTGGCATGCTAACCCACCCCCAGGCCAATCAGGGCCTGAGGAGCACGGGAAGCCTCCTCCTACCCTGCAATGAGCACGTGACACTGAAGTGCTGCAGGCTCCTCGCAGGGCCGGGGCAGGGTGAAGGAAGCTTCACGCAAATCCCCTGCCCCCAGGCCCTGATTGACCTCGGGGCAGGGGAGCATGTGAAGCCTCCTCCGCTCTCCCCCCACCCTACAAGCAGCGTGCGGTGCTTTAAAGTGCCACGCGATCCTGGCAGGGCGGGAGGAGGCTTTGGGTGCTCCCAGGCCAATTAAGGCCTGGGGGTGGGGGAGCATGCAAAGCCTTCTCTGCTCTGCCCATGCCTTGCCAGTGGCATGTGGTGCTTTGAAGCACCGCATGCTACTCACAGGGCAGGGGCAGAACGGAAAAGGCTTGAGGTGCTCCCCTGCCCCTAGATCCAGTTGGCCTGGGGGCAGAGGAATAGCAGGGCCTCCGCGGACTGGATCCAGCCACGCGGCAGGCTGCAATCAGCCCACGGAGGCCCTTTTGCCCACTCCTGCTCTAGACCCAGCCTCCAGGCAGCCAGAGAGCAGTGGGTGCTGTCGCAGTGTAGACCCACTGACTTAGATCAACTGGACCCAAGAATTCTGCACTCAGCAGGAAAGAGATTAGCCTTTCCCAAACATTCACTGACTAAAGGTTCTAAAATCCCATATCACAGAAAGGGACCTTAAGGCTCAGAAGGGGAAGGAACTCACCTCTAGTGCTGGGTTAGAACTCAAGGGCACATGAGTCTAGGCCTGGTCTTTATTCCACAATCACCTCCCTTTCAGAATAGAAGAAGTTGAAGGAGCAAACAGACAGTCCCAGCAACCTTTCTGCTTCTCCATGTCAGCCCCAGCTTGTCTGAGCCTTTCACACCCTATGACCCACACAACCTTGAACTCTCCACATTTTGCTTCAGCACCAAGCCTGGATCACTCATCAGCCCTTACTTTTTGTGGTTGGTTGTCCTCAGCTCTACACAGCTCCAAGGATAACCCACATTGCCCTGATTCATGTAACTGCAACTGGATAGAGTATCCTCTGTCTTCCCACTAAGGTTTAGCTGTCATCAACCCCTGTAGCAACCGAGCGCTTTATTCTTCATTTCCTCTCTTCAATGCAGTTGCATGTTTGGCAGAGAAAGGTAGCTGTGTACCTCCCTTGAGGTGCCTGCATTTCTGTGGTGTGTTACTGATCTCTATATTTACAGAGCTATGTCCTCAGATTGTGAGAATGAGTACTGCCCCACTGAAGTCAATGGAGTTACACTGATACAGATTAGGCTGGCTCCTCAGGTGGTATGAAGAGTGCTTTGAGATCCCTCAGGATGAAAGCTGTCAAAGAGATGAATGTTCTGCTTATTACCCAATGATCCAGGGTCTAAGAGGCAGCGTATGTCTACAATGCACTCAGAGGCATGATACTAGTTTTAATTTAGTGCAGAGAAGATGCAGTGACATGCATTTCAGCATGAGCTGGACAAGCCTGCCCAGATCCTTGAATGTCTTTAGGTTGCTAGCTCAAGCAGGGTCTGCATTGTGATGTCTTCACTGCTCTTTTTAGCCATGCTAAACTGGATGAACACTAACACGGGTATGCATATGCTGCTGCTTCTTTCCCATGCAAGTAGTAACATTCACAAACTGATAGGAAACAGGTTTGAAATCCATTCCAGGGCTTCAGAAGATGCCAAATGAATCTTTGGTATATCTCCTGGAAATTGAAACAGGACACTTGTATACAATATACTTAATGGTTGGGAGCCTCTGCATTTACACAATGCTGACTCCTTAATTTTGCCTATGTGTACCTGGTGCACAAATCTTCTCTGATGTCCTGTCACTGTTAATGACCATCCATTGTCTTTAGTAGAACAAGCAATCAGTTGGTTTGGCAGTGAGATTATATGACGTACTTGTTGTTTACATCAAGGTCTCTACATTGCGTCCTGTAGGCATCTTCTGGGTTGAAGCTGGATGAGAGAACTGCAGCTCAAGCTGCCCAGAATGGTCAGGGGGACTTAATGTGAGTGAGAGGCAGGTGAAGAAGGTTATCATGGAGTGAGAACTTTTGGTTACCAAAAGGTTTCTTGTGCACATGCAATGGAGCCATCTGTCACCAGATAATTAGAGGAGGGAAGTTTGTGAGGACTGGAAGCCAAGACAGCAAAGTGGATTTCAGGGTGCCAGTTATAAGTTTCATAGTCCTACTTAGCTGAGGGAGTGCATAGTACTCAGACATGGATTGCCATTCACAGTATTTGACCATCACAACCCCAGTTAGCACCTGCTAGTTATTGGCTGTTGTTAGTATGCTTTTGTTTTATAGCTTACCTGCTTCAGATGTTGATAGGTAAGGTTGACTTCTAGTAGCAGGGGGTTACCTTGGGTAGTTGCTTTGCCTCATTTTTTTTAATCAGCATTCTTTTAGCTTTAGAATTGTTGTGATGGAAAGCTCTGGCCAACGTTCCCTCTATTTTTTTCCATGCATGTGCAGGATAAATTTTGTACATCTGTGCATGCCTCAATGCATGTAACATCACTAGTAGAAACACATGCAGCCAGCTGTGTGAGGCTGTGGACCCTCTGCCAATCAGTGGGGCAGCACCTGAATCTCTCCTGGGTGGCCACTCGTTCAACTTACGAAGAACACTATGGATAACCCCAATCCATCAAAAAAAAGGGTGTTGAGATTGCAGTACCAAAAGTAGTTTTCCATCCTCTTCAGAGCATCACTAAGGATGTCTTCCGCTTCTTTGAATGTTGTGGCCTGTGTCATTAGTGCCAGGTCATCAGCATAAGTGAACTTACAGCATCTCATTTTGGGCACATCACTTATCTCTAAACTACAAAGGGATGGGGGAAGCCAGTGTGCTAACTCCCCTATCTGGTAACTTGACTTCTGAGGTGAACCCCGAGTGATCTGTCCAAGAGCATTGATTAATGAACTATAATTGTTGCTTGCGCCGAATCTGGTTGTGTAATGTCCGCAGTAGGCCCTCATGCCAGATGTTGTCATAGGCTGATATGACAAAAAGTGGAGCCATCTTGAGCACGTGGTCACAGGAGCTTTTTCCTGCCCTGAAACCTGCCTGT
Organism: Apalone spinifera; assembly: GCA_030068395.1. Classification (NCBI taxonomy): domain Eukaryota; kingdom Metazoa; phylum Chordata; order Testudines; family Trionychidae; genus Apalone; species Apalone spinifera. The sequence goes on from CM057848.1 coordinate 69,612,435, forward strand.
TCTGGAAGTAATGCTGTCTCCAGGATGGGATTCAGCCTCACCTGGCTTGCCTGCTTCAGTAGTTTGCACATGGCACAGAGGAAAGAGACATGGTGATAGATTCTGGGGTCATCTGGTGATTTCCCAGGTTTTAAAATGGCAATGACCTTTGATCAGCTGCAAGCAGCTGGGAGTTTGCTAGTGGTAATGACTTTTGTGAACAGTGCTCCCTCCAGATGCGCCCTCTCCACCCGAGATATTTAATAGAGTCTGCAAGGATGCACTCAATGCCAGCTGCTTTTCCTGCTGTAGTAACAGAGGGGCAGCCTCAATCTCAGCTCTTGGGAAGGGTTAACAGAAACAAGATTCCTTGAGAGCTAGTTGCACCTCTTTTCATTGGTCACCTCACAGCTGTCTGAGTTTTAGAAAAAACTCTGTAAGCAGCAAACAGCTGTGTCTGTGTGTCCGACGCAGCATACACATGCTGCGCCTGCACCCCCCGATCGCACTGTAGGCACAACCACAGACTGCGAGATGAAATCTGGGCTCCCAGTTGTCCACTCACATTGGTTACAGTGATGCTGAGTGCCTACCCAAAGGACCGTAAGTATCAATGGCTGGCAAGTGCTCTGAAAGTCTTTGCTGGAAGGAGGCACTAGGGAGAGATACAAAGTGCCAATGTTAATTGCATGTTCCTGTTTGCCCGAGTGTGGAGAGGGAGGCGGAGATATGCAAGAGTTCAGCAGCCATGCACGGGCTTGCTGGATGCAGACAGACACAGGAGATAGAAGAGGGAGGGGGATTATTGCTCAAGACCCTGCATGATTTCCATTGACAAAGGAAGCACAAAACACAGAGAGGGAGCTTTCCGGAGAGCAGGATATGCCAGCTCAGAAGATATACAGCAGCCGGGCCCAGCCACTTCTCCCCATCTGGCTCAACTGTGGCAACTCAAGGAAGAAGCATGACGGCTGATGTCGAGCAGTTCTTAGGCAGTGCCCAGTGGTGCTGAGCAGCTGCTGCCGCCTGTACCTGCAGAGACTTCAGCCTGCGTTGCCTGCTGGCCTTTGCCTGGGGGTGCAGGCTAAGAGGCAGTAATCTCTCTGGGGCTGCCCAGCATAGCTCACCCCACATGTTGAAAAACTCCCTTCCAGCACCACAGAGGCTTTGTAGCCTAAGCCCCCAGCTCTCATTGGACTCCCCCTCTGAAGTTCAAGTCAAGCCCCTTCAAATTCTTGGAATTGCCCTGGGAGTCAGGAGACCTGGGCTCTATTGCTAGCTCTGCTGACCTGTTGTATCTTTGGGCAAGTCACCTCCCCTCTGTGTCTCTGGCATCCCACACTTCATCTGTCTTGCCATGTTAGATCACAAGCTGTCTGGGGACACAGACTCTTCTTACAAAGGGTTTGTACCACACCTGACCCTGGCTGCTGTGAATCAAATACTAGATGGCAGTGAGCATTAAGGGGGGGGGTCAGCATCACCCCCAAGTTCTTAAGGCAGTGAAACAAACTGCCGTAGCCAAGATTTTGGCAGGCTCTAGTAATAGGGTCTTTGCCTAGGGCTGGCAGGCAAGGGGCTAGTGTGGTGGGGGAAGGATCTGGGGCCTGAGAGAGCAGGCAATAATTCTGCCAGGGGGCATTGGCCACAGGGATTCATTAAGGGAGGATCAGGATGGCAGCTAAGGAATGTGCTGGGGACCCTGCTTACATTATTGCGCAGTGGGATTAAAGCAAACAGTCAACACTGATCCGCATTACAGGCAGCCATTTGATATGGTCCCATGGTGCAGCCTGAGCTACAGGGTTAGAAAGCGTATGGCAGCGTGAATGGTGCAGCTGATTAGTGATAATCCTCTGCCATTCTCCAGCACCTCCCTTCTGAGACCCTCAGAACACTTCACACAAAGCACCTCCACAACTCAGGATCTTGAGCCCCAGGGGAGAAAGGGGAGGTGATTTACTCATCTCCACCAGGGAGTCAGTGACAGAACTGGGAATAGCCCTCCAGGACTCCTGACTTCCCCATGGCAGCCTATGGTTTACCTATTAGGTCTTAAACTCTCGTCCTGGAGCAGCAAAGAGAAGTGTCAGAGGAGGAGGCAGGGAGCATCAGTGGAAGGGACTGCTCAGTGGGGAGAGCTAACTGGAGGGTTGTCTCTTCTCGGAGGCGGACATCTGTAGAAGTATTGCCTACAGTTTGGTGAGGGAAGCAGGCCAGAGATTTGGCTCAAAGGGAGCAGGACTGAGGTGGGAGGAACAGAGGTCAGAGCCCAGGTGAATGGGATGCAACGCACTAGCCAGGATGAGGACAGATACCCTGCCCCCAAATGTTACACCTGCCTCTGGGCAGAAGGCTCAGCTGGGGCAGCCCCCTCCTCCCAGTACAGGACCCCGTGAAAGCTCCTGCTTGTTAAGCTATCTGTACTTCTTTAGGTTTCTTGCTGCAGAGACCCTGTATCCTTAATGGTGCCTTGCCTGCCTGCCCCCACAAAGCCAAGCCCAGGCTGCGGGTGAGTCTGATGTGTCCCATTTGTCAGACAAAGAAAGACAGACACACACTCTTTTCAACTGATTGTAGGTTTTCATCTCCTGCAGAGAGCCACTGGGGAGTGATCCCTCTCTGAATCCCCTCCCTGACACAAGACAACAGCCTCATGAGAAAGAGAAAGGGTTTGGACAAGGATGTCTCACCTCAAAGGACAGTCACCTGGGGGCAGGAAATCCCAGTGCAAACCCCTGCTGAACAGATAGAGGAGGGATTTGAACCAGGATCTCCTATAACACAAGCAACTGTCCATAACCATTGGACTAGAGAGCTATTTGGGTAGGCAATCTCCCTAGCCTATGGTCCCATCCATACTCTGCTCCTGCTCTGCCTGGGTCGGTCGGTCTCTTGTGCACTCTCGCTCTCCATTTCAGCCAAATTCCTGAACTTAAATGTAGCAAATAACATTGGGGTTTAAAAAACACACCACCTTCTAAAATATCTTTTAAAGAAAGAGGGGTATGTCTCCCAGATTGTGAAGACTGGACATGCAAAAAAGGGAACTAATTAAAAGCACTAAATTTGGAAATAAAATGGTCAGTCACAGATGTTTTTGATATACCACAAAGTCTGTCATTTATTTGCAAAAACTTTGTGGTAAGGGCAAGTCAGTCGTCCTGCTGAATACAACATTAAATACTATGGACTACATGATGCAGTAATTTAAAATAGTATTTTTAAAATAGAAATTGTAACAACATTTAAGCCTCCATAAAGTAATCATTCCAGATTACTACATATTTAAACTCATTGAAACAAAGACATTTTAAATTAAGCAGAGTGGTTAGTGTGTTTGTACCAAAGGTCATTGCTTTTAGAAAAAGGAATACTAATTTTATTGTGTCATGTTCATAACAAGACATGTTAATGAAATTTCACTCTATATGTTTGTTAAAAACATGTTTCTAGATATTTTCAGCATAAAAAGGATTTTATATATTCGTTAGGTACTGATGGTGGTGGAGGGTTCTCTTAAAATTAGTTAATCAAATAGTCAGATATAAAAGGAAAGCTCATTTGTCCAGCTATCTGGAAGAAAAAGGAATGTTGTCTCTTTTAAGGGGTTTCTTGAACAGAGGGGGTGAAAGGAGAAATGGGAATAAATAGAAAGGACAGGAAGACTTTGAAAGCAACGTTTTTTACTACAGTAATTAAAAGTGTGTATTTTAGAGAAGGGTGGTCTTTTGAAGAATTTATTTCACAAAACTATGTTTGAAAATTCAAGCATTTAAGGCTAAAGCTGAATACTCAGATTGTGCATCTAAATAGCTATGCAAGAATTTTTAGAGATGTGATTTTATAATCTTCTGCAACTAACTAATGAAATATTTAAAGCAAATTTTAAACTAAGGTCTTGTGGACATAGTAATGAACAGCTGTTTTTGTCACTAAATTCAGAGTTGGCACATGCTTGATAAATTGTTTCATTACCACTTAATGCAGGGGTGGGTAATAATTTTTGCAGGGGGTTGGGGGACAATGCATTTTGGTAGGTAGTCATGGGCCAGATCCACCCCCGAAGGGGTGGAGCCTGGGGCAGAAGGGGAAACACTGAGGACTAGCTTCCCTTCAGAGTTGTCTGGGGCCAGGGGCTTTGAATTAAAAAACACAGCAGAGGGCTTACAGCTCCTGGCCTTACCACTACCGTATTGCTTGGCAGCCATCTGGGGTTGCTCATGTCTCTGGCTCCCACAGGGTAGTGCCGCGATTGGGAGGTGGCAGCCATTTAAATAGGATCTGGTTGCCTGAGACACCGCCTGGAAATTTGGTGACAGCAGCAGGCTATAAATAGAAAACAGCCAGATCAAGTCCTTGGACTGGATTAAAGCATTAGGGGGGCCAGATCCGGCCCCCAGGCCACATCTTGCCCAGCCCTGACTTAATGGCTCTTTCACAGGTTCAAGGTTACGCTAATAGCTCTAGCAAGCTGGAGGGTTTTTCCACTTTTAAGTTAACAGATCCACGTTGGGGGGGAGGGAGTCACCAGCCTGCTGTAGGAGCCTTCAGGAATGGTCAGAATAGGGAGAGAAAGAGGCTAGCTTGAGCACTAAGACCCAAGGAAGGCATTGCCTCCCCTTGCCTTTTATACCTGCTGTCCATGTCATATCAGACAATTTTTAAGCTATTTATTATGTGCCATGGTAATTTGTATTATTCTAGTTTTTTATTTAGAGATCATGCAGTACCATATCAAATACTTAATACATGTAGACTTCTGTTATGTCAACACTATCAGCCAAATTTGTAATTGCATCAAAAAAAGATACCAAGTTAGACCGGATCTATTTTCCATAAACTCATGTTGATTTGCATTAATTACATTACCTCTCTTTAGTTCTTTATTAATTGAGTTCCGTATCAGTTGCTCCATTATCATGCCCAGGATCGATGTCAGGCTGACAGGCCTATAATTACCCAAGTCATCCCATTTACCTTTTTGTAAAAAACTGGAACAACATTAGCTCTTCCAGTCTTCTGGAACTTCCCTAGTGCTCCATGACTTAGTAATTCAATATTCTGTATTCTAGACCAATGCTGCTCTGCCTTGTGATTTCTTCAGTGAAGAATGATAATTGTTTAATAAGAGGCTGGCATATTTGAGGGGTAACACAGAGCCCCAAACCCAAACCAAAAAACAAGCTGAAAATATATATATATATTCTGAAACTTGACATTGGAAAGCCTGTGAGACACTGCTCACTCAACTTCTAGATCCTCAGCTAGTGGAGATGTGATAATTTACACAAGATGAAGATCCATCCTACTTTTAGGGTTGCCAGATGGTTTCAACAAAAATACCAGACATCTACTACTTTACATCTTATTTAAAAAATACTGGACATTTCTATTCTCAATGTTTCCCAAACAGAAAGCTCAAATACTGGACTGTCCGGTTCAAAACCAGACACCTGGCAACCCTACCTACTTTTACACCAATCCTCCTAAACATGGAGAGAGCAGAGGGGACAGGCAGGATTCTTCATGCCCAGGAAGGCTAAGCAATTATCCTCTCTTGCACTCTCTGAATGTATTTGGACCCCCTGTAAAACCCAGTGATTTTTTTCAGCAGCCAGATCAAAAGTAGAAACATTTGAGATTTTGAGAGTGATTAAAACCAACTGTTGGGAACTAGCTCTGGGTGAAGTGAAGTGCATGGGTGTTTGCATGGGGGAGCAGCAAAACCTTTCCTCAAAGTAACAATGCAGGATTTACAGCAAATATTTAGCCAAGTAAATGATAGGAGGCAGCTTTGGTGCAGAGTTCTCTTCTACTGCTAGCCCTGGGACCAATGAAAGCCAGACTACAGGGCTACGTCTACACGGCAGGCTTTTTGCACAAGAACGGCTGTTCTTGCGCAAATAAATTTACAGTACAGCGTCGGAAAACAGGGCTTCTTCTGGAAGAGTTATTCCTCTCCCCACGAAGAATAAGCCCTCTTGTGCAAGAGCTCTTCCAGAAGAAGGCAGTGTAGACAGGCAACATGAATTTCTTGCGCAAGAAACCCCTATGGCTAAAATGGCCATCAGAGCTTTCTTGCGCAAGAGAGCATCCGCACTGCTGCTCTTGCGCAAAAGCACATGGCAGCGTGGACATGCTCTTGTGGAAGAGCTTTTGCACAAGAACTCTTGTTCAAAATAGTTCTTGCGTAAGAAGCCTGCAGTGTAGACGTAGCCTAGGAGTATCTGCTTTCATTTTCTAGCCTTTAATTCAGGGCTACTCAACTTTGGAAGCTCTGGGGGCCACAGTGATACTCACAGCACATGCCAAGGGCTGCAACTTAAGTGAGGTTGTATATACGTGCAAATATATATGCAAATAGCTTCTTTCACGCTGACATGAATACAAAGATTAAGGCAACACTACACAACACACAGGCCCCATTTAAGTCAGTTCTGCTGATATTAATAAAATGCAATATTTACTTATTTGCACTGATAGGACAGCGCTTTTAATGAGCAGTGACAGTTTCAGGAATTTAACTACTAACACACATCAACAGAAGACCATAGACTACTTTTTTGTTTTGTTTCTCACCCGTGGGCCACATGTTGAGCCCCTTGAAAACCAAAACTGCACCACGGGCCGCATGCCAAGTGTTGAGTAGTCCTGTTTTAATTGGATATTTCAACCAAGTGATACATGATTACATTTAAAAAAAATTTGGTTTTAAGGTTGCAAAAATCAAGCACTCCAAAGTTAGAAAGTGCCACGGTTAAGATTGTTGTGCAGTCTAAAGTTTTACCATCTTCTGCATGTGTGTTATGATACAGTCATTAGTTACATGGTTACATATTATTTTTCTCCCATGACACCCATGCCTTAGGATTGCCAATTTACTAATTAATGGCATGAAACTGAACATCTTTGTCCTTATTCTTGCCCTGTCTCTTGGCCGGGGATCCACCCTGTTCCACTCCTTCCCTGAGATCCCATCCCCTCCCCTCACTTTCACTGGGCAAGGGCTCTGGTTGAGGGTGTGGGTGAGACTGGGGATAAAGAGTTTGGGGTGCAGGAGGGGGCTCAGAGTTGGAGCAGAGGGAATGTGAGGGCTCTGGTAGGGGTTCAGGCTCTGGGCTTTGGGATACAGGAAGGGTTGCAGGCTCTGGGAGGAAGTTTGGGTGCTGGAGGGGGCTCAGGGCTGGGGCAGAGGTGCAGGCTCTGGGGTGGGGCTCAGGAGTTTGGGGTTCTGGAGAGGCTCTGGGCTGCAACTGAGGGGTTCAGGGCTTGGGGCTGACACACAGGGGTTGGGCATAGGAGGCAGTACAGGGTCTGGGCAGCACTTACCTACAGTGGCTCCTGGGAAATAGCCAGCAGGTCCCTGGGCTCCTAGGCAGGGTTCCAGGGAGGCTCCATGAGCTCCCCCTGGTCACAAGTGCTGCCTCCACACCTTCCATTGATTGTGGTTCCTAGCCAATGGGAGCTGCAGAGCGGAGGCTCAGGGCAGAGGCAGTATGTGGACCCTCCCTGGCCCCCAATATCCCTAGAAGCCACAGGGATCCCTAGGGACCTACCAGTTGCTTTCCAGGAGCCTGCCTAGCCCTGCTGTGCTGATGACAAGACTTAACAGCCTGGTCAGCTGTGCTGACTGGCATCTCCAGGATCCCTTTTTAACCAGGTATTCCATCAAAGACTGGATGCCTGGCCACTCTAGCCTCATTCAGTGTACTGAATGGGCCTGCCTGGAGATGGATCAGGGTTGTTTAATGAAGACAGCTGTGGTCTGTTGGAGCCTTACTTCATTTGTGGCAGAAGTCAGAACATGGCTAGTGAATGAGATAGGAGATTGCAGAAAGAAAGAAATGTGTGTGGGGGGAGGGGAGTTCTTGTGCTAAAGGCTGCTCTTTAGAGAGTTTGCTCTTTAGAGTTGCTGCTCTTTAGAGAGTTTAACTGTGGTCTAGCTAGTCTCTCTTGAACATGTGCAAATTGTCTTTTCAAAAGCTCATATTTGGCCATGTTTAAGCAGATTTTCAAGGAGATGGCAAAAGGTTCATTCCTGACAAAGGCCACTTTCTTGCCAAATTTCAACTCCTTGTTCCAAAGCATGTGGGCACTTGATGAGCTTTTTTTAAAAAAAGCTCATCAGAATTTCTATCATCCTCATGGGTCTCACAATTTTTTGTTTATCATCATGGGCCCCCTGACTCATTCTTGGAAGTAACTAAACTGTTTTAGCTAAAAATTTCTAAATTAAAAAAAAACAAAACACACAAAACATTGAATCTGAGATTATCTATTTGTGCCGAACTTGTCAAAGTTAGACAATGTTACTGAAAACAGAGTCTTATGAGAAGTGACAAACTAATTGACTAATAAGTGGTGCAACCAGTCCTGCCTATAATGAGAACGCCTCATGTATCTGTGTTGCTCACCACTGTCAAGTTCAGTATGGCTATTACATTGAGGAAAGAATCAGATCCATTCGGCTGGGGGGGGGGGAGGAGGAGGAGGAGGGCAGCAGAAGAAACAGCTCTCAACCACATGACTTTAAAGAAGGCCTCAATCAGCTGGTTGAAGTACAGGGTCTATGACTAAAGGAAGCTGAAATCAGTTAGATCTGCTCACATCTGATTTCAATAGCTATGCATTAGGAATGTACTTCCTGATGGGAGGGGTGCAGATGAGAAGAGGGCAGACATGTTATCCTACTGCATTAGTCTGATGAAGAAATAATTACAACAGCATTTGCTCTGATCCTCTCAACATAAAGAGCCCAGCAGGAAACTGTGATGAAAACTGATAGTCCCACCTCCTGGGTTGCCAGAACAACAGCATCTCTAATAGCACCTTGGCAGAGATGCTCATGTCAAGGATGAGGTGGCATTTCCATTTCATAGCCTTCCATAGTATGCGATCATCAATCCCTCTGTAGTAGGTGAGGGGTGCCAAACCGGCCTAACCTGATATCCTCTCAAAGATACAGGGGTATCCCAGGAGACACTGGCTCAGGATCTCGCCTACAGGGGGGGTCTAAACATCATGTTTTGTACCTTCCATTTGCTCTAAGGTGGGATGCAGCCAAACAGCAGAGGTGAAAGAAGACAGTCAGGCCCTGCAAGGGCCTCTGGCTATGAAGGCCATTATTTCAGGGAACTAAAAAGTCTCTGCGTTTGGTGGGATGAAAGAGCCTAGCTTTTTCCTTTGTGGGGAGCCTTGACAATATTAACCAGCCCAGAAGGTTGTAATTGGCTTGCTAGGTACAACAGCATCAGTTGCCTTTGAGTACCCCCTTGAAGCGTGGGGTGGCTCTGCAATATGCTGCCTCAGTTTCCCCTTCTGCTCAGTGCCCCACAGTCCAGCTACTTACCACATTCCCTTTCTGGGATCTGTTTATGACACCTGGGACAGTTTTACAAACTACACGCAAACCTACAGTCATTAACCCCTTTCAAGCCCTTCCTGCCTGAGAATTTCTCCTTTTCAAAGTTCCTTTCTTTCACCCCCATCCCACGCTAGGTACAGCCCCTCTTCCCTGAGGCCTGCCTTCCCTTTGGAGCTTAGACACTTTTCTGCTCTAGTCCCAAGCTAGGCACAGCCCTTCCTACCTTGCCTGGAGTTTGGTCTTCTCCAGCAGTCTTCTTCCCTGCTGCTGCCAGCCATCTGCTGACTCAGGAGAGTGCAAGAGCCTTCCATTACCAGATCCATTTGTAAATCCATCTCTTGTCTGCCTCTTTCTTATCTACCTGCAGGCCTGACTGGATCACCTGACCCTTCTCCTTCCTCTCAGGGGAGGAGAATTAGCTACGTCACAGGTGGGGCTTTGCCCATCTCTCCTTAAAGAGGCCTGCCACCCTATGATACTAGGGTTGAAAGGAATAAGTGTTTGGGCCTGACTTGGAGAAGAATGGGAGTGCAGGGAAGCGGTGCAGACAGGAACATTGCTTCCCACACCTCCCAGGGTCCAGGAACAGCGATCTGCCTCCGGTACGTAGGGAGGCACAGGTAAATATAGCAGTGGCGGCCTGTCGGGGCTAACCCTGGCGAACCGGATCTGGCCCATGGGTATTTGCCCACCCCTGCCAAAGAATCATCTCATTCTTGCTGTGCCCTATGGTGACAGAGCACAAGCTCCTGCTGCTCGGCCAGTTAGTAGTCTCTGATGGTTCTCCACAAGGCGCTGGCAATCCACAAGGGAGCATAACAGCCCTGGAAGGATCACCCATGTCCTCACTGCTTTCAACATTAATCTGAGGTTGTGTGACTATGAGCAATAAGCTGTCAACACTCCGCTCTCCCTGAGCTGCACTACCAAAGCTTATGGCACCGGTGACACTGTACTAGCAGCAGATAAGTACCAGGTAGAAAAGTTCACCTCACGATCCATAAGAGGTTTGTGCCCTCCTCCATGCTGTCAGCCATGCACTTCTGAATTGCCATGGGGTTGTATCTGTTTCCTTTGGGCAAGGACTTAACAACTGTGATCTACAGTGCACTCAAGGCTGGATGGCTACACCTCTTTCTTTTAGGCTTCTTGGGGCAGCTTCATGGAAGAACTCCTGCCTGTACCGCACAGGTCAGCTTGACTCTTGAGCGGGGCTGATTGCCAAGGGACGCTCATCTGAGGACTCCACTCCCATTACTGGCTTCTCGTTTGGTGCCGAGTCCAATTCAAGATGATGCCTGGGCTTTAGCTTTCAACTCTCAGTGGTCTGGAAACAGGCTCCGTTGGAGACAGTTTCATCAAGACAGCTGAGCTCCCCTGGCATGCAGACAGAGAGCCGAGGGTACCAGACAGCTTCAGTACTAGTTCCTGCAGTGAGGGTCACCCTTTGAGAAATGGCCAGACAAAAGAACGCATGGATGCCCTTGTAGAGCCACCTTTTTGCAGCCGTAGACTTACAATAATAGGGAGAGGAGGAGAGATGGGGAAAGGTAGAAAGTCCAATGTAAATGGTTGAACTCCCTGCAGACAAGGAAGTGCCCGGTTCAATGATTCCTCTGCTTTTCTTGGAGACTGCATTTTACAGTGATTGGTTCCCTATAAATATATGAGAGAGACAGCAAGAGATGGATAATAATAGCCACATTGTTAAACCCCCATTACCATTGTGAAGCTTACCCTATAGATAGCTGATGTATTAACTTTGGCAACCCTCCTAACTAGACATGCCAATAAAGCTATTGAAATTGACAGAGAGAGGGAAAAAGAGACAGCTGGAGACAATTTTCAAAGAGTTGTTTGGAAACTTCAAGCTCAGGCCCCTGCCCTCAGTGAACCATGAGAAGCTTCATGGCGAATCTCCCTACGGAGCTGGCTGCTCGTTGGCATTTGACTAATATACAGAGAGGTTAGAGATGGAAAAGCGCTAACAGGTCCATTCCAGCCCACCTCCCTGGGACCAAAGCTTTCCCTGTGGTCCATTTGCTGGTGCTTTGTCCAGTGTAGTAATACAACATCCCACTCCTTCCCTATGGGGACAATTCTTCAGACTCACCAACCACACTATCAGCAAATGTTCCCTGGGATTCAGTTACATTTTTCCTCTCTTAATTTAATTCCATTCCCTCGCCTTTTACCTACCATCCTAGATGATTTCTCTCTTGCCTTAGTGTTTGCACTCCCCCATTATCTGAAGCCTGCTATTAGGTATCCACAGAGCCAACAATAAGCTCTTATCATAAGTCAGTCTTTCCCGCCCCTTTCAGCTGTTAGCTATGAACTTTTGCTCTTGCTCATGAAGTGTCCATAACTGAAGGGCATGCGCCAGATGCAAGCAGCATGCAAGATTGTTGGGGTCCTGCCAGCCAGATGTGCAGATCACTCACTCACTAGCTCCACCAGGCCAAGAATGTGCCCAAACATGCAGATCCGGATCCTTCTCTTGGTTATAACCCTGCAGCCCTATAACCCGGTGCCACAGATATAACCCAGAGCAAAACTTGGCAGTTGATACTGCAGGGGCCATGCTTCTCTAACAGGCATGTCAGCCCCACCATCCACTATTCCTTCCCATTCTTCCCCTAAGAAGCTAGATGGGGACTCTGTTCCCTCTCAGTCCACCAGACCCAACTATAGCTGGAATACAGGCCAGGCTTCGTCTTTGCATAGGATTCAATGATCCTTTTCTGAGGGTTGAAGAACGTCCATCAACTAGTCTATTCACATTCACAGCTGCCTCCTTACTTCCTGTTTTCAAACAGGACAGTTATTGTCACCAGCATGGCACAGAGAGGCTGTTCTGGGCATGCCCAACCTCCCTGCACTGGGTGTCCCCAGTGAGGCTGTTCTGGACATGTGTGGCCTCTGACAGTGAGAGGCACTAAGCATATCTCCCCAGGTCCGGTATGTCCAGTCTCCCAGCAGGGGGAGACATTGGGCCCCCCAGGGAAGCAGCTCTGAGTGTGCAAAGCCCTCGGGCATTAGGTCTCCCCAGTGGGACTGCTCTTCCCACCTAGGTTTGCAGGCCAGAGAGGAGTGACTAGTTTGGTTACACATCCAGCCATAGGGCTGCATCTTTGCAATGAACCCTGCCCCTCTCTCTCACCCTGCCCCAGTTTCGTTCCTGACCAGCATCTTCAGTGACACTCCTACCACAACTCCCAAATCCATGAAACAGCTGTAACTGGTCTCTTGGCACCCCCCACCTGCACTGTGGGGGAGGCTCACTTGGTTTCCTTCTCGTCATTTCCCAGCGGGAGCAGCTCTCTCGTATGCCTGCCTGGCGTGGGCTCCATTGTTACGCTGTGCTCCCATCACCATGCCAACGAGTCAGATCTCATTACGCCGGGCTGCCTGGGAGGCACTCGTCCTCTGCCTGGTGAATGGAATAAAACGGGCAGAAAATGCACTAAAGCCTTTGCCACTTGTTTACGGCTGACAAATTAGTTTTGCATTAAGTTTTTAATGTGCCTGGCTTGTTCACTCTTCTCAGAGACTCACTCGAGCAGGCAGCAGTGCTGGGAGAGGGAAAGAGCTGGTGAGCGAGGAAGGGGGCGGCAGAGACAGGCTGTATCTCGCTGGAGCAGATGGCATGTGTGAACGTTTGGATGCATCCCCACTGTTCAAGCAGATCGAGCTCCTCCAGAGAAGGTGACAAGGCAATTAGGCTTCTCATGTGCACATCGAAAAGGGTCAGAAGGACTTCAATGCCTGGGGTCATGCTTCAGGAAGGGAGATGGGGTGGCCGGCACCTCCAGCGGGCTTACTAACAGCCCTCAAGGTGATGCCCCCCCCCGCTTCACCAGCCACACTGGCAACCTGAGGTCAGCCCAACTGCCCACTGCAGTTCATTCAAATTCAACTGGGAGTGGCACTCTGCAGTAATGGAGACTTGACGTAAGTGTGATCAGACAAACTGATGGCTCCCTGCTCTGGCCCCTACAAGGGCCACAAAGTGAGCTGCAAGGAACTGGGGAGAATTCTCCTGGCATATGGTGCCCCTGTCACCGCTTTGGGCATTAGCAGAGGTGCCTAGGTGAACTACTACCACCTGCTTACAGGGGGAGGGAGCCCGGTCTGTGCCCATGCTCTCTCTAGCCACCACCTGCTGGCCACCCGGATGCTCTGTTTGGGGCTCTGTGAGCCCAGCTCTTACCCTCAGCTGGACAGAAATTTACACTTTATTCTACTCCAGTGCCCAAGCTCCAATCTGCTGAACACCAGCACTGCACACTGACCTGCTGCCTCCATTGAAACAGAGCACCCCCATTCACTGATTTGACCTCAGTTCAGTACTCTTGGAAGCACAATGCACGTAGACAGGTTCACAGTAAAACCAAACAGAAATTCATGTAATGGAACTTAAGATACAGATTCCAATAAAAGATAGTAAAAAGGTTTGGAAACGTAAGGTTATAGGTAAAAGAAAAACATAAGCGCAGGCTATGAATTGCATGTTAACAAGCTAATTGCTGGTCTAACAAGGGATCTCACACCCAATGGTCAGTTCTCACCCAATGGCGCTTGTTCAGTCCAGAGAGCTGGAATCCACTTTCTATGAGACGTTCTTGCTGGCAGAGTCTTTCCTCTGTAAAGGCTAAAAATCTTGTGCTGTTTTTTCTGCAGGGCCGGCCCATAACATTTTGGCACCCGAGGCAGGGAGCTCAAATGACGTGCCCATGCCTCCTTGCTTGGGCCAAAACTTTGAAAGGTCTCCATTCTCTGGGTCCTAGTGACGCCCCCACAGTCTGGCACCTGAGGCGGCCGCTTCAGTTTGCTTCATGGTAAGGCCAGTCCTCTTTTTCTGCTGTGATACAGTTACAGATGATTGTCTCTCAGCCTGGGGCCCCTCTATGCAGAGACCTTTCCTGGGGTTCGTTTGTCTTTGTAGATGCTCTAGTCATCAGCTGGTCCAGACAGCAAAGTGCTGTAATGGGTAATGTAGCAGTCTGGCGGTGCCTGGACCTGTCTGTGTCACAATCTGCTCCCTGCCCCACCCCCTTGAGCCCTGGATGAAAGAGGAGAAAAATGAAGTTGAGGCAGGAGAGAGAGTGAGGGGGAATGGTTGTAGCACTTCAGTGTATAGGTAGAGCTGGTCAAAAGGTTTTTGACGGAAGGAACAGTTTTCAGCTGGATAAAGCAGTTTCATTAAGATTAGAAATTTAAAATCCCATTTAACTGATTAACCGGTTAAACATAATGTTCAGCTGGTTAACCAATTAAAGGGGAATAGGCACAGGAGGGAGGGGGCACCACAGCTGGCTGGAGCCGTGCCTGCCTGCAGCACACCCAGGCCTGCTATGGACAGGGGCTGCTCCAGCCAGTTTGTAGCATCCCTGTCTGTAGCAGGCCCCATGGCGCTGGAGCTGCCCCATGCTCAGAGTGGTTGGGGATCGGCCCCGGCTCCCACCTGTTAACTGGAACCAGTAAGCCTCACTTGATAAGGGTGATTCTTACTGGTTAACCTGTCAGAGCCCTAGTTAAAAATCAAAATGTTTCACAGGCACGTGCCAATTTCAATGAAATTTTAGATGGGAAAAAGCCAAAATGATTTCTTTCAATGTTTAAATTAAAATATTAACTGGAATATGTGTATATGAAATATATCATTTATATATAAACATTTAATATCATATGTGAGTAGCAGAAAAAAAGTGAGACGTTTGCATTGAAACAACCCAATCTGTCATCACCTAAACAAAATGCGTCAGGTGTCCCAAGCTGGGATATTTCTGAATTTTAATTTGCAAGAAATTTCAACATTTCATCTTTTCATTCTCATCTGGAACAAATATTTTTTGGAAATGTGAAAATGCTCTGAAGAGTGGGAATTCCAGTTCCTGGCCAGCTGCAATTGCAGGGTTTCTAGCCTGCAGATTAGGAATAGGCAGCCTGGTTAAGGCTGCTATGAATCGGAACAGTTCCAAGGCTGCTGTAATTTACATAGGGTGGATCAGCGACTGTTTCAGCCCTTTATTGAATACCAGAGTACCCAGTGACACAAAGGTGATGAGAAGCTACATTTGTATCTTCCCTAGGCTGTACTTTTCCGAAATGCACCTTCTTTCAGAAGATGCCCTTCATCTCACAGTTCCTTCTATCCCATGGTTGGAGGCCAGGGATGTATAGATCCAAAGGTCCCTTTTTCCTATGGTCAGGACACAGCTACACAGGGGCTACGTCTAGACTGGCATGATTTCGCGGAAATACTTTTAACGGAAAA